>CM074500.1:19838525-21038525 GCA_037389245.1 Oryzias sinensis
ATTCGACAAAACATTAGAAAACAGGCAGATTTGCCTTAAAATGAATGTATACCAAAGAAAAAAATTTAAAATCATTTGATGTATTCAACGATTGTGTAAAACTATTTACATCATAATCATTAGGCGCTGTGGCTTAGTTGGTTAAAGCGCCTGTCTAGTAAACAGGAGATCCTTGGTCCAAATCCCAGCAGTGCCTCTAAAGAAAAGTATCACATATGTACCAGCATGTTGGTCCATATTGAAGTCTGATAAGAATGTTATCCTGGTAGAAAAAGTGCCAATAATGGAAAATCGATGACTTTTTCTTATTGTTTTAGCTCTTTTTGCTTAATTTAATTTTTTTCAAAAAGATTAATAAACATTCCAAAAAAAATTTAGAAAACAGGCAGATTTGCCTTAAAATGAACATATACCAGAGAGAAAAAATTAAAATCATTTGATGTGTTCAACAATTGTGGAAAACCATTTACATCATAAACATCAGGCGGTGTGGCTTAGTTGGTTAAAGCGCCGGTGTGGGTACCGGATGTTCTCGGGTTGCCGGATGTTCTTGGGGTCCTTCGGGGTCCTTCGACCAATGATGACGTCGCACTATTTGATTGGCTGTAAGTTGCCACGACCAATGACTTAACGTCGCTAAGTTTTAAAAAAAAAATCTTTATTGACAATTGCGGTATCATACATTAACAATGACATTAACGTTAACAACGAACAATAACAATGTAATCAATATTGCCTCGAAGATCAGTCACCATTGCCAAACATAACATATTAACATAGAAAATAAAGAATAGAACATAACACACAAGTAAATAAAAACATAAGTAAAATAAAATAAAGGAACATAGAAAAAATCTAAATAGTCTAATACTAGTTAAGTTAGGGGTACTCGTGAAGTTTGTATTTCTAAACAAAATTAAGCAATTTCAAGCCATTCTTCTTTTTCATATAATGAAGTGATTGAAAGTAAAAACAGAGCTCTTTATTAAATGTTATAAAAAGTGGTTTGGTCTTCAAAACTTGACCTCACCAACATGGCGGTGCTCTCCTCGTGATGTCTCCTCTAGTGATATATCTCATTGGAAGGACCCCGAAGGACCCGAGAACATCCGGCAACCCGATAACATCCGGTACCCACACCTGTCTAGTAAACAGGAGATCCTGGGTCCAAATCCTAGCTGTGCCTCTTAAAAAAAAGTATCACATATGTACAAGCATGTTGGTCCATATTGAAGTCTGAAAACAAAGTTATCCTGTTAAGGAAAATACAAGTGCCTTGTTAAAAAGCTCCTCCTTTGAATAAATGTTCAGGCTTAAGCAGAAATATTCCATATTGACAGACTTTACTAATTGTTTTTAATGGTGATATTGTAAATACTACTAAAGAACGTAAGAAAACAGGCAAAGTTCCCTTAAAATCAGTGTGTAACGAAAAAAAATCATTGAAACCATTTAATGTATTTAGAGTTTATGAAAAACCATTTAGTTTATTGTTATCAGGCGCTTTGGCTTTGTTGGCTAAAGCACCTGTGTAGTAAACAGGAGATCCTGGGTCCAAATCCCAGCAGTGCCTCTTAAGAAAAATGTTGCATATGGACCAGTCTAACTGTCCATGCTGAAGTCAGATAACCAAAGTCTCCTGGTAGAAAAATACTAACATATGACATTATTGGACAACCAATCAAGAAATTAAAACATGGCTCAAAATGACAATTTCAGAATGATGAGAAAACAAATTGGCAGCTGAGAAATATGATTGTGCTTTGGTTATATCTTTTGGTTGCAAATTGTTGGTTTTGGTTCTCAATGTATGCATTTTGATTCGCGGATTTTGAGTTTTTAATTTGTGGTTTTATACGGTTTCGATGCGCAATACATTGACACCATAGTTTTCGCCCTGTTGTTTTATTTTTTATTTTAGTGTTCTTGATGTTTGAAGAAGAGAAAAAGGGGGGCGCACGTGAGCTTTGTTCATGGGTGGTTGCCAGTTACTTTATGTCTTGCTCAGACTGTAAAAATGGTTGATGTAATAATAATAATACGAATGTCTAAAAGTTAGAATTTTAATCAAAAAGTAAAGTAAATAAATAATACTTATTTAGTGATCGACTCTTTGGGTGTTTTTTTTTTTTTTTTTTTTTTTTTGTGGGTCTGGCGGTTTTAAGATGACTTTGTGGCTGAAAGCCCGTCCCTCTATCTGGCAACAATGGTCTCCAGAATGGATGACATCATAGGGGCAGACGTCTTTAATCAGTGACGGTCACTCGGGCGTCTCGGTTTGTCGTGGTCGCGGTGTGGAAGCTCTCTGGTCAGTCCGGTTGCGTCCTCGCGCTGCGAAAGCCTTCGTTTGACCCGTTACTGCTCGGAGCCGAAAAGGAGCGACGTCACGCCGAACATGTCCGCGCGGCTCGGTTCGGGCTGACGCAGCCGTTCGCCGCTCCTTCAATCAGAGCAGCAGCGTGAACCGACAGACTCCAGCTATTAACGAGGTAAGATAATAATGCAGTCAAAGAAACAATGTATCTTCAAATGTGGTCTCATGAAATATTAGCATATTAATTCATCGTGTGAGTTTTTAGGTACAGTGCACAAATTAAAAGGCCCATTTCTGGACTATATTATGTTCTCGAAAAGCAGACCACCCCCCCCCCCCCCCATAGGCTATTTGCCGCCTTTTGACTTGAACAAGATGCCTTATTCTGCAGACAGCTAACTAATTGTTTTCGGGTGTTTAGTTTAGTTAGGCGTTTAATGTCTGAGTCCATTAGAAGATTATAAAAAATGTAAAAAGAAAATGAATAAATAAAGGTATCTTGTCAAAGATAAAATGATTAAATAAAGTTATCTTTGTCAAAGACAAAATGTTTAAATAAAGTTATCTTTGTCAACCTGGTGGCTTTACAGAACAGCATCTGAAGGTTCAAGGAAACTGGAGAAATCTCTGTGTGTCAGGATCAGGGCCAAAGAGCTTAATTGGATGCTCAAAGATGCCGTGATTGTGGAAATGACCTTAATGAATGACACAGGAAATATTCTGGGAGTTGTTTCCTGTTTGCTAATGAAAGCTGAAGCTCCATCATGCAGAAAGGAAGCCATAATTAATCGCAGTACACAAACAGTTTGAACTAATTGATGAGGGCAGATGTAAGATAAGAGAATTCAGAATTTTTGTTGTACTGTCGTGAATTTTTGTTTTTACTGTAGTTCCATGAACGTCTCACCCAGCTTCTGAAGAAACATTTGTGATCAATCCTCTAATATATTTACAGTACTCCCTCTGTATTCACGGGGGTTAAAGAACAGAGACACCCGTGAAAACACTGAAACCGCGAATATGGAGAACCCCCCCCCCACACACACACCCCAACGGCCAAAGATTGTCCATCAGCGATCATTTCTGATGCTTTGTTAAACATTGGAGCAAGAACATTGGAATACTGCTCAACATAGATTTATTTTAATTCAGATTCAGAGCACTAGAGTGTACTGTAGCATACTTTTTAACGCACATTAGGAGTGTCACTCTGTCTCTCTGTGCCTTAAAACCAGGAGCCTGTGCTTCCTCCATCAGTTAAGTGTAGAGGTCATCTTCCTGAAGAGGCCGGTTTCATTCATATGAAGCTCCTGTTCCAGATGATGATCATTCTCCGTGATTAACTTCCTAGGAGTTCAGGATATTTTCCGGCTGCTTCTGAGTCAGCTGGCGTCATTTCTCCATGCAGGGCAAAAACTTTGGTTATAGCGATTCAGGAACCTGTGGAACTGAGTTTTTGTGATGAACCGGAGGAGTCACATGACTGGAAAAAAAATCTGTGAATACGTGAAACACAAATGTGCGGGGAAACACTGTATCATTACTTAGTGAGGTTCTCTCAGTATTTGGATTTTTGAAATTATCATTGAAGAAGTACTTCAGAGCTGCTTTAGTGCTGCATTGTGACCGTTGACTGTATGAGACCTGGACTGAGTGACTCCTCCCCCGTCGCATTCCAAACAGGAAGTGCCTGCATGCTGCAAAAAGCCCAAATCCCATAGAGTGCTAATGAGAAATAGTCATTCTATTTGTAAGAATAACTATACTCGGACCAATCACTGCTGACGTCGTCTGGCTTCAACATGGCGGCGTCCATATTGTGAAAACGTTACACTCCCTCACTCCAGTTCTCTCATACAGTCGATGTGTGGGACACAAACGGAACTGAAAAATGTCATCTGTTCATAGACAAAAGAAGAAATGCCAGATAGTAGAGATCTTTGCACCTTTTCCATCCTGTGAAACCTGCAGTCTTTAGTATTTAAAAATTTTGGTATCATACTGTCTTCCTGTCCATATTATTTTCAGATTTAGTGATGCAGCAGAAGCTGTGCTCCAGAAGTGCTAGCTCTTTCCTCCTCGAGGAGAACGTCCAGGCCTGCGGCGCCGTCTCTTCCTGCAAACTCCCGTTCCGCTGCCCTCGTTGCGGCGAGCAGGAGCGATTTTGCAGCCTGGCCTCGCTGCGTGCCCACCTGGAATACCGCCACTCATACCGATCCCCAGATGTGACCTCCGGCAGCTTCAGCATCACGGGAAAACTTCCCGACCCACTGACAGCGGCGATCCCCTGGCATGAAATGAGCCTCCCGACCCGCAGGGGGCAGCAGAGCACGGGGAGGGCTCCACACGTCCGCTCCCTGAGCGACAGCAGGGACAGCGGGTACTTCCATTCCTACAGCTCTGCAAGGAGGCGCACCCAAAGCGTCGGGGTGGGGACGCAGGAGGAGGAGGATGAAGAGGAGGAAGCAGGGACAGAAGATGACGAAGACGATGATGAAGATGATGGTAAAGGCAAAAATGAGAACTTCAGATTGTCCACCAGAAGGTTGGAAGCATGTCGCCACATTAGCCACCAGCAACATCTGCCGTTCCCGCTCCCCGCCCCCCTCAGCCCCCCACCAGAACTGCTCCCAGACCTGGAGCTCATGGGTACGTTTGCTATGGTTCCACTGTCAGCTCATGGACAAAGCTCATAATGATGTGTGCTGTCTCCTCCAGAGCAGAGCCCGTTCTCCGGCCTGCAGGCAGCAGCGGCTTCGGCCGCCGTACGACGGCGCCTGGCCAGCATGCTGCGAGCAGCCGACAGCACCATGCAGCGGCGGCTGGCCCGGCTCAGCACTGAGCTGGCCCAGACTGACACAGAGCTCCTGTGTGAGCGCGCTCACTCGCAGCACCTGGCCCAGGAGAGACAGGAAGTCGCAGACAGGGAGAGGTCACTGAGTCAGCAGGTGGATGTGGCGGTCATGGTGATTGCAGCGCTGAAGGAGCAGCTGAACGCCTCAGAGAACGAGCTGGAGCGGCGGGAGAGGTGCGGACGCCGCTGGGGTCTTCATCGTCTTGTCTGCTTCTGTTCTCATCCCAGCATGCATCTTTTCAGGGAGGTGTCGACCATCCAGAAGTTCCTGGACGCTGCGGTCCGGCAGGAAACCAGCGGCAAAGTTCGGATCCAAGAGTTCATAGAGAACCTGCTGACCCGCATCGCTCTGACTGAGCGACTGGTGGAGTATTACCAGGTTAACGGCAGCCCGCCTCAGTGCCACCACCAGCAGGTATCCGCAGATAACCGGGGTCTGTCTTTTCTTAACTACAGTCAGTCATTTCTTGTTGTATCTGACCTCCTCGCACAGTTTCCGTTTATCTTTCATCAACCCAACATGTTTTTTTGCAACAGCTGGGTATGAAAAGCTTCTCAGATCCAATTCAAGCGCTCTTTCCCGTAATTGTACACTGACGCGCGCATTTCGTGCTGTGGCTGCTCATCCGCACAGATCACGTTTCAGCCTTGATCCATTGCACCCCCACTTAAATACAGCTTTATTTTTGCCTTTTACTGGTGTGAAATATTTATAAAGATTGCAAATCAGCTTTCTCTGACATCACAAATAGTCATACTCGTTTTTTGTGGAACAAATCCCAAATGGCTGAGGATTTAGAGACTCGTTAGAGCCCTGGTCACCAGTGGGTTTAGAGCAGGGCTGCTCATTCCTGGTCCTCAAGGTCAACCAACCTGCCTGTTTTCCAGATCTCCAAGCTCTGCCAGCTGCTGATGAGCTCAATCAGATGTTTTCACAATTTAACTGAATGAACACAGCTGGAAAATGGGCAGGGTGGTAGATCTCAGGGACCAGAAATGAGCAGCCCTGGTTTAGATGAATTTAGTGTAAACGGTCTGTTTTTGTTCTCAATATTCTCAGGTTTTTAGACTTTTCAAAGTAATGACCGAAAAAAGTCTGTATCTGGAAGATTATGTGAACATTTCTAACCTCTTTTAAGTCCAGAAGAAGCATGATGGGATTGTTGTGAGCACTGAAGTTGAAGTCCTGTTTTTTCCTCTGCTTTGTGTTTTTCAGCCTGAGAACTTTGCTCAAAGAATCACTAAGAGCAGGTGAGAAGCTCCTCTATGATCAAACCACATGTTTCTAAAGTCTAAATATAAAGAAGTGTCCCCCACCGAAAGTTCAAACCCCCCCAACCCTCTCTGAAGGGTTTCGTACAGGCGGATCCCCAAAAGTTCTTCGCTTGACTTGACCAGAAATCCTCAACAAAATACGCAATTAACGTCATTCTGAAGGGTAGAAAAGCAGCTTTGTGCTGATAAGTAACACTACAGTAGTAAAGTGTTTACACAAACAATATAAATTCCTGATTCTGACTCAGCCAAACTACCGTCAGGTGTTTACATATTGGCACAAAGCAGCTTTTGTCAGCATCAGAACTGCTAAAATTATGGTAGTTGAGTAAATGGCTAGTTACAGTAGATCAAAGAAACCAGATGTTTCAGCAGAAGTTGTAGTTCCTCTGATGACCACAGAAGGCGCTGATAATGTTTGGGCTGAAAAAATCTACTGCTCTGACGTTGTCTCCTTCCGGCATGCTCCTCCCCTGCAGGTCAGCGGGAGGCCAGCTGTTCTCATCAGGGTTCTCTGACAGAAGAACGCAGTCTTTCACCCAGTTTGGGGGCCGCCCCCCACCTTCTAAAGGGGAGCGGGACCGAGAGCGGGAGCACCGGGAGCGCCTGGCCCAGTCGTCCAGGCTTTTCTGCCGGCCCGAACACAGGAACGACATCTGGAACCACCAGCGGCGCCGCTCCACCGGGTACGAGGCCTAGAACTGAAGGGGGTGGGCGGGGCAGCAGCGAGTTAACCCGAGGAAACTGTGGAGAATCCCAGATTATTAACAGCAATTATGCTGCTAATCTGGGCATTTACTTTTAGAACCAGAATGAAGCTGAATTCGATTATTTATGATGGGATTCTAGAGAGAAAAAGCTGCAGGAGAGGTTTAAACTCTTAACACTTTTTAGGGTGGAGCATCTTCATCAGCACAAAAATCAGACGTGCTTCAGTGTTTAAACATCTCCACTCATTTCTCACATCCAGTTTAGAGCATGACCCGCTCATGTTCTGTGTCAGTTTCCTGCAGGAACCTGGTTTAGTCCTTGTCTCTAGAAACCAGGATGGGGGTTTAGGGCCCGGTTTCCTCATTTACATCAAACCTCTGCTGGAATGCAGCACTGACGCCTACAGAAGGTAGAAGCTGCTGCCTGGAAAGAGAGAAGAGATGGAGGAGGAAGAGGAGGAGACAACCAGGTTTAGCACGGTGAAGATGAAGGAAAAACCAAGCAAAAGGATAAAAAAATCAATTGGGTTCTTCTCATCCATGATTGTTCTCCATGTCAATTTCTGTAGAGTTTTAAAGACCGGCCCTCAGGTAGATGTTAAAGCTGTGACCACAAAACTACGCAACAACTGAGAGACTATAATCAGTTTGAGGGAGCAAAAGTGGAGAAACTCTGAGTGAGAGACGTTTTGGGTTCTGTTCGAGCTTATAAGCCTAAAAGCACAGACAAGTTCTGGGACAGCAGGACCAGGAGGAAGTCCTCACTTCAGATCTCATCTGCTGGATGAAGGAAGAACAGATTTTTGTTTGGGGGAAATACAGTCAAGTACTGCTGTTCAGTAGCATCTCTGACTTGCTGCATCCTCGACCTCCTTTCTTCGTCCTGCAGTCTAAACTATTGACGGTACATGAGAACTGGACTGAGTGCAAAGTCACCCGAAGACTTCTGGCGCCGACAAAATAGTCATTTCGATCACCATTTTTTGCAATGCTGGACTCGGGTGACGTCAGTAGGCAGTGATCGGTCCAAGTCGGTCTGAGTGGACATTTCTACTGCAACCACTCTCACCAATCAGGAGTGAGCTTGTTGAAAGGCCACGCCCCTAGAACTTGTAAGCAAGCTCGGGAGAATCTAACATTTTGAACGTTCAATGTGAAACTACCTACTTTTGAATGATCGGTCAGTTTATGACTTGAATAACTTGCACTACAAGAAAGCATGGTTTAAAAAAAAAAAAGAAGCAGAATGTCGAATATCGAAGCAAGAATGATTGTTCTGACAAATGGAATGACTGAGTAACAGCTGTTTATTTTTCTGTAGAAGCTTGTGGAATTTTGGCTTCTTGGAACCAACAGGTACTTCCTGTTTGGAACGACCAGGTGGGACGGGTGTCTCAGTCCAGCTCTCCCATACAGTCAATAGTCCGTACTGAAGCGACCGTCACATCATTGGTCTGAGTCAAAAACAAACGTGTTTCTGTCAGGGAACTCCTGGATTCTAATGGGAGGAAACACCAATTTGAGTCCTGACGTAGTTTTACAAACATTGTCCTCCTTGTGACACAAAAGCAGCAACAACGAATGTTCAAAAAGCTTCACCTTTTTGCCAAATTCTATCATTTTTCAAAAGAGCAAAATGCACTTTGTGTCTGTGGAACCTCAGAAGTTCCCACTTTCTCTGCCAGTTTGGAGGATTTTGGTTGACTTGCTTTACGTCAGGAACCCTTTTCTCCAGAAAGAAAGTTTCTTTAATGATGTCCAGAAGGAGACACTTTAGATTCATCGTCCCAGAAACCGACCTGTAGCTTCATGAATGTACAAAGCAGAAGAAAGCACGTTCATCGCCGCTGCAGGCGTAGCAGACCGCATGTGGCGTACCTTTGCTCGTGCTAACACGCCGGTGTTTACGTGTCCTCTGTGAGACTCGTTAAGGTTTTGACAGTTATCCACGCGCCATCTTGGCTTCCTGCCGCAGTGGGAATTCTTCAACTAAATCCTTGTGGTGTCGTTGTAAAACCAACAGATGTGATTTATAAAAAAGAAAGCTCAAGAAAACCATTGGCTTCTTCGTTCATTGAGACATTTTACAGACAAAAGGGTCAGTGCTCAGTTTGTATCCATGAAAGTGAGTCAGAGGAGTTTTAATTTCACATTTTATTTATTTTATGATTCAACAAACTGTCTTCGTTGCTGCTTCTCACCACACAGAAATGAGAAAGTAAAAAAAAAGACTTAGAAAAAGTTTTAAGGTTTTTGTCAAATCTGAACCTTCTGCAAACCTTTAGCTCTTTTGATGTAAAAACCAAACTGAATCTGCAGCTGGATGAGGGAAAAACTCCTGGAGAGTTGCTGAAGCCCCTTCCACAGTAAAACTGGAGCATTTAGAGGTCACTTCCTGAAGACCCCAGGAGGAAAAAGAAAACCTAGCTGCTTGAAAACACATCAAGCAGATTCCACTGCTGATGATGGATCGATCAGTCTGGACTTTTCCAAAAACAAGGTGAATATGAACAAACCTGCAGGTGAGCGGGAAAAATGTGATTACTTACTAATAAAAACAGTATTCCTCTGGTTAGTGTCTATAATACTGTTTGTTTTAATGAGGTTTTTTTTAAAACCCGTTTTACTCATTAGGGTTAATAAAAGAAATCTGGTCAGAAAAACAAACGGATCAGAAATATTAGCACTTTATATTTAAGAGATTTATTTTGGAGTTTCATAGTGAGGAAAAGAACGACACTATAAAAGGGGCTCGGCTTCCATTTTAGGTTTTGTATGACAGACAGATGCTCAAACTGTAAACCCACAATTCTTTTGTTAATGAAGGTTTAAATTAACTTGAATTTTAGCGATGTCCAAATTCCCACGGAGCGTTCACTATTTTGTGTCTAAATCTACAATTCCAAACTCCAGTGCTGTGGAAATCTGCTAAAAACCGGCATGCATTGATGCTCACTTGATGGACCACAATGCATTGTGTTTGGACAATTTTAAAGAAAAGTTTGACAGTCTGTTTTTTGTACGTCATCCAGGTTTTTAGCATCAGAACATAGAGGACTCCAAAAGTCTTCGTTTAGTTTGTATTTATTAGGTTTTTACTTTGTCGTATTTGGTGGTTTAAAAACCGTAGTGATGGTGTCCGCATTACGTTAAAATCCAGGTCACTGGACAGTCTTTATGTTTTAAGCTAACACAGCTCACTTATCGGAGTCTCCTCTTCCTCGTCTTTGGGTTTCTGTCAATCCAAAAACATTTAAATAAACTTTTTTTCTCCAAAGTTGCTTTGGCTCCACAGATGTGATTTAGGAGTTTGTCCTCCAACGGCAGCTTCAGTGCTTCCTGCTTCCTGCTGTGGGTTCGGTGCTGAAGCGTGCATGAAGCGGTGATTCCTCTCCATCCAGTTTTGGTGACCGCATGCTTCCTGTGTAGCCAACAGAGCAAAGTATTAATCAAAAGCTGTAATCTCATCAGTGTACTTTTGTAGCAGAGCCAGCTCTATTTTACTGGGATTTGACGGACAAATGCACTTAACCAACCAGCGGTCTGGAAGAGTTTCTCACAAAGGGGCGGGGCGTGGCTGAATATCAGAAGAGAACATCTGGAAAACAGATTTTAGTTTTGAAAGCAGTGTGAAAGAAGGAGGAACCAAAGGCAGACAAGTTGGAACGCTGCAGAAAAGTCACTTTATGGTGTGTTTTGTTCCATCGGTGATCATTTGTTTTCATGTGAAATGTTTAGGAGATGGTTTGGTATCTTTGTTTGTCTTTTTGGGATTTTGTCTGCAAAGTGATCTCTAGTTTTGTGCCTTCACTCAGCAGTCCTCTAGTCTGTAAAATGAAATGCAATATTGTGAAGAAACGAGACTTTGTGTTAAAAAATGTTGGTGAACATTAAAGGAAATAAACGTCTGTTCCATTAATAAAACTTTCCTGTTTGAGTTTCTGTTGAGGTCCTTTCTTTTAACTGAATCTTCAAAGGATTCAGGGGTTCTGATCATAACATTGAATTAAAGCAGCTGCTTTGTACATCTGGTGAATTAAAATCAAGTCAATTAGAGACGTGCAAAGGACTTCAGAGGGGGAGGGGTTCAAGGTGGGAAAAGGGCAGCAAAAAACACCTTTTGTTTTTAAGAATATGGAAATTAAGTCAACTGCTAATACTCCACTGTGATACCTGTGTAGGTGAAAGTGATACAAGTGTCATTTTTTCATGTAAAATTATTGTGAACATGAGTTTGTTCACTTTATCATAGACTCAAAGCAATAAAACACTGGAGGTTATTTATATTGGCACAATGTGCTGCAGGTAGAATCAATATGAATAAAGTTTAATGCAGATGGTTCTGCTTTTGTTGTGACTGGAAAGATTTGAATAAAAAGAGATTGTGAAACTGATAGTTTAAAGAAGGAAAATCTAATCAGAAAATGCCATGTTAAACAGATATACTGTTGTAAGAAACTTTGAACTCGCCACAAACACTGCTTATTTTGAAAATTCCCCGGTGTTTTATTTTAAACTTGCTACCAGCTTCCTGTCCTGAGCGATCTGCTCTTTGTTGAATAGATGCGCCGCTCAGACATCTGACTAAAGTAAAAAGTGTCTTCATGAATAATATAGAGCGTTTTTCCAAAATAGGAACCATATTTAAGCTCGTTACATCAATGGACGGCGACTAGTTGGGGCAGAACTCTGATTCCAGTTGCTTCACCGTCACGTCATCTCTTCAGTTCTTGGTGGGGCAGCATCTCCTCTCACTGTCCCCAGCTGCCCCTAACTCTCACTCTCTTTTTCTCTCTCTCTCTCTGGCGGCTCAGAGTCTTACCGGAGCCCCAAAGACTCAGAGCCCCCACATTACAAGAAAAGAAGGTTTAACACCGGGAGATTTCACAGCCACATTTTTTGTATCTCCAACAGAAATGTGTTAATGTCAAAAAACAAAAAAAACAAAGGGCACTGGGGCGCTTTTTATTAGGAGACAAGAAGGGCAGAAGCTCAAGCAGCTCTAGAGCCCGCTGAATGCACGTGTCAATTATCTAATGTCCACTAGATGACAGCAGAATAGTTCTAAAGTAGTGGTCTCCAATCTTGTCGCCCTCTTGTTCTGAAAACGTTAGTGAACAGAAATGGTGCAGTTCCTCAAACGACCACTACAGGCTGGTTTCAAAAGAGACTTCAAAAATGAACCTCTTCTATGTTCCGTCCACACATAGGACCACCCATCTGCCTATCAAAACAAACCACATCCCTAAATATGCACAAACCTCAGCTGTGATCAAATCTAAACCGCTGATTTGAATAATTTAAGCAAGAAGGGCTGGAGAACAAATAGGGAGGACTGATGCTGAATGTCCTCAACAGGACACCTTTTATTATTCCCTCAAGGTGGCGCTATGGATACGAATATTACAAAAACGATTTGATGTAAAGCTGGCTGCAGCAGCTGCTGTCCGTTGGTTGGCTGTGGATTCAATTCCTAGACTTGACAACCTAAAATAGCATCAAATTATATTTAAAAGCAGAACTCAGTTTAAAACAGTAAATACAAAAGAAATGGTAAAGAATTGTAACAGTGATGTAATAAAATAAAACTGAAAGATGATGTACCTGAAGATGGCACTCTATCTTACGTGGAATCTCATCTAAAAAGCAAAAAGGTTTCTGGGGTTTTTCTTTTACAGCTTGAGATCCTTTTTGTTTGACGCATGCATGGTAAAACCACTTCAGTCCACTTGACTACAAAGACCATCAGCCCCCAGGTCCTCCTTTAAAGTGTCAGGAGGAGATGAAAAGGGAGAAGAAGAGCGCAGGGATCCTCTTCTTCCTCACTGACGGGGCAGCTGTCAGGCAGCATGTCTGCGGGAAGCGGCCTGGTTTCTGTGGATTTTGAAATCTTCGGACATGTTCAGGGTGTGTATGTTTTCCCCTCTGCTGTGTGGAGGCTGCTGCTGAAAACTGATCTGTGCTGCTTTATTTAGCCGCTGCAGAACAGATCTGTGCTGATCTGAAGAGACTTTCTAACTGTTCCTCTGTCTTTGACCGTTTTCCAGGGGTTTGCTTCAGGATGGTGAGTTTCCTGCTTCCAGTTGCACAGCATTTACATATTTTCTTATCTTTTAAGGATGTTGTCTGAAGGTGAATCTGCAGAATAAAAGTTTGCTAAGAAAATCAAGAATAATTATAACTGGATGTAATTTTGAATAATTATCCATTATTCAGTTTCTGTTTAGGTTTTAAGAAGATTTAAAACAAACATGCCTCCAAAGATCTTCATCTCTTCCTCCTCCCTTCTCGCCTGCAGTACACAGAGAAGGAGGGTCTGCGGCTGGGCCTGGTGGGGTGGGTGAAGAACACCTACGGTGGGACGGTGGTGGGTCAGGTGCAGGGTCCAGCTGAGCAGGTGGAGGAGATGTGAGTGCACACACTGACGCCAGCACACACACAAACACATCTGGAAGGTTCTGTGGTTTCTGCAGGAGCTCCTCCATCACTGCAGGCTGTTGAGCTGCTTTAAGCCACAAGGTGGAGCTCTTTCATTACCTCTGCTGTGATTTTGGGAGGAAACTGCAGAGATTCTGAACGGAAACAAACCTGCATGATTTAATATTTATTTCTAATTTATGCTTTTCAGCATTAAATCATCAGAAATGTCTGGGGTTTTACAGATGTAGAGAACATTTTAAAGTTTAATTTATTTTTTTGATGGCAAAACATAAAAAACTCCTTAGTGATGCTTTCTAGACCTTTTTTTAATATAAAATGTAAATTTTTAAATTTATATTTTACGTTTTAAATACATTTTAAAATGTTACCTTAAAACCGATATTATAAGGCAACATTTCTCAGATTGTTTTATTTTTCAGTTTTTTATTTTTATTTTTCAAAATAAAACTTTTACAGATTTCCAAATGGCAAAATTGTTTTTGTTAACGTCATAATAGCTGGTTTCCCTCCATTTGAATCATAATCCATCCATGTGAATGGAAACCAGCTGGTCACATTAAATTATCGTTGCAACACTAATTCTTTTTTTTTTGCACTTTCATTTATCAGGAGAGAAAAACACTTCCCAAAAATGTTCAGATGTAAAAAAAAAAATGTTTGTATTTAACCCTTAAATAGTGTGTTCAAGTTTAATAATTGGTTCAATCTTCGCCATGAGGTTTGCTGGGGGAGTTGCTTCACCCTGATTTAGTTTATTTCCTTTTTTTTGGTCCTTGAATGGAACAGCCTCAGATTTGTTAGAGAAATTCAACCGCTGTTCATTTCTCGCGTCAAAACTGTGATGTGCATAAAATGGAAACAGAGAATGGATGAAGAAACAGAGCAAAGATCAGAGTGGGACGTCTCTGTGCTGCAGGGCCTGAGGTCAGCTGGGCGTGGACGGCTCATGAAGGTGACCTCATCTTAGCCACAATCTGCTGCTGTCATACAAACACACACACATACACACACACATGCACGCACACAGAAATGGAAGAAAAAACAGACGATTCCTGGTGTTTGTTTTCCCCTTTCTGCTGCACCCCAGCAGAGTTTCATCATAGCAGACGCAGCCTTTTAGTGTCCAGTTGTAAAACTTCACTCTAAAACTGTTCTGTAAAACATTCAAAAGACAATTTTCATCACAGCAGTATGGATTATTAAAGACCCTCTCCAATGTAAATGGTATTTTTGGTATTTTAACGTGTTTCTTTTTTTTACATTTTTCTGACGGAGGACACATACGAAGAAAATTAAGTTAAAATTGCAATTCTGAGTATTTCTGTGTTCAGATTGTTGTGAATCAGGAGAAGATAAAAGAAATAAGCTAAAGTTTGCAAAAGAGATAAAAGTAAGAATCTTAAATGATTTAAACTTAAACCAGAACTTTGCCCGTACAAATGGCCTAAACCCTTTGTCTTTACACTTATGTGAAGATTAGGCAGTCACGAATCATCTCTGCTTTAAAATCTGATCACTGTGTAGTTCCACCAGTGCTGTGATTTCCATGCAGACCATGAACGCCACATGAGAAGATCACTTTGTTGTAAAACAGACACACACTTCCTTACGTCAGGGATCTTTTCCGTGTGACTTTCTGATGTCCTTCCCATAGATTCCACTTTCACCACGACCTCACTTCCTGTTCAGCTTGGGATACAGGAAGCAGCTTTTCCTCTGGGCTCATTTCAGAGTCTCAGAATGTTGTGAAAAGTTGAAAGACGTGAAGCAAGAAGAAGACGAGTGGAAGCTTCCACCGGCTGAAGGGACAGTTCACTTTGTAGAAAAATGATGGGCGTCTTAAAGGATGAGTGGAAAGAAATCAAAGAAAACTAAAATCTGATCTGAATGAATCTGCAGAGTGAGATCAGGATTGATGGAGAGATTCTCCAAGGTCTTTATTTGAGTTCAGTTTGGTGAGGTGAGGAACATTCACTCTGCATCTGTATGACCTTCATCAGTTTGTCAGAAGAAGATGAGCTGCAGAAAGGGGCACGCTTTAAATATTTTTCTTTCCATTTTAATGTTCATTTTATTGGCCTCTTTAACTTTATTAATAGTAATTTCTATTTTGCCTATATGTGTGTGTGTGTTTATGTTTGAATATAAATTGATATTTTTGTTGTTTGCTCCTAATTATTTGAATCAAATTTATTATTTTGTATTTTTATGTAAATGAATACAACTAACAAATAAAATATTAATATTTATTTGCTAAAAGGATGGTAGTGATATCAAAAATAGGTTTATTGTTATTTCTTGACATAATGATGTTGTTTTTTAAATATGGTTTTTAAATCTAGACCCACTGTCTAGTGGGTCCAACTCCCAATGTTAAAGTGCCTAGGATAGCACAAGGGTTAAAGCTCTCCTATATAAAAATGGCTTAACTTGAGTTTTTAAACACTCGACTGAGTCAATCTGGCGCAGAGACAGAGTGGGGGTCATTCCAAATTTGGGGAGCGACTGCCTGAAAGGCGAGGTCTCCCCGAGTCTTGAAACCAGTTTTTGGAACACACAAGATTCTCAACAGTGGATTTCAATGAACGTGCAGGAGTGTAGGGAGTTAAGAGGTTAGACATACAGTTCAGGGTCTGTTTGTGCAAGTCTCTAAAAATTACAATCGTAAACATTTTAGTGAGTTCAGTTTTCTTTACTGATTTGTACTGTTGATATATGAGTCTGCTTTCCATAGAAATACTAGCCAAAATTACTTCCAGGTCTTCCTTGAAAAAGAGATGCAGTCTCAATGGAACTTCCTGGTAAAATAAAATAAAAATAATACTCCTGAAAAACACTGTACATTTATATTGAAATTCAGCTCAAGTAATTGTATTATTTCTTTCAAAAACCTCATAATTACGGATGCTTCTTGGAAAAAAAGAAAGTAAAACAAGACTTAAAATGTAAGCGTCTTTATTGCGAGAAGTGAAACATTCCTGATTCTAAACCTGCAGTTTAGCAGACTCCAGATGTTTTGGATGTGTAGCAGTAGAGAGATTAGAGCCTCGGTTAGTGTGTGATGCTGATGAAACTAAGAGCTGTGATGTCAAAACAGGCAGACATGCTCTCTGTGCTGCGATTATGTCAGAGCGGCAGCATCAGGAGTTTGGACGCAAAATCAGAGTTTCAGAGGAGAACCACAGCAGATTACAAACCAGCAGACATCCCACTGCTGAGGCTTAGTGTGTGTGTGTGTGCTTGCGTGCATGTGCGTGTGTGGCAGATCAGTCAAATGTATTTGGAGATTTTTTGACCAACAAAACAAAGTAGGGCACTAACTCTACCCCCCCAGTGTCAGTCTGTCTCTGACCCTGATCCGCTGCGATCTCCTCTAATCTACAGCCTGTCCATTTGTAGCGTCACCCAGTCATAGATTTTCCCATCATGCCTCTGGCCGTTCAGATCAAGAGCTCAATCCCCAACTGTCTGCTTTTTGCATTTTTTTGTCTGCTTTTATTTATTCTGCAGTCCTTCAAGTCGCAGCACAGCTCCACAAACCACTGAAAATATGTGAAAATCACAAATATTTCCTATATTTGACCATAAATTCATTTAATTGTTGCCTTGATTATTATCCAGTTCTTTTCCACCTTTTTCTCATTCCTATTAACATACTAATTAATATTTCATGTAGCATTTTTTAAAGCAGTGAATTCTCTTTTGTTGTTTGCTCTGTTTAACAAAAAGCTAATTCTTATATTTAAAAGAATATTTTTGTTTCCTGTAGTTTTAGACAGCTAATTTAATTATTCAATTGACTTATAGCATATTTAGAGTTTATTTGTTTATATTCCATCGTTTTGTGTCGTCTGTTGTGCAGCTTTTTCACACAAACATTAGTAAATTTATAGTCTTTTAAAAATATTATTTTCTATGATCCAGTGTTTATTTTGATTGAGATGTTACAAAGGCCTTACAGGAAAGCTACTTCAACCTTTTGACGCCTATTGATCCAATTATGCATCAAACCACTTCAGCTCCAGATTAATCAAATTTAGCATCTATGAAAGGAAAAACATTGCTGTTTTTGTGTTTTTTCATAGCTGGAAATAACTTCAGGCATCAAGGGGCTAAAAGTTCTAATAAAAAGAGTGAAATCAGCGATGACCTCACACTGACACGCGTCAGTAAAGCTTCTTCACTCTGAACTAAAGTCCTGCTTTTTTCCAGGAAGGTGTGGCTGAGTAAAGAAGGAAGTCCCACCAGTCGGATCACTAAAGCCTCCTTCAGCAACCAGAGGTCCATCGATAAGTTGGAGCTCTCCGGCTTCAAAACACGCTTCTGATCAGCTGATCGTACAACCAGAAGGTTTTCATCTAAATTGGAACCGCTCCAAATGTGTCTACTGTTTGCAGACAAGAGCATTAGTTTAATGACTAATGAAGCGTCTGCATCATCAGTTTTCTTTTCCGATGAAAAAAAGTACTGTATTTTATGTTTAAAAATATTGAATTTGGGGAAATCAGTGCTAAATTCTTCTTTTATAAATCAAAACTTTAAAGGAAAAAAAAAGTGTAAATCAAACAAATTTCATAAAATCAAAAATTCTGATGAAGATAGTTGTCTTCTGCAGGGATTTCACTGTTTAAAAATGTTCTGAGAATTGATCATTTTTGGTCAAAAGTTTTCCATAATTTCACCAAATATGCAGAAAACTCTGAAAAACAGTCATTTGCCAATAAATGCATGATGTTCAGAAAAAGCTGACTGTTTGGAAAAAGTATAAAAGAAACTGAATGAAAGTCTGTCAAAGTGATGATTCCATCTTTTCTGTCTGGTTTGAGCAGCTGCTTGTGCTGCAGCTGAAATCACATCCTGCTGCAAACACACAATCATCAAAGGTCTTATGCAACAGCGAGTCACCTGATCCAACAACCTGCTATCTGATCCAATTAAATGAGAGCAAGAAAATCCCCGATCAGCTGCTAAATCCTAACACTGCAGGAGCACAACACAACCTTCACCGCAGTGACTCGGAGAGGAGGCTGCAAGCCGTCTGCTGTTTGAATATTTGCTACTACCACCAAGATCTGCACCTGCTCATGAGCCTGAACTCCGAGCAGAGGAGATGTGGAGAAACAGGAAACACGGGAAGACGAGAACCAGATTGATCATCAGACAATCTATTTTCGGTTCAGGAAGGGCTGAAGCCAGAAACATGCTGAAGATGAATGTGCGTTGGAGTTTGGAGACCGGCTCATGCCTGTGAACGTTGCTGGGGGTGGAGGCTTTGTCGTCATGCCAACCCTCCTGGAGACATTACACACTCAAAGACGCACGATAACGACAGCAGTGGTGGAGGCGTTTGATGCAGCAGCACTGTGTTTGGAGAGGATCCCGTGTTCTGCAACACAGAGACCCTTTTCCTGCAGATCTGAGTGTATTTTGATTCAACCAGAGCTCCTGTTTTTTGGGGAAATAGTCAGAACTTCATGTGGGAGAACATTTTGGCTCTGCTTTCATTGGTAATCTAGTCCAAAAAACTTTTTGTCTTCTTTTAAAAAGCTCTCCCAAACCAACACTTGATGCAGCTGAGTGCGGATCTCCATGGAGTTCAGTCTTTGTACCCATCACAGTGACTGCTTCATTCAGGAAATGCAAATTCTTATTTTGATGCAGAAAGTTGGTCTAATGAAGGGAACAGTTCCTAAAAACGTAGCATTCTAATAACTGTAGCTGTTAAATCTGTGCAGCCATTTTTCATTTTCACGTCAGCAGAGGAAAAGTCACATTTTTCCATTTTCCTCTGCTGACGGTACCACACCCACAATAAAAACACACATGTTCAGCTTGAACGGCTTTTACCATCTGTTGTTTTGTTCTAATAAAAAAGAAGTTGCCGCTTATGAGGGTTTCTTTTTCTTAAAATAGTGCAATAAATTCAGTTTTATGCCACAAAAAAAAGTTCATGCAAAAGTTTTCTTTGTCTTTCTGTGTGTTTAGGTTGAGAAAACCAAAGTAACTGAGTGTTTCATACACAAAGAGTTTGCAAAAGTAAAAAAAAAAAAGAAACATACAAAATGTTTCTGGAATAAACATTCAAGCTTTACCGTTGTTCATATCTTGAAACCAAGATATGAACAACAACCAGAATACTAGACTCTTTGGCGTACTGTAACTCTTTGACCACTTATTCCAGTGTTTTTTAACCTTTTTTGAGCCACGGCACACTTTAACCTTCACAAAAAATTCCGCGGCACACCAGCATCCAAAAATTAAAAAAAAAAAAGTGGAGAAACTCATAGTCTGTATTGATCTGCAGCCCCTCTGCAATCTCACATGCATTTTTGTGATAATTGTGGCAGAAAAAGCTGGAAGCTGCAGCTCTTTTTTCTAAAAGATGTAATAAAAGTTAAGTTACAAGATCTAAAAATTGTTTGATGTGTTTGTTATGGTTTCAAGACGTTTAACAAGAAAGACTCATTGTGCGCTCAGATGCTTAGATGCTCAGATTCATATTCCTAAATACTCAGTGTTTTATCAGGGCCTGGTTGGATGAACAAAGACCTGATTTCCTGGAGATGGTAATTGTTTTTAGATCAGTTAATGAGGGTAATTTCCCACGGCACACTTGGCCATCTCCCACGGCACACTAGTGTGCTACGGCACACTGGTTGAAAAACACTGGCTTATGCGATGAACATGGATCAGCTGATTCTGATGCGGACAAACGTGGCTTTTCAAATGTGGCTTTGCATAACGATATAAAGCTGCTTTTCTCTGTGACAGCATCAGCTGATGTAGCCTACACTGATTCCGTAAACACTTTGTGATTGTAAAGTGTGGCATATCAACGCAAAGCTACATTTCTTTGCTTCAGAATTGCGTAAATGATCTAAGAATTACGATAGTTGAAAGAACGTTAACATTGGAGCCAAATCTCAGATGTAAAGGGGTTCATTCAGCTGGAAATGTTTCCGCACAATTCAAAAATCAAGACTTGAATTGTAAATGCAAGTGTCATAAATGAATGATAGAGGTAAAAAAAATAGTCGAATGCAAGGACATTGACATTGGAATTATGGGTAACTGTGTTAAGATGTGACAAGCCCAGTAGTGGTAATCCTTAGGACAGATAAAAATTGAAACTCCATCAAGGGGTTAAAAAAGATTTAAATTTAGTTTTCCTCATTGGTGAGGAAGGAAAAGCATTACAACTGCTAATATTTGATACTATTAGTATTAGTAGGATGTTCAGGAGAACTGATATTTTTTTAAAAACTAAGCTTTGTGTGCTATTGCTAAAACATCACACACTTCAGTATTTTCGTAACACAGAAAACGAAACCAAATATTTCAAAACAATCTTGACACAAACTTTAAATGACATGATGTGAATTCATTTCTGAACGTGTTTCAAACTGGAAGTCCATGGCTTGGCGCTTAGTTGAAATGAAAATAGTTTGGAGAAATTTTTGTGTTTTTTTATTTTGTCAGCAGACAGATGTATTCGTCAGTTCTGATGGGTTTTTGGAAAAGTTTCAGATGTCAACATTTTTGATTCCTTACAGAAACAGAGTTTGGCCGGTTGCTTTTATTTTGAGGCTGTAGAAATAATAACCTGCTCCCAACCCTTCCCTTGTGCTCATGAGCAGAGGAAGAAAATTATTCCACCCCCACACTCTTCACTGTGAAAACTGGAGAAAAAATATTGGCCTCAACCTCTTCCAACTCCTCCGTTTTCTCTCCAAGCAACCACATTGGCATCCCATAATGGTCACCACGGAAACAACACTTTGCCTGAAAGCGTTCGTGAGAGCCTGGAACACCCTCCCTTTTCTGTCCAGCTCATAAACTGCCCACACGGGGAGATCTTTTCATCTGCTGCAGAGACGCTCACACCTGAGTGGGAGCTGACAGCCAGCCGTTGCCAAGCAACACCCCGGAGTTCGCTCCAACTTTGAGCAAAACGCTGACATTTGAAAAAGAGCAACATGTGTCACTCTGATCCTGTGGAAGTGAGACAGATTTTCTTCTTGTTTAACCATCTGTGAGCTCTGGAACAATCTCCTCCTTCTCTTGTCTTCTCAAAGCAATGATTCAGATTGCAGAAAGGAACCTGATCTGAAACTGGTCTGGAAGGAGGAATAACGCTACAACAAAGAAGGCTCCAGTGGTTCTGCCAGCTGGGGATGAGGGATGGTTCTTGCAATCAAACTCAGAGTTTGACTCTTGTTCCTAACATTCTCATCCAGATTTCTTGGCTGTTAAAACATTTGGCACCAAACATGACAGTTAATAACTGTAATCAAAGCTAGAGGCCTCAGGAAATGATGTCAGACCTTGGTATGCTCAAAAGCAGCAGCTGCATGCAGGGATTTCCCCCAATGACCTCTGACCTTCTCATCACAGGTGGTCGACTCTGCTGGACATCTCATATCTTTGTGATAATCCACACGCACACAAACACTTGTGATGCTTGCATCATGAGGAAAAAGACCAGATAACATTCTACACACGCTCTTGGGTTGCATGCCAGCCCAGTAGGATGTCCTTCAGACCCACAATGCATTGCTTTGTGTCTGCGAAGAACTGCAGTTCAGTTTTTCTCTGCCTGAAACAATTCAGGAATTGTTTTTGCTTTTTGCTACAGATGGGAATTAATTGTGAAAAACATTTTTATTTTGAAAGCCAAAGAGGACCCAAGTTGCATAAAAACAACCTATAAAGACCCAACTTTATTTTCGAAGTTCATGTACTGATTTAGGAAAATTGCAAAAACACAGTAAATAAAAATTCCACAAAAAACACACAACTTCAGTAAAGGTTGGTCAAAAATATACAAAAACAGTCAAAATTTACATAAAAATATTGAATAAAAACATCAAGGTGATGTCATAGTCCGATAAATAAGGAGAAATGTGATTTGAAGATGTAAAAATTCAAAAGGACAATGGCTGGAGGAGGACGGCAGTCTGGGACAGTTTCCTTCACCAGGCTTTCATGAAGCTGAACTCGCCCTCGTCTGCCCCTCCATCACCTCCTGCCTTTTGCATGCATAAACTTATGACCCCCGTCCCCCACCAGACTCAAGCAGATGCCACCTCATGCAGCATCTACTCCCAGATGCATTTACTCCAAGATGCATTTACTCCCAGATGCCATTACCTACATGTCCCTTTCTCTGCTTGTAGAGGCATGTTTACACGAGTGTACATTGATTGTTTTCATTGTTGCATCTATGGCCCTGGAGAATTGCAATTTCACATTTTCTCTGGGTTAAAGTTTTAGCAGAAATTGACAATGAAACAACTTTAACAGCAGATACATACCCAGAAAAAGCGACACAGAACCATTTGATCTTCTTCATGCTGAGTGCTGAGAAAGACAGTTTTGTTTTTCCTAAAGATACTTTATTCCAGTTGTATTTAGCCACCATTGTTTATGCAGACCTCGCCCTTGAAGTTTACATGACAGCTCTGTGCAGGATTTAAGCTCTAACGTGTGAATAATTTTTGGAGAGCACAAGCGTCTCAAATGCTCTGAAATATAGGAGTATGCACATATACTTTCTAAAATGAGTTTGCTAAAAGGGCTTACTGCTGGTAGTGGAGTCATGCACCTTATCTGAATAAACCGTATTTTCCTCAACATAGGGCACACCGTCAATGAATGGTTTATTTTCAAATGTATGTCATAAGATGCACCGACCTATAAGGCACTTTAAGCTTGACAATAGAGTCAGAAAAGTCCATCAGACTTTATTGTGTTCACTGTAACACAAGACCTTGTTTGTAACTCGCTACACGTTATCCATATAAGTAGCATTAGGGGCAATGCATATCCACAAGATCTGTAACTCCCAACCTTGTTTGCAGCACATAAAAAACTGACTGATATGGATTAAACAAATGTTACTGTTTCATGCCAACTCCCAATCTTGTTACTTGCTATCCTACCTTCTGCAAAGATGCAGGGACTGATGGGAAATGTGTCTCACACTTATGGCAGCAGAGCTCTCTCCATCCTCTGGTTCAGTTAGCAGAACATTTCTTTTGTTGCTTTATCATCATCATCTACAACTTTGCTCAGTTTAGCTTCATTCAGCCTCTGCAGGCCTTCTGCTCTGCCTCCTCCTCCTCCTCCTCCACCCTCCAGCTCCGCCTCTCCCTGACACAGACGGAGACGTTTCATTTATTTCACACAGCAACCCGGACGGGTGGGATGTTATGTTACAGTAGGAACAGAGCTTACAGACCCACAACAATGAAAATAGTGTTTTTAACATGCTCTCGAACCTTTATATATATATATGGAAAGTTAAATGATCTAGATTGCAGAAAGGAACCTGATCTGAAATCATTCGCAAGGAGGAATAACGCTACAACAAAGAAGGCTCCGTGGTTCTGGCCAGCTGGGGATGAGGGATGGTTCTTGCAATCAAACTCAGAGTTTGACTCTTGTTCCTAACATTCTCATCCAGATTTCTTGGCTGTTAAAACATTTGGCACCAAACATGACAGCTAATAACTGTAATCAGCTTAGAGGCCTCAGGAAATTATGTCAGACCTCGGTATGCTCAAAAGCATAGCTGCATGCAGGGATTTCCCCCCAATGACTCTGACCTTTCTCACCACAGGTGGTCGACTTCTGCTGACATTCACATCTTGTGATAATCCACACGCACACAAACACTGTGGATGCTTGCATCATGAGGAAAAGACCATGATAACATTCCTACACACGCTCTTGGGTTGCATGCCAGCCCAGTAGGATGTCCTTCAGACCCACAATGCATTGCTCAGGTCTGCAAAGAACTGCAGTTCAGTTTTTTCTTTCTGTCTGAAACAATTCAGAATTAGTTTTGCTTTTGTCTGTGATGGGAAATTAATGTAAGAACATTTTTATTTTGAAAGCCAAAGAGGAACTAAGTTGCATAAAAATAATCTGGCAAAGACTGCAACTTTATTTTCAAAGTTTATGTACTAATTCTAGGAAAAATTGCAAAACACAGTAAATAAAATTTCAAAACACACAACTTCAGTAAAGGTTGGTCAAAATATACAAAACAGTCAAAATTTCTATATGTAATAAAAATAATGAGGTGATGTCATAGTCCGATAAATAAGGAGAAATGTGATTTGAAGATGCAAATTCAAAGGACAATACTGAGAGGACGGCCCGACAAGCTTCCTTCACCAGGCTTTCATGAAGCTGAACTCCTGCCTGCCTCCACTCTCCTGCCTTTTGCATGGATAAACTTTTGACCTCGTCCTTAAATTAGACTCAAAACAGATGCCACTGCATGCAGCAGGTTCATCCCAGATACATTTACTCCCAGATGCCATTACTCATGTCCAGTTCTCTGCTTGCTGTGTAGAGGCATGTTTGTACTGAGTGTACATTGATTGTTTTCATTGTTGCATCTATGGCTCCTGAGAATTCTAATTTCTACATTTTCTCTAAGTTAAAGTTTTAGCAGAAATTGACAACTAAATAACTTAACAGCAGATACATACTCGGTGAAAAAGTGAGACATACAACCATTTGATCTTTCATGCTGAGTGCTGAGAAAGACAGAGTTTTGCTTTTCAAAGATACTTTATTCCAGCTGTATTTAGCCATCATTGTTTATGCAGACCTGCTCCTTGAAGCTGCAGCATGACAGCTCTGTGCAGGATTTAAGTCTCATCAGTGTGAATAATTTTGGAGAGCACAAGTGTCTCAAATGTCAAATATAGGAGGTGGAAGAAGATAATAAAATGAGCTGCCATAAAAGGGTGAGGGCTTCTGCTGGTAGTGGAGCTGCACCATCGGAATAAACCAGATTTCTTCTCAACATAGTACACCACAATGAATGGTTTGACTAAATGTATGTCATAAGATGCACCAATTCATAAGGCACCTTTAAGCTCTGACACAGAGCTCGTGAAAAGTCCATCAGACTTTGTCGTGCCCACTGTAACACTAGACCTTGCTTGTAACTCACATATCGCCATCCATATAAGTAGTATTGTGGTGCGATGCATATCCACAAAGATCTTTAACTCCAACCTTGTTTGCAGCACATAAAAACTGATCATGGATTGAACAACAAAACATTGTTTCATGCCAACTCTAACTTCGCTATTTGCATCCTACCTTCTCGCAGAGATGCAGGGACTGATAAAACAGCCCTACACTTATGGCAAGCAGAGCTTCTCATCTTCTGGGTTCAGTTGAAGTAGAACACTTTTTGTTGCTTTATCATCATCTACAACTTTGCTCAGTTTATTTCATTCAGCCTCTGCAGGCCTTCCTCTGCTCTGCCTCCTCCTCCTCCTCCTCCACCTCCAGCCTGGCCTCCTGAGCACACGGAGACGCTCTTACTTATTTCACACAGCAAATCCGGGACGGGGTGGGATGTTGGTGTTACAGCAGTGAAAGAAGAGCTACAGACCTGGCCAACAATGAAAATAGTGTTTTTAACATGCCTGAGCCTTTAGAGATATATATATATATATATATGTATATATATATATATATATATATATATATATATATATATATATATATATATATATATATATATATATATGTCTATATATAGACATATACATATGTGTTTTTCCTCCTCACCTCCGCTGGTGAGCCTTCTCCTCCGCTCGGTCCTCTTACCAGATAGCCCTGAGTTTGAGGGTCCCAAAGTAGTATCTTAGCCGTTCTTAGCACCGTTTTCTGGACTGGAGAGTGGTCCGATGGGTCTTTCCAGTATCTTGTTGTAGCCACTCCTCCAGCTTGGGGTTACTGCCTGAGTGCTCCAATACTGTTGGTGTACCCACTGTCACCTTCATCCCAGTTTCCAGTTCTTCTTCAGTCCCAGATTCAGTTTCTGTTCCTTCTTCCTGATGTTCCCATCGCTTGGCAGCACTGCCACATCCACCACAACGGCTTTCTCTGTTCTTATCCACTACTACAATGTCTGCTAGTTCACACACATCCCACGGCCTGATCTAAAAGTCCTACAGATCTTGCCTCTCATTCTCAATACCTTCAGTGTTTCATTAATTTAGTTTCAGTCCATATTCGCACACATGTTCCTGTGATATATTCAGTCACTATCAGCTCACAGTGCTTTCTTGCCAAAGAATCTCACATCCTAGCAAAGGATTGTTTAGGCGCCTCTTGCACAGCCTTCCACACCTTGGGTCTTGTCTGGTGTGGTGATATGAGCTCTATCGCCTGGTGCTCAGGGCTTGTTCTGAGCTGCAGGATGAGCGTCAGCAAGCTGTCCTGCAGGCCAGCCTTTCAGCCATTGGTAGGACCTCTTGATATCAGCCACTTCAGTTATGGTCCGGTGGTACATCCTATGCAGGGGCTTGTCCTCCATGAGTGATCTGCCCAGCAATGTATCCTCGTCATCATTGCCTGAGATATCTACCGAGCACTGTCAGTTGGGGCCTGGGCTTGATGTACTTCACATCTGGATGTTTCATCCTGGATAGTATTTCACGCCACTGGTCTCGGCCTTCCTATGCCAGCACACAGTCTCAGGGTGCTGGATTTGGGGTGGAACCTCCATGCATGGTGAGTGAGCTGTGTTTTAACATCCGTGGTCTGTGTATCTCTTCCTGCCATCTTATTATTCCTGCAGGGTATCTGATAACTGGCAGTGCGTAGATGCTGAGCTGCCTGGTCTTACTTTTGCCACGAGCCGCTTCAGGACTAGCCTCACTGCTGGATAATAGCTGCTGTGTTTCTCTCTCGGTTGCTGCCCGAGGCTGCCATTTGTCAACAATTTAAGGTACTTGTAACTGTCCTCGATGTCTGCTATTGTTCCTTCTGGGAGGAGGACTCCCTCTCCTGTGTGGACTATCTTGCCTCCCCTCTTTGTCACCATCCGGCTGTAGCCTCTCTTCTGTCTGCACGACATCCTGTCAGTACTGTAGATCCTGGTGGTGTGGATCAGAGTCAATGCTAAGCCTGGCCAGCATATAGCCTGATGTCATCCATGTAGATGAGGTGACGGATGTTGGCCCCATTTCTGAGTCTATCCATAGCCAGTCTTGTTGATTATTTGGCTGAGGGGGTTCAGACCTATGCAGGATGTTATGTGACAGAGCATTACCTGGTATATCCTTACATTTGATGAGTTACTGTGCAAGGCTTCTCATTGGTCAGCGGTGGTTTTCCACAGCTTCATTTGAGCTTGGTGAAGGCTCTTAGAGTCCTGGGTTGATGCTTGTACAGCTCCAAGCATTCAGTGATTCATGTGCATTACATAGGCACAGATGTGAGATGTGGCAGGGCGTGCTATCCATGAAAATGCGGGTTCTCAAGACAGACGATAAGGAGAACAACAGCCCTTCAGGAAGAGTCTGTGCTGTCAGCACCACCCCAGGGTGACACATACACACACACACACACGCACTTTCTCTGTGGTGTTAGCGGTGATCGGCAAAAACGCTTTCCTTTTGTATGCAGAATATTTACGACCATCTTTGCAAAAGTACAGATGTTTGTTGTGAGAAATGCACACGCTTGTAGAGGCCGACTCTAGGTTGACGTCATGAAATGAGGGGCCCACAAGGAGAGAGAGAGTTGAGCTCTGGAGATTAATCATCTTACTTCCGGGTAGTGGAAATGAGACTGTGTCAATTGTTATTTCAATTAAAATCAAACTTTGCCAACGGTAATTTTTATCATATGTACATGGAGTAGTTTATCGAGAGGCTTGCAGTATGATATAGGCCCTTTGTCCTTGTTTTCCTCATGTATTATATCTGGATCAAAATCAAGGGCTGAATAGCCCAGTATTGTTCTTTTTTTGTTGCATCACTAATGTCAGGTTGGGTTAGTGAGGGGCTGTAAGCTAGTGGGAGAAAGGTAAACAAAGAGATGATGGGATGTCAACAAAGGGTGACTTTTGCACCAACAGTTCAGCCCAAAACTCAGAAGCGAGTGTCTGATGAACTCTGCAGAAAATATGTCTTACAAAACTACAGTTTTTTTTTTTGTTTTTTGTTTTTTACTTTTGGCAAAAATGTCAACATCCTAATGAAAAGAACACTGAGAACACTTTCACAATAGATTAAAAATGTAGCTGGTGTGGGACTTTGAAGGTAGTCTTTTTTATGTCAAATCAATCATCGGTTTAAATAGTGGTGTTATATTATTATTTTCTTTGTACATCTACCTCCTTTTGCATTTTGTATGTTATTTAAAAATAAGTCGATTTAAAAGTATTCAAATCAACACTATAAAATTTACATTGACATTTTCAGCACTAAAAACATTCTAAAATGTTTCTTTTGTTAAAAAACGGCTGCAGAAAACTGATGCAGCAGGAGTAAAGCAGCACATGCATTTCCTTCAAACCTTTATTTGAAACATTTTTTTAAATGTAAAGCATGGAGTTAAAAAAAAAAGCTGGGTTTGCTGCGCTGTAGATTTTCAAACCGCACTCTCCTTCTAGCCGGCGCCGCCCGGTGCTTAAAACGAGAGTCCCCGCGCTGCAGTCCGCTCTGTGGATTTTAGGACTCCGCGCTGTTGCCTCGTTTTTGCTCCCAGCAGTCCGTCCGGGCGTCCTTCACTTCGAGCGGGACTCCAGAGCGCTTCTGCCGGCCTGAAGGTGAGCTTCCGCCCGCCCGCCCGCCGCGGCGTCTCCTGCGCGTTTGATGTCCCCGCGGGCTCGGGGAGCATCCATGTTCCGTTCGCTGTAAATCCCCGCGTCCGGCGCTGTTTTGGCGCAGAGGCCGAGTGAGGGGGGCTCCTCTCCCCGAGGGGCTCCTCTCAACTTGTTTGGTTGTTGTTCTCCTCCTGAGCTTTTGTTGTTTTTGTTGTTTTTCGTGTTCTCCGCGGCTCTGTATCTTCTCCATCCTCTGAGCTCCTTTGTTTTTGGAGTTTCCCTCGCTGTGATGAAGACTGGGGCGAGGATGAAGGCGGTGCAGGCGTGGCCGCCTCTGTCCATGACCTCAGCTCTGGAGCAAAAACCTCTCATTTCTCTCGGGTTGTGGTCCTGCAGGCGGCTCCGTGGAGACCTTCTCGGTGGAGCTTCGTCTCCTCCACCTTCTTCACAGCCCTGAAGCCCAGAAATGTTGTCTAAAAGCCCTTCAGGAGGGATTTGGATTCTGGAGAACCGGTGCCCTTTGGTTCTGATCTGTTTGTGTGTGTGTGAAACACCTCTGCAGGTTTGTGGTGCGTTTTTGGACCTTTGAAAACAGATGATTGCAGACGTTTGTTCTCCAAATCCTGGAGAGTAATTATGTAACCAGATACAGTCGGATTGCTGCTTCTCCTCCTCTTCCTTCAGTACTTTTCCTTAATCTTCCTCCACTTTTGTGCGAGTTTCATTCCTCCTCTGCTCTCCTTCGGCTTTCTCCTTTACTTTTCCTCCTTCTTGGGGTTCTTTTTTCTCCCCTCTTTTCTTTTTATTTCCTCCTGTGTTGCATCAGTGGGGAAACAATTGGCAACTTGTTGACGGGATCCTCCAGAATGTCGCAGTGTGCTGTTGCCTGGTTCCCCATCAGCCTGCAGTTCAACCAAAGACTAACCTCAAGTCGCACATGCGTCAGAATGAGGTTACACAGCTTGACTCCTCGTGCAAAATTATTTTTGAAATAAAGCATTAAACATTCCTTCTGCTAAAGAAACTCATTTGTTTTGCTGGCAGGCAAACTATCGGTTGTGCCTCTTGGACCGTTTTCTGATCCGCTGCTGGGACATTTTCTGCAACCTAACCGCTCACAGATGATCGATGATGCAAACGCATATTTACAGCTTCCTGTTAAAAAGCATAACTTTCTCTGCTCTGATTGGTCTAATGTGATGGTCTGAGGAGACCCCGCCCACCACAAGTCTCATCCAACTCATAAAAAGTTCAATCGAACACACAATTAGCAGATGACACCCCTTTTATCAAAAATTGTCCATGTGGGAAACTTTAAAAATTCCCAAAAAAGGGATTTAGAGACGTTCTAAACTTTTTTTTTTTTTTAGCATTTTCCTGATAATAGATGAAATTTATAAAGACTACTAAGCTTAAAATTGCATTTTTGAGTATTTCTTTATTCATATCGAACACAAAAATATCACTTGAATAAAAGCTTATTTTTTGATTTAGAAAATGCACCGGGTGGGTCACAAGCTCCCCGCACCGCTCCACTCTGACGCATCTCCAATATTGCTCGCCATTTTTGTTGTACCGCTAATGTGGACCTGAGGAAGGGAGACATGCCAGGAGGAATGCGTGGGAGAGGGAAAGTAGGAGGTTGACCTGAGGAAAGACAGAAATGAGGAGGAGGAAGGAAAAGCATAAAGGAACACCCAGAAAACACATTTACAGTTACTCCTCAAATTATCTTTTTTTCCACAATCCAAACATGTGAGAACCAGAATAACCCTAGAACCACAGCTCTTTGAATGCGAGGGTAACTGTTTTATATATCCTACAAACACACACCTGTAACAGGTGATTTTAGTTGCCTTCCTTTGAATGGAAACAAGCAGTTTGGTCAACTTTCTTGCATCAACTATAGCCTATTCCATCTTGTTCAATACCTGGCACTTTAGCAAATAAAAAACAATGTAAATGAATTGTTTACCTTTGAGACGCTCTGGTTGGTTTTGAAGTACTGGATGGATCCAAATCCAAATCCAACAGGCTTAAGCTCTGCATTCTTTCCTGTTCTGTTTCCTTCACCAATCAGGAATGTTCAGGTGAATCCACCCAGTTGTCCTAAAAACAGAAAGACGGAGTGAACGCAGTTTCATGAAAAACAAATCATGGGAAGGTTGTTTCTGTCAGAGGGAGGAGGGCTGGAGGGATGATGGAGTGACCACAGGAGGTGAAGGAGGAGGACAATACTTCAACTTATGGGCTGTAAACCAAACCAGGAAAGGTTGGGAGGAATGTTCTGGAGAATGTCCCCACTGATAGTACAACAGTGAGAGAAGGAAAAGGTTTTCCCAAAGGGGAGGAGTCTGTTGACTATAGATGGTGGTTATCACCAGCATCCCAAAACCCTGCCCCCTTAAGTGTGCACAGCAGACGTTTCAGATTACTATGATGATATGTCACCTACAGACTGTCACAGGTTTAGAGACTAAAATGAACTTCTTGTCCCAAGAAAAACACTTAAATGAAAGGCAAGATGTCAGTCATTTCTTATCTTCAAGATATTTTACCAGGCAGCAGTGAATGCAGTTTATTTTTGAGAAACAAACACAGTTCTGGATATTTTCTTCACAAATCCAAAACAGCTTTCACAAATGAGCAAATTTAGTAAGAAAACAGTCTGTTTACACTAAATTTATGAACCATTTTAATTTTAGAATAGATTTCCTCCTTAACTTTTCCCTTAAAATGTTATGAGAAATGGGAAGCTGAAAAATTTATATGCCAACTTGAGGCTTGCACAGCCCGTTCCGTGAAGTCTGAATTTAACTGACCCATGGTCATAAATGCTTAGAGACCACTCTGCAATACGCCATCAAAAAGGACAATAATATGCATAAACCAGTTAAGTAGAGAAGCATACGAGGCAGGTTAAGATGAGGTTTAACCCTGTAAAACAGGTGACAACTAAATAAACATATGCTCTTCGAATTTCCATAACTCTTCAAGAATTTTATGCAATCAATTTCATTCCAATGGATTCTGATGCTGAAAAAAGTGGCTTTGCATTGATAATGTCAACCGTTGGAAAATGGTGCAAAACTACTTTTCTCTTTGTCGGTCAACTTTAGTTCTGGAAAGTGTAGCATCAGTTAACCTAGTAGTCCAATGAAGTGTGCATGTTTAACCCTTGTGCTATCCTATGGGATCCAGATGACCCCACCCTTACATTGATGTGTTCTCCCTACCATGACAAAGGTGAAGAGGATTTCATGGACAACAGTGAAGATCACAAATCATTGAAGAAAAAAGGTTCAGCGCACTGTCTTGTGGGTCTAGATGACCCAACTCCCAACGTTGAAGTGCCTAGGATAGCACAAGGGCTAATGGAGTAAGGTAGTCTATCCAAGTGGACGGCATGGAAAATTGTCACTTGGATCCGGGAGGATCAGGGCGGTGGTTCACAGTCAGCTGCTCTAAAGAGGTGGTGATTCTATCTGTGGAGTTTCTGTGCTGTGGATCAGACAAAAACTCAACCAATTTTTCAGAAAGGTTCTTTTGAGATGGCTAAGAGTGAAGTCGAGCTGTAGCAACTTTTTGAAATTAACAATCAGCAAAGCAGTCCATGTTATGTACAGGTGATTTTCTTTTTATTTATTTATTTTTAAATGGATTTCTTTGTGGAAAGCTTGTCCAGTTTCTTAAAAAGCAGCTCGAGTTGCTGACCCTCGACTTACAAGACTGTAAGTGTAATTCCATTAGACACGTTTGCAATACTTTGTGGAATGTGGTTTGCACAGCATTGTTTCTTTTCTTTCAATACACCATCGGTCCGGGAAGGTTACCATGGCAGCTTTGTGAGAAAACTGTGGAAATCGATTTAGAATGATTACGTTCTCACCATGTTTTCCAGTTTTTGTAGATCTTTGTAAACATTAAGTCCCATTTTATTATTTTTTTTTAATGTTTTTTAGGTTAATGTACCAGAGCTTTGAAAATTGCCTGTGACTGTTCATAAATATTTCAGCAATTTTTCCCTCAAAATGTGCAGAAATGCTGCCGTTACTCATTTGATGAATAAAACATGTGTAAACTATTTTAGATGATTAATTTGCTGCAACAAACTCTTTTAATTCACATTTTTCATACAAGCAGCTCTTTGCTTGTTTTTGCTGGTTTGGACGGGAACCAACACCAGGAAAAACAACCTTTTTCTGCCTTTACTGTGCAAGTCTGCATGTGGCTAAAGTTTGATCTTGTGGTTCTTTCTAAAGGACCTGTTGAATAAAGCTTTCACAGAAATCTATAGTTTATGTTTGCAAATATCTATAACTTATCAATGGAGTGCCAAATTTCTTTTATCATAAGCAGGTTGATGATCATTTAATTCTGAGCTTCAGGCAAAAAAACTGTCATCTTTACTGTCAAAGTCGGTAAATCCAAGAGTCTGAAAGAGAAATTAATGAGGATCTATGTGACTGTTGTATAACTGCCCTTCAAACATGTTTATAAGCTCAACATGAAGACCTTGATTTCTTCTTGATTAAGAGGAAAAGTCAGTCAGAGTGTGAGCCCAAAAGGAATTTACTGTTGTTTACTCAGGCTGGCACTAACTCCCATTTCTTCATTCCTTCTCTTATCGAGAGACTGAAGGCTGGCTGATAAGAACTTTCTTCTTATTCGACTGTTTTTGGCAGGTTATTGACATAATTACCGGGCTTTTTGCTGGCATGTTAAAGCTGTGATTCATTCTCTAGTTTCTATACATTATTCTTTTGTCATTTATTTCATTGTGCAAACAATAGATTGCAAAAATGTTATGTTATAAATTTAACTTGAACTTAGTTAGAATTTGGGTTTTAGTGCAAGAAGAGTATATTTGTACAGATTCCAGATAGTTGATATTAAAGGATTTGTGTTTACACAAGTCAAAGGTGGATATGGTATACCTCAGGGTTCTAGACTTGGAGCCTTTTTTGTACTGGTTTTTTTCAAGTCAAATTTTCTATAGGTTTGTCATGATCATCATCTACCATGACTCATCTGTCCAACAATTTGTAGAATCTACAAACACGTCTATGAGACTTAAATGTCTGTGTTACTCACTATCTTCTTTGTTTAAAATCTCAAAACCAAAGTAATCACATGTGACCCTAAGTAATTTTAGTTTTTTTCTTCAAAAATCTCGTCAATTTCATTGCCGATTACATGATAATTTTGTAAGAGTTGGTCAGAGTCCATAATTTTGTTTAATGCATTTAACACTTATTCACATTTTACCCCTGCAAATAAATGAAAAATTGTGAGTTTTTTCCCCCCCAAACCAATTGTGGAATTTAATTTTTAAAGCTTTGCTAGTGTTGAATGAATACCTGACCCTGTCCCAACACACCACCCATCCTTTCATTACACTTGTAGGGTTAATACTGTATAACCATGGGGTCCATGACCAGTGTGGTCTTTTACCAGTTTTTTATTTAAACCCAACCCTGACATTTGGAAAAAATCTCTGGAAGAAGTTTTCCCTGTTTGGCTCAATTCTTCTCCAACATTTGTAAAAGATAGAGTTAAAAAAGCACGAGTTTGTCATTTATCTTCAGAAGTACCTAATTTAATTAATTTCCCACAATGCCAAAGGTTTCTTTGAGACAAACACACATTCCTGAAATGAAACGTTGACTGTGAGGCCTTCAGATGTGGCCAGCCTTCACAGTGTCATCTGCAGTGATTTTGTGTCAGTCTCCAACTTTGAAATAATGAAATCTAGTTGGAGCTTCCAAAGCTCTTCAGTGTCTTCCAGTCTGCCTGAAGTTGCAAGAAGTTACTGGAATCTTAGTGAAACCAAGCGCACTGTTTCAGTTGTGGATGCAGTTGTGTTTTCTGGATCTACAAACACATGGGCATTGTGCTCACTCCCTGAGGCGCCGCTGGAACATCAAGGGTGTGGTCACCAGGGAAACGTTGACAGGAAATGAGTGATTTGTGGAAACTGGGACGCTGCCTCAGAGCTGGAGGTCATCTATTCTCTGACGATCTGAGCTGCATCCCAATCAGACGAGAGGAGGATGCAGAACAGAGATGAAAGAGGAGAAGCATATGAGGAAGACAAAGTGTGAGTGTCAGGACTGCGGTAAGGTGTTTGTGTCACTGAGACCCAGCTGTAGAAACAGTCCAGACTCTTGGTGCCTCGCTGTAGACGACACAAGATGACCAAGAATGCAGATAGAGTGGTGAGAAGCAGGAAAGAAACACTTTTCTCCTCTTTAACTTCCTCTAAAAACACTTGTGCTGTATTCACACTGAATGCATTTTTTTGACAGTTGTCCAAGAGTTTGTTCATAGACTCGACGGTCCTGATGTGTGTGTGTGTGTGTGTTAGCTCCTGCTAACCTATCCTTAACATTATGGATGATGTTGCAAGAGTAGCTTGGGTTGTTTTTAATAGCTCTACAAGGACGTCCCCAAGTAGGTCACCACATCTGGGTTCATGAGATCTTTCAGAGACTCTCCCAGTACGGTGAGCTTCACCATCTACTGCAGGAGCTGCGTCTGAATGACGGACGCTATCAGTGACGTTTCTGTCTCTCTGTTTGACAACTTGCTGTCCTGCATTAGTCCAAATATGGAAAATAACATTTAAAGTTTTTCCTCCATGTTGGTTTTAAACTTCAGTCACTGGTCACATCACTACCAAGGAGCTCTTAGTTGTTGGAGGCTTCACCAAAGTTCAGAGATTTGAACTGTGGAACCATCGCACCAGTGCCCAAAATGCACTGGGCATGACTCAGGATCTCTAATTATGTCTGTACATTGACGTAACATTGAAAACGGACGACCCCTGACATGTAAATCACTTCTAGTTTGAACGTAGTTTTCAGCTCCCAGCACACCCGTTGATCTGTTCCAGAGGCCATCTGGGCCCAAAAACAACTCTTTCGGTAGTTGCGATTGCCGGTTGCTGGGTGATCTTGCAGAGCTTTCCCACACCCACCCCACCAGTTGTCGATGCTCAACATATATTTTTTGAAAGGAACAAAAAATAAACAAAACCGAACATAAGCTAGGATTTAGGGGTTATCGTTAAGATCTCATGTAATTTTGTTATGTTTAGGTTAATAGTTTATCTACATAAACAACTGTTGCATCTGGTATTTCACAGGGATTTGACTTTTTACCTGCCTCTTTGCATCCTTCTTTAAGGTAAAATGATCAGAAGCCTAGATTTTAACTTCCACCAATTTGCTGATGACACCCAAATGTGTCCATATGACAAAACCTCCTTTTAATCCTGAACAGAACCCCTCCCTATATCATTAATTTTCTATGGCTGAGGATCCAAAGCTTCCTAAGTCATTTGGTGGGAATTCTGGCTCGATTCCCCTGTTGGGACAGTCTGGGTTAAGAAAGAGGAACATTCTTATGTACTCAAAGTTGTGCTTATCTGTAAATTTGTAAACATATCTTTGATCGTTTTCTTCCCAGTTCCAAGTTAGTCTTAGAAATCTGAAATATTTCTGCTTTTAGTGTTTTTTATTTATAGTTTTATTCACTCATTCAGGCTTTGGGGAAAGAGTTAGAGCTTCCCAGGAGATCCGCAAATGGTCTCTGGAATTTGAAATCACGTTCCCAGCTGCTTGATGGTTGGTATTTCCTCCTTTCCTCCTCCCCCTATAGTTGCTCTGAAGACAGAAAGCCTCACATCACTGCTGACCTCCAGCCTTCTCATCGTCAGGGTGAAGCTGTAACCCAACCCCAATGACTTCATTCGTAGCTCTGTGATATTAAGCAGCTTTACACCCGAGTGTTCCTCCCTACAAATACCCGCCGACACGCTCGGCATTCTGGGAGTTGATTGTGATGACATTAGACGGGATTGGGGGAGGGGTGTCCTTCACCGGTGCACACTCATGCGGCAGCTTCACATCTGTTGGTTTCTGTTTTCCAGAGCAGAAACTAACAGATCGATGCATTAGCCTCTGTTTATCACTGACAAATGATGGATTTTATTCCGGCCGGTCCATTAGCATCATGACTCATGATTGGGGGGTAAATGTAAATGTTTTTCTACATTTGTTAAGCTAAAGTTTCACTATTGTTGCTGTGGGTTTTTGTAAAAAAACAATCTAATACAGCTTTCAGCTGTTTTTTTCCACTATACAAAAAATACACAAAAACAGCAACTATGTACAAATTCTAAGATCATTACTTATGGTTTTTTGATCTGAAGGTTATAGTTCTGCTAGCAAAAAAAAGTTTGAGGCTAGCAAACGGTTACCTTTTTGATGATGGAGGACATCAGGAAAATTGAGCTTTAATTACATTTGAGTATTTTTTACTCCGATTGTTGGGAATCAGTTTGAAATACTTTTTGAAAAACATTGTTTTTGTCACGCAGATAAAATGCCCTGGGCGCTCCATTCTGATTCATCCACTTGCAGACAGCGATCACAATGCGGCACTAACGCAGCTCTGAAGAACTTCCTTAGTGATAATTTCACAAATCCAACTGGTAGATCCTTGTATAGCGCTTTTCTACCTTCCCCAAAGACCAAAAGCGCTTTACAGTCACAGTCCCATTCACCCGTTCTCTGATGGCGGCTCCACCGCCAAACACTAGAGGCAAAGTAGGGTTCAGTGTCCAAGGACACTTTGACATCAAAGGCAAGGCAGGAATCGAATCCGCAATCTTCCGGTCAACTGCCCTATTGCTGCCCCACAACCGCGCCGTAGACGTACATGAATAGATTCCTGTATTCCTCGGCTGAGCTGGTATCAGCTGTATGGCTGGATATCTCTAACATTGATTGGGATTTTTGTTGGTGTGAGGGGCTGTAAGCTAGCAGGAGAGCGTGAATCACAGCTTTAACACAAAAAACGTACTTATGTTGATGAACGTTTCAGCAGGCTATTCAGTTGATGCCCTTGCAGGGACATGGGCGGCTCGTGCAGCTGTACGGCGGGCGTCAGGCGTCCGGTGAGCGTTTGATTTTTCCGCCATCGTCACCTCAGTGGGGAACACGGAGCAAAAGCAACTCCCCCCTTTCTTCTCAGACGTTAAACTCTGAGAAACTGGTGGAAACTTCTTCCATCTGCGACTTTACCACAGTCTGACATTATTGCTTTGGGTTCCCTGGGGGGTGGTGTGGGGGCGGGGGGGTTCTCACAGAGCCTCAGTGTGCGTTTGTGTTCAGCAGTGTGTGTTCAACATTCTACACACAAACATCACACGGAGCAAGATTAAATCTAAAGCCCCACAATGCACTGCTGCAGGGCAGGGCACTGTCGGTGACTGGAAAGGGTTTGGCAGCCGGCCAGGGTCATTATGGGATGGATTGTGCGCAGTTTGTTTTACTTTTTGTCATAATTTGGACATCATCTTTTTTAGCTTTTATGGTAAGAAAGTTGAGTTTGTTTGTTTTAACCAGTGAAGATGCAGAATCCAAAAGTAAAGCTAACAATAAATTCACGGTCTGTAAGATTCACTGTAATGCAGAGCAGCTGGGGCGGAGCTACAGAAACTCCAGAGAATGTTTGAGTTTTGGGAGGACAGAAAGGTGGGACAAGTGCTGCAACACGTCAAAAAGTCTGTTGCTGATTGGACAGGATTATCTGAATTGATCAATTATTTAACTGTAAAATGAAAATGAATCAAATCTTAACCAAAATGGCAAAAACAAGAGATTTGGGGAAGTTGTCATGAAACGGTCATTGGACTCGACGCTGGCATTATATCACCATGGCAACAGTGCAGTGTTTGGACCAATTAGGCCTTCAAAATAATATTGCTACTTATGGTTTTCATGTAAAAGGTTCTGTGGATCAGATTGCACATTTTTGAAAAACCTTATTGTAATTTAAAAACATCAGAGCTGCTCTTTTTAGTGCTGCGACCTCCAGACAGCAGCTGAGTGTTTTTACTTTTGTTATTGTTGATTTACCATCAACCAGCCTGAAAAGGAAAAGACTGAATAAATCGAACCAAAAAATCATCTTTCATTTCAAACTAATGTAGACATTTTAAAAGGTGGGATTTCTTTTTTTCTATTAATGTTGTTACATGTTCAGATACATTGAAACACAGCAGATTTGATAGAGTTTCTGACTCTTCTACATTTGTGTTTCTGTATCTGGCCGTCCATAGATGGGAGTAACAGGATTTTGGGTGTCTTTACTTCATTCCCTTAGATTTATTTTCTGTGTGTAAAATAAATGCTGCAGTTTTTATACGTTTTTTTTTTTTTTTTTTTTTTTTTAAACTTGCATCTCTGAAATAAATATTTCCTGAAAGAAGCAGTTGGAAGTTGTTCTGGTGAAGAAGACGAGCGCCGGGTTGATCCAAACACATCTGGATGTGTGGGTCGCTGTCCCGCTTTGTTTGTGTACGTTTGACTGTGGCTGAACTCTGAAGACTGGGGGGGGGGGCTGGGAGGTGAAGAAGAGGAGTGCAAAAGAGGGGGATGAGCTAGTGAAGGATGGGTGGAGCACATAGAGGAAAATCAGAGGGGAGACGGCTGTTCATGTAGAGAGACAAATGCTAAAATTATCCAGGAGGAGGAGGAGGAGGATACGCTTTCCCTCCCTCCTCTCCTTCGATCTCTTTTGCTCTTATTCGGAACAGGCAGTTCTCCAGAGACTGGACCTCCACCCAGCTGTGCCCCCTCCCCTCATGTCCTGCTGTTTTCAAGACTTTGCCGGCTGCTGCAAATGTTCCCTCTGCAACTCTATGCCTTCATGGAGCGGGCGGGCGGGCGGTTTCCTTCAGCTAATGAGGAAAAAGCTGCAGTTTACAAGGAGTCTGGGTTTGACTTTACATTACAGAAGTCTGACGTGCAACCTGACTGGATTTGGAAATGGACCAGCAAAAAAGCATAGATGGCATCATTTTCTATGATTTCTCTTGTCAATTTATGAATTAATATCTGGGATTTGATATAACTGATGATGTTTTTCTTTTTTTGAAACCGCTTGAAATAAATCAATCATGAAAAAAATCCTGTCACAAATCATTCAGAACTAAAAGTTCCACACAAAAAACCTATCCAGACAAAGATGATTAAAAATCAGAAACCAAATGATATTATAAAAAAAAAGAAATCTTCTAGAAAAACCTTCAAAAAATGACAAGAAAAAAACATGAAATCAAACCAGGAAATGCTGCTGTGTATTAAAAAAACCCAACAAATCTGAAAAACAACTCAATAAATGGGGAAAAATACAAACAAAAACAATTTCCTCTAAAAAAAATAGCATAAAAATAATTATTAGCATCAACTAAATACAAAAACTTAAAACAATACATAGAAAAACAATTATGAAACAAGTATTAAAATAATTAAGTAAATATAATAAAATATAATAAATATTATTTGATATAATTGGTAATGGTCCAAAGTGAGATTTAATGGGGGAAAAAACCTTGAGGTCCGGTAAACGCTAGAAATTGCTTCTTTAATTTTTTTTTTTTTTTATGAGAATATTGGAGGTGTGTGGAACGTTATTTTACCCATGAGGCCTCAGTGCTGACATGAGGTTTGAACAAGACTTTTGATTATTTGCTCAGAATGTTTGTTTAATTCCAGTTTTCACAGCAAAGAAAATCCAAACCGGCTAGAACAATGACATTCACAGAAATATCCGGGTTAATTTACTTTTACTGTATTTTTTTTATTTTATCATTAGCGCAAACCAGGGCTGCACAATATAAGGAAAACTTGTGATTTGCGATATTAGAGATCAATATTGCGATGACGATATTTTGTGATGAACATATAACAAAACTACCAAAAACATCATTTCCAAGTGACCGCAACCGTTTAATCTAAATAAGAATCGACATAACTTAAATTAGACTCAAAATGACCTTCGTCTATATTGGAGATGAACATCTAACATAAAAGGGCTCCATCTGATTGGTCAAATGCATACAGGGATTTCTTTCGTGAAATACTTCAAGTTGCCATAAGATTGTTTTAGCACATTTAAGGTAACCATTCATCACAATTTTCACCGACTTTTGCGATATGCGTATTGCACAGCTTGAAGTCGCGGTGACGATAAATTTAACGATTTATTGTGCAGGCCAAGCACAAACATTTATCTTGATGTTAATGACTTCAGTAGTACAAACCTGCTAACTCTGGCTCCTCCCCCTTGCACAATATCACCATGGCAACAGCACAAACCTGAGGCAAGCTCTGTCGGGATGTTCAGTACGTTATTTTACACATTGTGAGGTGTAAAAAGTTGAAGGGGAGACAATAAAATCATATTTACACATCAAAGAGTGATTTTACAGCAATAGAATTTGAAAGTCAGGAGATTTTTCCAGACTCTTCTTTGGGGGGTTGGAGGGGTGTACAAACATTTTAAAGGAGATTACTAAAAAATGAAGAGACGTCATGAACCCTGTTGCTGCTTGGAGGATCTTCTTTTAGACGGAGCGGCCACATCGAGACATGAAGAGTCCTCTTGACCTCTGCTGTTTATCTTGAGAGCTTTGTTGATCTCTGCTTCCTCCCCACATTCCTCCCCCCCCCCCCCCACACGTTCTCTTTAAGCATCCTTTCTCATTTGCCGTTGCGTCGCTCTGGCTGACGGGTGGAGGTTTCATTCGGGTCTCGGTTGACTCGTCCTGCTCTGCTTCGTGTCACAGATTCTGCTTTGCTCTGATAGGGAGAGAAAAAGGAGGTTATCTGTTCCCACTGGAACCTCCCATCTCCTCCTCCTACTGCTGGTGCTGCCTTTTTGCATTAGACACAACCTCAAGGTTCGTCCTCTATTGGAGAGTGTTGTATTTTGTCTGGAGCAGCCCCCTAAGCACGCACTCCTGCTCACAGTGGAATGTTGTTTCTGGTTTTTAGTCAAATCAGACATGTAGAGCCCTGGATCAGCATTCCAGGTTGGTCTGGAGTTGATCAGATCTTCTGTCATTTGTTTATCACGGGACTCTGTCAGGAGAACTTGGATTTCCTGGTGGACTGTGTTGGGTTTATCATAAAAACAGATCTCATTTGGTTGGGCTTCCTTTGACACGATCCTGTCGAGATGAAGCCGTCTGGATAATTTCAAACATTTGTTCAACGGGAACCAACCATAAAAAGCAGGAAGAAAACCCAGTGCTAGTTTGCAGTCACTGACTGTTAATGGTTCATTCCAATCTACACCTTCCTGCTTCTCCACGTCTGTAAGAGTAAGGGTGAAGTAGGTGAGCTGCAGGCACGTAGTATGCAACCGTCCAAACTATGTTCAACGCTCTTCTAGTGCGACGATGCCCGGGCAGACGGGGCGAGAGAAGCCGCCCCCCTGAAGACGGGGCGAACAGAAGACTTCTGCTTCGCTTTCTTTGGCATCGTGCTCATGACCAGACGCAGTTTCCACTCGGTCAGCAGTTTGCAGGCAAACACAGTAGCTTCAAAAACTACAAAAAAAGAAAAGAAGAGTCCAACTCTGATCATCTTTTGATCTGTTTTCAAAGTGTTCCCAATTGGCTCTTTATAATGATTATGGTGTTTGTTTTTTAAAGCACATTCAAAAACCTGTCGGTGTCTAGGGCATAGTTTCTGCAGAGCAGCAGTAGTTTATCAGAAAGTCACTGCTGAGTTTCCCATCATCCATCTGTTTACACTCTCTCCCCCTAGCTTACAGCCCCTCAAACACCCAACCTAACATTAGGGGTGCAACAAAAATGGCGATAAATATTGGAGCAGTACAGTTTAGATCCAGGTTCCAGCTCAGACAAGGAAAACAAAGACGATCACGGATCTAGTCGTCTACAAGTGGATGCATTAGAATCCTCAGAGCTTGTGGCCAGCTGATTGAAGCTTCTACGTCACTCCCACAGGCTTTTTCAGACAACATGTGTTCATTTCTGGAGAATGTCAAACTTTTGTTCAACAGGAACCAACCATAAAAACGCAGGAAGAAAACCCAGTGCTAGTTTGCAGTTTCTTTGTTTTTTACAGAACTTTTAATAAAAAATTGCTCAGAAATGCATTTTTAAACTAAAATTTTCTTTACACATGTCGTCCCTCAGAAAAAAAAACCCTCTTTTGTCAAGAGCAAATGAGGCAAGGGATGATGGCACAGAATGGACCGAGGGTGTCATCTGCTGTAGTATAAAGATGTCTTCAGTCAGTCAGGCAAGACGTAACACCATCTTCTCCCGATTTAATGATATGTCTGAACAGACCAGAGTTTAATTGACATTTCAAGTCTACAAACAAACTTTGGTCTGATGTCATGGTTGCGTTGCTGTGGAGCTGATGCTGCAGAGTTATTAAACCAAAATTCGTTTTCAGTCTGTAAAAAACAAGCAGATAAAAAATCTTAACTGGAGGAAAATCGGCATCAAAACGGATTCCTCCATGCAACGCAACAATGCCTCTATTTCCATTCCCGATGAGGGTCAAACACCCTTTGAACTTTGGGTTTTCCAGATCTTTGGTTCATAGAAAGTTTGGGTTTTTCCGTTGTTTTTCTTTCTCCAAAAGGTCAGGGATCCGTGGTAACGAGAAGAACCGACCTCCCCCCAATCTGTGACCCTCTGCTTTGACAAATTGGAGCTTAACTTCATTAAAGTGACTCATATTGGCTTCATGGAGCCGAGCCGCATTCCCGGGCCCTCCCCCCTGATCCAACACCGTCCCACAACCCTTCCATCTGTCTGCGCACAACCCACATTGGGGATAAAAAGGGAGGGAATATTGGAGCTGTGGATCAGAAGATCCGCCGCTTTATGCTGCAGCCATTTGGCGGCTACGCCTGGCGTTGGGGGCTGAAGTGTGTGGAGGATGTGACGCATGGCGAAAAGCTCGCACCAGCCGCAGATGATCTTTTCAACAAAAGCTCTCTGTGCGTCTTCTGCCGTTAAATTTAGCAGAGGCCTCCCGTCACGGCGGCAATAAACCAATTTGTTGGATCACATCAATAAATGATCCGGTAGGAAGGATTTTTGAAACATGCTGTCTTACAGATGACATTGGGTTGAAAGGGAACCAAATTGTGATGGTAAATTTAACCTTAAATGCATCACAAGGCTTTTTTCCCCTCATATTTGTCTCTGAGAGCCTCATTTCCTTTTTAGTTTCCATTTTGCGTGAATGTTGTTTGTGATTTTAGCAGCAATTAAAAGCTGATGGGCTGCTACAGATTTGTTCAAATCCTTTTTTTTTATGAAGCTGTCTATTTTTTTGTGTGGAAAGTTTCTGCAGATGCATCAAGTCCTTTGGACTTCTCACTGCAGGGCTTCTGCAGCTCGCTGTGAGCGATCCATGAAGTGTGACATCACGTCCCCCGCAGCTCTGCGTTCAAAATTAAATCGAACTCCTCACAAATTTTCCAGGAAATCATTGAGTTTGCTTTTGTTCTTGGAAAACTTGACATTTTCCTGGAAGTCTCGTTAGCACAGAGCCTGATGACAAACGGCTACAGATAACGTCAGAGGTGTTTGTTCATCTGCAGAAGAAAAGAAGCGGCGTGAGCGCCCGGCCCGCTCATCTGTGTCCTCCGCCCGTCCGCCGGTGCGGTGGGGGGGCGGGCTGTTTGTTTGAACAGCAGGCGGGGAGGCTGCTTTTGGCTGCAGTTGCATAATGGCAGGAAAGCAGTGGGAGAGTTGGGAACGGCCGGTTCAGAGGAACCTGAAGACCTGACGTCCAGAGATCTGCTCCTCGTCACGTTGCTGAGGTCTCCAGACTCGGGGCAATAGATCATGAAAGGGAGGCCTAACAAAGTTTAGGGTTTTAACGCTCCGTTGTGTCTGAAATAAGGCAACAAATGCACTTCAGGGAACTAAGTTGATTGTTTTCCAGCAGGTGTGGATAAAAAATGGGTTTCTGGGGTAAATTTTATGACTTAAAACTTTTGATTTCTGACTCACACTTTTTCTAAATTACACTGTTGACTAGAAGAGACAACGTCAACACAAAAACATACAGAAATGAATGACACCGGAAAAAGACCAAAAAACCAATTCACTTTATCTGATAATGTGAAATGAGAATTTAGATTCCATGTAGAAGCGGCTCCACAACCAACCTGCACCTGAGAACTGAGAGAGCCTTCTCCACGAAGTATTTTTCGAATGTCAACCTTTACTGTGACAAAAAAAAATCACATGCTGTGGGCGTGCCTCAATGCGTTTAACTCCGCCCATGTTGAGGCACGTTGAGGCTCCAATTCTTTAGAAGTTAGCCTCTGAGTCCCCCCACACACACACACACACAGTTTAACGTATTGAGACACGCCCACTGTATGAATTTTTTTTTTTTTTGTCACAGTAAAGGTTGACATTCGAAAAATACTTACTTCCCATCGCCCATCTGTTTAGAGGCCCTCCTGCTAGCTTACATCCATTGACTGTAAGTCAGAACTGGACAAGGCAATCCTTCCCGCCTTGTGTTCCAAACAGGAAGTACCTGCAGGGGTTGACATGGCCCAGAAATTTGCACTGGCCCACATGGCCAGTAGTTTTTGAAAGTTACTGGCCCGACACCGCGCACAGCGTGACCCGCCGCCGCAGACGTATGCAGCAAGCACCGCAGGTGACACTAGTTACCATAGAAACGTTGACTCAGACCGACTTGGTTCAGTTGCTGTCCTCTGGCTCCAACGTGGCGACATCTGTACCGTGATTTTACGTGTTTTTACTATTGTGAAGCACTTTAACATGTTAAAAAAAACACACAATCAATAAAAGTTGGTCTTTAAACAAGTTTTTCCTTTTTTTGTGTTTTGATGAGACGTTCTTGTTTTCTCTGGACGGCTGAGGAGTCATGGCTGCTGTTGTCACATGAGCGCAGAGGTTCAGGTTTACAGCATCACCTCTGACTTATCGGTGTAAACACGCGGTCTCACGAGGAGCAGATGTTTTCAGGAGCTGCAGGCGTAGAGTCTGTCAGCTGGAAACTCTCAAACTTCCAGGAGTAACATGCAGTCAGCTGAGTTTCTCTGCAGCTTTCCAGGTGCTGAAGATTAGCGGCGTCGGCGCTCCTGAGGCGCTCTGAACGCTAAACTGCAGCTTTGTTGCACAATGGCTACAGGTTATAATTTGTGTTGCTACCGCAGAGATGCGGGGGATGCTTTAAAACTCCATGTTGATGATGAAAGTATTAAACTAGAATTGCAAACACGTCTTCCTCATGATCTGCTTCTGGAACAGTTGAAATATCGTTTTGAGCACAAAGCATGATGGGATATAGACAGGCACCGGTTCCTTGTCACTCTGCCGTCTCCTTGCTGCTGCTGTGAGTCTGCAGCTTCACGCCGTCGCAGCAGCAGCCGCCGCCACCATCACCATCGCTGAGGTTTTAGGGGCGGCGTGAGTGTGCACGGCGTTATTCCCAGAGCTTCATGACAGATCGTTCTTGGTTATTGAGGCTCAGCCTGGAGTCAGACGTCATATCGAGTCATGGTTTGTGTTTTGAGAGCCTGAGGCTGATGCAACACTCTGACATCCGCACTTCCTGACTGGTCTAGGTGTGTGTGTGGGGGGGGGTAGGTGTGTGTGTGTGTACTGCACTGGGATTGATGAAACGCACACAAGGAAAAAACGCTCTCAAGATGCTCGTTGATCATTAATAGATGCTTAAGAGGCAGTTTATTGAAACGGATCCTGAGCTCCAGATTTTTGTGGTTAGTAGAAGTGGATCCTGAGCTGCATTTTTGTTTTTGTTTTTTGCCGTTTGCAGAAGCGGTGCAGTGGATTTGAACCTGCATTTGTGCATGGAGCCCACATGCATGAGGAGACTAACATGAGCTGATCAATAATTTATCATTAGGCCATCAAAAATAAATTTGAAACCCTGAATGTTTCTGAAGTCCTGGAGGCTTTGTTTAGGTAAACAAAAAACAATAAAGGTTAAAAAAATTCACATGATTTTTATTATTTGAAGAGTAAATCAGATTTCAAATTCTTTAGATTTTCAAACTGGAAAACTCAGCAAAACAATAAATCCTAGTTCTATTGGAGCTTTAAATCAAGATTTAAAGACCGGGAAATGATTCTTGTCAATAAAAGATGGCGATGCAGCTGCAGGAGATAGCTACGGGCTTTGCTCACTGTGACGGTTCTCCTACAGATTCCAGGTTTCTGCTCCTGACTGAACGGTGTTTTCCTTAATCCTTCTGGTCTCTTTGTCTCTGCTGAATCTGCGCTCCCGACAAAACAAGCCGCCTGAGCGAGCAAATGTGAGCGCATGACTTATTGATGCTCGCTCCCACCCGTCTGGCTGCGGCGGGGCGCTGCGTCGAGCCACCTCAGCTTTTCTTCGCTGCTGTTGCTGGTCAGTTCAGGTTAATGGACCACCTGAACATTTCTGAAATATTTTGAAAGCAGTCAATGTATTTTTGTGACTTGGACATGTTAAATGATTCTTTTGACAGAGGATGATCTGAGCTCCTGACCCTCATTGACTTTAGCTTCACACTTATATATCAAAACTCCATCGGTGTTTGATGCTGCAGCTCAGTATAAACATTCCTGTTAAATAAACCACTTAAAGATTTTCATATAAAAACATTCCCACAGATTTCAATTTTCAAAAAAACTACAGTTGCTCCAGTGAAATAGAAGAATAAATCAAACATTTTCTCTTTTTGTGGGGAAAACATCCATACAACCAACAGTTGCCATATTTGCCTTTGCTTTAGTGGAAACCAGAAAATGTTGTTTTTGATTTGACTGTAAAGGCCGTCAGGAAGGTGAATGGAGTCAGAAATGTGGTGCCCTCCTGCGAGGTTTGGCTAGAAGTGATGTGATATTTGAATAAATAATTATATTTTACATCAAAATAAACATTCAGCACTGTGATGATCCTGCTGGTGACCTTCAGGGATCCTCAGAAAACCTGATCAGCTCAGTCACCCAGTGACTGTAAATGAGAACTGGACCGAGTGACCCCTCTCGCATTCCAAACAGGAAGTACCTGCTGGCTCCAAGAAACCAAAAATCCCATAGACTTCTATTGAGAAATAAACAGCTGTTACTCAGTTCTATTTGTCAGAATAAAAAGGGAGTAACAATTAATTGATAAATCAACTTGTATTCCTAGAATCCAACCAGATAGATCTGTCTGAGGCAAGTTAATCAAATCAGCCTATACCTTTATTAAAAAATGAAATAAATAGATTATATCAGTAAATGGAAAATCCTGTTTATATTGAAGCACGGTAGGTTTATTTTGCTATAAGGTAAAAATGACCAAGTGCATCACAGTGGACAACATAAACAGCAAAAACTGATCAATCATTCCAGTCCAATGTGTGGAAAGACTTTGAATTTAGCAAACACATGTGACCAGACAGTGTGCTTGAATGTTCTATTTTATTTTTTATTCTATTTGGATGTGGAAAAACAAAAACTTTAGGAAACGGAAATGTTATTTTTCATTAATTTGCCATTGTAGGTATGACAATGGCAGATATCTATCTATGAATTCTTGTTTACTTGTTTGTTTGTACACATATTTAATTCACACTTGATTATCTTGAAGAAATACAAGGAAACTGGAGAACTTCATCTGCACTATTAACCAGATATTTATCTCAGAGTCACACTGGTTGAGGTTGTGGCTAAAGATCCCGGATCGATCTTAGATTAGTGAATTGGATCGTTCAAAATGAACCAAATTCAACTATGAATCCGATCCTCAACCACAAATTATAATATGAATCGTTGTTAAAATGAGTCGCTACCCCCCTACTGGATAACTATTCTTTTTGACATGTTTTTGTTAATCCATGATATTTTTCCTGTAGTGTAATTTAGTTATAGATTATTTTAGTAGTTCAGATATAAACTAACAAATCAAATGTCTTCATAGACGTATTGGGTCTCATGTTGAACATTGTGTGGAGCCCGCTTTCAAGTGGTAGAGGTGTGGACGTCAAACAAGCTCACTTTTGATTGGCAAGAGTGGTTACCGTAGAAACGATGACTAAGACCAAGTTGGCCCCATCACTGCCTACTGACATTTTTTGGCTCCAACATGGCGGCATCAGTATCGCCAAAAATGGCCCCTGAATGAACTTTATTTGGTACTGGAGGTAAGTCATTGTTTTGAGATGATGTCACGCTCACTCGGTGCAGTTCTCATTCACAGTCATCTATGGCGGTCAGAGAAGGACCGATCTGGTGAGATCTGGGCCTCGTGCTTTATTGCACATCTAGTTCCTGTCGGGCTGGGCGGGGCTAAGGTCCACGTTGCAGGGATCTGGCGACACTTTCCGTCTGGATAATTAAGTAAATCAGGTGTGAATGTAGTCAAAGACTCATGGTTTTGAACTTTCCTTCTCTGCTCTGACTCTTTCCATCAGTCCTTTTCTTTCTCTCTGGCTCTTCCATTCACCCCCCCCCCCCCCCGCAAAGCGTGATCCCATCCACTCTGCCCGCCGTTGACACATTCCCTGAGCTCCAGCCTCTCAGTCTTTTGCTCTTTTGTCGTTGATTGTGTGTCCGAGTCTTTGTCGCACAGCGGAAACAAGAGGCCCACGGAAATTAACCAAATGCTTTGAGCTCGTCCAGTTTAGACCCAGATACTGCTGGGGTGAAGGTGTGTGTGTGTGTGTGTGGGGGGGGGGGGGGGGGTCACTGTGTGTGACGGTGAACGCTGGGAATCCATTTCAGTTGTGTCAATGTCGTCGCATAGAATGCATAAAGAAGCTCTGTGGGCAGAAAAACGATTCTCTAGACAGAAGAATCAAAAGCGGTTTTGTAAAATTTCAGTTTTGAATGTGAACTTTCTACCAAAGCTTAGGTTATTTGTGATTGTTATACTACAAAGATCATTTGACCCTGAACTATCTGCCAAGAGGATAAAGAACCTGATGTCAGTTGTAAATGATGCAGGATGAAGGCACAGACACCACCCCCTCTAGAGGAGTTGGACCCACGCGGGTCTGAAAGTGGCGTCCTCTCTCATAGCCAAACATCATCTCAGAAAGCAAATGGTGAGCTGATGAACAAAAAGAGACGTTGATGAGCTTAGGATCTGAAGCTCCGCCTCCTGATAAAAGCCTTCACGTTCTTTTTTAGATTTGCTTCATGCTAAACGAGGAATCGTTTGCGGGCCAGCCATTGATCAGGGTATCTATGGCAACTGCTTCCTGCATTAGCAGTTAACCTGATTAGATAACCTAATTTAAAGGCATCAGCGAAGCCGACGCTCCTGCAGATGCCGGAATCATCCTCTTCAGGTTTGTAGCGCTCCAAAGACGTCGCCTTCAGGCAGAAGCTCCTTCAGGTTTCTGCGACGCGCCTCCATGCGTGCGCTGGTGTCAAAGACGGAGGAGGACGCCGTCTGAGCTGCTCAGTCTGACCACGGGAGCGCTCCCACTAGAGTTTAGAATGGTTGTTCTCTGCTGAGAGCCCAGTCTGTCAGATGGATGAACACAACGTTCCTCCCATTCACTGTGGTCAGCTGTCATGGTGATCTGCATCAGTAAAAGTTTCTGCTTTGTGAAGTTATTGAGAAGACCTGATCAATTTCTGGTGAAAAACTTTTTACGAGTTTAGTCCAATTTAACAAACATCACTGTGTTTGAGTCCGTGCAACATAAAATGTGATTCAAGTAGAATAAAATGAGTTTATTGCAAGGCAGAGAAATGAAGTCATATTAGTGGATGAATGGATAGATGGATGAATGAATAAATCAATAGATTGACAAATAGAAGGATGGATGGAAAGAGGGATAGATGGAAACATTAATAAATGGATGATAGATGGATAGTGGGATAAGAGATGGATGGTGATAGAGATAAGCTGAATTAATAGATTATGGAATAGAGGGGGAGATAGGATGGATGGATTGATTGATTGATAGTTGGATGGATGGAAAGAAGGATGGTACCTAAATAAATGGATGATCGGCGAAAAATGGAAGGCATAATAATGGATAGACTGATCGATAGATAGATATATGAATGAATGGAGAGATGGATGGATCAATAGATTGATGGGAAGAAGCATGGAGATGTGAATGAATGGATGATATATGGATGAAAAACGGAGTTCATAATAATGGATAGATGGATTGATAGATGAATGAATGGATGATATATGGATGGATGGAAAGATGGATAAATAGATGGAGTGATGGATAGAATTTATTCTGAATTTATTTAGAATTTATTCTGGAGTCAATCTTAAAGAAAACACAATAAAAGATGCACTACAGAGAGAGTACACAAGATGACATTACAAAAAGTATGAAATAGCAGAAAAGGAAGTACACACAAACACACAAAAATGAATAAGCGCTGCACATAAGTTAGTAGACAGATAAAAGGCAGCTTTTCCAGTGTTCCCACATATCTGACTGAACATGTATGGCACTAAACACAATATTAGTTCTGGATGACAGAAGTGTTTTATTTTACCTGAAGGTGACCTTGAATATGGTAGCACAACATGAAGTTTGAGTATTTTATTCTGGAAGAAACAAACGACTCACTAGCCCTCGTCCACCCTGGCTTTTTTTCAAAAACACCGGCAGCTTTCTCATACCTGCACTTTGTGATTTTTAAGGACAGGAAAACTATTTTTATTAGTTACATTTCTGCTGAGGAATAATTATAATGACTGCAGTTTCCCAAAACAGAAAAAGAAAGGGGAGTGGATGGGAGGAAGATCTCCCGTTAGTGGCACGACAACATTCAGTGTGAGATTCATTTGGGCTAAAAAGAGAGGGCGTGTGCATTACAGAGCTGCACAGTGACCTCTGCAGAGCGGCGCCGGTAAGGGAAAGTTTCCTTCCTCTGCTGACTTTCTGACAGAGAAATGTGGAAGGAACCTAACATAAAGATACAACTATAAAGCAGATGATGTCAGATGAGCTCTGAGTTGGATGCGGGCTCTTTCTGGCGACGTCGGGTCAGGCCGACGCCGCTGGCCTACATGTGGCGCTGCGTCCTACATAGCTTCAGAGATGGATGACTTCCTCGGCCGTGTCCTACATATGCATCCATACCTTTGTGTCTCTGCTTTAAAAAGCTGCAGTGAAGGACCGGCTGCCCTTGACCTCAACTTTGGGAAACTTTTAACATTTTAAATTCGTTCTAACCTCACTTCTACATGTAGACACACTTTTATCGGTACACTTTTATTTTTTGTAATAAACTAAAAGTAAGTTCCATATTCAGTCAGACAAGCCCGGTTTCATATGATTTGAGGAAAAGCAGTTTAAGACTTGTTATGGTTTTTATGAAACTTGTATCTGCACACATGTAAACATGTATTCAACTGGATTTTAATGAGCAGCAGCTGGAAATGAGAGAGGAAACCTTTACACAAGTCTTTAACTTTTGCCAATAAGAGAGAAACCTACAGGAAGACCAAAAAAAAAGCAAAGGATAAAAAATAATTGAGAGAATATAACGGAACAGCAGGAACGGAGATCAGCTAAATGAAATAGAATTTAAAGACCTGACTTAAAGACATGTTTTTAAATTGTTTTTTTTTAGCATTTTTACTAATAGAAAATGAGGCTTAAAATAACATTCCTGAGTATTTCTTGATTCAAATGGTTTGTGAATCAGGGGACATCAAAAAAAGCCATTTGTAAAAGAGCTTATTTGGGACGTAGACCAGGGGGGTGGGTTGGCAGAAGAGCAGATAAACAGAGCTATCAGTGATGGGTGATGCGAGGGGGATTGCTCCACGCCAACGGTCCCGGTCACAACTCAGAAGCAAATTTCTGATTTTGGCTACAACTGCCGTACCATATTTCTTTCCGGAGTAAAAGTTGCAGATGCTAAAAAAATGTAAAATAAACAACAAAAAATTATTTAAGTCACACTGGAGTTTAAGTCGCACTTTTGGGACAAATTTCTTGAACAAAAAGGAAACAAGAACGGACATTTCCTCTTGAAAGGCAATTCATAATAACGAAATAGATACTGGTAACAATAATAGACCTAATATCTGGACGGTTCACTACCGTAACTGTGTGTAGCTTCATGAAACAAATGAAGACTTCAAATCACTAAATGTATTGAATTCTAAATCCTTTGCGTTGGTTTTGAACAACGCCAGAGCTTCTTCTTCTGCATCGCCTACAATGCCCTCTAGTGGTTATAAGTGGAGAAATGAACCTATTTATTCTACAAAAAGTCACATAGATGTCGCACCTGAGTGTAACCCTTGTGCTATCCTAGGCACTTTAACATTGGGAGTTGGGTCATCTAGACCCAATAGACACAGTGCTCTAAACCTTATTTCTACAATGAATTGTGATCTTCACTGGTGTCCATAGATTACATGAAATCTTTCCACCTTTGTCATGGCAGAGAGAACACGTCAATGTAAGGGTGGGGTCATCTAAGATAGCACAAGGGTTAAGTTGGCCAAACTATGCAAAAACTGTGACTTATACTCTGGAGAATACTGTAATCATGTTTGAAAGACCACTGAAAATGCTTTGAAAATGGCTCAAAAGATGACTGAAGTGGGTCTTTAAAGCTAATAGACGACTGTTGTTTGCTGATAAAGCCGTGCTCAGTGGGTCACAGAAGGATTCTACAAGTTTTGTAATGTTCATCATAGAAACGCATCAATTGTGTGAGAGATCATGTAAAAGAAAATCACATTGTATGATTTTTAAAGAATTATTTGGATACATTAGTCGAGATGAAGCCTCTGAAGGAAATGTTTTGATGTCAGTTCTGCTGCTTTTGTTAGAATTCAGATAACCTTTTTTTCTGCAAACACAGACTGGATCTGACATTATTTTATTCTCAATAGATTTTAATCCCAACTAAAACCCAGGGGACGAAAGTTGCAATTGTCCTTTTTCTTTTAAATTCTTGACACTTGTTGCTTTGCTCTCAGGTGATAATTTGAAGACGAATCAGACTGAGCATAAAAATGCCTTTTAGTTACACTTGAATTTAATAAAAACAATAAATATAATAAGGAAGACTTCTTAGAAGTGACTGAATTCTCATGTCTTGTTTGTCTGATGTAACTAAAGTTCTTAATGCTTTATTTCATGTTTGAAATGTAGAGAAAACTTGACCTCAGAGACTGGGATGCTTTCTCTTTCTGAGCAAGTCTTACCAGGTTGCAGTGCTGCGCTGCGTAGGAGGGTAATTCTGTGTTTGCAAGTCATTGTGTTTGTGTGCGAGCATGTAGCTGCTCTGTGAATGTGCAGAGCGGGCTGTTGGTCCTGTGTGGGAGTCTGGTCGCAGTTAAGGATGCTGCTAGGTTTTGGTTGCCATGGTGACCAGCGGTGATGCTGCAAATGCAAAAGTGCGAGGGCAGCTACAAATACAGCAAGCTGAGATCCATCTGCTTTTCCATCTGCATGTTGGAAGGACCAGCAGCATCTCTGCTGCACAACTATTCCATTTGTCTTCTTTGGGAAAATGCTGGTAATTCAGGAAAAGTAGCTGCTGCTTCATCAATGCAGCTCATGTGGTTACAGACAAAGTCACATTAGAGTTTCAGTCCTGTCAGCTTCTTTTTCACGGTTGGTGGGTTTAAACAAAGGAAAAGCTGCACGCCGGCTGTTGATGCTTACTCATCAGCGCTGCATGGAAACAAGTGGCCATCTGAACAGATCGATCAAAAAAAAAAAACTTTGTATCGTCTGTGCAGCTGTGAGCTTCATCTTTGGAGCCAGAAACCATGACAATCGCCTGCAATCTTACTGCATGAACATCTTTTCATATATTTCTCTAAATATCTATGTTTTTCTTCTTCAATAAGGATTCAAACGCCAATTTAACAGCTTTAGAATTTGATTCTCTTGAAAGCAGCCTCAAGGATGACTAAAATGATGACAATTAACAATCTCATTGGTTTATTATTTTACCAATACGTTTTCCAGTAGTTTTTTAATACATTTCTACACAAATATATCTAATTGTGTAAACCGCGTAAATTCAAAATTAAATTAAATAATCGAAAAATCGTGAATCGAATTAATTCTGGAAATAATTGGTGATGCCCCACAAACGGTCACTACGTACTTTTTTTGCTTTGTCCAAGTACGAAATTTCGTTCCTTAATACATGCCTGATGTGCATAATTCAGACGAGTTTCTGGCGTTTGTCATTCGTAGGGGTGTGACAATAACCGCATCACCTCGGTGATGACCTCCATAAGGCCTGCCAGGCCTGCAGCCGCCTTCAGTTGCTGTTTGTTTGTGGGCCTTTCTGTCTGAAGTTTAGTCTGGTTTCATCTGTCCAAAGAATGTTTTTCCAGAACTGTTCTGGCTTTTTTAGATGCTTTTTAGCAAAGTCCAGTCTAGCCTTCCTATTCTTGAGGCTGATGAGTGGCTTGCATCTTGCACTGTACCCTCTGTATCTACTTTCATGCAGTCTTCTTTTTGTGGTAGACTTGGATATTGAAACGCCTACCTCCTGGAGAGTGTTGTTCACTTGGTTGGCTGTTGTGAACGGGTTCCTCTTCACCATGGAAATGATTCTGTGATCATCCACCGCTGTTGTCTTTCCTGGACGTCCAGGTCTTTTGCGTTGCTGAGTTCACCCGTGGTTTCTTTCTTTCTCAGGATGTACCTCACTGTTGATTTTGCCACTCCTAATACTGTAGCAATTACTCGCATGTTTTTTTTCTGTTGTCTCAGCTTAATGAAGGCTCCTTTCACCTGCATGGAGAGCTCCTTTGAACGCATGTTGTCTGTTCACAGCAAAATCTTCAAAATGCAAGCAGGAGTCCTCTAATCAACTCCAGGCCTTTTATCTGCTTCACTCATAGTGACATAACAAGAGAATTGCCCACACCTGTCCATGCAATAGCATGGAAGTCAATTGTTCATGAAATGAAGGGATTGTGTTTAAACAATGCTTTAGTTTTTCACATTTTTATGCAATCTTTTTGTTCAACCCATGGAATAAAAGCTGAAAGTCTGCACTTCAATGGCATCTGAGTTGGGGTTTTTTAAAATTCACTGTGGTGATGTACAGAAACTAAATTAGAGAGAATGTGTCTCTGTCCAAATATTTATGCTCCTGACTGTATCTCCACACGTATATTCCTTGCATATTCACCCAATATGTATGTAGTGGCTGTGACACGGCCTTAAGGCCTAAGGGTAGATACGAAAGGAGAATGTGACAGAGTGTAACAGTTCAGTTCAGGTTCACTGAGGTTGAACCCCAAACTCCTTTTATGTTTGTAACATACATTTCTGTTGACGTCAAAGTAGATTGGAGACATTTTGGTTTGAGTTGAAGGTTCTAGGAAATGTGCCCCCGCTAATGCAGATAATAATAGTGCTCATCTTCTGTCAGAGGTTTAGGATGAACTGAGCTGCTGCTGATGCTGAGTCATCTCTTTGTGAGATCGGAAAAGGAGGTTTTTAAACTCTGTCACCTTTCAAGCGCCTTTGTGCCACCGTCTGCAGCGTGATGAGTGGGTTGGGGCACAGTGCATGCTGGGATGGCAGTAACCATGGAGATATGTGCTTTCAACCAAATAATGCTGGTGTTTTACTGCGAATTTGAACACAAAAAGACCATCAAGTAAGTTTGATTACTGATTAGAATGGAGGAGTTTGTGAGGCAGAAGGCGCAGACAGAGGAGCTGATCCAGAGCTTTAAGGAGCCTTTGAAAGAATCCATGACTGGACAAAACAAACCACATTAATATGTGCTGGAAAGCCTGACTTTAATGGAATGATCAGACAAAACAAAACAAAAAAAGGGAGATGTTCTGATTAAAATAGCAACAATTCTCCCTGCAGTCTGGGATTTCACAACAAAAATTTGTAAAAATGGAACATCTTTTGGGTTTAATGGACACAAAAATCCAAAACCAGAGCAAGATGACCAAGTCCTACCTCTTACAAACTCGCAAATCTTTCTATTTTACAGTTGGTATGGTGGAAAATGTGTCCTTCACCAACAAAAGTCACAAAAAAACAGTTTTTAACAGCTTTGAACTTTAGGCGACGTTAACGGTGCCGCCTTCCTTCAAAATACACGATCCTACACAACGACACAAATGATAAAGAAAGAAAAGAAACTGCGGAAGAACAGAACACAAACTAAAAATGTCAGAACGGATGATATCCAGTTTTCTGAGGGACTTTGAAGATGTGTTTTGCCCCCTGAAATGTTCACATGAGCTGCAGATGATTCAGCAGATGACTGCTTTCCAGATGAAATCTGGACTTATCCTCCATTAAATTAGGTTTTACATGTACCGTAAATCTAATTTGTGGTACTTTATATTATCATTAGAGACAGGTTACTACGGTAACGGTTTAGTTTCTCAATAAAAAAAAAAAAAAAAACAGCAGCATTGATTAAGACAGCTCTTTCTAAACACATTTAGAGATTTTTACTGGATACTTTGCAGTCAACCAGTAAGTTTTAATTGAAATACTCAAATTTGTAACTTTATGCAGAAGGCTTTTGGAAAGAAATGGGAGAAAATCAAAAAAGGGTTAGCATGCTGCATCAGCCACTGCTACAACTGAAGTACCCACACTGCCACATGCAGGCCGTTTGTGCAATTACAGGCTGGTGTAAGCCAAAACACTTCGGTGACAGAAGTTCTGTCTGTATGCTTAAGTACAAGTATAGCAAGTATACTATAGTCCATGTACGTGTAGTGTAGGAATATATTACTACCTGAAATCTTCTTAAGAATAAATTGGAACCTTGCAATATATAAATAACATATAAAAAGTAAACTTCAAGTATACTGCTGCCTCACTTTTAGCACAGACAAAGTATAATAGTAGTACACTTAAAAAGACTCAGGGAAAGGAAACTTTTTTTTTAGATTTATTAAACTATAATTGTAACGTTTTCTGTTGTAATTATATTCAAAATACCTCTTAAAGGTTTGTAGGTGCACAAGAACAGCATCCTGCCTTGCCTCTGCAGGGTTTGCAGGCAGCTTTTTGGGAGTCTTAAAGCTTGAATGACCTTTTTTTTTCTTTATGCAGAGAATTAGATTAATAAATCACTTGTGCAGCATCTCTGAAACTGTGCTGTGCATGTGTGTGTAAGTGTGCGCTCTTTCATCTCTTCTGCTTGAGTACACATGGTGTTGGCTTGGCTCTGGCAGCACACGCTCTCCTTGCAAGCGTCCCGGCGGTGCCGTATTTTTAGCGCAGCAACATAAGCAGCTCCAGCCTCACTGGTTGTTGAGCTGAAAGTGGTTGGTGGTACACACACATACACACACACACACACACTGACACACAATTGCTGCGTTAAAAGCAACTGTTAAGGCCTCGCGGTGGAAGGAGGAATGTCATTGGTTGAGTGGGCGTCTGTAGGCGGGGCCAGCAGAGTTCTCTGCAGCACAAAAAGCTTCTCAGATTTATGAGGATGTATGGGCCAAACATTTTAATGTCATCAAATATTTTATATTTTTGTCTTCTTCCTGGGTTTGTTCCAGGAGTCTGCAGAAAAAGGAAGTTAGTAAAAACGTGTGAGCAGTTGTGTTCAAACCAGATGTGTAGATCTGATGCTCATGCCAAAGAAAAAACTTGGATTGTGCATTTTGCTTCCATCCCTCCGCAGTTTCTTGGACCATGTTCAAAGCTGCAGATGGCGCAAAGGATTGAGTTTACCCACAGAAGTGTCTGGAAGCTTTGCGGGGTCATTCAGTAATGTCATTGACACAAATGTGCTGATGAGAAATTCAGTGTTAAACTAAAGGCTCAAATGACTTGGGCGTGCACAGCAAGATCTCATCCTAAGGATCCTTTGTTGTTCTGCTCTGCATTGTCTTAAAGAAGAGCATTTCTTTTTAATGTCCCTCCTTGACTGATTGGAGAGCCTCTGCCTCTGAAACATCCTTTTTTTTAGCTGATCACATTATGACCGGATGTCATTGATCATCATTGATAATCCCAGTGAAGCTAATGCCTTTCTCACCACTGCCCTTATGAGTGGATACTGAAGGCAAAACATGGACAAACCACAGAATATATTTAAGTCGTAGTCCACTTTGGAGCTCATACGGCGTAAATGTAGGACATCCTGGGGGCAAAAGGTCGTAGCTAAAACGTATACAACAAGACACAGGCACGATGTACAGGTTTGATTTTTCTTCAACCCCCATAATCCTGCAGACTTATGCGATCAACGTGACCAGGGTGCATGCTTATGCATCGTATTGGGACTTGCGTGCACACCCCGTGCAAATGTGGGGGGAAGTCAGTAACTTACTTCCGTGTAACTCGCATTTTCCTGACAAGTACTTCATGATACACTTATCACACGCACAACAATCATACGTTTCCTTTTTCACTGGTGTCCTTACGGCGGCTGCATGAGCCTCAAGTGAACTGCAAGACACGCCTGCACTTCCCCTCCATGGGCCCAGACAACCCAAAAGCCCACTCCACTCGTACGGGTCAACCCCTCGTAATGGTGCATGTGTCAAAGACACGGAGTCCTAGAACTTCTGGCTCCTTTTTTTAGACATGTGTGGCCCACAAACCAATTAATGAGGCCTGTAGTACTATCCATCCCTCCACCCATTTATTCTTAGAGCCCACTGTATCCATTTTGGGATCACAGGGCTGCAGTAGCCAACCAGCTACTGATGGGTAAAGGCAGGGTACACCACGAACAGGTCAGGTGCAGGACTGGCACATGTGAACCAGGGTTCAATTCCCAGGGGGTGCGACGATGAGCTTCATCTAGTGTGGGTCCTTAGGCAAGATCCTTCACGCTACTTCCTAACTATGTAGCCACAAGGCAACTCAGGTCTGGGTTTCCCTGTGCCGGTCCCCAGCATGGTTAAAATTCAGGGTTGGGTCTGGAAGGGCATGCGGTGTAAAAGTCCCTGTCAAACCTTCTGTGGTGAACCCTGAAAGGATATGTTGAAGGGTGAACAACACCCTGAACAGATCACCAGGGCGCTTACGGCAGCATCACAACAGGATTGAAATGAGCTAGCTATTCAGTGGATGTTGACGTGTGGTAGTTGATGTATGCATCATGATTTTAACCCCTCTTGTTATTTGCATGTGTTTGTTTTCTTCTAAATAATGGGTGAATTGGTTGCTGTGGGTTTCAGTGGATCTGTTGTACGAGTCAAGCTGGAACTTTGTCAGGTTCAGGTTAATCTGCAGGCGGCTCTGCTTGCTGTACTGTTGAGTCATGCTGCTGACTGCAGCGTCCTCACATAGCGCTGAGTCGTCTGCTCCTTTTCTGTTTTTCTGTATTTGGCAAATCGATCAGACTCCCATTGGGTCAGTGAATGCATCGTTTGTCTCCAGAACAGTGGCGCCCATAAAACCCAAAACAGAGGCATTTCCTGACAGACGTAACAAAATAAAAGTCATCATATGTGTCAGCAAATGCAAGACTTGGTGTTAAAATGGCTGGGATAGTATATTTTTAAAGGGATCAACTATTTTAGTATAAAATCTGCAGATGTTTTTAGTCTCTCTCTTTTTAGGAGTATATTTGAAATGTTTAAAGCTTCCAGGAAAACTGTTGGAATAAATCTCATGAGTTCCTGTCATGGAAGAGATTTTCTCAATCTAATTTACAACTTTTTCTCAGTTTGACACCTTTTAATAGAAATGTCACTGAGTTCTGTAATATAATTTAGAATGTATCTGATATTAATATCCATCTTGTGAAGTTAACTGTCTGAAATAAATAGAAATGGAAATGTCTTTAAGACTATATTTCTTGAGTTTGTTAAATCTGGCTGTAGTAGCGTGCTGCGACCACAGGGTGATGCTGTTGTCTTTGTTTGAGGTGAGGTGGTTTCAGATGAGAAATGAAAGGAGCTGCAGGAGTCTGCAGCCAATCACGAAGCTGAGTCACGGTCATCTGACAGCTCAGTGCTGTGTCCCGTGTTTCTTGACTAAAAAGCAAATTGTTGTTGTTTTGAAAGTAAAGAGAACAGGAAGTGACTAAAAAACGTTCAAAACTGATCAAACTGATGATAGCTTTTATGTCGCTACTGGGGATCTTGTCCTGCACAGAAACGTGCACTTCATTATATTTCATCATTCTGACCTCTAACTGGACAGCAGCTGAATTCTTAAGTGTTTCATTTCCATGAACTGAAGCTGGCTTCTACAAAAAACTTTTCCTGACTCTGCTTGTCATGTTTTCAGCAGCATCTGCAGGCAATGATGCAGATCAAAGTCCTGACGTGAACTCTGGACGCACTCCTCTACTTCTGTGTTTCTAAGTCTTGTTTTGCTTCTATCTCCGTAGGTTTTTATCCAGCTTTCCGACCCGGCATTCAGAGCCGGTTTGAGCGTGCAGCTCCTGTTGACAGCCGCATTGGGTCACAGGTGGGGAGGAGCTTAGAGCTTGAAGAGGAAGAAGAAGCAGCAGCGGCGGCACAGGGGGCGGAGTCACGGAGAGGTCAACATGACGTCGGTGGCGGCGGAGTTTGAGCACATGGAGATCCAGCAACAGTACAACGATGGCGTCAACAACCGTTGGGACGCAGACGACTGGGACAACGAAAACAGCTCTGCGCGCCTGTTTGAGCGCTCGCGCATCAAAGCGCTTGCAGGTACGAGCTGGGCTGAGGGAAGGTGGTCTGAGTGATGCTAGGGGTGAGGCTGTGAAGTGAAAATCTCATTGATATGAGCGTTTTATGATCACCATTTATGTATCCACTGTGTTCTGAAGATTAAAATGTTGATATTGTATTTAAAAAAAATACTTTTAAGCACATTTTATTTGCAAAAATTGTTCAAATGCAATGCATTATGGTCTATATTCGCCAGTCTAGTGAGCATTGATTCACACAAGAGACTTCTGGGAAATTTTTCTAGGGCACTTGATTTTGGAATTGTAGATCCGTACAGCACTTCAAAATGGTGAACAGACAATATAGTGCAGTATGTAGTGAGTAGGGAAGGAATTCGGACACAGCGTATGATTGTTTTTAAAGCTTGATCTCACAAAATCTCACAAGAGTAGCTTTAGGTCACCAGAAAAGGAAAGTCATTAAAGATTAATCTCTACTTTTAGTAGATCGATTACAGGGGTTGATATAGCCCAGAAATTTGCACTGGCCCAAAGCGCCAGTAGTTTTTGAAAGTTACTGGCCCTGCCTGAAAGTTACTGGCTTGACACCGCGCACACGACGGCCCGCCACCGCAAGCGGCACCCAAGCGACGGACGCTGCAACTTTAGGGCATGCCCCCCGCGGAAAATTTTAATAAGGTGCAATTTGGTGCATTCTGATGACATCTAGAACTTATCTATACACTTTTCAATTACTGAAAATAGACTATATCAAACTTAAATCTGCTCTAGTCTGTTTCAGATCTTTTGTAGAGAGCACTGCAGTATAGTAGGTAACACTACTTAGGAAGTTTTCATGCTGCTTCTAATCACTGCTATTTCACGTTTGTTCGTAATCAATACTTAAGAAGTTTTATTTACTTTTTGCTCTGACTGCCTTGAGGTTCTGCTTTTTGTTACTGTTGCAAAGTTACATTTACATTTTAGATCCTTTATTACTGTTATGTTGTTAAAATTTGCAGAGTTACTTGTTTAAAGTTGCAAAGTTATATTTACTTTTTCAGTTACTTTAGTTACCTAATTAAATTAAATAATGGAAAAATTAAATAAAATTAAATTACTGAGATCATTCAGCTTTTGACTAGAAATACTGCTTACAGTGTTTTAAAGAAAAACAAAATTAAGTACTTTGACATTATACTAAATTTGAGTCTGAGATTCAGGTATTTGGAGTTGCCATTGATTCTATTTACAATTCAATTACATAATGGGAATTGTATGGACGATTGCAACACTATTCAACAACAACAAAATACCTCAATGAAATACACTGGTTATTCATTCATTCATTCATTCATTCATTCATTCATTCATTCATTCATTCATTCATTCATTCATTCATTCATTCATTCATACTTACTTGTCAGCGTAGTATGGATAGGCCCTACAGATCTTGCACAATACGAGTTTGGTTTCTGGATCATATCCAAGCCACGTCCATTTGTCAGGCCAATGTGATAGGAACTTTCTGCACCTCTTGGTCCGGTCATATTCTCTGTCCCTTTCCTTCATCTCCTCGTCTGTTAGCTTTCTTTTCTTGCCGATCCCTTTTGCACTTGTTTTGGTTGGCTTTACTGGAGTTTGGTCAGCTTGGGGAGGTTTGAGAAACATCTTTGTGCGTTCATTGTCTCCTTGTCCAACTTCCCAAGCTATTTTCACGCCATTAAGTTGCTCCGACAGATGTGGAGAGTGAACACTGTTCGCTGTTCGTGCGCACCACGTGACCAAAACAATCATGGAGGACGTCAAACTTTCAAAGCGATGTAGACGAAGTAAATCTACACGTTTTCACAAAATATACTTTATGGTGAAAAATATATTAACCATTAGATGTTTTAGTGGCCCGAGCAGACAAGTGAAAAATAAAGTTTTGTGGTCCGTACTGCTCGAGAAACAGGACCGGCCCAGCGGGGAAATGGCTATGTCGAGCCCTGGATTATTAATCTATTAAGCTTGGAACTATTCAAATCGATTAACCAATGTCATCAACCCAGGCCTTTTTTAAAAAAAAATTTGTGTCATGCTGACACTCCAAATAGGGTGTTTAAGCCAACCAGTTTGTTACATGTTATAGTAGCACCCTCCTCTGGTAGTGTAGTTAAAATTTACGCAATAACTTTTTTTTCTATTTTTTTTTTAGCTTGGAAATTTTTACGAATTTTAGCTTTGAAAAATATTTGGACAACACTTTGGTCATTGAAGTTATTTTCAACTGTCACTTTCAGTTTTGAGTCTCATAAGGTTGTAAACGATTATTCTAGATCAGGTGTCGGGAACCTTTTTGGCAGAGAGAGCCATAAACGCCACATATTTTTAAATGTAATTTCGAAAGAGCCATACAATAATGTAGTGTCCCTTTCCGACACTGAGGTACGGAGACTTAAACCTCTTTTAAGGTACTTTATTCTGGTTACTGCAGGCGTTAACCAACATCATACAACTTGTTCAGCAACTCCTAATCTCTCCCGCCAAGAGCACTTCTCCCAACTTTTTACTCTCTCAACAGCCCTCGTATTTCCCTTTTTCGGACCATAGCTGAACCCCATCGGTTCAAACTCCCCAACGACAGGCTGAGTGACATAACTGAGGGCCAATCAGCATCTCTGCTTGATGCATTCAATGAGTTCCTGAACATAGAACGCGACCGAACAGCCACCCAGTCCAACCCAGTCCACGACAAAATGTTTAAAACTAAAAATACAAGTAAATATGTGCATTTTATGTAATTTCAAAACTTTTAAAATACAGTAAATGTGTGGATTCTTTTTAATAACATTTGTTATACTGTTGCTAATAAATGATGAGTATTTCTTAGCATTAATGTGACTTCTGGTGCTGCGTGGTGGTTTTGCTGATGGTCTTGTCTGGTTGATACGCGGTGAGTTTAAGCTTCATGCAGACTTCCATCCGTTAAACATGATCGTAGGTTGGTCTGAACGTTCTTTAGACGTGACAAAGACTGCTCACATGCAGACGCGGAGCCAAACACACGCTCACACACTGCAGCATGTGGAATATGACGGGAAAGGTGGTCTAAGTTTTGACAATACGTGCGCAATTCAGCTTGCTGCCTGTGCCCGCTAACCCCCCCTCTTTCCTCCTCACACACACACACATGCGTAGCTGTATTAATGATTCAGTTGTCCTTTCACTTCTAAACCAAAAAACTTTATCGAAACCTGCTTTGGACGTCAGTCGATGATGTAATCTGCTGCAGGGACGACAAAATGGGTTTGTGCTACGGAGAATGTTAATGCTGATCATGAGATCATGCTGGTGGGTGCTCACATGCCTTATTGTGTGTGTGTGTGTGTGTACGCTTGTGTACGCGTGTGCACGCTTGTGTACGCGTGTGCACGATTGTGTAAGTGCTGTAGTAGTTTTCTTGCTGCTGTTTTCACTCCTGATGGCCTCTTCCTTCATTCGTGCCCCACTTTGTTAAATAATTTATGCTCCTGAGTTTAAATATGCAGAAGGTTCAGCGTGTGTTTTTGTGTGCATGTGAAGGGGGTGGAGCTTGTGTTATCTTCTTAATTTTGGCCTAAAAAAAATTTTTTTGCACCAGCTGCAGGTTTAAAAGTTTTCTAATAGGATTTTCTGTCCTCTTGGAAGAGTTTTTTTTCCCACATTTGTTATTTCTACAGAACATGTATGAGCACAGACTCAGATGTTGGTCCTAAACATCTGGATCTGACCTCTGCTGATCCTGTAATTTGTCTCCTGTCATCTTCTGGAGTCCAATTATGATTGAACAAGAAAAAGTTCTCAATATGATTCTTTAAAGTTCAAGTTCCGAGCTCCATCAAACATCTTAATAATAATATCTTTAAAAAAAATGAGGATCGCAAAACCTAAAACAAAAAAACAACATATCATTATTCCTCTCTCACCATGCTTCACAGGAAAATGGTAATAAAAAAAATAAGAAACTGTTTTACTCATTTCTAGTTAGATGTCTTTTAAAGAAGTTTTCAAATAATTATTTTGAGACCTATATCTTCAGCAATGAAACTTTTACTGCCAACTTTTATGGAGCAGATGGAGTGCCATACCGAGCGTGTGCAGAACGTCGGCCTTGCAGCGATTGCACAAAAGGGTTTGTAGTTCCTCGCCTCTCCACAAATGCACATTTATCAGGCCAGGTAGCATTAGGAGACTTATTTTAAATGACAGTTGGATTAGATGCAATCAAATATTTCTTATTTTTTTAAAACAAGGCTCCACTTAAAACAGCTGGACTCGAACTTCAGAAGGCAGGGTTTGGTGTGGCAGAGGCGGCAGACTAAAGCAACATTTTGGCTGCTTTGGTTTTTGTAAGCATCAGCTTCTTTCTGAGTAGCTCTGGCTTCAGTGATGCAGATTCATCTGTGCCTGACTGCAGCCCTCTACACTCTCAGGTTCTTCTTCCTCGTTGCAGCGAGGAGCGATCATCCGTGTTGTTGTGAGTTTCAGGCAGCAGTTAGCGTTTTTTTCCAGGTGGTGTTTGGCTTTTTCAGATACCCTTGATAATCCAGAGTGTGACTGTATAGCACGTGCACTCTCATGTGCACAAGCTTACATGTTAGTCAGATGAGCAGTTTCTTTCCCTTCTGCTCTTCGCTGCTCGTCTTCCTCACACTGTGCTCGAGCCTGAAGGACAGGGTGCTCTCGGCAGCAGCAGTACCTCATGCCTCCTCAGGGTGGCAGCAAACACGCCAAGACAGGAAAATGTGACCAAATTGTACATGCTAAAGAAAAGTTGTTATAGAGATTTGGTTGTCTTTTAAGGTTTGAGTTTCTCATCGACGTCATGAAGATGCAGATGTGAGTTGGAAAAATGTAAACATTTTACTTTCAGTGCAGGTGACATAATAATTAGATGACAATAAAATTGATTTACCCAGTGGTAAATTTTATTTTGAGCAGGGCTTTCATCACTTTTCTGTAATGCTTACCGTATTTTGTTCTAAAAATTGATAATCAAAGACTTTTGCTGAAGTCAAATGTAACTGCCATCTGCTAATATTAATATTTTATTATAAACGTAAAGATGACTTTGTGGTGTTAAAGAAATGCTGTTCAACTTACGTCTGTTGTCCATCTGATGTTTTTTGCAGAAGCGTTGATGCATTCAGAAGCATTTTGGTTTTGTCGTCAAAGTTTTAAATAAAGCTTTGTGCAATTACCAGCTGATACAGATAACATGCTGACCATTGATTTTAGATGAAAACTGGACTGAATGAGCGTGCCGGTAACTACAGAAAATGGCTTTTTTGTTTTTGACATTTTTCCATCTTGACTTCATAAGTGAGCAGTACTTGGTCTGAGTTGGTTTGAGTCAACGTTTCTATGGCAACCATCCTCACCAATCAGGAGGGAGCTTGTTAGAACTTGAAAGCGGTTTACAACAAATCTGTCAAACATCCCGAACAGTCAGCTTGAGCATCTGATTGGTCAGTTTATAACACGAATAACTTGCACTATGGAAAAAATATCCTCAGAAAATAAGGAATATGTTAGAAAATGTCTGTATTGTATCTATTTTGACCGATAAATTGACTGTGTAACAGCTGTTTATTTCTCTATTGAAGTCTATGGGAGCTCTTGAAACCAGCGGGTAGTTCCTGTTTGGAACATGGGGGGGGGGGTCGCTCAGTCCAGTTCTCTTGTTTAGTCAATGATACCATCTATTAATGGGCATCATTTTATATGGATTAATGGATTATTTTAAATGACTTCAGCAATTGGTGCAAAACGATGTAAGTTGGCCTGGAACCAGACATAAATGATTAAGTGCTGAAAGTTTTATTTGTAAAATCCAAATATTTACATAGAAAAAGTGTGAAAAGTCTTTTTTTGGAAACTAGCAGCTGACACTTAAGCAGCTTTAGTTTGAAAATGAAATTCCTGGATGTCTCACAGATCTGTAAAAGCTGCTGACAGGACTCGTGGGAAGATCAGATGAAGGTGCTGATGTTCTGCCCATGATGATGCTCCATGAGGTGATGAAGACCAAAACCTGCAGTCAGTTAAACCTGCAGCAGGTCACCCGCAGAGAGCCAAGGCTGAAAACAGATACAGAAGTCTGAGCGGCTCTTTTCTGTTTGTGCGCGCATGTGTGTGTGTGTGTGGGTGTGTGTGTGTATGTGGTTGGTTAAAGCCAAGTTCTCCTCCACATGATATCCGGGAACACAAAACCGCAGGTCTCCATGGAAACGCAGGCAGATCTCCTTACATTGAACAGAAGGAGGATGCATGTGTGTCAGCGTCTATCTCTGCTGGTTTCAACATTGAAATTCATTTTTGCCACTGCGGCGCTTCCCATGCAGCACGGCGGTAACCGTGGGAACAGTGAGGAGCTGTTTAGAAAGCAGCAGGACGTCGTTGCAGCCCGTTCATGTAAAATGTTTTTGCTAAAACTATTCAAGATCTTCCATGAAGCTCCATATATTCTTTTAAATCCAGTTGGCAGACTGGTCCTCCATCAAAGAGCTTTGCTTAAAAGAAGACTTCCCTTCTAGAGTGAAACTGTTTCAGGATGAATGTGTGGTTTTGGTGGAATGCTGGTTGTTTTCCCAACATCCTCCTGAGACCATGTGACCACAGTGATGTCAGGGGCCTGATGCTCCTCATGCTGTGCCGCCTGAAGTCTTAAAGGCCCACTCTGATAAAATGTGGGTTTTTAACGTGTTCTGGCATTTTTCTCATGATTGAAGACATAGAAAGGAAACCAAGCCTGAATATTTCTTTATCCAAAATGTTGTGAATCAAGAACAGATGAAAAAAAAAATCAATACAAATTTTCAAATACAAAAAGATTGTATTTGAAAATAAAAAGCCTCCCTGCTCCGCTCCATTCCGATGCATCCACTTGCAGACAAATGGATCTATGTACGTCTTTGTTTCCTTGTCTGAGCTGGAATCTGGATCTAAACTGTACAACTGGATAGCTCCGTATACTGCTCTCCAATTTTGTTGCACTGGAAATATCAGATTGGGGTTGTGTGTGTGTGGGGGGGGGGGGGGGGGCTGGTGGGGGGAGCATTTAAACAGATGGGTGACAGGAAAGGGGGCGGTGTTGCTCTGCACCAACACCTCTGCCCACAACTCAGTGGTGAATTTCTATGAACTCTAGAAGGTCTGCAGAAACTATTCCTCAGAAAACCACACAGGTTTTTTTTTATTTGGCTAAAAAAAACAGCAGAATAATAATTAAGAGACCACTGGAAATGCCTTAAATATAAATCGAAAGATGATCCGAGTAGGACTCTAAGAGAAAAGTTTTCCAGATTGAATCCACACTGATACGCTTTCACACACGCCAGTATTTCAGTTGTCTTCGGGACGCGTAGAGTAAACTCGACAATTTGATCATCCCAGTCTTCAATACTGTCATATTCTAATGAACCATATTCTGTGTTCCTGAATATTCTACAGTGTAAAACTTTATTCCCAGATGCAGCATTTGTTATGTCGTAGATGTTAAAAGTGGGCGGGTAATCTGTTTGGGCTCCTGCAGTATTCTGAACACACAGACAAAAAAAGCCTGAATGGGTTTGGTTCACTGCAACAAAATGCCAAAAATGGGCAGTTGGGTATCACAAAGTAAAGTTTCCATAGATGTGCCAATAAAACACGCCTCTAGTTGACAAACTTGAGCTCCAATGAAAACAAAAAGACTTTCATTAACCCCCCTCACCCCCCACCCACACACCCTTGATAAACATTAAAAATAATTTTTGACGTCAGTATTTTTATTGTCTTGATTTTGTGTGAAATCTTTGTGTACGAGTCAATAGAAAAGCGCTCCTTGTTGTCACCAGCCTCTAGTGGTCTTTTGAGGGACTGCAACATTTGGAACGTTTTGATTGGTCTCCATTGGGAGGGGTCAGTTTAGAGGCTCCGACTCTGAACCCATGACATATCTGGAAAATAAAAAGCTTTCTAGAGTTCCAAAATGAGCTTTGAAAAGGTCCTCGGTGTGTTGCATTGACAGAAACCAATGTGGCTCTCATGGTGTCTCATTCCCAGTAATCTCAGGAATCACTTCCTGTTGATCATGCAAGGACCTCTTTATTCTGAATGTGGCATTCATGGAATCCGTCACTCTTCTAACCTAATGATGGATTTTTATGGAAATCCAAGCCCTTCCTGTTTTGCTACTTCCACCCAACCATGATATCCCCACCTCTAAGCACGAGAAAGATCTGTTGTCTTCTTTTTATTTTTAATTCATTGGAACGTTTGGCTTACTTTAATGCAGGGGTGTCAAACATATGGCCCGCGGGTTTACTCTGGCCCACACATGAAGAGTAAAAATCATAAGGATAGCTAAAAAAGAAAGCAAATTTCTAGTCCATTCCTGTGGCGAGTTATGATTTTTTAAAGAAATTACCGAAATTTGCAATTCCGCCACTAGGGGGATCAAAATAAAGGCAAAACAGGTGAAACAACATATCTCTGCACGTGCCAAAAGTGCTGTTATCTTGCTATAAAGATGATCATTAGCGACACCCTAATGACCAAAATGTTGTCAAATGTGAAGTGGAGTGAAGAGAGTTTTTTTTCTTCTTTCTTTTACGAAGCAGAATGCAAAACCCCCATGCTTGGTATGTGATCAACATCGCAGTGCTCAAAAATGATAACATTCAGCACCACTAAGAGAGTTAACATAAAGAAAAGTTTCTGGATTGCTTCCGAGTCAGATGTAAAATATTCAGTCTGTATTAATTTGAATTGGCCAACTTTTTTTTTTTAATTAATTTTATTTGGGATCCATTGGCCCCAAGTTGATTAGGCTTCTATGTTGGTTGAGGCATTTTTTCCAACCGAGTAAAGAAACTAAGATAAAGCTGTTATTTTGCCTTTACTTACGTTACTGCTCCGGCCCACTTGAGATCAGACGGGTTGAATGTGGCCCCCGAACCAAAATGAGTTTGACACCCCTGCTTTAACGTCTCATAGAGGCTTTCTTTTAGAGAAAATATGAACAGCTGAAATCAGAGTGCTGTGGATGTTTGCTTTCCTGTCTTCTCCCAGCTGCATTTCCCTTCAGTTTCATATTCACTAAGCTGAACCCGAACCAGCGGACATGGGTGAGCTTCAGACAGAAGCGGTCCTGCGTTTGTTTGAGGGCTTTCTCACAGAAGACTCTAGGTAATTGGAAGCAGAGGCAGACCAGGATCCCCACAGAGATGCGCATGACCCACACATACGGGAATGTGTGTCACTTCCTGTCTGCAGGAGCAGGGAGAGGAATGCTGGGAATGCTGGTGTGGCTCTTTTCTGTGCTGAATTGCCTTTTTTTTAGGAAAAAGTGGAAGGAAAGCAGCTTCTGGTCATTTTTCTGTTCCAGTGTTCCAGACAATTGTCTCTGTTCTGTTTTTACTCGTTTTAGTTTTCATCCTGTCTAATATGAGGTGTCAATCAAAAGCAGGTCTTTTTGGTTGAAGTTTCAATTCATGACGATGTTGTAGAAAAATAGATCGGGCAAACCCAGCTGGTCTTTTCCCGTACAGAAAGTGGCGTTCTCCGCCTCGCTGCTGCCCTCAGAGGAATGCGTGTGCGGTCAGGAGGATGAGGCAGCGAGTCGGTGTGAAATTCACCACAGCAGCGCTGCATGTTTGGTCCCTGAACGCACCGTCTGCTTCGGATTGAGCAGAGCTGAGTTTGAGCCGACCCCTGCTCCAGCTCTATGAAGGCTCTGTTTGGTTTGACTGTGGCGGCCTGGGGGGCCGAACCACGAGGAAGTCTGATGATGGCGGGGAACACGGCGTGACCGAGCAGTCGGACAGACGGCACTCTCATGCTGAGGGGTGCTCGGGGACACCAAGAGCACCTCGAGGTGTTTGAACAAGAAACGCTGGGTCCATCTGCTGCCTGTTTGCGGTGACCTGACCTCTGACCTCTGCTCTGTGGCTGCATGTGGGGCGGGGTCCAGTTTTACCCACACGTCTCATCCTGCCCTCCCCCCATTCAATCGGAAACAAAAACAACCAAAAAATGTCTTTGTTTGAGACGTGCAGATCAAATATGACATGAATGTTCCTGATGGACGCTCTAATCTTCTGATCAAAGCTGATATGAGGCGTTTGAGGAGGATGACGGGGAAGAAGAAAGTTTCACGCGTGTCCCTCCAGGTGTTAGGACCTCTGTCCTCCCTGTGACCTGTGCGGATGGAAAATATGTGGAACATGTCCGGTAGTTTTTCATCCTTCAGATGAGACCAAAATCACAGACAGACAGGCCTACATTAGATTTGAGTCCGACCTCCTCATTCAAGACTCCTGATTGGCTGTCGACATTGTCGATCAGTCTCCCGAGTGCCGTGCCTCCTGTACTGAATCCGTTCAGTTTGTCAAATCTACGTAAATCGTCAACTGAAATCAGATCTTTGTTTTCATTCTACACTACTTTGTGAACTTTGAGGGGGAATTTAAAAAAAGAGAAGAGAAAAGTATGAAAATGCTCATGACTGTCTGGTGTGTAATGAGGGGTTTTACAGCCTTGAAACATCTGTGACAACTAAAGTTGACTACTTCACGGGTTTTCACCTACTGGTGGGTTATTTTTAGAATGTAAATTTTTGCGAGGGAACACAGCAGACATGAAATCTGGTTTTCCTGCAGAACATTTGAACACTGGACTGTCAGTTTGGTTCTGAAAGAGAAAACTTTCCTCTGCAGGACCTTCGCTCTGGTTCCTATCTGCTTTTGGTTTTTTCCTGCCACAGCTTGAAAGGAAAAAAAGTGAGCGCATCCAGGATGGACTCCTCATCGCCGTTGGAGTTTGTGTTTATCGGCAAAAGTTCCCGATGACAGCACGGGAAATCAAAAGGGGGCCTCGTCTCTGTGAAGGAAGTGGCCCGATGCCTCAGGCTGCAGACGTTAGGGGAGAAGGCTCTTACACGTCTGGGATGTGTTGTGACTGAAATATTTTTTCCGTGTATTGTTTGAGCATCCTGACCTCTGACCTTTTGCGTCCTCGCCGGCTCTGGTGAATCTGCAATGCAGGAAGCAGAGCTCTGGCGATTCCAGATTTGTTTGGCGTCTCCGCCTTTTACTGCGCCCTCGTGTTGTGCTGTGTGGAGTGTCTGTGTGGCTCAAACAGGAAGTGCTGGAATGCTCAGACAGGAAGAAGATCTCCCGAGCGCTCTAATATTAGAGCAGCGGGTTCCTCAGGATGTTTGGACGTCTGTGAGGGAGAGATGAACTAACACCCCCAATCCGGACCCCCCCCCCCCAGACACTCCCTCTCTTGTGCTGTCTTTATAGGCGTGAAGCGGCAGCGTTGTCTCTGTGTCAGACAGGATTAGATGAGGCAGGATGAGCAGTTTCACATGATCCTGTTTTTGTGGGGAGCTGCGCTTCTCATCCACAGATTCCAGCTGCGTTTCACACGCTCCCGTTTTATCAGATGCTAATGAACGCCAATCCGTCTGTCTGAAGCCCGGCCTGTTCCACACATCTCTTTCATTACCACCATGACAAAAACTGTTAGGTCAAAAACTAACAAAGTCAGCTGATGAGGCCTAATCAAGGGGTTTCCATCATAATTCTGGCAGAAATGTGAACACTGCCAAGCATGGTGGTGGAGGGATGGTGATGGGGGCTTACTTTGCGGCTCCACATCTTAAGGTTAAATCTACAGCATTTAATTAATGTTCAATGATTAGATGTGAAGCTTTTATTCTGAAAAGGGGCAAAGCCTAAAGGTGAAACCTGACGGCAAAGCTGTTTCCTAAAACAGAGATGCAAGAAAAGCCTTAAAGGGACATTTATTTACTTTCTTTAGTATAATTACTTAATGGAAAATTTAACAAAAAATTCAATTTCTACTTGGATGTGGACTTGAACTCCAAACACTTAAAAATATTAGCTCCTTGCAAAAATGTGAAACCCTGTTTTTAGACATTCTGCAGGCCTTTTCACTTCTCTTTCCTTCTACCACTTTTCAAGCTTTTCTCAAAATCAACACTGTCCAGAATTTCTTTCTCATTTAGAGCCAAGATCTGGATATAAAGAAATTATTATTAAAATGAGTCACAATCTGTTTGCTCTATACTGAAAAAGAAAATAAGCTCAAATTTCTTTGTAGCTTTGGATTTAATTTTGAGGATGTCATTTTAAATTTTAATAAATGTTGAAAAGTCACTTTAGGAGATAAACATTTAGATTAAGGTTCTAAGGTTCCGTGTTAGTTGTAGATGTAATGAGGATTTATGAAGATGGGTGTACTAAGATCCTATTCTCCTTTTATTCACTAGTGTTTTGTTGTAATCAATATAACTACAGTAAGGTAAATAAAAACTCAACATACAATCAAATTCAATAAATATTGGGACGTTTAGCATTCAATTTCAGTGATTCAAACAGCTCTTTCAGGTTGTTTTCCCTTTTCTGAATTCTGGTGTGGAACTCCTTTTTTTCTGGAATTTGATATCTTATTATGCGATTTCTTTAGTAAAAATGACTTCCTCCGTGGATGCATAATTTAAAGTATAATTACTTTCTAGTAATTCTCTCCCTATTTTCAGATTGCCTCTTTTTGCCTTGAACTGAACAAGTCTTCAAAACATTATTGGAAACATGTGGATTGGGAAGCAAAATCCCGCCTGAAGCTGACGAATGAAAACGCACGACTCAAAGCAGGAAGTGGAAGAGAGAAAAAAGTTATTTATATTGTTTTATATTGATTATTTTTCCCGGTTTTCTGATTTTCTCAGAAGTTCAGTCTCATCTTGAGTTCTGTCAGACCTCCTGCTTGTTTTTGTCTTCCCTCCCCCTGCTCCACCTTTTATGCTAATGAGCGTCCACGTCGAATTGGATTAGAGGGCTGTGATTGGTCAGAGGGCGGGGCAGCTGCCTGTGCACGCAGCCCCTCCCCCCCCCTCAGTTTTCCCTCTGTCTGAAAGGTGTCTCAGTGTCCGATCTGCTGCCGCCGCACACCGGAGGACAATCCCCCGCTTTCATTTCTCCCACTGCTGCTCTCGCTGCGCTCTTCCTCCCGCTGCCCTCCTCGTCTTCTTCAGCCTGGGATCGTGTCAGGAGGGGAGATCTTGCAGCACTCATGGATGTTTGCAAGGAGGGAAACTGATGCTTTCACGGCTGTAGCAGCGGTTTGCGTGCTGAGCCAGCGATTCCTGCCTCACAGAGAGAGAGAGAGAGGGGACCCACTGTTCACCTCCTGTGTCGCTCCACCACGCAGTCTTGCAGCTGAAGCTGTGGGTTTGAAGCTTAGGATCTATTGTAAATTTTTCCTTTTTATATTTGTCTTCTGCTGAAAGTTTGTGTGGAACTCTCCGCTGAGCTCTGCAGGAATCAAACTGGGTCTGGGGGGACCGCCTCGTGTCTGGATTGATCCTTCGGTACCTTTTGATGCCTTCTTGTGGACTTTCTCCTCCATGACTCGTCTCATCTGAGTCCTCCTGTCTGGGGTTTCCCTATGGAATTTCAGAACGCCTCCAGCGCCCTCAGCGGGCCGCTCTCGCCTCTCTCCCCCACCTCAGATTACGGTGGCCCCGGCCCCTCTCACGGGGCCAGCTTGGGCCCCAGCCTCAGCCCCTCCAGAGGGCCGAGCCCCGACCCCGCACACCTGGGAGCCTCCGCTGCTTTCAACTACAACCAGCTAGAGGGACGATTCAAACAGCTGCAAGGTGAGACGCTCGAGCCGGGCTTCGGTCCAGAGCCAGATCTTCACCATTCATGAATCAGCATCTGCTTTAAAGTCAAAGCGCCCGAGCCGCACCCCACTTCACCTTCACACACACACTCTAACAAAGCTGCTGCTGCCTTGCTACAGAGCAGCCTGGGGGGGGATTCAGACACAGGTCAGCTCCACACCCACATTTTGTCACAGAGCTGTGAGCTGACGGACAGCCTCTGCTCCTCTTCCTCATTTGGTCTTATCAGGCTGCAGGGTGTTGGTCCGCAGATGAAAGTCCAGCTCCTGATCTCAGTCTTAATATTTGATCCAACGCTGGGATTGCAGAATTAAAGCAGAGATGAAAGGAGAGCGGTAAAGTTTGATTGAAGGTTGTTTTATCGAAACGATGACGGTCCTGGAACTTTTGGTCACACAGAAAATCTGAACCCAGACAAAGTGAAATTTCTGAAATCAAAGAAGAAATCTCTGTTTTTGAAAACAGAAACTCCTCACCATGGAGACGACCACAACTCATCAGACTTTTGAATGAACAAAGTCGACTTTATAAACGTGGCTGTTGGTTTTCATTGACTCTTATCTGGAGGCCTCTGGTTGAAATGATTCATTTTAGACTGAAAGTCTGCAGCTTCCTACTTTAAGGACCCACGCTGATGAAAAGGCTGTTTTTGGTGTTTGTAAAAATGTTCTTGTGGCATTTTTCTCATGATGGAGGACATTTATTAAGAAAAATATGCTTTATTTGCATTTCTAAATAGTTCTTCATTAAAATTGTTGTGAATCAGAAGCAGATGCAAGAAAAAGCAGTTTGAGTCTCCCTGCTCTGCTCCGTTCTAAAGCATCCACTTTTAGACAAATGGATCCATGAACGTCTTCGTTTTCCTCGTCTGAGCTGGAATCTGGATCTGAACTGTACGGCTGGATAGCTCTGATATTGCTTTCCATTTTTGTTGCATCAGTAATGTTAATTTGGGGGTGTGAGGGCTGTAAGCTAGCGGAAGAGAGTGTAAACAGATGGGTGAAAGGAAGTGGGGGCGGGCTTACTGTTTTTGGCTAAAAAATCATAAAAATCATCATAGTCATAATTAAAAGACCACTGGGGACGCTTTGAAAATAGATCAAAAGATGAGCGCATATTTAAGTGTACTTAAAGTATACGTAGTCTACACTGAGGCAGTATACTTGAAGTACTTTTTATGTACTATTTATATATTGTAAACTTTGAAATGTTCCATTTTTTTTGTCTAAAGGAGTTTTCAGTTATCATACACCTTACACTACATGTACATGCTCTATAGTACATTTACTATACTAATACTAATATTCAACTATATTTAATGAGATAAACTTCAAGTCTACTTTTTTTAGAAGGGTTGACACGTTTTAAAAATGTGACGTTTTGGTCTAAAAACCTCAAATATTAAATTAGACCTCGATGTGCTTCCTTTCATTTTTCTCCACCGATGCGTTCCCTATCATAATTTGACCAAACGTGTCTGTGCGGTCCGTCGGCGCTTTGAGTCGATTGGTTGTCTTCATCATGCTTAATTTACCGCAAATAATAAATGCTTCAGTTTTTGACTAAATAGCAACAAAAAAAAAAATCTTTTTTGCAGCGTTCTTTATCGTAAATGTAACTTCGGAAACAAATGTTGAAGGATGGAACAATAAGAAGCGGATGTGGTTTCCTTGAGTGACAGCTTCCAGTTGCTGTGATTGGCTGACAGGTTTCCAGCCGGTCATAAGGTCAAACGCTGGTTTTTAAGGTTGGCTTCAACAAGTTGCCTGGATGTCCTTTCAATGAGGCTTGTGTTAACATTGTGGTCGTGTGTTGGAATGTTTTGCAGAGCTATATCGCCTGTAAAGATGAAACTATAAGACCGTTCATAAAATTGATATAATGATCCTGTACCGGGTGCTGCAGATTTTTGGGTTGTCCAAGGCCCGTCAAGGGTTGAAGAGCGGAGCGGCCGGTTCAAGGTGCATCTTTAGGGGGGAGCACAAGTGTGTCTTGCAGTTCCTTTGAGGCATGTTGAAATTGGAACGTACCATTTTTGGTGGCGGCAGTGGTGCAGCAGTAGGGCAGTCGACCCATGATCGTAAGATGCAGGTTCGATTCCCGCCTTGCACGCCATGAGTCGAAGTGTCCTCGGGCAAGACACTGAACCCCACCTTTGCCTCTGGTGGTAGGCGGGCACCTGTGTTTGGCAGCGGAGCCGCCACCAGTGTGTGAATGTGTGTGTGACTGGGTGAATGTAACTGTAATGCGCTTTGTCCTTGTAGGAAGAAAGGCGCTATACAAGTATACGCCATTTTTGTGCGTGTGCATCACAAAGTATTAGTAAGGCTAATGGAAAATGCACAGCCTTATGGGTAGATGGGGTCTTTCTGCAGTGCAAAATTGGGCAAATCTGTACGCATGGAGCTTATCACATGACCATAACTGACTGGCTCCTTGCAAAGTTTGCATGATTTTGCAGGGGGAAAAAATGAAAAATCCACACGATACTTCACTTACTTCAACCCTTAGTTACCCTTGCTTGTTGTTGAGGTGTCCGCTATGACCTGACGCCTGCAGCATGTACGTATGTAGTATTGGACCTTGATATTTCATCGACCTTCCTGCCCCGTACAGGTTTGCCCATTTCTCACCTGTAGAGAAGCCGTATCCACCCGTAAGGTCAGCCGAGACCAAACCGTAAGTTCTGGTTCTGTAGTTTTATTTGGAGATGCAAGTAAAGAAAAGCAAAAAAGCAACAAACTTAGGCCTGCACAATAAATCGCAAATTATCGATATCAAGCTGTGCAATACACATATCACTAGGCCTGCACAATATACCGCAAATGTATCGTTATCGCGACATTAAGCTGTGCAATATGCATACCGCAAAAGACGGCGAAAATCGTAATAAATGGTTACCTTAAATGTGCTAAAACAATCTCATGGCAGCTTGAAATATTGAACAAATGAAATAAATCCCTTTATGCATTTAACCAATCAGAAGGACCCGCTGTTGATCAATCAGATAAGCCCTTTTATGTTTAATGTTTGCCTCCTACGTCGACGAGGGTCATTTGGAGTATCATTTTTAAACTGTTGCAGTAAAATGGAAATGATGTTTTTGGTTGTTTTGCTATTTGTTTATATACCGCAAATTATATCGTTATCGCAATATTAATCACCAATATCGCATATCGTGAGTTTTCCTCATGTCGTGCAGCCCTACATATCACAAAAGAAAACTGTGATAAATGGTTACCTTAAATATGCCAAAACAATCTTATGGCAGCTTGAAGTATTTAATAAATTAAATAAATCCCTTTATGTATTTGACGAATCAGATGGAGCCCTTCACGTTGTTGACCAATCAGATGGAGCTTTTTTATGTTAGATGTTCATCTCCTATGTAGACGAGGGTCATTTGGAGTGTAATCTAAGTTATGTTTGCTCTTATTTAAATTGAACTGTGGCATTGAAATGGAAATGATGTTTTTGGTTGTTTTGCTGTTTCTTATGTATCGCATGTTATATCGTCATCGCGATATTGATCAGTAATAAATATCACAGATCGTGAGTTCTCCGCATATCGTCCTGCCGTAATCAAAAAGCAGAACTGATTTCGTGCTCTATCTACAAGCCATGTAAGGATCAGTAAAAATGTGTTTTTAATCAAAATCCTGGTTTAAATGTCTCGCAGTGGCAGATCTCCACCTCTGACCTTCAGACCATGCGCAGCGCTCCCGAAGGCTGCGAGGTGTCGGTTTTTCTATCGACAGAAGCCGTTAGCAGTAAACCTTTTTTTTCTGTGGAGAAAACATTGGCTGATAACTGACCGGCGGGCTGAATTTAGCTGAAGGCCGATGGAGCCAATTTTCTAATGGCAGCTATTGAGGCTGAAAGCAGGCGGCTGGCTCCAGGCCCGACGGATGGATGGGGGGGGGGGGGGGGGGTTCATGAGGCTGAAAGCAGAGAGCTGCTGTCTCTGAGAAATCATTCAATTTGTGTTTGCCTCACAAATGCCCCTGCATATGTCAGCTACTCCGAAGTATCTATTTATGCATATTTCAAGCTATTATCAGATAAAACTGAAAAACAATTTAATTAGGGGTTGGTTTTTAGCTCAGAAGCGCTCCAAAACAACCGGACCTTATTTAGTTAATAAAAGTGTTTTACTTCCTCAATATCAATGCAGTCTTGCTTTTTATCATTTCATTATAAAAATGTCAAAGGCAAAAATTATGATAAATCCTGTTTCAACATCAAATTTAGTTTTGATTCATGTTAATAAATGGCAGTAAGTATGGATAAAAGTTCAATCTCATGAGTTTTTACAAAATATATATACTGTGGCTTTATTGCATGAATGCCAGAACGTATGATATTTTGAAGTCTGACTCTGACTGAAGGTTGGTAGGAATTCAGTGTCTTCAATATGTGTTTTTTATTCATTCATTTCAAGTCCATTCTTTTGTGTTGAATCTTACTTTAACTGTAAATTGTTTTTTGTCATTAAACTTCAGTTAAAGAGTCAATTCACAGCCCAAAAGTAGTTTGGTTAACATGATGTTAAGGAACATCAAAAAATATTTCAGAGTTTTTTTTTTTTAATAAATAAAAGGTTTGGAGCTGCAGCATCCGGACCAAGAAGGCACTAAGACATCAACAAGGAATAAATACTAAGAAAATGATGAATTCAGATTCAGTCCAAATGAGCAGTTTTTCTTAAACCTTAAGGTTACAACATTAGTTTGGTAAGTTTAATAGAAATAAGCTGATGCTGGATTTGTTTTCCTATTATTTCAATGGACTTTCAGCTCTTTGTCGTTTTCAGAAGCTTCATACGAAAGTTTTTTTTTTCTTCTCCAGACTTTGCTTCTTCCTCTTTTCTTTATCTGAAAAGTTGACTCATCTTCAGCAGAGAATGTTCCAGATGAGGCTTTTATGGACTTCATCGATGAACTGCTGTGGAGTTTGGGAACTCGTGCTGCTTTTAGATGCTTAGATCCACTCGAGTCGGTGTCGGAAAAAGAGCGGCAGCTGGAAGCCTGCTGCTGTTCCCACGGAGTAGCACAGATAAGCAGTTCGCGTCCTGGGCTTTATGGCGGCCTTCTCTGAGGCGTGTTTGGGCTGTAAATCTTAAAAGTGCGCCCGGCACTCGTAACCCAGGTGCTCCAGAGCCGCGTCTCACCTCCGCCGCTTCAGCTCCAGTGACCAAAAGTTTGAAGGGTCTCCGATTATCGCTCCTTCAGGAGCGAAGAGGCGGCTGACAGGCAGCTCTTCCTCCTTTTAATCAGGAGTATTGAGCGAACATCCAGTTAGGAGTGATGCAATTACAGAGCTAGAAGAGCCGCCTGCTGCACTGACTCATGGGACTTTTTTATTCAAAGACCCTGCAGAGCTGAGTCATGATGAAGAACAAAAAAAATGTTTATTCCAACAGAATCACAGGAAGCCATCTCCTGTCAGTAAAGATAACTTTTGAGGTCATTTCAAGTTTATTTTCTCACATTTTACTCCCATGAGGCTCGACTACATTACCCAGAAATCCCAGCCAGACAGGTTTCCAGGTACCTGAAGGACAGCTGGAGAATGACAGGAGTCAATGGAGACATGAATTAATAAACAGATTGGTGGAGGAGTTAATAATTCAACAGATGGAGCCCAGACATGGAGGGAGGGGGGGTGAAAAGGAAAAATTAGACAAGAAGGAAGACGGACAAACATTTAAATGGAGATGAAAAAGAAGAATGAAGAGAGGATTTGGTGAAGGATGAAAAAAATGTAGTTAAAAGATGTTCCTAAACTACTGATTTAAGTGTGAGTATTAAGAAAATAAAACATTTTCAAGCCCTTAGTTTGAAATTCTAATGTGGGCGGAGCTTCATACTGCGACATCAGCATGGGCGGGTAACATAAACAAACCCTTTAGAAAAATGCCAGATCACAAAAACCTGTCAACGCATCAAACCACCCCTTGTACTCAACCAGCCAATCAGCTGCTCAGAGAAGGAGGGGGCGTGTCCAGCGTGGTCTATAAAGCCCCAAAACATCCAAATGTCTTTCGGTTGCTCTTTCAGCGAGATCCTCATCTGTCTCATTAAAGATTCATGAGCCGCTAACCCCCCCTCACACACACACACACACACACACACACACACACACTTCTAACATTTAGCCTCTTAGTGAAATTAAAGAGGATCGGATCCACATGGAGCAGACAGGAAGGGCGGCTTCATGCCATCCTCCTCCTCATCATCACTTCCATATCATTAGCTCTGAAAAGCCCTTTGAAAAATAATAAAATGAAAAATAAGTAAATTAAATATTTTCATGCTTCTTTTATCAAAAAAACGGATTTCTTTATTAATTTTCATTTTAAAATGTTATGTTATTTTTATGTTTCTGTTGTCTCAAAGACCCACTCCAGTGAAAATGGTGGTTTTGTTGTTTTTAACGTGTTCTTGTGGCATTTTTCTGATCCTGGAGGATGTATATGAAGAAAATTAAGCTTGAAATTACATTTATGAGTATTTTTTTATTCAAATCGTTGTGAATCAGGAGCAGATTATAAAAATGCTGTTTGTTAAAGATCTTCATAAGTTTCATCAGCAAAAGAAAAGTTTTATTTCTTCTTCTTAAACTCTTAATGGACCCATTCAGTTCGGGTTTTTTTCCATAAATACATGAAATGAACTAAAATGTGGTTTTATATGATGTGGATCATCTGAATTTGTCGTTCTTGAGGCCATCTTGAAGTCCCAGGCAAAGGCTAAACATGATCTGGAGTCCTGAAGCTGTTTTTTTAGAAACCCGTCCTGCAGCCTTTCTCCTCTATCTAATTGCTCCTTCCCGTCAGAAGAAAGCCCGGTGGAACTAGAGCGTCTCGTGAGTGTCGAGATGACATTCTTCAATGAAAAAAGGAGACAATATGGAAGCGATTGAGGGAGTGTGGGCTGCAGCCGGGGCGGCGGTATCGGTTACAGGCTCAGAATCGGGCCGTTGTGGAGCGTGAGCAGAAGGTGACATGAGGAAGTGTTTGAGGGGGGAACCCCGTGGGTGCAGGAGAACCGCTGTGTGCGTGTGCGCGGTTCAGCACACGTATCTGCTGGATGAAAGGGCCCCTTTGACAGGAATGCTCCACTGAGCATGCTCACAATGGCACAAAGGAGGTGGAGCCTGCAAGAGCTTAAAGAGAGGGAAAAGGACGATTTCTCAAAACCTCAGATTTCCTTGGATTCTGTGTGTTTTCCGCTGAAACCCGTCCGGTTGTGCAGCAGTTTCTGGCAGTTTGGAGTCCACAGCTGAGTGCAGCTCCGTCTGAACTGGCAGAATTGACAGAACTCCTGAGCTTCGCAGTAAAAAGTGTTCAGCGTCACATTGATCTGGTGCAGCTGCACCTTCAGACAGAGCCGCTCCTGAGACCGTCTTCTGCAGGTTTCTGAGTTGATCCTCTTAAACTAAAGCGAGTTCAGCCCCAAACAGGGTACAAATGTAATGATTTATCACCCGGTCTTTGCACAGTGACCCCCCCTATGAAGCTGTAAAGCCACAATAAGGGTCTGTTGAGGAATAACAAGTCTATTCACTGCGAGACATCCGCCTGTTTCGGTCTAATGAAACAATGAAAACTGCCTTTAAAGACCCACGCCAATGAAAATGGTGTTTTTGATGTTTTTAACATTTTTTTGTGGCCTTTTTCTGATGATGGAGGACATATATTAAGAAAATTTAGCTTGCAATTGCATTTTCAGAGTATTTCTTAATTCAGATCACAGTGAATCAGGCGCAGATGATGAAACGCTGTTTGTCATGTAGAAAATTCTCTGGGGGAAGGGGCGCGCAACTCAGAGGTGAATTTATGATGAACTCCTGCCGATCTGCAGAAACTGTGTCCTTGAAAGCGACACAGGTTTTTAAAATGTCTCTAAAAACGACAGATTCAATTTCAACCTAAAAAATGTAATTATTAGTACCTTTTGATATTCTAATAGTTGTTTGTCATTGCTTATGAAGGAATAAATGTTAGAATAGATAAAACGCCAGCAGATTTCTATATAATTTATTTTGCTTGACCTTTATTTAAACTGAGCAAAGGAGTGACTTGTGTTGTTATTTTTATTTATTTATTTCTAAATCTAACAGTTAAACCTATTTCTCCTACAGACATTTATGACATCATAGAAAAACTTTCATTTTCTATGAATCCATAATACTTTGTTTAAGCATAAATGGATTTCAACTAATGAAAGTATTTCTCCCACCCATATTACATTTAGACATAAGGTCATTTAGATATCATTCAGGTCTGTAGCAAAGTACCTTCTCCCGCCTGCTTAAAGCCAATGTTGGAGTCTGAAAATGATTCTCTGATTGTTTCTTCCAACCTGGTAACTGAGCCTTTCCAAACCTGGGATTGGCTCTAAATTCATCTCAATTTATTTGATCTATTAGACGGGGACAAACATGAACAGAGTGGTTCCTGAGCGTGGTTGTGACTGCAGCTCACAGTTTCTTCATGGGACGGGTAAAAAAAAGGGCTTTTTACACCCAGGTGTTTGACAAACTGATTGGACTTTGACTTTTATGGCCTTATCAAATCAAAGCTTACTTCCTGAGAGCGTTTGAATCTACTCTGTATCGCCATCTATCCGTTCATCCATCTTCAGAAACTGCTGAATCCCTTTTGGGGTCGTAGGGTTGCTGGAGCCTATCCCAGCCACTGTTGGTTGAAGGCAGGGTACATCCTGAACAATCTATCACAGGGTCCTTTTGTATTGCAATAGACTAAATGTTATAATACCTATTGCTTCATGTGTACGATGAGCATTTTTTAAAGGAGAGCTCTGTGGAGATGATTGTCTATTGCAACCATTTAATTAGTTTCATGCCTGTGTGTGAGTCAGATTTCAAAGTCTACTCCACAGGAAACCATCTAACCACACCCGCGTGGTTAAAGTGAAAGCCTAAAGCAACTGAGAGTAGTTTAAGGTCAGTCAGACAAAGTAGATTGTCTTTTTCTAACATAGACCGCAGTGTTCAGAGGTTTTGGTCTGGTAGAGTGGTTGGGTTTAAGTCCAATCGTGATCTCCACAAAATGAAGAGTAAAAAGTATTTCCAGGAGCTGATTTAGATCTTGACTCAGCATCCTGAGCAGTTTGAGTCATGCATGAGGAAGAGCTGACAGATTCAGACGGCGGCTGAGAGAAAACAGCAGCTTTCCCACTCAGCTTTTAGAAGTCTGTGCAGAATCAACGCAAAGGAAAGAGGCTCGCTGCCAAAAACCACACAAATGAATCCCAGGAAAGTTGTGTGCAGGTGTCACAGATCATGTGTGATTGCATTCAGCAAAAATGTGAGTGCGGCAGATAAGCTGATCTTATCTGGCGTGCGGCTTTGTAAAGGTATGATCAGGAATGTCGAAGCCGCTCATTCTGAACGAAAGCTTCTGTTTCTCAGCCTTAGAGTCCTACAGATCTTTTTTATGTTTTTATTTAAAGTTAAACGGAGCAACTGTTCCGGTTAAAAATTAAAAATGAATTTACAAACTCTCTGGAAGGACTTTGCTCCAGGTTTGGGCTTATCCTGATCCAAAGTCCGTTGTCATTCTGATTTAAAAGTGCTCACTTTTATTAGAGGATTGTACTCATTTACCAGGAGTCAAGGATCAGCTGCCAAAGAAAAAGACTGAAGTCTGAAGTTTCTGCTCTGACAAACTACAGAATTCAAAACATCTGCAGAACTTTCTGGTCCAATTTTCTATTCCAGTTTTATTCAAGTCCCATCCCTTTTTTGCCATTTTTTTTTCTGGAGCTAAATAAATTCCTGCTCCTCATATTCTCCGGTTATTTATTAACCCAATTAAACTCCATACTTTCCGCTGTTGTAATCACTCTGGTGTCAAAACATTTTTGGGATTCCCACGTAAACTTTTGGTTTAAATCATGTTTCTTAGTCATCAGCATAACAGTTGATGAAAAAAAGTGAATATAAACACAAAAAAATGAAAACTTTGTTCTCTTTCTGTAGTAAAAACAGCAGCAACAAAGATCAATCATGATACTTGACTTTTTAAAATGTGTTTTCCATTATTTAAACCTCAGGTAAATAAATAAGCATCAAGAGTTTGCAATGGCAAATTTATCTTTAGCTTGATCTTTGCAATTATTACATTTTTTGTGGTGGTTATTTTTTAAGACATTTTGTACTTTAGCATTTGTGCTACCATTGGGAATGTTAAAAATACCTTTTTGAGCCTTTTTTGCAACCATTATGGAGAGTGTAGTTTTTCTTGATGGCTTTTTTTATGTTAAATAAAATCTTATTCTTTAGATTTGTTTCTGGTTCTCATCAGTTGAAAGTAAAAAAAAAACTGAATCTGTAAGGACTGTTTTTAAAGACTAACGTGAAAATCTTTAATATGTTTAGTTTATTTTTCTGCGAATCAAAAACAAGTTTTAAGCTGCAGAAATCTACAGGTCAGTGTTAAAATACTAACAATAATCAGAAAATAACAGTCAGTACTGACAATTACTAACAGAAGAGTTTTATTTCTTTCATTTGAAAATTCTAAATTAAAAAAAAAAATTAAAATACTAAATACTTTACATATTACATACATTTTTCTTATTTTACATAATAACTGTAATCTGTAATATTAACAGTAATCACTGTTTCTTGTTTTTATTTACTTATTTTTTCAAGCATTATTACTATTGTCGTTAAGGTGGGAAGTTTGCAGCAATCTTGAAAAATATAAAGCAATTGGAGGTTGTTGCCTTTAGGGCAAAATACTGTTGCTATGACAACTACAAATAAAGGAATTCTTTGAAGATGAACAATATTTCCACTCTAGAAAAAAAAAAGTTAAAATAAAAACCCAGGAGATAAGTTTCAGTCAAATATCAGCCTTTTCTTGTTCAGCCTGTACCTGAAGGCTCCACACAGCAAAGGCAGGAAAGGAAGTTGACTGGGAAGAAGAACTTTTATGTCATAAGGGTTTTTTTCAATACTACATTAACAGTACTTTGTCTAAAGTTTTACCGACAAATAGTTTGGATTATTTTTACTGTATCACTTGGAAATCCTTCACTGACTTCTTTAAATTCTTCTGGACTCATGGAAAAGAATCATTCATGTTTGTCTACAACAGACTCACTGTTTTTGTTCACAGCAGCATGAGAGTCACGCAAACTTGACTCAAGAAACGGTGGTGAATAAACACAGCAGTTATGCTGTCTGGACAATTTAAACTTTAACACAAGGTTGATGGATTTGTTTACATTTTCTAGCATCTTTTCTCACTCAAACTTTTGTCTTTTTTTTTAATGAGATTGTAATCTTAAGTTGATTTAAAAAGCTGTAAATCGTGTTGTGGACACATTTGATCAAACCATCCCTTTTTTTTTTGCCACGGTTGAGGTTTTTAGGCCCTGACTCATGTCTCACAGGGTGCAGATTCAGTCTTTTCTTTATTCATCGATACAATTCTGGGGTTTGTGGAGCAGATTGAGGTTTAGGGTTAATTTTCAGCCCCTGACCTGAGGTCAGCTCTTGGTGATGATGAGACCCACGTTCCTCTGTTCTATGCTTTTATTTCTTTCTTCATTTTTTTGTTTTTCTTTTCTTTCTTCCCTCTCCATAGCTTGTTTCTTTGCATCCTTTTTCCTTCCTTCCTCTCACTTCCTTCCTTGTTTTTTCTTTGTTTCTCATTCTGATCACCTCCTTCCTTCCTCTCTTCTCCACCCTTGACTTGAACTCTGGTTCCTCTCCTCGTTCCTTCTTGCTCCTTTTCTTCTCAGGTTTCCTTCTTGGCCGTTTCTTCTTCCTCCTCCCACTTTTCTGTAGCATTTCTTTATGGAACTAAGGCGAGGGGTTCAGACCTGAATGTTGCAGACCGTGCTCATATTTATTGTGTGTGTGTGTGATTCACATTCACACAGCGATGCAAGAGCTTGATGCACCTCACATGATGCTCTGACTCCACTTTCCTGTCTCCATTGTGCGTTTGTGTTTGTGTGCGTGCTTCCTGAGGTTAAGGTCATCCTCCAATTAGAAGTGTGTAACTGTGTGTTTGTGTATGTGTGTGTGTCATTGAGCCGATCTATACATCCCTGTCAAACTCGCAGAAGCTTCTTCTTGTGGATTCAGCAAAACCCCGAGACTCAGAATCCGTAACTGAAGCCGCTGACATTGAATTCTGCTTAGCCGAGTGTGTGTTTGTGTGTGTGCGTGCACACACTTGTTTATGTGTGTTCACTTTAAACCTCCTTAAGTAAATGCAGCCAGTGCTTATAAATGTTACGTTTCCATTCTTTATTTTGTAACACAAAATCTTGTGTTACACAAAATGTAACACAAAATAATGAATGAGGTACATTTGCTGAATAAATATCATAACCATTATATAAAATTAGAATATGACACTGAAAGTAATAACGTTTCATATCTAATTTAGATTTCTTGAAAAATCCTTAAAAAATAAAACATTTTTTAAAGATTTGAGATTTTTGATTTCCTGTATTCATCTTCTTCTTGACACGAGGAAAACCTGAAGATCACACTTGTAGGTTCCTGTGTTCTGCGGACATTCCACTGATGAGCTCTGATTCATCAAATCCACAAAGGGCCAAGTTATTGCCGTTTCTTTCGTGTCGGTCTGCGGCGCTGTGCGAGCTGGCAGTGTGAGGTTCATTTATTCGCATTCAGGAAAAAGCAACGGCTGCAGGAAGGGGAAACCCAACGCCCCCCTCCCTCACCCACCCTCTGTGGGAAGCCGCCGCACGCCACGCGCACAGACTAAAACATTTAGGGAGAGGCCAAAGATGGACAGAACGCACGCCAACACAGAAACTCAGCTTAATAAACCCAAAACTAGTCCCCAACAAAGTTAGCCTCTTTGACACAAACTAATTCTTCTTAATTTAGAGTTTTTCTTTTGAGCAAACGTTCATAATTACAGCCTGCATGTGATTATCAATCACACCAAGACACCATAAACTAGGGGTGTCAGAATCCAGGCCTCAAGGGCCCGTATCCAACATGTTTTCCCACCACCCTGCCGTCAAAGCTCGTCATTGGCTGAAAACACCTGATCCAGGTAATCGGCAGCAGAAAAAGCCGGATTTCTGGAAAACCAGCTGGAAGCCGGCCCTCGAGGCCTGGAGTTTGGCACCAATGCTAGAAACGTTTGCAGCTAACTCCGTCCTTGGGGAGGATCCCTCCTTCATGTGGGCACCCCTGACGTTTCTTCGTTTTAAGGGCAGGGATGTCCAGTAAAGCTTAGTCAGTTTGTTAGTTCATTTTCCTATTGAACTCTTTGTATTGGTGATCCTTTTGAGTTCATGTTTTACTTCGAAGCCCATCGAGACGACTGTTGTTTTGATTTTGGGCTATACAAATAAAATTGAATTGAATTGAATTGAACTTGAAGTTAGTAGAGTAGATATGCAGCCTAAAACACTAAGACGTGACTAACAAGACATAGAAGTGACCTTTACACCTTTCTGCAGGTGTGGATGGACTTTCACCAGATTTTGTTCCATGTTGGCATCATTCTAAAATAAAGCTTTTGAATGCACAAGTGTTTTACTATTGACGGTATAAGAGGACTGGACTGAGTGACGCCTCTCCCCCCTGGCGTTCCAAACAGGAAGTACCTGCTGGCTGCTAGAAGCTAAAATCGCATAGACTTATATAAAGAAATAAACAGCTGTTCTATTTGTCAGAACCACCATTCTTGCTGAGCTACTTTTGTTTTTAACACGTTCTTGATACTCCTCATTTTTGCTTCATGGTGTTTTTTTCTGTATTTTAAGTTATTCGTTTTAAACTGACCAATCAGATGCCTCAATAAAAGCATGTGGTTTCATGGTGAACATTTCATGGAGCCCACTTTTAAGTGGTAGGGGTGTGGACTTCTAATGAGCTTATTCCTGATTGGCGAGAGTGGTTGCCATAGATACAATGACTCAGACTAATCACTGCTTACGGAAGTTATCTAGCTGTAACACGGCGGTGTTAATTTGGTTGGAGCCAAAGTAAGCCATTTTCTGTGAATGACGTCACACTCTCTTGGTCCAATTCTTATATTCCGTCAATGAGATTGACCTGAAAAAGTTTAAGTCTGTGGTTAATAAACACCTGTTGCAGTCTTCATGTCTGAGCGGGAAAGTTGTTTTTCAAATGGATATATATTCTATACATGGTCCTTTTTTTTAAAGTTGCCATGGTCACACTGTTAGATTACTGAACTTTTTATTGTTTTGCTTTGTTTTGTCTTGATTTTTGCTTCCTCCGTTTATTCAGTACATACAGTGTATACTTTATTCTTCCTTCAGGGGAAAGTAGAAGTTGTATTAACTTGATATGGATTCACTATGGATGTGATGACAATGTCGTCATCTGGCAACATCATGCCAAAGGCAGAATCTTTGCATTTGTGGTCCATTTTCTCTAAAACGAAGGACATTTGTTTTAGAAAAAGTGAAGCCCTGATATAACAATCTAGAAAAGTTGGATTGTTTTTTTCTGGAGTCTTCATCCACTCTCCTACTTCCTCTGACCAATCCCAGACCTGGTGGCGTCTCGTCCTCCAGCCGCTCCAGTTTACCTTTAGGTTTCTCAGAGAGCGCTTGTGCTGCTCCGGGCCTCCCAACACTGTGGCCATTGTCCCGCCTCTGGAGGTCAATAGTGTGGTTTGGAAGAATTGCTTCTTATCAGCTGCTTGTGGACGTTTAACCGAGCCCAGTTTCCTTCCAGAGGTCACGCTGAGTTTATTCCTGCAACAAGGAACTTTCAGAACTCCGAAGTTTGTCTGCGCCAAGATGCTGAGAACGTGACCCAAAAATCCCAGAAATATTTCAATAATGCACGTACGACTGCTTGTGTCCAGCTCTTTCTGAGGAGGGAACATTTCAAAGTAAAAGAGAAAGTGGCTCAAAACCACTGTTAACGGTTAATAGTTTTACCCCGCACACATTGAAACTAACAGACCATTGGAAGAGATGGCTCACATTCAACTGACTTTTGTGCATTTCAGTTTCTAAATCTAAAATCTAAATGTTTTTTCAGTTATTTTCCCCCTAAATGCAGGTAAAGCTCTGTTCAGATTCAGAGGATATCTGCAGAAAATCAGCAGAAGTCCATCCTCAGCATGCAGAGTGAGCCTCAGAAACAAACCAGAAGGTCTGTGAGGAACAAACCTGAGCTGTGGACGCTCAGGCTGCCCTTCTGCTGTGTGTGAGGTTAGCCACAGCTGGGTTTTGGTTGGTGTCTGCTCTAACAGACACAAACAATGCAGCCGTCCAGGAAGAATGAGACGATGCTCAGGAACATCCAGATGGTCTCATCTGCTTTTCCCCCCCTCTCCAACTGTTTTAAGCAATTTGGATGAAATAGTTTCAAAGTGAAGGGACAAAAGTGTTTCTGGAACTTTTGACTTCGTTAATCTACAATGAAAGAACTGGCAGATAATTCTAAAACGTTTTTTTAAACTCTTTAATGAAACAACAACAAAAGTGGCAATGTCATTTTTTTAAATGATATATAGACAGTACCAGTTATGTTGGGTAATTTAATACGTTTTTGATCAAAACAATATTACTTTAAGAAGCAAAAATATTGGCATGAGTTTTTAGGAAAAAGCACCTTATTCTACCCACTGTCTCAAATGTGATCAATTTTTACATGGTGAAACTGTATTATACTGAATTATTTATCAACAAATGTAACATTCTTTCAAACAGCAGGTAGTCATTTAAAAAATGAATACCAATAGATGAGTTATTTTCACCATAAAGTTTGGAAAATTACCGTAGCACAACATTTCCTGCCAGAAGTGTTTTTGAGATTTCATGGAAGCAGCCATTTTGAAATGAGCAGGAAAAGCCCCTCTACTGCCCCTAGTGGAATGATAATGCACCACAAGGCAGAAAACATCTACCATGGGGTTTTTAATGAAAGTTTGGATCGTGCTAATGAGATTAAGTTTTCACAAAGGCATTTACCAAAAATGATGTTAATGGTTATAGGATTAAAAACCAGGCCAAAATACCCAACTTTACATCTTTGTTATTTAGGGTTATTACCTTTTCTTTACTTTCACTTCTTAAAGACTCGAATACATTTTTTGTTGGGGTTTGAAATGAGGATCAGTGCATTGGTAATTATATAAAATGATATGTGAAAGTTTTATATCAGTTGAATTAAAGCCAATCTTGAACTAGGACTTAGTTTGAATGTCTTTTAGCTTCATTTTCAGGTTTAATTTATTTATTTATTTTTTTTACTTTGTGTGATTTGCCCAGTAACTTCCTCTGAGATGTTCATTGTTGAAGTGTTCAGTCCTCAGAGGTACACTGATGCATTATATTCCGTTGAGTTTCCGCTTTGGACTTCTTGCTTCAGTGGCTTCTTTTAAACGGACTATATTTTGTCTTTTAAAATTAGAGTAAAAGTTTTTGTTATGAGTGAACTGAACGGATCCATTCTTTGTAGATGGTGTTCCTCTGGGTTCCTGTTTGGGACTCCCTACTTTCTGTTAGGATAGGTTGAGACACCTGATAAATGTCATTTTCCTTATATTTGTTTTGACAATTTGGGATACTTTTTTTGTAATTTTATGATATGATATCCATCTGGAAACCTGGACCATCAAGTACGATTGTCCATAAAAAAGACTGAGAAAGTTTGGCTCCCTCACTGACCATTTTCTTTCTATGTGTGCAGATGAGCGCGAGGCTGTGCAGAAAAAGACCTTCACCAAATGGGTGAACTCCCACCTATCCAGAGTCTCCTGTCGCATTACAGACCTCTACATGGACCTGAGGGATGGACGAATGCTCATCAAGCTGCTGGAGGTCCTGTCAGGAGAGCGGCTGGTAGGTCACCCAGTGAGCTGGGCTTTTATTTTGAAACATCTGCAGAGACAGATTGATGCTAGTTCAAACAGCACTCTGGTTTCCAACCATAGTCAGGTTTAGGTGTCTTAAACAGCCTCTTTTCCTGGCTTTATGACATCAAAAAACGAAAAGAAAAAAAAATGTTAAACTTAAAAGCTGGACGAAGATTAACCCTTTGAATTCCAGCTTGTTTCTGAAGGTATTAACAGATTTAGGATTTTCTTTTTTAACTGTTGCCATGACAATAAATCTTGGCTTTTGCCCATCTTCATGATGAATTTTCATCACATGTTGAGACATAAACATGTGTCCCCCAACCCCCCCCCACCCAAACATTGACTGTTAAGTGACTTCCGGCTCCACAGGCCAGAACTCCTCTTTCTGGTCATCTTCTTTCCATTCTCCTTCTCTCTTTTCCTCTTGGCCGTCTGTCCAGCCTCTTCAGCTCAGCTTTCCTCTGTCATCCGGCCTTTTCTCAGCCTGTCAAACTCACGCAGAGGAAACGCAGCCAGACCTCCAGTTTTCTCCTAATATTTCACGTCTATTTGAGCATTCATTTCTACGATCTTCAGTTTCAGCTTCTCGTGGAGAAAGAGAGTGAAGTGGAAGGAAGTCCGGGGGGGGGTTAGGGTTATGAAGGGAGTCGTTGAGAAAGTTTGAGGGTTTGCTTGAAGCCAAGACGCCTCCAGAGAAGACAAAGGAATCTGAGCTGCAGAGGAGGAGAGTCCACGTCCTTTATTAAACATTTAGCAAACATGGCCTCATTGTTCATTCTAGCCGGGGACTGCTTACAGAAACCATTTTTATCTGTTTCAGCAAAAACAGAAGGAACTTGGAGAACCTTCTTTGTGTGTTTCTAGTTGAAGAATAAAATAAAAAAATAAAATTAATTACGTTTTTCCAATCAGAATTCTAAAACAAGAAAATTAAATGTTAACTGCAATCTAGGTTTTTGTTTCCCATGTGCTGGAAAACTCAAATCGGTTTGTTCTTAAATCGTCGTTGATGCAGAAAAACAAAAATATGTGCTTCAAGTTCCAAGAAGACACTTCTACACTAATGCACTTTCAGTTTTGAGCCTTTTTATGAATTCCTCAAAAGCAGACATTTACTTCCTAAAATACCACAGGACACCTCAAATGGCTTCATCCATTATCTGCTACAGATGCAGTCTGGGTTAAGGCTGTGTTCTGGACAAAGATGTTATGACCTCCATGTTCCAGTCTCTTCCTCCATCTCCTCTTGGAGGATTTTCTTCCATCGTGTCTTAGGCCTCCCCACAGCCTATTCCTAGTTCCTTTGGCCAGTTTCGAATTCTTACTCCTTCCCACATTTAGTCCTCCAAACAAAGAGTTATGTAAAAATAGTGTCTTCAAAATCTGACATTACTCTCACTTGATGATGTCATCAATAGTTTCTGGTCAGCGACGTTAGCGCAGAGCTGCTAGCACTCAGAAATGCATAACAATATCTGCTTTATATCAAACTTCTTCCACTTACGGCTTGTCCCATCGGGGTCGCTACAGCGAATCAGCCACTTCATCGCGGATGATTCGCATGGTAATCTTGGCAATGTTTTACGCCGGCTGCCCTTCCTGATGCAACTCTCTCAATTATCTGGGCTTGGGACCGGCACAGAAGTAGAGAAGGGAATAGGGAGCAGCCCGGATTCGAACCCTGGTTTCATGGACAGAAGGCGCCGCCAACCAGCACGAGCTAAACCGGCTCCCTTTCTGCTTTATATCAAACAATTTTGGAAAATTGTGGTTGGTGATTTTACAGAGGAGGTGTGAATCCATCAATTCTGCATGACACACTCAACTTTTGATGATCTGTCTGATGCCCTGGGACCTCCTGTGGGGGCGCTGTTAAGTGCCCAAGGCAGCCAACTCCTAGCGCAAGCGCAACATTTTTTTTGTTGATAAATTTGAGTTTGTTTTTTTTTAATTGTTGTGTTTACATTAGGCAGATTTACTATCACAAGTTCAATCTGCGCAATTTCAGGCAATAGAAACACAGCTTTTGTGTCCTTGACTAAGGAATTTAACTTATATCTCTGTAATATACACCCCCCCCCCCCCCACCAGACCTCTGATGTGCTGACAAATAACATGCAACAGCAGTAAAGGTCCAATCCTTAACAGAAATCCTTAATTTCAACTCCTTCTGCTGCATGTGGAAGAATTTTTAATTTCTGCGAAGTTTGTTTCTCAGAAAAATCACAGAGATGTGGCTTCTGTTGAATGTAAAATACTGAGTGAGTTCAAAAGTAAAACAAATATGGGACAACTTTTGTATTTTCAAACAGTAACAAAGCTGACTGACTGGGGGGGGAATGTAAATCGGATTCCAAAATCATTCTGTATAGGAACTCAGCTGGGCTGAAAGTATAAAACTTACAGAACTATATGGTTTGGCGGTTTCAAGCATTCCTTTCATTCTTTCATAAGCTTCCTTTCGTTGGGGGACTTAAACGTGTGAATCATCTGCGTACGGTGGAACTGTGCTGCCTTGAAATACTGTGGTTTTCTGCAAAGAGAGCTGCTCTGTTACACAGAAGGAACATGTTCTTTTTTTTCTAGAGGTTTCAGGTTCCACCGTATTTGTTCAAAATACCCCCAGCCTTGTCATGTAGGGGCTTGAATAAGTGCGTTGATGGTTTAAATTGGGTCCTGAACAAACATGGAACCCCCCCACCCCCACCACCAGCTGGTTTTACCAAGCAGGAGAGAGTTTAGTCTAAAAACAGCATAAACCTGCTGATGTTGGAGAAATATTTCAGTTTGTTTTCACGGCTGACCAGCGCCGCATTACCCTGTGGTTTGTTAGACTCCAGTATTTGAGACGCTCGAGTTCAGATCCGGAGGGCTTGGATGACTTTCACCCGGGTGGGGTGGGGTGTTGTGTGTCTGTGTGAGGCAACAACCCACTGTGTTTGCGTTGGACGGCAGACAGGATGTACGACCGCCGTTGCTCTGCCATTCTGGAGGTTTATTTTAATGTTCAAAGATCCTTCTGTGAATTAGATGAGCGTGTCTGTTTCGTCTTTAAGACATGATTTAAGTCCTAAATGAGGCAACACAACCGCAAATGAACTTCGCTGCTCTCTGAAGGCTCCACCACAGCTTCATGTTCAGCCAGAGAACAAATTTGTTCAATTGCTTTCGAAAATTCCCCTTTTGGGAAACCACTCATCTTACATTTGTAGAAGAAACCCTTAAAAGCAGTCAAGTGTGGCAGAAGGTCCATGCTTTATGGTAAACAGGAGTTTATTTTGAGCCTTGTCACTTCTGGAGAACAGATGTTCCCTTCAATCTTTAATCTACTCTGAGGAAAATGGCGTTTTTGGTGTTTTTAACATGTTCTTGTGACATTTTTCTGTGATTGAGGAAATATGCAAGATGAACCTTTCATGAGTCCAGGAGTCCAACGATTAGATTGTTTTTCTGTGTTTAGCACAGGAGAGCACTCTCTCCAGCACAGAGATTCTAAACGAATTCATGTGATTTTAGTGTAAACTCCTGAAACAGAAATATTTTCTTTCTGGGGATTTTTCTCCTTGTGTTATATTTATTTATTTGTGTTTGCAGTTTTCTGGCTATAAGAGATCCTAAAAGTCCCACTCCAAACATCTTTTAATTTGTTGTAAAAGTGTTCCCATAGGTCTTTCAATTATGATTATGCTGTTTTTAGGCAAATTTATTTTTAAAAAGCTGTTGTTTTCTAGGACATAGTTTCTGCAGAACAGCAGGAGATCATTAGAAATTTGCTTCTGACTTGTGGGTAGGACCATTGTCATGGGTAGAAGCCCCCCCCCCATTTCTAAGAGCACTTTTTTTACACTCTCTCCCACTAGCTTACAGCCCCTCTCACCCCGAAACTAACTGGTGCAACAAAAATGGTGAGCAATATTGGAGCTTTCCAGCCGCACAGTTTAGATCCAAATACCAGTTCAGATGAGGAAAATAAAGACGTTCATGGATTTGTTTGTCTGCAAGTGAACGCATCAGAATGGAGCAGAGCAAGAAGCAAAGGCGCACCCAGTGCATGTTTTACGTCACAAATACCGGTTCCGGTTTTTCAAATGGAGCATGAAGCTGTTCTGATGGTTTTAATAAGTGTTCTCGTTTTCTGTGGTTCAGCCCAAACCCACAAAGGGTCGGATGAGGATCCACTGTCTGGAAAACGTGGACAAGGCTCTGCAGTTCCTGAAGGAGCAGCGGGTCCACCTGGAGAACATGGGCTCCCACGACATCGTTGATGGGAACCACCGCCTCACTCTGGGGCTGATCTGGACCATCATCCTCCGCTTCCAGGTAAGAGGTGCTGAATTGTGGCCTGTAGTTGGTGTAGTTGGTATAGTTGCTGTAGATGGTGTATTTGGCATAGTTGCTGTAGTTGGTATAGTTGGTGCATTTGCTGTAGTTGGTGTAGATGGTGTAGTTGGTGTAGTTGTTATAGTTGCTGTAGTTGATGTATTTGCTGTAGTTGCTGTAGATGGTTTAGTTGGCATAGTTGCTGTAGTTGGTATAGTTGGTGCATTTGCTGTAGTTGGTATAGTTCCTTAGATGGTGTAGTTGGTATAGTTGCTGTAGTTGGTGTATTTGCTGTATTTGGAATAGTTGCTGTAGTTAGTATATTTTCTGTAGTTGGTATAGTTAATGTAGATGGTGTAGTTGGTATAGTTGCTGTAGATGGTGTAATTGGTGTATTTACCGTAGTTGGTGTAGTTGCTGTAGATTGTGCAGTTGCTGTAGTTGATGTTTTGGCTCTAGTTGGTGTATATGGTGCAGTTGTTATAGTTGCTGTAGTTGATGTATTTGCTGTAGTTGCTGTAGATGGTTTAGTTGGTATAGTTGCTGTAGTTGGTATAGTTGGTGCATTTGTTGTAGTTGATATAGTTCCTGTAGATGGTGTAGTTGGCATAGTTGCTGTAGTTGGTGTATTTGCTGTACTTGGCATAGTTGCTGTAGTTGGTATAGTTGGTGTAGTTGCTGTAGTTAGTGTATTTTCTGTAGTTGGTATAGTTGCTGTAGATGGTGTAGTTGATGTATTTCCTGTACTTGGTGTAGTTGCTGTACATGTTGCTGTTGGTGTAGTTGGTGTAGTTGCTGTAGTTGGTGAAGTTGCTGTAGATGGTGTAGTTGGTGTTCTTGCTGTAGATGGTGTAGTTGCTGTAGTTGCTGTAGTTGGTATAGTTAATGTAGATGGTGTAGTTGGTATAGTTGATATAGTTGGTGTAGTTGCTGTGGATGGTGTAGATGGTGTAGTTGATGACCACACTGACCAAAAATATAAACGCAACACTTTTGTTATTGCTCCCATTTTTTATGGTATGAACTTAAAGATGTGAAACATTTTCCACATGCACAAAATAACCAGCTCTCGGAAATATTGTTCACAAATCTATCTAACTCTTTGATAGTGAGCACTTCTCCTTTGCCAAGACAATCCATCCCACCTTGCAGGTGTGCCATATCAAGATGCTGATTAGACAACATGATTATTGCACAGGTGTGCCTTAGACTGGCCACAAGAAAAGGCCACTCTGAAATCTTCAGTTTTGTTTTATTGAGGGGGTCAGGGGACTCAGACAACCAGTCAGTATCTGGTGTGACCACCATTTGCCTCATGAAGTGCGACACATCTCCTTCGCATAGAGTTGATCAGGTTGTCTATTGTGGCCTGTAAAATGCTGGTCCACTCTTCTTCAATGGCTGTGCGAAGTTGCTGGATATCGGCAAGAACTGGAACACGCTGTCGTATACGCTGATCCAGAGCATCCCAAACATGCTCAATGGGTGACATGTCCGGTGAGTATGCTGGCTATGCAAGAACTGGGATGTTTTCAGCTTCCAAGAATTGTGCACAGATCCTTGCAACATGGGGCCGTGCATTATCATGCTGCAACATGAGGTGATGTTGTTGGATGTACGGCACAACAATGGGCCCCAGGATCTCATCACGGTATCTCTGTGCATTCAAAATGCCATCAATGAAATGCACCTGTGTTCTTCACCCATAACAGATGCCTGCCCATACCATAACCCCACCACCACCATGGGCTACTCGATCCACAACATTGACATCAGAAAACCGCTCACCCACACAACGCCACACACGCTGTCTGCCATCTGCCCTGAACAGTGTAAACTGTTCAGGGCAGATGGCAGATCTGTGTTCTCTTCATCCGTGAAGAGAACACCTCTCCAACGTGCCAGACGCCATCGCCTGTGAGCATTTGCCCACTCAAGTCGGTTACGACCACGAACTGGAGTGAGGTCGAGACCTCGATGAGGACGACGAGCATGCAGATGAGCTTCCCTGAGACGGTTTCTGACAGTTTGTGCAGAAATTCTATGGTTATGCAATCCGATTGTTTCAGCAGCTGTCCGAGTGGCTGGTCTCAGACGATCTTGGAGGTGGACATGCTGGATGTGGAGGTCTTGGGCTGGTGTGGTTACACATGGTCTGCGGTTGTGAGGCCGGTTGGATGTGCTTCCAAATTCTCGGAAACGCCTTTGGAGATGGTGGAGAAATGGACATTCAATTCCCTAGCAACAGCTCTGGTGGACATTCCTGCTATCAGCATCCCAATTGCACGCTCCCTCAAAACTTACGACATCTGTGGCATTGTGCTGTGTGATACAACTGAAGATTTCAGAGTGGCCTTTTCTTGTGGCCAGACTAGGCACACCTGTGCAATAATCATGCTGTCTAATCAGCATCTTGATAGGGCACACCTGTGAGGTGGGATGGATTGTCTTGGCAAAGGAATTGTCTTGCTTGTGTATGTGGAAAATGTTTCACATCTTTGAGTTCATACCATAAAAAATGGGAGCAATAACAAAAGTGTTGCGTTTATATTTTTGGTGAGCAGTTCTGAGCTCAGTTAGGGATAGATACTTTCAGGGAAAGGATCATAAAGAACAACTGGAACGGTCGTTCTCCCTCTTATGAACCTTGAGGAATAGTTATTTCCAACGTGTTTTAATTCTACGAGAAAAAAGTCATTCTGAAAAACGTTTTTCTGGCATGGGGTGATGGTCACTCGACAGATGATGTCATGCTTGGGAACTGTTGATAACATAGAAGTAAAGGATTTAGCTTTTATAAGCTTTGAGGATGAGAGGATGAAGTAAAACCTACTTTACTGGAGGATGAAATGCAACTGGCAGCAGATGCTTGGGAGATGCGCTTTGTGTTGACGGCAGCGTTCCTGATTTGCTGATTTAATGTGTTTTATGATGCTGGATGTGGGATAGATGTCTGTCTGTGAAGGTAAAGGGTTCGAATTTTCTGAATATCAAACTTTTTGAGGAAACCATGGTGTCACTCATGTCACTCATTTAGTAGGAAATGTTTTTAACAAAGTTGACGGTTTTATTGTGCAAAACTCATGGACTTTTTGGAAGTTTTTTTCACTTTTTGTAAAGTTTTTTTGGACTTTGCTGAACTGGTTTTTGTGCCCTTTTAGAAAAATAGGAAATGTTAAAAGGTTTACTTTTCTTTACTTTTTTACCATTTTTTCATAACAGGTTGTGGTTTTTAGAAAAAGAAAACGCATAGAGTGGAAAGAGTTGTTAGTAGATAATTAGTTATTTTTATTTTATAGAACCATAAATTTAAAGAAAAAAGGTTAATTTTTAACAAAAAGTAAAAACGTCGAAGCTTCAGCTCTTATTTAAAATTTTTTTTTTTTTTTTTTTATGGTGAAGGGATGTTGAAATGACTTTTGGAGAACTTTGGTAGAAAACAACCCTCAATTTTCTCACTAGGAGATCGGGGATTGGTCTTTCCTTTTCAGAAAATAGTAAGTCTGAGATTTGTTCATTTTGTTGTTCATTTTTCTTCAAGACAAAAACCTACTTTAAAGCAGAGACACTCGAAATGACATAAATATGAGTTTCTAACTTTAATCATCTATTTAAAAATCACACAGAGTTAACATCCAGATGGGTGTTTTCTGCAAAGTTTAAATCTGAATACAAAATATTTTCTTTTTTTCTAGTCTGATCAAAGCCCTGTTTTTGTCCTTTAATCCTCAAAATGAGAGGAGCACGTCCGTGTTTTCTGAGTTCTTTTCATTTGAAGTTACACGGCTGTGATTTGGGTTTTTGTTTGGGAGAATGCTGTGGACACACAGACGTTTCTGCATGGTTGAGCCTCACCTTTGTGCCGCGTGTGTCTCAGATCCAGGACATCAGCGTGGAGACGGAGGACAACAAGGAGAAGAAGTCGGCCAAAGATGCCCTGCTGCTCTGGTGTCAGATGAAGACCGCCGGGTGAGTCGGAGCGTTGACCAAAAACACTCCCAGCATGTTCACTTAAAACAAACTTTGTGGTTCAGTATAGATCTAGTCTTTTATGTACTCATTTTCCTGTAATGACTGCACCAAAAAGGCTTATAAAAATACAAAACCTTATATTTTTTATGATGAGAAGTTGTAAAATCTTTATTTATCCATTCTTAATAAATGAGAAATACATTTCCTTTGAATGATGGATTTCAAATATCAGATAAAGATTGATACAGTATGTAAAATTACGTCCCTGTAAAAAAAAAGTGACATATTATTGAAAATGTATAGTTATCTTTTTATTATTTTATATATTCTAAGATGAATTTTTTTTTTTATGGAAATACAATTTCTTGTATCCGTTTCTTAATTCCTCTATGAATTAATTTTTTCTCACACTCCAGTAATTAAACCAAATAATGCTTCTTTTTTTCCTGGTGGGCCGGGTTAAACCAGATACAGATTCAGACAAATGTTCTCCAGTCAAGGAAGATTAGAAAAATCAAAGTACTAAATGCAGATTTACTCGATTAGATAAACTGAAATGCTTTTACAACAAAAACTTTTCAAAACAAAATATCACTGGAAACATTAAATACTGTCAGCCTCAACCTAAGTTGATTTGCTCTTTTTCTAACATGACCTTACAGTAAATACAAGATCACACGTCTGACCTGGTCTCTCCTCTGCAGGTATCCCAACGTGAACATCCACAACTTCACCACCAGCTGGAGAGACGGCATGGCCTTCAACGCCCTCATCCACAAGCACAGGTAGGAGCTCCTGTCGTCTCCGTGCTCGTGTCAGAAAACCCCGAGAATTTTTCTTTTTCTGAAATCAAACTGGATATTTTTCAAGAATCAGTCAGAATTTTGATTACATTTAAATGTCTTTGAGAATTTTCGTCTTTTAAGCCAAAAACTGAAGTTGGACGTGAGAAGCCGAGAGGTTTAAGGACAAAATGTGACAAGTTTTTCAGCTCCAACTTCAGTTTTTAATGACAACAAAAATCAACTTTATTGGCCAACCAAATGTTTCTCAGAAGACATTCATGCACATTTTAAGGCCGTGTCTCACCGCCACTTCGTAGATTTTGTGCATTTTCCACGTATGACATTTTGGTCTTTTGTAATTCATGCCTGATGCACATAACTTTTTCTTGCGTTTTCATTGGTCGATGTGGACAGATGTCCCTCAAGGATTTCGCCCGACAAGTCTTTATGTGAATTCAGTTTTGAGCTGTTCAAAAATATTGGTCGGTTGAGAATTACACAGTTTACATGTATTTTACAAAGTTTATACCCAATTATCACTTAAATCTCACGCAATTGTGCGTGATTTTTGCGAGATGCTTACGCAAAGTTATGGCTTCCCACGACAATACCACGTATGTCTAACAGACTGTTCACGCATGAACCACCGATGAATAACTTTTATATCACGCATACGCCGCACATTATGTTAAAATGACGTAACTGACACACAAATCACTAATGAATTGCATATAAACAGCGCAGTAATCATGCACAGTTCATGTTCTACATAGATTTACGTGTTCTTTGCTTGGTTTATTTGTACTGCATCCATGGTTTTAATGAGCTTCATTTGTGATACATCTGTGAAAAAGTCATGACCAATTTTTATTTGTGTATAAGGCACAAACCGTAGGGGATGATCTGTGATCCGTTGCTTACACCTCCTCCCCGTGCGCACCTCTCGTGCACATCATTCAAATCAATTGTCTGTTAACACCGAAAAACATTCCATGTGTCAAATTCGCGCACACCCTCTTTCTTTCAACATGCGACAATGTGGCTGCTTGACGTTTGTCCAGAAGCGTGTTCAACTACAGCTTCCGCCGCTTTCGGGGGGAGGTCCGTCAAAAGCTTTCCTCGACTCCATCCCAGAGGACGCGGATGATGAGAGATCAGATTTGTTTATTTCTTTTGAAGAACTGTAGTAAAGCGTCGCTGCACATCGCTATGAAATCCTTCAGCAATCAGTACAGACTCTCCCAGTGAGGAGCAGCACCAGGAGAAAACCGCTGGGAGGGGCTTCATAGCAACAGGGAACAATGTGAAAGGATGAAAAATAGCAAAGTCCTTTTTTCCTTTTTTTCAAGATGCAATGTCTCAAGGCTTGTGTAAATGGACATCTTTTTATATAAAGGAATATCTTGAGTTAGAAGATCTTATTAATGTTTTGTTTTTATAAATAGACCTCAATGGGCAAATATTTTGATGTTAAAATATATTTGTGTCTGTGTGTGTATGTTTTGAAGCACTTTATATAAATGCTTTATTGAATCTATGTTTGAAGCTTTAAAAAAAGTAGACTTTTATTTTTTTCCTGTTAGTCTTTTTCCATTATACTGATCCAAACCGTGACTGTAAAACCGTGACACGACCCCAACTATGAGTTTTGTGCAGCAGAATGAACGTAGTGGCTGTGTGACACGGCCTTTAATTTAAAGCAGCTTCTTCAGAATTGCTTTAGAGCATTTCTCAGCTTAAGCACATCAGTTCTGCAGACCTTCTGAAGGATGTTTGAAGTTCTTCAGTGAAATTGACAGCTCTTTTGCTCTATCTCAGGGCAGACTTTCTACATGAACTTTCAGGTCAGGTTCCATTTTTTTTAAAATGGACATCAATCAAAAGATAAAATGGTTTTTATGCATTTATGAAGCTTTAGAAGATTCTCATAAAAATGTAGACTTTTGGAGAAATCTGTGGAAACAAAACCAGAAGCATTTGAGAAGCTCCCATTAAGAACACCTGTGGAAAAAGCTGAAAAGTTGAAAAGTCTTTAAAGTCAAAGTGGAAGCAGCTTTAACGTTTGTGTATTTTCTTCTGTAGGCCAGACCTGATTGACTTTGACAAACTGAAGAAGTCCAACGCTCACTACAATCTGCAGAATGCCTTCAACCTAGCCGAACAGCACCTGGGCCTCACCAAGCTGCTGGACCCTGAAGGCGAGGCCACGTGCGCTCATGCTCACGACGTGCACACGTTGAGGTTTTTTTCCTAACCATGTCCTGTTGAAACTGTGCAGATATCAGCGTGGACCACCCCGATGAGAAGTCCATCATCACCTACGTGGTCACATACTACCACTACTTCTCCAAGATGAAGGCCCTAAAGGTGGAGGGGAAGAGGATAGGCAAGGTAAGCGATCCAGCTGCTGCCCCCTCACCTTCACTGGATCAGCAGGATCTGTGTGTGTAGAAGGAGGAGCCTCTGGAATCTACTGTCATGTACAGTTTGAGATGTAATTCAACGATTAGTGAGGAGAACGAGAATGTAAAACGTTTTAAATTAAAAAATAGAACTACGGTAATCAGTAAGTGGTAAAGCTTTTCTTCTATCGCATGTCTTTGATGTTACATTTCCAAATTCTTTCCATTTTTCCCTCCGCTGTGTCTTCCAGGTGCTGGACCATGCCATCGAGACAGAAAAGATGATCGAGAAGTACGAGTCACTGGCGTCTGACCTGCTGGAGTGGATCGAACAGACCATCATCATCCTCAACAACCGGAAGTTTGCCAACTCGTTGGTGGGCGTCCAGCAGCAGCTGCAGGCCTTCAACACGTACCGCACGGTGGAGAAGCCGCCCAAGTCAGTAGCTGTTCAGCAGCCTCAGACTGCCACTCACAGAGTCCTCCATGGGCTTTAGACCTACATGTTGGTGCACTTAAGATGAGAAACATCAATCGCTGAACTCTTCAGCTATGAGTACAAGATGAGTTCATTACAGATGTATTTTCATTTAAAAGTAAAAGACAGCGAGCATCAGATGAGGGGAAAACTCGTCATTCTCTACACCTTTGACTCTTTCCATCGGCTGACAGTTTATAAAAACAGTTCCCTTCTGCCTTATTCTTTTTCTTTTTACAAACTTTTTAAAGCGCCATGCAAAATTAAGTTTTTAAGATTTTAAGTGTATTATAATGTTCATTCCTCACAAAAGCGGTATTTTGATCCGATCATGCTTTTTTGAATAGTTCTCTAAAAACATGCGCTCTGAGAATGCGCCCCTACCAGTTCATGAAAGACAAGTGGGTTCTCACATTATGCCATAACAAAGTGGGAACAGCCCCTTCCAGGAAGAGTGCACTGCCAGCAGGCTAAGACACACACTTTTTCCACGGAGCTAGCAGTGATTGGCAAAAACGCTTTTCTTTTATATGGACAATATGCACATCCATCTTTGCAAAAGTTTAGATGTCGTTTGTTTTCGTGGGCGAGACGCAGACACGCCGCTCTGGGATGGCATCATGAAATGGGCGGCACCCACACGGAGGGAAAGTCAATGTCTCAAGAGATCGAGTGGTCTGACTTCCGGATTGGAAAATGGGCTGTGAAAATAAGCGTAATTAATTTTCGTAATTTATTAAAAAAGTCATTTTTAGTGTGCCAAAGGCAATAATATATTATCATACATATGGATATTGTTAACAATAAAGTGCTTAAGAATAGCTTGGTTTAGGTTTTGATTGCTCTAATTGTAAAGAACAAGTACAAAAAAGAAACCCAGACAACAAACCATACACAAAGCAAAAAGCAACAAAACGGTATGGGACTGCGAAGGTGTATAATAGATTATTTTATACCCACCAAAAATAAATAAATAACTAAAACGAGCAGCACGGTGTGTTTACGTCTTTGCTCATGAAGCAGAATTGCTTCTTGCTGCTGTCTCCATACCTTTTTTCCCCTCTCTATTGAAGACATCTGTTTGGTTTATTGCATGATGTCAGAACCACAAACTGCAGATGTGGGTTTGATAAATGAGCAGGACCCACAAACACAGCTTGCAGTCATTTTCAGCCAAACCTTTCCTGCGTTTCACCAACCGTTAAAAGCTTTTCGTTTTCCTTGCATCTTCACTTTTCTGTGAAGACAAACAGTTTAATCTGCACAGACTCAGCAGCCGTGACGTAAACATGAAAGCTTTTTTTCCCTTGAACGTTTCCCTCGACGGTGTTGAGCTTCAGCAGGGCTTTTCCTGTTTGACTGAAGAAATCAAACCAGATCTCATCGCAGATTTATTTTGCTAGAATTTCAGTAATTCTGGTTCGGTTTTAAACTGCTGTTTTTTTGTCACTTTGTGCTTTTAGGTTGTGTTTTTTTTTTTTTTTTGTAAAAGTTGTGCGTCTGTTTGTGTGTGTGTGTGTTTGTGTGCAGGTTCACAGAGAAGGGGAACCTGGAGGTTCTTCTGTTCACCATCCAGAGTAAGATGAGAGCCAACAACCAGAAGGTGTACACGCCCCGAGAGGGCAAACTCATCTCTGACATCAACAAGGTGACCCCCCCACCACCACCCCCACCACCTTATTTGTTTCAGAGTTTGTTTACATACAAAATAAATATCCAAATATTCATCGGTTTTTTGCAGTAAGTGAACATCCAAGATAGATTATCTGATGTCCAAAAATTAGAAATCGAATCAACCCTTTTTTTTAATGCAAATACGCACAAAGCTTACCATAATTTAGCATCTATGAAGGCAAAAACATTAGTAATTTATATATTTTTTTCGTCGCTGGTAAGATTTGCCCCTTAATGAGATAACTGTAGCGAGGTTTGGTGGTGTAAGAATCATGCTATCAATGCTTGAAACTTAAAAAAAAAAAATCGCATTCATGGTTTGATGGAAAATAAATTAGCATCAGACTTGTTGTATTTTTTTTAGGCGTGGGAGCGGCTGGAAAAGGCAGAGCACGAGCGGGAGCTAGCACTGAGGACGGAGCTGATTCGTCAGGAGAAACTGGAGCAACTTGCACGACGCTTCGACCGCAAAGCCGCCATGAGGGAGACGTGGCTGAGTGAGAACCAGCGGCTCGTCTCACAGGTAGAAAAAAAAAAAGGAGCGCCTGTGTTTTTGTCTTTATTAACAACCAAGATTAACCAAAAATCACAAACCGTTTTGAAGCACAACATCCTTTCATCTTTTCTTCGACCCTTTTTTTTTGACTTATCCTCTTTCTGGTTGTTAGGACAACTTTGGTTTTGACCTCCAGGCTGTAGAAGCTGCTACGAAGAAGCATGAAGCCATAGAAACGGACATCGCTGCCTACGAGGAGCGAGTCCAGGTCAGCTACCGGCTCTCTGATGTGTTCCAGCTTTGAGAGTACTGGTTAAATATGCCGCTTATTGTTCCCCTGGCTGCTGCAGGCTGTGGTTTCCGTAGCAAAGGAGCTGGAGGCAGAGAGTTACCACGACATCAAACGCATCACAGCGAGGAAGGACAACGTGAACCGACTGTGGGAGTACCTGCTGGAGCTGCTGAAGGCCCGCAGGCATCGGCTGGAGCAGAACCTGGGCCTGCAGAGGGTCTTCCAGGAAATGCTCTACATCATGGACTGGATGGATGAGATGAAGGTAGGAAGAACAAAGGGAAGTTCTTCTCCATCATCTCATTTGGAGGAATAAAACAAATTGTGCGGCCAGCAGGTGGTGCTAGAAAGATCTGATGGATGGAAAGTCTGCCAGAGTTCTGCCAAGGTTCTACTAAAGTCACAGATTTAGACCAGTTAGACAAAAAACAAATGGTGGAAATATTGAGGACTTTTACATATAGATTCTTGCAAAGATGAGGATTAAGTTTCAGAAAAGTAAATTAGCATTTTTTTCAAACTAAAGCATCTCTGAAGTTATTCACGTTAGGAATTTTTTGTAGTAGATTTAGAATCAAACAGCTGAAATATAAAAAGGAAACTCCCCAAACTTCTAAAAGTGTTTGGAGCTGCATGCTCCTGGTTGGTGGAAGCTTCTCTGAGCCGCCTCTGCACCTGCAGATGCTGCTGCTGTCTCAGGATTACGGGAAGCACCTGCTGGGCGTGGAGGACCTGCTGCAGAAACACGCTCTGGTGGAGGCCGACATCGCCATCCAGGCCGACCGCGTCCGGAACGTCAACAGCAACGCTCAGAGATTCGCCAGCGACACCGAAGGTACGACTGATGGAAACTGTAACCCACATGTTTAATCTTCACTGTCCCTTCAAGATATTGTACACACGCTCCCTGAGACAAACCTGCCTAGTCCAATTCGTGTGATTTGATCAAAAGTGTTACAAAACACTCCACTCCAGCTGCGAGTGTCCGTCCTCACCTCCTCTTCCTCCTCAGGTTACAAGCCCTGCGATCCTCAGATCATCAGAGACCGCGTTGCTCACCTGGAGTTCTGCTATCAGGAGCTGATTCAGCTGGCGGCTGAGCGGCGAGCTCGCCTCGAGGAGTCCCGCCGCCTCTGGAAGTTCTTCTGGGAAATGGCGGAAGAGGTAACTCCTACTTCCTTTTTTCCTCATAATTGATTTTAAATGTATTTACTAATAATGTTTAGACCTTTCCTTAATTTCAATAAAGAAGGTATTTGTATCTAAAATTTCCTTGTCTAACATTAATCTTGCGCTAAAAACAAAAACAAACGAAAGCCACAGACAGCGTTGTATTTCCCGCCCTTTCAGACCCCCCTTCACTGGCTGACCAGCCGCTACATTCCCTACGCTCTCCGCTTCTGCCTTTGCCAGCCTTTTCAGAGCGCCACGTGACAAATTTATTTAGAAATAAACACTTTTGTGGTCTTTGTGTTGGTTTTGTCTCCATGGCAACCATTTCATGTTTTGGTCACCTGGAGGTGAACAGCACATCTATGTAATTTTTAGACGAACGGGCAACAGTAAACATTTGAATTTCCTTGGCAACAGATGTTTTTGTTAACCACGCCCACATTCCTAATATACTTATATCGTATGTTGAATCGTTTTGTTCCGCTTGAGCCATTGATTCATGTATTCATTTCACAATATTCCAGTAAAAAATGTGCGAGCAACGCGGGAACGCCACTTTTGCGAGCTCGCCACTTGTCGAGGTCAAAGGTCAACAACAATTCTGTTGAGGTTGAAGAGTTAAGGTGGCAGCATGTGTGTGAATTTTTCACGTAGATCGCTTTAGCAAAAATGTTTTCTTTTCCTGTATTGTGCAAAAAGCTTGTCACATTTTAGACAAGTGGACCCCAGGACCTACAGCCACCAACCAGTAGGTCCTGTGGTCATCCCAGAGGCCACAATTACTGAGGAGAATGACCCCAAATCCTTTTGGTTTGAGTTCTGGTTTCACCTGCTTGCCTCTCTGTGTTTACAGGAAGGATGGATCAGGGAGAAGGAGCAGATACTTTCCTCCGAGGATTATGGGAAGGATCTGACCGGCGCCCTGCGTCTGCTGAGTCAGCACAAAGCCTTTGAGGACGAGATGAGCGGGCGAGCCGCCCACCTGCAGCAAACCATCAAACAAGGCGAGGACCTGGTGGCCGACAACCACTTTGGGGCCGACAAGATCAGGGAACGAATCCGTGACATTCAGGTGAGCAAGCTAGCCAGCAAGCATGCTCTTATTTTGAAATGTGTGCACACACCTGACTTTTTCTTGTCTTCCTTTGAATGCCTTGCAGGAGCAGTGGGCGACTCTGGAGCGCCTGACCGCTGTGAGGAAAAGCCGGCTGCAGGAGGCCTGCAACCATCACCAGTTCCAGGTACAACACCAATGCAGTTCAATTCAAAAATAACAAAAAATCTCTTAATAAAGATTTTCAATTTAAATATAATTAAAATAAAAAAAAAATTGGTTGTTTTTTTTATTACTCATATTGAAAAGATTTGAACCATCTTTGCCTTTTTTATTTAACGTTCAATACATTTGTAACAGATGGAAGTCAAAGATGGCGCCCCCCCACAGGTCCATTTCTATGAACATGTGTTGGTTTTTTACCGCTGTTGGAGCTTCATTGACTTGAATTACTGCGGTTTTGACGGCACCTAATGGGCGTGGCTTTGATTCTAAATGATGCGTCTCCTTCTGGCAGGCTGATGCGGACGACATCGACACCTGGATGCTGGACGTTCTGCGGATTGTCTCTAGCGTCGACGTCGGCCACGATGAGTTCTCCACCCAGGCCCTGGTGAAGAAACACAAAGATGTCGCGGAGGAGATTGACAGCTACCGACCCGTCATCGAGGCTCTGCACGATCAGTCGCGGACGTTGCCGCCGGAAAAAGCTAACTCTGAGGAGGTACAGGTCTGGTTCTTTAACCGCAGCAGGCCTGTGGCGGCCGCTGTAGTGACGCTCTGGTTTGTGCAGGTGAAGAGTCGTCTGGCGGGCATTGAGGAGCGCTATAAGGAGGTGGCAGAGCTGACGCGGCTCAGGAAGCAGGCGCTGCAGGACGCTCTGGCCCTCTACAAGATGCTGAGCGAAGCCAGCGCCTGCGAGCTGTGGATTGATGAGAAGGAGCAGTGGCTCAACAGCATGGACATCCCAGAAAAGCTGGAGGACCTGGAGGTGGTCCAACACCGGTGAGCAGAAGTGATCTTTCCAGCACAGCTGTGAGGAAGGTGCTGCAGATCTCCTTCCTTCCTTCCTTCCTTCCTTCCTTCCTTCCTTAACTTCAACCGCTCTCATCGCAGTCTCTGTCTTCAGACAGTCGGCAGACTCTGAGCTGTAGCAGCAGAGTGGAGCTGCTAAATCGTACAAACGTGCATAGAAGAGCAGAGAAGTGATTCTTTTTTAGACTACAAGTCTCTCCAGAGTAAAGAAAATGCACAAAAAAGAAGAAAAAAATCCTACATCTTTTGGGAGAAATGGGTTCAATAAGATATGGGAATAAGAACAGACGTTTCATCTTGAAACATGTCAGTGAAAGGAGGAAGTGTCTTTTACTTAGGTGCACATATGAACAATTACTAAGATAACAAAGCATAAAGAACATGCTAACAAGTCAAATAAGCTCTTTTTAATACTTTTAATCAGTAAATCCGTTGAACGGTGTCACTTTCGAACTATTCCGCCAACCTGACAAAAGACTGAGCGCTCCTTCTTTTGTGTTGCTGTCGGTAACAAATATTGGTGCACACCTACACAACAGTTGTTTCTATATATTTCAACCAAACTATGCACAAAAATAAAAACAAAAACGCAACTTGTACTGAGCAAAAGAAGGTATAAAGAAACAATAGAAATCCCCGACTGCCAAATGTGCCTGAATTGAATTTTATTTATTCTTTTCTTCTCCCACAACTCCATGTTTTAGATCCTAACGTTGCTGTTTGTTTTAACATCAGCTAACATGGGAAAAGAAAAAGAAGACTAATGATGTTATCAGGGTTATGGGCTGGTGAGGAGCTCTGCCTGAATTAAGATTGTGCAACTGGTTTATTCCACAGAACTGGGTCTGAGCTATCAAAGTCACAAAGAATGTTTGGAAAGTGTAACTTGATGTTCTGATGGTTTTCTGGTTTAACGCTTTAAGAAAAGATTCAAAGAAGGTTCCAGCAAGCACAGAAGTGATTTATTTGCATAAACAAACAAAATAATCCAGTAGAAACATGACTGCAGACCACAACATTTCATGAATTTGAGGTCAAATTTCTGGTCTGTGTTCTACTTTTTCCCTTCAGGTTTGAGAGTTTGGAGCCTGAGATGAACAGCCAGGCATCCCGGGTTGCCGTGGTCAACCAGGTTGCCAGGCAGCTGATCCACTGCGGACATCCCAGTGAGAAGGAGATAAAAGCCCAGCAGGACAAACTCAACACCAGGTAACCAGACTGGACTCAAACCAGTTTATCCAGTACAGGTTCTTCAATGTGTCCCTCTGTTTAAACAGAAAACGGATAAAAAAGAAACAGAGCCAATAAAAAAGTCCATTTTTTCACACAAAAAAGAAAGTTGTAGATCCTTAAAACTATTACGAAAACCATGAAAAGTCATTATAACTCTTAATAAAAGAAGCTATTCTCATCAGTTTAATGAATTCATGAAACATATTTAGAGTCTTAAGTTAAGGATGAATGAAAAAACCCAGTAAAAAGCTCACGCTACACATTTAATGATTTATGGACTGTCAGACATTTCCAGCTGTGGTTTGAACTGTGGATCCTTCCTGTGGATCCATAGTAGTGATTTGATTCAAGGATCGAGATCCAACGGCTCACAAATCAAACCACCATTCTCAGCATTTTTTGATATAATTCTGTCTGATTGGTTCCTGTATAGAACAGAAGATCAGAACCAACAAAACCTAACAGATAAAAACACAAAGAGTATTAAAAGAAATGATGTTTTTCATTACTTTCACACACTTGTCAGACTGCAAAGTTTTGATACTTTTTGGTCTAAATCACTGTTTTTTGTCTTACCAAATAAATTGGCACAATTTACATTGTCCAGCCAGGTTCCGGTATGCTTCTCTGCTATGCTAGTAGACAATCATATGATGTCATATAATTGATCAGAACATTTTATTAATATTGATCATTAATTATTCCTTTTATTTTCATTCAAACTGTTAACTTTATGTAAAACAAATGTGTTCTTTTTCTTTTTAAGAATTTCTTACCGTAAACTGAATTTCAGTCTCATTTTTATGATCTAAGAAAAATACTTGATAGCTTTACTTTAAAAAATTAACACTATATTTATAAAGATTGCAAACTACCCAGCTGGCTCAACTCTGTGCATTTATACTCACATTTTCAGGAACAGATCTTGAACATTGAGGTATGGGGATTCTCGTCTTTGGATCCTCTGGCTTCCCCACACTGTTGGTCTACAGCTAGAGATTACATCAGTGATGCTGGGACTTTTCTGATTGGTCCATTTTCCAGGCTATTGCTCGGCATCTGTCTTTGTTTATAGTTCAGAGATGGGACAGGTGTCATCTCTGAGGACAGAAACACAGATGAAAAAGCTGTCTGTGATGCATTTTCATCCCCTCTTTGGTTGACGTGGGCGAGGAACATGAATAAAATCACACCTTTAGTTGATATGAATTATTTTCATACAGCGTTTGCAGAGGAGAAACAAAGACGGAGGAGGCAGTGATGGAAGCACAGCCCTGTTTCACTTGTTTTTGCTTTTAATCTAAATGTAAATGACTTTGAGCTGGAACTTAAAACCAATATAGATTTCCTTTAATAAGTTATTGGCTGTTAAGTAATTGAACTTTAATAGGTGAAAAAACAACAGATGAGTAAAACTTTTCTATAACCTTGTTTTTTTCAGTTCTTGTTTCTTCTGTGGTGCGTTCACTGACAAACAAGAGAGTCTGAATTTCCTGTGTTGCTGTTAGTGGAAGAAGTCAAACTAAGTCGTTAAAAAATAGATTTGATTTGATACATTTAAGGTCCAGAACTTTTAGGAAGTGCTGTGTGAAAGTGTTTAGCTCCTCGTGTCTTTTAGTTGACTTGAACAGCATGAAGAAATAAAAAATGTGTCTGTTTTCCCGTCCTAAACTGTTCCTCTGACCTGGACAGATCCAGATTGGACTCGAGTGTTTCTGTTCCTCCTCAGGTGGAGCCAGTTCAGAGACCTGGTGGACCAGAAGAAGGAGAGCCTGGTCTCGGCACTGGGAGTCCAGAACTACCACCTGGAGTGTAACGAGACCAAGTCCTGGATCAAGGAGAAGAACAAGGTAGCCACCTGAACCCACCAGCCTCTGTCTGAGCTCATCCTGACAATCAGGTTCAATTTAAAGATCAGAATCTGGAAACTTAGGAGGAATGAAGAAAAATGTTGTTTTAAAATCAGAAAACATACAAAACAATGTCTTTGGTATTTATCTATTGATCCTGGGATGATTTTTGATCAAATGCAATTTATGTATCCATCCTTTTAATGATTCCAATGTTAGGCATTCCAGATTTAAAGAAACTGCAGCCGAATCCTCCTCCCTCTTGACCTGTTGGAGGCTCTCTCAGAAACTTGTTCTTCATGGTCTTGCAGCTGATCGAGTCCACCCAGGAGCTGGGGAACGACCTGGCCGGCGTCATGGCTCTGCAGAGGAAGCTGACGGGGATGGAGCGCGACCTCGTGGCCATCGAGGACAAGATGGGCGACCTGGGGAAGGAGGCGGAGCGTTTGGCCTCCGAACACCCAGAGCAGTCCGAGGCCATCAAAGGACGTCTGGCTGAGATCACGGGCGTCTGGCAGGAGATGAAGGTGGGAGGCCTGCACCGACTTGAGTTCTGCTCTCTTTTTGTTTTTTTGGGTCAGGCTTGAGTTTCTCCACTTACTGACCAACAGGACGGTTTGAAGAACCGAGAGGAATCTCTAGGTGAGGCCAGCAAGCTTCAGCAGTTCCTGCGTGACCTGGACGACTTCCAGTCGTGGCTGTCGCGGACGCAGACCGCCATCGCCTCGGAGGACATGCCCAACACGCTGGCAGAGGCGGAGAAGCTGCTGGCCCAGCACGAGAACATCAAGAACGAGATCCGCAACTACGAGGAGGACTACCAGAAGATGAGGGACATGGGCGAGATGGTGACGCAGGGCCAGACGGACGCCCAGCACATGTTCCTGCGGCAGCGGCTGCAGGCGCTCGACACCGGCTGGAACGAGCTGCACAAGATGTGGGAGAACCGGCAGAACCTGCTGTCCCAGTCCCACGCTTACCAGCTGTTCCTCAGAGACACCAAGCAGGCCGAAGCCTTCCTCAACAACCAGGTAGCCCGTCTGCAGAAACCAGAGCTTTGAGCTAACAGCTCAGTGGGATTCATCAGTTGATACCAGCTTTTAGGTTAAGGAAAGCCATCATGGTATAAAGCTCTGGAAGGTTCTGGATCTGTGGGGGAGAACCTCTGAATCCAGACTGGAGTTGAGGTTTTCCTCTGAAGGAAACTTCAGGTCTGATGGTAGAGCTAGACCCTCTAATGACCTCCTCCTCTAGTGGATGCTGGGATATGCTTCAACCCCACCTGACTCACTGCAGGTGGGGTCTGTATGCTGGGATGAATTAGAGCAGGAAGAATTATTACGTTTTCAGTGCTTTTCAATGTTTCTATTCATTCAGTTCTTTTGGTTTTAAACTTTTACTCGAAATTTGACCAAAAAAGACAAAATCCTCCTGAAAACTGTTCAGGCTTCAGTTCATTTGTTCTAAAGTGATAAATCAAACTGAAGCTGACGATCAGAGGCAGCTTCTGTGCTGTGAAGAAGACTCCATTGTGTGCTGAGGAGGTCAGGACGAGGCTCACAGCTGTTTGACAGCTGGGGGGAACAGTGCTGGTTAACAAGAGAGAAAGCTTCAGACCGTACCCAAGAACACCTAATGCTGCCATCTGGTGGTAGAGAGGCGCAATTACACCTAAACGGTTTCATTGGCAAAAGCTTCAACCCCGACCTTATGGTTAGAAGCTTCTGAGGATGTCCCCTTTAAACCCGGCAGACCTCCTGATGCTCTCAAGTCGGTGCTTCACCATAGCACCACCCAAAACCCGGCTGGCGTAGCTCGGTTGGTAAGGTGGGAAGCTACCATGCAGGTAACCAGGGTTCGATTCCCGGAGGGGAATGAGCAATGGTACTGGGGGCAATTACCATATCAATGGTGAGCAGTTAACATCACCCAGTAAGGGTCTTTAGGCAAGACCCTTAACGCTACTGCCTCCCGAGCGCGGTTTCGGCTGCAGCTCACCGCTCCCCAAGGAGATGGGTCAAATGCGGAGAAAGAATTTCCCTTCGTGGGATAAGATACAGTGTAAAAAAAAAAAAAAAAAAAAAAAAAAAAAACCCGGGATGTGATCATCCGCCTTGGAGGAAAGGATATGTTGGTTAGCTCTTGTTCTTCTCATTGATTGTATATGAGAACTGGACTGAGTGAACATACTGTCACCCATCTAAAATGTCCCCCAAAAAAAATTGCATTGGTTAGTGTAAACATTAAGAATAAATCACTGGTGGTGCAGAACAGCTGAGTGAGAAATGAAAAATGTACAAAAAATTTCAAGACAAAAAGACCACAGACATGACTTTGTAACCATGGATACACATCTTTGGCTGAAGTGTGATGGTTGCAGCCACAGGCAGTAATGTCTTCCTGCTCGTCCTCCATCAGGAGTACGTTCTGGCACACACGGAGATGCCCACCACTCTGGAGGCGGCAGAGGCCGCCATCAAGAAGCAGGAGGACTTTATGACCACCATGGACGCCAACGAGGAGAAGATAAGCAACGTGGTTGACACCGGGCGCCGCCTGGTTGCCGACGGCAACGTCAGCTCTGAGCGCATCCAGGAGAAAGTGGACTCCATTGATCAAAGGTGATTGGAGGTTTTTACGTTGGTGGTTTGCTATTTAGGAGTTTTTAACTGCAAGATTACTTGAATCCGTTTTGTGATCTGCAGGCACAAGAAGAACCGCCAGGCTGCCAGTGACCTTCTGATGAGGCTGAAGGACAACAGAGACCTGCAGAAGTTCCTGCAGGACTGCCAGGAGGTGCAAATGACGCACATCCACAACACCTCATGCTACGTTCACACTGGGCATGTGACACGTGTTCTTGAATGCACATTTACATGCAGGACTGGCACTCAGGAAATTAGGGTTCCATTCTCAAGATGCGCAGTGACCCTCCTCCAGTGGGGGTCCTTGTGGGCCCTTCACCCCATTGCTAAACCATGTTGTGCAAATCTTGCTCCGGGGTTTTTTTTTTTTCTCAGCTCTATTCCAATTGGAGATTTAGTGTAATAGAATTCCAGCATTAACTTTTCCTTCATAATCAATTTTCAAACAGTTGGCACTTCCATGAATTAAATCCATATGCCACTACCAAATCTGAATCCCTGATTGGTCAAAGTTCAACCTGGATTTACTACATAAAAAATGTTCATAAAATCTTGTGTAGCTATTCGTGAACGCAAGAGTTTTGAACACAGGAGCCTGAACCGCGCATGAACACGCGTTCACTTAGACTTTTCGTTGAAAGTGGTCGGTAAAATGCTCGTTGATTAGGGCGATGGGAACGTAGGTCTAGGGGGAACGGCCCTTTACTTTTGTTTGTTTTCTCAGCTGAATCTGTGGATCAACGAGAAGATGCTGACAGCTCAGGACATGACGTACGACGAGGCCAGGAACCTCCACAGCAAGTGGCTGAAACACCAGGCCTTCATGGCTGAGCTGCAGTCCAACAAGGAGTGGCTGGATAAGATCAGCAAGGTGAGGCGGGAAAAGAGAAGGGGGCGGAGCTCTCTAAGTTCTACAGATGAGCGTGACTCCAGCTGAGAAATCTGCCTTCAGGACGGACAAACGCTGATGACGGAGAAGCCCGAGACGGAGGGCGTGGTGAAGGAGAAGCTGGCGTCCCTGAAGACCATGTGGGAGGAGCTAGAGTCCACCACGCAGACCAAAGCCAAGTGTCTGTTTGACGCCAACAAGGCCGAGCTGTTCACGCAGAGCTGCGCCGACCTGGACAAGTGGCTGAACGGCCTGGAGGGTCAGCTGCAGTCCGACGACTTCGGCAAAGACCTGACGTCCGTCAACATCCTCCTCAAGAAGCAGCAGGTGAGAAACCAGGCGGGGGAGGGGCGTGTGGATGAAATTCTATTGTGTACTTTTTATACTAGATACTTTGAACTTTTAAGTCAGTTCCTTAGTAGTTGTTGTTCTATATTTAAACTTTTCTCGCTCAATAGTAAAAGCTTTGCTTCATCAGAGAAGATCCTCCTCACATCTGTTTGGGGTTTTTAGGAGAAAAACCGATGAAATCCTGTAAGAATTCATGGTGTTGGAGAGCAGAAGAGGATGGTCTCCTCTGTTCCCCTCCGCTCTAACTCTCATCCAGACTGCTGTTATTTGTTCAGCGTTGTTTGTCTGACGCTCCTTATGATGATGATGATGGTTTCTTTATTGCCTCCCTCTTCTTTTCTTGGAGCAGCAGACTCCCTCAAGCCTCCAGGAGGAGCAGAAATGAGATTTTATTCTTATGAAATACGTGATTATTGCTTCCTTTGGACGTAAAATAAACCTGTCTGTCCAGGTTGTTCAAAACGTTTCCCAGATTTTCTTCCACAGCTTCGCGTCTGCTGCAGATCTGTTTATTGCCCTTTTCTTTTTTTAGTTCTTTTGCTTATCTGGTGGCTAAAAGTCAATTAGAATACGCCCTTCAATCTTTAAAGTTAGATTATTGGATCATAGTTAAAGAAGAAATCACAAAACTATTACAAAAGTTCTTCAGATATGCTGCTAAATCTGCTTGGTTGTGAAATCTGATATTTTTAAGGGGGAACTGTAGTTTAAATACTATTAGTAATTGTTAACAATAACACAATGAAAAATATCAGATCACAATCAGCAATATAGGAATACAAAGTAAACTAAAGCAAGTATAAGGGGAAAAACTGATGGCCTTTCTTCATATGCAGATGTGTTAAGAATTTTTAAATCTTTAGTTTGACTTTGTTACATGTTCATGTTTGTTTATGGGCTGTTGTAACGCCCTCTTGTTTTGTTGTAGATTTTTGATTCTTGAGTTGTATCATTAAACTTAAAGTAAAAGTTTTTTTTTTTAAAAATGCTGTTTAAAAAAAGTCACAATTCTTAAAGATTTTTTCAAAATAGAATTCTTAAGTGAAAAACCGGGTCACTTTTGGAGTTGTTTTTTTTTTTTTTTGAGATGCCTTCTATTCCCAGAAGATTGATTTTGCCTGGTTGCCATGGATACAGTTCAGCTGTCTGTCAGCTGAGCCTGCACTAGTTTCACTTAAGGGAAAAACTGTAAAGATCCTGCAAACAACTGTCTTTCACACGGAGATTCCTCCCTTTTCTCTTCGTTTTTATGCATCTGTGAAAAAGTTTTCATTGATTTTTCCAGCAGGAATCTCAAACGGAAATGTCTTTATTTACAGTTTTAGGCTTCTTTTTCTGCCTCCCTGAACTGTCCTCCTTCCCCCTCAGATGTTGGAGAGCCAGGTGGAGGTGCGACAGAAGGAGGTGGATGAGCTGAAGGGTCAGTCGCAGGCCCTCCGTCAGGAGGGGAAGGACTCGGACGAGGTGGACGGGCAGCGGATCATCGTAGAGAAGAAGTTCCAGACGCTGCAGGAGCCACTGAAGAAAAGGCGGGACAAGCTCATGGCGTCCCGTGAGATCCACCAGTTCAACAGAGACGTGGAGGACGAGATCGTGAGTAGAGCTGAGGGGAAGGGCCTAAAAATAAAATAGTTGATTTCTCAAGCGAATCAAAACAGAGGAGCACAAAATAGACCCAATAATTAAGACATTTATAAAGGCCTACAGTGAAAATATTCCCAAGGTTGGATCCGTTTTATATAAGCACCTTATGGAATCAAAAGTGGGGTCAACTCTATGTGTCAAAGCAAAATAGGAAAAGGATTTGAGAGAAAACATCTCAGAGGAGATGTGGGACGATATGTGGAAAGTTCAAACCACAACGCAATCACTAAAATGGTGAGAGTTTGCTTGGAAAAACCAAATACCCGTATTTTCCGGACTATAAGTCGCACTGGACTATAAGTCGCATTTTGACGGGAAATTTATTTGACAAAATCTGAGACGAAGATACAAAAACTTGCACAAACTCATATGATACAATCATAGCAGACTGTTTATCTCATAATTTTACAGTGTTTCTTTCTCATACTTATTTATTTATTCTTTTCATGAAGCATCATTGGCCAACTAATACTCTGTTTTCATCCTGTATTTGTAGAAACAGTTGTCAGTTTTATTGCATTTCTGAATCCATGAAATCATTGGAAAATAGAATATTATGTTTTTAGCCTTCAAGATCTTACTGTAAAAAAAGGTTTGCTGATTCTCTGAGTCACTTAACATACTCTTAACACTTAACATACCTCATACATCAAATTGACCCAGGAACATCATCTCTGTTCCTCACAAATGAACATAACAGGAGGGTTAAGAATGTATTTATTTCAATTTAGTTCTAATATAAGTCGCTGCGGAGTATAAGTCGCACCCCTTGCCAAACTATGAAAAAAGGGCAACTTATAGTCCGAAAAATACGGTAATATATTTAATAACACCACAAATCAAGGGCAAACTAATTAAAACTCTGCAACTCTGCTGGAGAAATTGCATGGATAAGGATTTAATTCAAATCAGACACATTTTTTGGGAATGTGAGAAAATAAAGCTCTTCTGGGACTCCATCCACTCTGCTATATGTGAAACACTCAGGTATAAGATACCCCGAACCTGTCTTGTGATGTATCTGTGCTACTTAAAGGGAACTGTACATAAAGGTGACCAAAATCTAGTAAAAGCTCTTCTTGTGGCAGCAAAGAAAGCCATAACTAAGAACAGGCAGAAGGCTGACGCCCCAACACACAAGCAATGGATGTATATTGTGGAAGAAATCCAAACAATGGAGAGACTCACATACAAACTAAGAATGAAGGAAGAACAATTAATGAAGGACTGGGAAAAATGGTTTATGTACAAAACAAGAAAGGGTTATGACATGTAGTGAACTTTGTGTTCAGCATCCTGGAAAGGAAAACATTTCAACCTGACAAACTCTAAGTACCTCCTTATATAGAGTTTTTCTTTTCTTTCGTTTTTCGTTCAATATATAATGTTTCAATGCTTCTAACTTTGTTCATGTGTTTTTAAAAGTAATTAAAACATTTACAAAAAAAAAAGTTAATTTCTCAGTTGGTCAAATATTCCAAAACACCTTCAATGAGACACAACAGCAAGCATTTCATTAAGACGGACTGACTTGTTTTTACAAAACCTGGATCTGGATCTAAGAGGCAAGAATTGTAGAAATGCTATGATAAGCCAAACAAAAAAGTTGTTTAAAAATTAAAAACAAAGATGATGAAAACTGGAAATGTTAGCACTTTTTTCTGATATCATGTGTGATCTCTATATTACATAATGTAAAGGAGATGAATGCAACTGATACAATAGATACCATAGATAGAAACGATGGATAGCAGATAGCGGACAATGATACATAGAATAGATCCATACAAAAGATAGATACCATAGATATAATAGAAATAATGGATATGGTAGATGTGATACCACTATACGACTGATGCAGATACAATTGATATGGATGCGATGGATAAATGGGTACAATGGATATCAATCGATATATGGATACGATAGATAAAGCAGATTGATACAATGGATGGATAGATACAACAGACACGAGATACAATAGATAAAGACTTTTATTTTTTCATGGTCACACGTACAACAACATTTAAATTGCTCTTCAGGCCGTACATGATTTATTTAAAAACAAACACATTTATTGCTAGTTAATTTGTAAATGATAAACAGTGCATTATTCTGCCATTTATTAAAGGAAAAAAATTCAAATAATTTGCATCTAAAAATTACACCTCAAGTTAAACTACTCAAAGGTGCATCTGTCATTAAAATCAAGAATTTGCAATTAGAAAATGAGTGTTATAATTATTAAAACAAGTGTAATAATAATAATCAGCATAATAACAAATCTCAGAACCTCAAGTCAGCGAGTTTTAAAAGGTGTTAGCTGTCAGAGACTGATGGCTGCAGGTCAGAAAGCTGAAACAGGAAGTGGAGCTGACAAGTCGGTGGTGCAGATATCAAGGAACTGAAACTTAGTAATTGATGTGTCCGCAGCTGTGGGTGGAGGAGCGGATGCCTCTGGCCACGTCTACTGACCACGGACACAACCTGCAGACCGTGCAGCTGCTCATCAAAAAGAACCAGGTACCTTCTCCCGCCGTGCTTTCACTGCATTCCCGGACGGCCTGCAGACGGTGCTGACCCCCCTGACCTCCCTACAGACCCTGCAGAAGGAGATCCAGGGACACCAGCCCCGTTACGACGACATCTTTGAGCGCAGCCAGCATGTGCTGAGGGAAGGCAGCCCCACGGCCGAGCTGATCCGCCAGCGGCTCGCCGAGCTCCAGTCCCTCTGGGAGCAGATCAGGAAGGAGACGGAGAAGCGTCACACCCGCCTCAGCGAGGCCCACGAGGCCCAGCAGTATTACTTTGACGCCGCAGAGGCGGAGGCCTGGATGAGCGAGCAGGAGCTCTACATGATGTCGGAGGAAAAGGCCAAGGTGAGTTGGAGCTGCAGATCAGTTCCTCTCTCACATCTCTAAAGTAATTTCTCCTGAAGCTGCTGGATCCTCGACTGGATTCAGGCATCTGTGGATTTAATCAGCTGTTTGCTCTTCAGATGGACAGCAATTAAAAAATGAGCCACATTTTCTAAGATTTTTCTAAAAATAATTTCGTCTTCAGTGAGAAAGCATAAAATGACAACAGTTCATTAAAATCCTGGATAGAAAAATCCAGACACATCACAGATTTCTAAAATCTATGGGTTGATTTTACCCTAAAACAATTTCCTTTAGCTTTTTCAGTAAAATTAACTCTTTTCTTTTAACTTTTCATTGTAAGAATTACAATAGAAATGCATTATATTTACTTAATAATACAAATATTAATTAAAAATGGTTTCTTTTTATTAATTATGCAAGCATATCTAATCAAAATGCTTAAATAAATAAGTAATCATCTTAAGTAAATAAGAAATCATGTGGGTTTTTTTATTCTATTTTAGGGTAATGTTATAAAGTGGGACAAATTTCAGTCAGCTTTATGTTTATTATAAGTTGTGTATACTGTTATTATAAAACATTTATTTTAGAAATGTTACTTTTTCTTTACAAAACAACTTATAGTAATTTACTCTAAGTAAAACCCAAATAAAAAAAATGTTAATATTATTGGTGAGAGACGATAGCAGATGTTAAAAATCTTAAAATGTGGCTCAGGTGAATTTAATAAATTAGTAAAGAGGGGAAAGAATAGAAAATGTATCAATAAACCAGATACCAGTTTAAAAAAATGTAATGCAATGTTTGATTTTGTCTTAGTTCTAACAGTCTGAGGTCAAATTCCTGTTTTGGATGTGTCACCTCATCATAACTGGAGTTTCTTACCTTTAACTTTTCCTTTCAGTTCCACATGTCCTCGTTGCCGTTCTGACTCATCATTTCTGTTTTGCTTCCTGTTCTGATTAAAGCGTTTGGCGGCCTGGAAACTGACCTTCTGTGGTTTTTATTGCTGGCAGGACGAGCAGAGTGCCGTCGCCATGCTGAAGAAGCACCAGATCCTGGAGCAGGCCGTGGAAGACTACGCCGACACCGTCCACCAGCTGTCCAGCACCAGCCGGGGGCTGGTTGCTGCGGGACACCCCGACAGGTGAGGGCGAAGAACCCAGAGACCCACCTTTTAATCTATTTTGAGATCACTTTCAAAGTTAAATTCTTGTTTTAAAGTCTCAAGGTGCTCAATTTTTTAACTACAAGTTTTTTTTTTTATAATTCAGGATTTTACAGTTTTCTTTTTTTTTTTTTGCTAATTACTCTAATACTTAAATATTTATAATCTTGGATTAAAATACTTTTAGGAAGGTATCCAAGACCCAAAACAGCTTTTATTTTAATGGTTACATAATTTTTTAAACCTTCTTCTTTGTAAAAACAAAGTTCATTTTTTTTAAATTACATATTTACATTAGAATTTGTATAAAAAAAATAACTTTAATAGTGCTTAAGATTTTCTAAAATTTGACCAAGATCTAATTTTTATTGATGAAAAAAGAGAGGTTAAAGTGTTTTTTCTTTCAATTAAATTTGGAGTTCCACATGGCCCCATGCTGGGACTGGTTTTGTTGTAAAATTATGTTGATGAGACTGTTTTTTATTTCCTGAACACTAATCAAACAAAGTTGTTGATTTTCAGCACCAAATTTGAAAGATTTTACTTCTTGTTTTTGGACATTTCTAGCAGTTTTTGAACCAGATTTCTTTGGATTTCTCCCGTAAGGTGGTTTGTTGTGAAACATCCAGGCAAACATTCATAAGTCAGGAGGACGAATCCCAAAATGGTTTAAATGCTGCAGTTTAGCCAGCCTTTGCAGTCCTTGTCTGACGTTGGGTTCATTTGGATTAGATGTAGATGAGCTGTGAAAGGCCTGTGTTTGCTCCTCCCACAGCGAGCGCATCGGGATGCGGCAGTCTCAGGTGGACAAGCTTTATGCCGGCCTGAAGGATTTATCCGAGGAACGTCGGGGGAAGCTGGATGAGCGTTTCCGGCTTTTCCAGCTCAACCGGGAGGTGGACGACCTGGAGCAGTGGATTGCAGAGAGAGAAGTGGTGGCCGGATCTCACGAGCTTGGACAGGACTACGAGCACGTCACGGTCAGTCAGAACCAAACATGTATTTGTTGCTGATTGAATTAAATACTTTGCATCTAGAAGCTTCTCAAGTAATTTGATGAGGAGATGAAGCATTGGCGTATTAACTATCCTTTACTTTCATTGTTCCTTGTTTTTTTTCTTCAGATGCTGCAGGAGCGTTTCAGAGAATTTGCCAGAGACACCGGAAACATTGGACAGGAGCGCGTGGACGGCGTCAACCGGCTGGCCGACGAGCTAATCAACAGCGGCCACGGTGACGCTGCAACCATCGCCGAATGGAAGGACGGCCTGAACGAGGCTTGGGCCGACCTGCTGGAGCTCATCGATACCCGCACGCAGATCCTGGCCGCCTCCTATGAACTCCACAAGTTCTACCACGACGCCAAGGAGGTCCTCAACCGCATCCTGGACAAGCACAAGAAACTTCCGGAGGAACTGGGCCGGGACCAGAACACAGTCGAAGCCCTGCAGAGAATGCACACCGCCTTTGAGCACGACATCCAGGCTCTGGGAACACAGGTACACCAAACCATCCGTGTTGCTACATTAAAGATTTGATTTGAGTATTTATTTATTTCTTTATTTTTAAGATCCCAGAATTCTTTGCTGTAGTCTCCCTTTAAGACTACCCTTGCCTCCATCACAGGTCCGGCAACTGCAGGATGACGCCGTCCGCCTGCAGTCGGCTTATGCTGGAGACAAAGCTGATGACATCCAGAAGAGAGAAGGAGAGGTAAGCCTCGGCGTTGCACCGGCCTCCCGACGTGCTCTCAGCTCTCATCTGTCTCTATCCCCACACAAACGCTAGATTCAGACCTCTTCCTCCTTAAACAATCGTCATGCAGCTCTGGAAAAAACGCTCCGAAAGGCCTCCTGCATGCTGCTCTGCCGCTGGCCTCACACCGTCTCAAAGAGCCGATCTTTCAGAAACCCAACAGAACCACCAGCTGCACAAACACCATCTACAAATGACCCAAACATCTCAATCCAACATAGGCTCTTAACTCCCACAGGGCATGGTCAAAATCCTGAAAACCCCAGAGCAGTGCTCCAGATTAAGCCTGTGAGAATAAATCTGGGCTATTCTGGCGCGTGAGATTGAAAAGTATTAGTTGTGCTGCTGTGTTCTGATGTTACAGAAACCAGAGTTTGAGCGGTTAATGATAATCTGCCGGAATCTGCTGGGATTTGTAACATCAGACAGACGGGAAGAGCTGCGTTTTTCACACAAATGTCAGGATGGATTTCTGCTGTTAATGACTGTCCTGGTCAAATATTCCCATAAAATATACACACAAAAAGCAATAAAAGCATGTCTAATAAACTAAATTGAATTATGGACCAAAAAAAAAAGAATACATCTCAGTTAAATGCTACAGGATACATATAGATTCAATCTAGAAGGAGCAGCTATGATAGAGAGGACCCTGAGATCCAAAAAGTTTCCTAAGCTTCATAAGTCTGGAATGACCTGGAGGTCTCGGCCATCTAGTTTCGCTAAACTTGGCTTCTGGGTACCTAAAAGGTAGCGGAATTTGACCTGGAAAAAATATGATGAAATGGAAGTAAAGCTAAAACAAACAATAGAAAAAACAGATCATGTTTAGAAGAAAAATATTTTTACATTTAGTTCTGGTGTTCCACAGGGTACAATACTGGAGCCACATCTGGTCTGTCTGTTATCCTGATTAAGCAGGAAAAAAAACCCACTCAGAATATACTGTTGAAAACTCTTTAAACTCTTCTGGTGAAGTTCTCTTACATTTTTAATTATCAGACCAAAAACGAGCCCAAAGATCATAAAACTGTCTCAACGTAAACATGAAAAATTAAAGAAACTTCCCTACAGTTTATTCCAAACATGAAAGTAGATCATATTAAAGCAAAGAGGGTGGTTCATTGTTTTGACCATTCCCTGTCCGTCTCCTTTCATTTCCTCCCTGTCCCCCAGAAGAGAAAGGGAGAGGTGAGACTCCGTTACCTTGAAACATCGGCTTTGCATCACTCTTCATTTTGGCCGAAATTGAGCTTTTTGTTGAACTAAAATGTCGACGGACTTATGTGGCATTTTAGTCCGTTTTGGGCAGCCATGGCTCACGTGGTTGATCTTTTTTTGGATCACAGAGTGGAAAGATTTTTGCACCAACCGGATCAGTCTGTCTGACACCTGCGTTGGCGCATAAGCTCCACCTGTCGGTGCGTCTGCGGAGGTTAAAACAAACGCTCTCTCAGTGCAAACACGCCCAAGTTTGAGCAGAACGTTAAAAGTTGAGATGCATATAGATGGATTGAAATGTTGTTTGTTCGCTGTTGCTGCTTTCAGGCTTGATCTGCTTGATTCCAAAGCTGAATAGAACTGTTAACATACCGGTAGTAATGTCACAAAAGACTCCCATTGTGTTTTTCTTTAGCCTGGCATTGTGGGTAAAAGAACTCTAACTATGTCACCATTGTACTATTAAAGGCACATAATCCCTCAGAAGACTCTAAAGTAGAGAACAAAAAATGGAGGAATTGTGCTTAAAAGCTCTTGTTTGTTAAATAATGTTTTGATTGACTGTTTAGCCCATAAAATGTGTATTTGACCACAAACCAAGTGGAGCACAGGACCCATTTTCTTATGGGTTAATATAGTAATTTTTAGAGATACTAGAGCTTGTTGAACAGGCATGATTCAAAAAATGTTAAATTGTAAAGTGTAATCATTTCATTGAAAGACAAAACCTCACATTTATGAAAGGACATTAAAAAACAGCTACAATAAATGGTCGACATAAAAAAATGGGGCGATAATAAAAGATGAGATTACAAAAAAATTAACAAAAGCACATATTGTACATACCGACTTTAAACATGATCTAAAACAGACTAGTATACATTTTAGCTTATTTAAAACTTTTTTTAGTACATTTTTTCATTTGCTGAATCATTTTTAAACCGATTATATTTAGATTTATCACTGCTCAAGTTTGTCTTTGCATTTTCACAATGTTTGTCTGCTCATTATTTATTTACAAACGTACACCTGAACACGTACATGAACATGTGCCACAGAACACTTAAACGGGATGTACATAGATTAAGTAAATAAATAGATTAAAAAAATAATTACAGTGTAAGGAAACGCAAAAACGACCTCAAAGCCAAGCTAAAAAGAATTGTTCGGAATTTGTAGAGTTTAAAGTTAATAACTTTAAACTTTGTTAGTTTATGGACTGCATGTGGAAAACCAGTTTCCTGTGGTTTTTGTGCTTCAAATAAAACAGGTGGAAATTCAGCTAACTGTGAATGAAATTGTCAATAAAGATGACTTTGGGGTTCCTCTCTTTAACCTGCTGCAGTGCATGCAGTTTATTTCATAATCAGAAGGGGAACCCTGCTGCTTTTTGCCTGCAGTTTTTGGTTCTTTTGCAACGTGCACGACCTGTTATTTCGCTTGCTTCGCTGCAGTTTCCTTGTTTCTGACCTGTGGTCCAGCAGCTGCAGCAGATCTGCCTGCCGCTCACTGATGGAACCATAAATGGATTTTCATGTGTCCGTACTGCGTGCATTCCCGGGCAGCTCTCTTGAACCCTGCTCTGGGCGCTGTCGTTCCCCTTCAGGTCCTGGAGGCCTGGAAGAACCTGCTGGCAGCAGTGGAAGGCCGGCGGGCTAAGCTGGTGGACACCGGAGACAAGTTCCGCTTCTTTAGCATGGTGCGCGACCTGATGCTGTGGATGGAGGACGTCATCCGCCTGATCGAAGCTCAGGAGAAGCCCAGGTACCAGGCTTCTTGTTCTGTGTTCTTTCATTATGAAAACTTTTGAGCTCAAGGAAAAACTCAAAATTGACTTGAACCAGTTTATCCCAAAACAATTCTGCTCTTTGATCACCAGTTGACCTTTCTACAGAGACCACTTATTTTATGTATCATTCAGTCTCCTAGGACAGTGGTCCCCAACCTTTTTTTCACCGCGGACCGATCCAACGCAAGGCAGGTTTACCGCTGCCTGTTAAAGGCAGATTTCCCTTTTTTAGCGGGTGCAGGTTCCTCTTCTGTCCCTTCATTGGACCGTTTCCCCTTGTCAAAGCAACTTTCTAAAGAAGTTTGTTTTTTGTTCATTTTGGTTGTTTGGGTTTAATTTTAGCGGGGTGTATCACCTGATGTTTGGTGTTGCGACTTTGACGTGCATTAAGTGTGACGGATGTAACAGAGAGAATCCGGTCATTTTTCAAAATAAAAAACGCTAAAATGGAAATTGTTTTTTCTTTCTGTGCGTCCCGGTGCCAAGATTTCCCCCGCTGCCCGGTGCCAAGTGTCCCGCGGCCCGGTACCGGTCCGCGGCCCGGTGGTTGGGGACCACTGTCCTAGGATCTGTGGTTTCAGGCCAGCCCAGATCATTATCCCTCCACCACTATGCCTTCTAGTTTAAATGAGATTTTTGTGATGTTTTTCCACCACCATCATCTTTTTGACCAAGCTTGTCTGAGGGACATTGATACTGATGTTTGGATTTGTTCTGATTACATTTTTTGAACCTCATTTGTTGTTGTTTTGGTTAGTTTCACTCTCTAAAGTCATTGATTTTAGCTGCGTTCACACCAAACGTAATCGCGCGGCCGATTCCCTGCACGACCCTTGTCCAAAAGTGTTTTCAGAAACCTGCTGCTCCTGCCGCATGTGGGAGGAGCCGAGCTACCATCAATGATTGATAATCACAATGTTGGGGTTTCTCTTTTTACCTCTTTATCTGTTCAGGGACGTGTCGTCAGTGGAGCTGCTGATGAACAACCACCAAGGCATCAAGGCGGAGATCGACGCCCGAAACGACAGCTTCACCACCTGCATTGAGCTGGGCAAAGCCCTGCTGGCAAGAAAGCACTACGCTTCAGAGGAGGTGGACACGTCTTTGCAGTTGAAGAGCAGAACTTTAGAAACCACAAACAGCTAAAGAATTAAAGGATTTATTGGATTTTGGTTAAATGTTTCCCCTGCAGATTAAAGAGAAGTTGCTGCAGTTGACAGATAAGAGGAAAGACATGATTGACAAGTGGGAGGACAGATGGGAGTGGCTTAGACTAGGTAAGAACATCTGGTTGGATTGGGTAGGAGATTTGCCCCAATCTGGCTTAACGTGGAAATGTGTGTCCAGTTCTGGAGGTGCACCAGTTCTCCAGGGACGCAGGGGTGGCAGAGGCGTGGCTACTGGGTCAAGAGCCTTACCTGTCCAGCAGGGAGATCGGGCAAAGCGTGGACGAGGTGGAGAAGCTCATCAAACGCCACGAGGCCTTCGAGAAGTCGGCCGCCACCTGGGAGGAGCGCTTCTCTGCGCTGGAGAGGCTGACCACGGTGCGTCACTTGGGGGCTGAGTGGGGGATTCAGGTGTCAGGGCGTGGGGGGCTGACTCTGCTGTGTGTGCACAGATGGAGTTACTGGAAGTGAGAAGAAGGCAAGAGGAAGAGGAGAGGAGGAGGCAGCCAGAGGCCCAGACTGCTGAAGGAGCAGCGCAGAGCAGGTGAGTCGCTAACAGTTGTTTCATCCCCCAAGCCAATTAGAAGGTTAAATACATTTGTCAAAGTGTCATAATTTTAGGTTTTGAAACAGCATAAATGAAGTTACATTTAAAAAGAAAAAAAAGGATAACTTCAGGTGTCAAATTGTTCGTTTCAGTCTCATAAGTTGGACGTTGTCAGAGGAATGGGAGAAAATCTGCTGTGAACAACAATTGAAACTAAAGGAAATCAAATTTGTAAACAAAGTTTAGATTGCTTCATACCTGAGGGGTGGTTTTCCTCCATCTGCTGGTCGTTTTGTCTTCAACTTGAGTTCTTCTGTTCGTGTGAATCTTAGGAGACACACTTAAAGGAGTGAGACCCTCTGTTAAAAACAAGACAGGAAGTGATGGTCACATTTTTAAATTCCCATCATCTTTTGATAAATTCAAAGCATTCCCAGTGGCCTTTTGGTTATGATTATGACATTTCTAGTCAAAATATTAAAAAAAAACCACCCTCCTTCTGTGGCTCCACTGGCGTGTGCATGTGCATGAATGATCCCGTAGGCGCGAACTGGCAGCCACGCCTCTGGCAGTCTGCCCCAGGGCAGCTGTGGCTACAACCATAGCTTACCATCACCAAGTATGAATGAGGAGTGAATGAATAATGGACACAATGTAAGCGCTTTGAGCGTCTGGAAAAGCGCAGATAAATCTAATCCATTATTATTATTATTATTTAGATAAAGGTTGAGCTTGGTGATGTCACTTCCTGTCAAGATTTAGAGTTAAAAAAAATATCTGTAAGTCAACCACATAGGAACCAATGAGTCTGATGACCACACACTGTCAACCTATAAAGACGTGGTGAAAACCATCATCACACAGAGGAGGAAGCCACTCCCACTTGATACCAAGTGACCAAAAAGCATGAAATAACAAATCTTAGACTGTTACGTAAAAAGTCTTACATTTTTCTCACAATGATTCAAAGTATTGTTTGTGCAGTTGAGCCCATCCTCCTGAGCAGGTTGTTGGCTCTGTCTGTGCTGTGTTTCCTGGACTGTAACCCTCTGTGTTTGTCTGCAGGGACGAGCTGCTGTCTCAGAACGGGCTGCCAACCGAACAAGAGGCTCCCAGGGTTAGTTATCGCTCGCCTGCTTACCAGATGTACAGCAGCATCCTGCAGAGCCGCAGGGCTGCGCCCCCACAGACACTGACACACAGCGACACACACCACGCATGAACCCCGGACTCACAACCGCAGTAAACGGCAGGGCGTCGTCCCAGCCCTCTAACCTGTTCCTGCACACTCCCTTAAACATTCCCTCGCAGACCTGTTCTGTTTACCTAGCTTAGCTGCACTCCTTCCAATATTTGGTTTTGACATCTGAAATAGAACGGATGCAGATGCAGCCTGAAAGTGTCCACATGAACAACAGTAGATGATCTTTAGAAATACTCATGATCCAGGACCGGTCATTGGTGCTCACATATCATTTCATCACTGTTTGTTTTAGTAAGACAAATCCTAGATACGGATTCTTCCATAAATTAGCACTTTGCTTGCACTTTTTGCTGATGTGATTCAGATCACAACTCTAAACCATTCCTTCATTTTACCTGATCTTTTAAAAATGTAACACTCCAGTTTAACTCTGTCAATAAATTGATATTTTCTGAATGTAAAAAGGTGAAATAAATGTCGAAGCTTCAGGTGGAATTTCAAAATGAATTTTGAAAAAAAGAAGCAAAATGTTTGTTTTTGAAGAAACTGCTCCTAAAGAGCGTCATGAAGGAAGACAGAGATCTTGTTTTTTCCTGCTAACATTCCTTTTTGTGCTAAAAGAAATAATTCCAACACGTTAAAGGTGCTATGAAACATTGACCTGTACTCTGTGAACCCCCATGTTTGCTCTGTGAGACATGTCAAACGGAGGTGTGAGTCTGTGGTGTGAATGTTGGGCGGGACAATAGGTACACACCAAGCCGAGCTGAGCTTTTACAGCTTTCCTTCCTCCTCTCTTCCTTCTCTCCTTCTCAGCTCGACTCACCCGTCGTCCTCTCCCCTCAGCTCTTTATGTTTCTGCTGGTTTATGTCATCATTTACAAACTTGCCCTGTGGAACTCCTGAGAAAATGTTTAGGAGCTTTGTGGACTGTATTCTTTAGTATAAATCAAGGTGTCATCCACATATTGAGACAAATAGGAGAATTAAAAAAAAACACCTACAAACTTTGGAAAATCAGATTCTTTATAATCAGTAACTAAATATTTAGATTCTAACTGTTTTTGTCTTAAAATCAAGCACATTGTGTTGAATGTTTACTTCACGTTTAGTAATAAAATCACAGAAGTGCATATTTATGTTCAAACTCGTGTTATATTTTGTTCCATAGTTATATTTTGAAACTGATGTCTCATGAGAAGTAATGAACATTCCAGGACTTAAATAAATCTTTATGCTGTTTGTGGGAATATTAGACATAATATTAGACATAATTACAGGAACTGCTTCAAAATATTCCTGCTGTGAAATTTACTAAAATCATAAACGGAAACAAAACACTTTTAATTGTTTGACGTTTCACGGCGACAAAGACAAAATCATATAGAAGACATTTTTCCCTTTCCAAGTAGGGAAACATCTAGCAAACAAGCGTAAAGCTACAAGTTTAAGAGCCTGTCCCAAGCGCGTCTCCACCCGACGATCATCACCCTGACTCCATGTGTCCAACATTAAATTTTTTCTTGCTAACACACTCGCATCTTTTTTAAGGCATTAAAAAATTCTAAAATATTTGCACTAACAGTCCAAATTTCTCCAAGACGACGTTGATCCAGATCACAGGACTTCTGTCTTTGAAATGTTATGATTTCGCCGTTTATTTGTGACTTTGACCTGCGATCTAGGTTAGCACAGCTACTAGAGGCTAAGAACAACTAATCTTACCAAAATGTACAGCACCCTCTTCTGACTGTGCGTTACATCACTCTTTCTAATGTCCAACCATCACAACGTCATTCCATGTGTTGACTGATAGCGTGAGTGTTTGCCTCACACCTTCACCTCTTCACATTTCCAGGTACCGTTTGGTGTCGGCCTGTTTCTGTTTGATGTCATCATCAGTTTCTGTGCCTTTTTTTGTTCACTGTTGTTTCTTTATTTGTCCTTGTTTGTGTTTATCCCCCTCTCACTGGTTTTTCTGACTAACATGTTCCCAATAAACCTGGTTGGAGCCCGCTGGCACACCCTAACCTTTCCTGGTTTGTCTGTGTGTTTTATCCATGTTCAGTTTGACCTTTTTTCACTTTACATTATCATGGTTTTATTTTCTATAACTGATGCATTTCATCAACCCATCACTTTCATCTGAGGCTTTTATTTTGTTTTTTCTCAAATCAAAATCAACTGAAATAGTGGAAACCAAACTGCATTATTTTGTTAGTAAAAATCTGATTTACTGTATTTTTCACCATTTTAGTTCTTTAGTTTTCATTTTGTTTTTATTTAGAAACGTTTTTTTTTCTTTTTATGTGTAGGACTTAGAAGTTGATGTTGATAAAAGTCCAAAGTTTAATTCAAAAAGACATGTTTAAAAGACATTTTAGATTCAGAATGATCCTTTAAATCATCATTTAAAAATCTAAAGAAATGGAGCAAAGAGAATTTGAACGATAACTTCATTTTTTTTAGACAAATGCAGAACATAGACAGGATCTTTTCTTAGATGACATCCTAACTACACAATTTCTAAAAAAATTAATAAAAATAAAAAAAAGTTAATCATTGTATTTATTTCCAAAGAGAGGCACCCTTCATATAGTTTGGAAATCTAATCTTTGTATTTAAAACAGATGAATTGATCTAAACCTTACTCTGTTACCATGACAACAAAATAAGGACAGTCCTGATCTCTGTGGAGTCATAGAAAAAGTACAACTTAGTCCAGATCATAGAGAGTTAGATACAAGCTCAGAATCAAAACAACGCTGGGATTTCAGCAATAAAGATGGTTGTTCAATGATCTCTAGCTTTCACCATGGGTTACTGTGCGCCTTTTTACTGTAAATACAGCTAAAATATGGTACAGTTTATGTGGATTCCTTATAACATCCTTCACTAAATTATTAAAATAGCCCAAAACGGGCTGCAGAGTTAGTTATTGGAAGACAAAAGCTTCACTTAGACTCAGACTAGTCGTTAAAAGGAGGAGTTGTCTTCTTATTAGTTTGGCCGAGTGTCTATAATCCTTAAGTGAAATGTCTGCAATTTGGTCTGAATCCTGCAGCAAAAGTTTCCAGAACCTTAACAAGTAACCAAAAACCTCAACGTCTTGATACTCCATCCATCCATCCATTGTCGGGTGGGGTTCAATTTCCACACATTCCCTTTATAACTGGTCATTCCAAGAATAATCGATCCCCAAAATTCCGGATTCTTTGATTAACGGATCGTTGTAGCACCGCTGGTGTAGTTCCCTCCCAGCTGGAGTAGAAGTTCCCAGGATGGGTCTGGCTTTCGTAGGCCTTCAGTCAGAGCTCCTAGGATTGATCGGCTCACAGATTTGTTCTCAGACACAGCACCCCCCCATTGGTCTGGCCCTGGAAGAGCACTGTGACGGGGTAATATGCATTTGCTTGGTGGTGTGGAAAAATTCAAATCTCTTGTTGACTTTAGGCCAATTGCACCTTCTTCTCAACAGTAATGAAACTCGAGAATGGCTTCCAAGCAATTTTGTGGATAATTGTTTGAGATTGTGTCATGTTTCCTGCTCCATCTTCTTTCTGCTCGCCTGACCTTCTCCTCACTCTGCCTCAGGCTGTGTGATGTGGACTAGTCTTGTGATAATGCATGTCATAAGCGGGTAATCAGCGCCTAATCGGACAGTTTGCAGTGGAATGCCAACAAAAACTATTTAATCTGAACAGAAGTAGGTCTGAGTACATTCTGAGTAATCGAATCTGAAATAAAAAGGTAAAATGTTGAGAATTGTCTCAGATTGCACTCTTTAAAAGGGATTGATTCAAAATCAAAATTTAAATCAACTTCTAGTTTTCTGATGACATTATGAGAAATCCAATTTTTTTAAATCTTAAACTTGAAATCCTCATACAGACAAAGGTTGGGGTTTATTTGTGGTTAGCTAAGCTTAAAGACAATCAAAAGGTGTTAAAATCTCAGATGATGCTTCCCATGTTAAATTGGGTCAAGTAACCATCAGAATTTATTTTTTTTAAAGCTCATACTGGGATTGCTTTCTGCTCTGCATGCTGCAATAACTCTGATCTACGGCTTCGGTGCATCTCTGTGCAAACATCCAGCCCACGTTCTCACTCTGTTCTCTGTGCTCTGACTCAAGGATAACGGTGAAGGTGGTGAGGTGGTAAACGGAGTGTCAGAGCCCAGTCCATCAGGGTCTCCGGGGGCGTCTCGCAAGGCCAAGAGCAGCCAGGCGGCGACTCTGCCAGCCAAAAGCCAACAGGACGGTCCCGCGTCCCAGCAGGAGGGCTTCCTGCACCGCAAACATGAGTGGGAGGGTCACAACAAAAAGGCCTCCAGCAGGTATGAGACCACCTGTTTTTTACACATTACTAAATAATCTAAATTAATTTAATTAATTAGATTAAATTAATACTAAATTAATAACTATAATAACTAAATTCTTGCTATTTCTGTTAAAACCAATGTAAAAAAAGAATCACAACGATTCTTTAATAAAATCCTTTACTGTGTTGAGTATACATGAGGCGACTGTGGAGAGAAAAAATTCCCTCAAACAGAACTAGCAGTTTCTTCAAATATTCAGGACCAGTGAACCTGTTTGCTGACACGGTAAACTGCTCTCTCCGCCTGAAGCTGCTGAAATCTGAGTCGCATGTCTATGGGAGGGCGGAGTCACAGGCTGCAGCAAGAGTTAAAAATAAATTGTGCTTCTCATCAGAGTTTTCATAACTTTCCAGTAAAGTTTTTATGTGTCGTCTTTTGCAGTTTGTTTTTTTTTTTTAAAAAAGACCTTTTTGACTATTCTAAGAGCTTGATTGATGTGCTTCTATCGACATGCTGAACTGAAGATGAATGCTATGGTTGAAATTTTTAAACAAGAAAAAATAAAATAAAATATAGGCCTGAGAGAAAATAAGAAAAAATTGATGCAAAGCTATAAAAGATCAGGAGTTTGGGGCCTGTTCATTAGTCAGAATTGATGCAGGTGTGACCTACAGTCCCTTGAAGCTCATTGAAAGTGGAGCGTCATGCCAATGGTCAGTGTATCGTGAAGTATTCGTAAGGACTATGTAAATTGCAGACTAAGGAAGCCGGAGCTCAGCCTGACTGGAAACGAACCGAGACCACCTCCAAAGATGGGTCCAAGAGCGGCTCCTGGTCCTGGACAAGGGCCAGTTTGTGTATTCAGACTGAAAGTTTGTTCCGGATTATCAGGGAAATGAACGCTGGTCCACTTCAGGTGAACCAGATGTGTCCAGTTTTTGCTCTATGGGGCTCGCCAAGCGGTCTATGACCGGTGTGCCCTATACAGGTTTGCCCACTTTTTACCTGCAGACAACCCATATCTACCCATAAGGGCAGTTGCGACTAAGCCATAAAGCAACGTCACAGCAGCCACGAACTTAATTGGCACCTGAAGGCTTTACATCCATTTCAGATTCATGAACCTCAGTAATCCTTCAGACTGAGACATAAGAGTTCGCTTTGGAAACATGTTTTGTCTCAGTGTTCAATATTCCAAGGAGACGTCTACATGAGGCTAGTTCTGTCTTGTTAGGAGTGAATGCACTGAATGTTTTCCATGATGGAATATCCAGCAGACACAAATTGTTTATCTGCCGGTGCCTGAAAGTATTTGATCTACCGGTAATCTGGATCCCCCTGAGTTCAGCGCTTTGGCCTTGGCTCTCCCAAAACAAATCTGCTTCCTCACCGAATAAAATGTGGTTTGATGTGAAGGTCGACATCTGCTGTCATTTTCCTGCTCAGGCCTATCTTGACCTCGGCATACCCACTCATCCCCCTCTGGTGCAGCCCTTGGAGCGGTGCACTGGTGGTTCTCTCCCTCCCTTCTGCCTGTCCTAAATGCTCACACAAAATGTACTGCTGTCATTTTGTGCTTTTTCTTTGAATACCGAGTACAGATGCATGTTGTTGCTTTTTTGCCGCTGCTGATCCCCTCATATAGTTTTATAAATCTCCCCATCTAAAAAAAAAAGTAATTTCGTTGTACCTGTATTTGTACTTTTACAGTGACAATAAAAGGCTTCTGATTCTGGTGATCAAACTGCTGAATCATCAACATAGAGAAGGACTTTTTTTCCCTTTGTTTTTATAATAACTGTAATTAAATTACGGTTTTGTGTAATTAATCGTGAAAATTAGTTCAAGATCTTTAAATTAAAAATCTTTTATTTATGTTTTTTCAAGATGTCTTCCTCTTCTTTTTTCCTTGTGACTTTTGGATCCTTCATCGGAATTCTGCTTTCAAATGATGTTTGCTGTTTATGTCAGTAGATCGCAATGAACCTTGGTTGGAGGTTAGATGAAGACCTGATAACTTCTCCTGCTCCACCCTTCAGGTCGTGGAACAACGTTTACTGTGTGATCAACCAGCAGGAGATGGGTTTCTACAAGGACCAGAGGAGCGCTGGTCAGGGCATTCCCTACCACAGCGAGATCCCTGTCAGCCTGAAGGACGCTGTGTGCGAGGTGGCGCTGGACTACAAAAAGAAGAAGCACGTCTTTAAACTCAAGTGAGGTTTTTTTCGTTTTACTTCTAAAACTTCCAGCATTTTAGTGTCTGGGACCAAAAGATAAAACGATCTCTGTGATTCTTTTGCAACAGAATTTCCGACGGGAACGAGTATCTGTTCCAAGCCAAAGATGACGTAAGTGATGCTAATCATTAAGATTTATGCCTTTCTTTCATCATTGTCTTATTTATTTCAGTTTTTCTTTCACAAAAGTAACAAAACAAAATATTTTTTAAGTTCCTTTGTATTTTTTTACGTATAAAATGAAGCATTTTCAGGAGTATAGATCATAAAAAATCTGTATAACAATAGATTTATTGCATTTATGAAGTTTACATGTTCTGATAGTATTCATTTTTGTCAGAACATCTTTTTTTATGGAATTAAAATAGATTAGTTGTATATTTTCTCAAACCAAAGCTTTCATTCCATCATGGTTCCAATTAAATACATTGCAAAAAAGTACAAGTTTTTGTATAAATGTCAAAATCCAGTTTAGCAGTTTGTTCAGTAATCCTGATGTTGTAGTGTGTTGTTTATCAGAAACACAGTTTTCTTAAACCTTTTGTAACCAGCAGGGGTGTACCTGTGGAAAAATGTTTCTATGTTGGCTTCATTTAAAAACCTCAATGAAAAAACTGTTTTTTAACATGTTGTGATGGCATTTTTCAGATGATGAATTAAGCTCAATTGTATTTCTGAGTATTTCTTTATTCAAATCGTTGTGAATCAGGAGCAGATGAAAAAATCCTGTTTGAAAACATGGCCTTTATTACGTAGAAAATACGCAGGGAGGGTCAGAAGCTCCCCGCTCCGCCTCATTCTGATGCATCCACTTATACCAGTCGTCTTTGTTTTCCTCGTCTGAGCTGGAAGCTGGATCAAAACTGGCTCCAATGTTACTCTCATTTTGTTCCACTGATAATGTTGGGTTGGGGTTGTAAGGGGCTGTAAGCTAGCAGGATAGCGTGTAAACAAATGGATAATGGGAAGTGGAGGCAGGCTTACTCCCATGCAAACAGTCCTGCCCACAACTCAGAGGTGAATTTCAAATGAACTACTGCCGCTCTGCTGAAACCATGTCCTAGAAAACGACACATTTTTGATTTGGCTAAAAACAGCTGGGGACGATTTTACAATAGATCCATAGATGATACGAGTAAGACTTTGAGCGGATCTAAGAGGCTTTTATTTTTAAATCAATTGAGAGTTTTTGTTGGTGAAAAACAAATTTACTTTTATAACTTAGTTATAAAGAAAAAAAAAAAACGCCAGAAAAACATAAAAACTTATTTTTTATTACTTCTGACATTGGAGCTGGAAGCTGTCCTTTGAAATTAAAGTGTTTCTCCAAAGATTTTAGTGTTTGAGTTAAGCGATCCTTCAAAGGCTTTTGCTCTAAAAGATGTCTCCTTTGGTGTTCATCTAAGGCTTTGAATTTAATTCATGTTAGCGTTTGCTTTTGAATCACAAACGTGATTGAAAAGTTGAATCAGGAACAGATTAAAGTTATGTATAGCCTCACATTTCACTGTGATGTGTTGAGAGGACAGTTGGCGCTTTTTTCAGCTTCATTTCTTCAGGAATGACTCTTAAATTTCTCTTCAGGAGGAGATGAACTTGTGGATCTCAACCATCTCCGGCGCCATTTCAGGCGACAAGCCAGAGGTCACGCCCAGCAGCCACAGCACGCCGGCCCAAGCCGCTCGGGCCCAGACGATGCCGGCAGCCGTCGCCATGACGACGGCAGAGTCCAGCCCGGGAAAAAGAGAGAAAGACAAGGAAAAGCGCTTCAGTCTGTTTAGCAAGAAAAAATAGACGTTGCTCTTTTTCTTCCTCCTTATTTCCTCCCTTTCCTTCCTCCTTCCCTGCGGAGCTGTTTGGGGTGGACTGTCGGTCAAATGCTGTTGTGTCAAACATGAGTAGAATAAGTGCTCAGACATGCTGATGTGATCCAAACCATCATAAGATTATTAACTTTAAACCATTTTATTTCATAACACCTAGAAAACCGTCCCACGTCACCCCAGATGGCTTCTCTGTCTCCTCCTCTTCCTCTCAAAGTGTGACTCCAGCATGCAAGCTCCGAGCCAAAACTCTCCACTCTGTGCCTATCAACCGTCCGGTCGGCTCAGAGGGTCAGAACAGCTACGCCACGGCACCCGAGTCCTCCGCCGCGTTTCCGTGCGAACACAGGAACTTTCCAGGAACCACGACGGAGAAGTGACTGAGGCGCGCCGCTTCCAGCAGCTGCCGTCAGACAGACACAAGCCAGAGTTTGCCGCCAAACAACACCCAAGAGGAGTTTCCAGTCTGTCCTTTCATGGCGTTTTCTTTGTGTTTCCTATCGCCTGCCGTTTCTCCGCTCTGCTCCCTCGTCTGTAGTTCGCGTCCTGTCCCTCAGCTCGTTCCTGTTCGGGTCCATCCTCCGCTTTTTTTGCGAGGCCTTGTCTTTGCAAGATGACGTGTATCCCCCTGTTGTGGGAAAACCGAGGCCACGGCGGGGTAATCCTCTGAAATTACCACCTGACGCTACAGACTCCTGTCCTCAATATGTCGAGTGAGGAGGAGTTTTCTGCACTGAAATAAATCTTCAGCTCCTCTGTTGGTTCATGTTGTGCAATAAACCAGCGAGAGGCCAACAATCACACTCTGTTCCCTTCTGGTGCGGTCTAATTCCTGCAGAAGGGTAGAGAGAACAGAGACTTTGCTGTAATTTGGAGCGTTACCCTGCGGTGCTTTGAACTGTATGTATAACTTGTGTATAACAATCTGTTCAAATTAAACCTGTGTTTAATTACACTTATTACTAGTACTAATAAGAACAACCATGATAAGCTTTGTTGAGTAAAACTTTTCTTTGTGAAAACGCTTGTAAAACCTGAATGAAGGAGCCGTCGAGTTCGCTTGATGGGCGGGGAATAAATACCTGAGACCAGGAGGAATGTTTCATAACTCCAAATTTTTAAGCATCCTATCAGGTTTCTTTTCTACTTTTTTTGTTGACATTCCTGAAACCTTCGCTCCGTCTTCTCTCAGTTGCCTGCTCTTATTTTTTTTGGTTATGTTTCTCCTGTTTTGTGTCCCATATTTAAACTGCTCCCCAGTTTTATTTAGATGGACTAGTATGAAGGCATAGGTGTTCTTTAAAAGTTGCGTTTTTGTCGTCAAGTGGAAAATTGGTTTCAAAAAGCCTTTACAGAAAGTGAAGCAGTGTTGCAGAGTAGTGGTCGCTTGCTTGTAGGCTTCAGCTCTCCGTTTTTGAGATGTAAGACTTTTGCTGTCCATGACCTTTGGAGTGAAATTTGCTGAGCTGTACTCAGAAGGAGGATTTCAGGTATGGAAGTTCCCTGATGACAAAATTAGCTGAATGAATTTCAGCCTCCCCGATGCTCATTTCCTTTGGAATCAACCCCTTTTATAATTAGAAAATGTCTCGTTTAAAATGTTTTTTTCCCCCCTTTAGTTTCGGTTTGCATCTGATTTGCTGTATTACTATTAAAGCATGTCCAGCTTTAGGTCCCACAATCCTCTCTCTCCCTGACATCCTGGTTTCATCAAACTGGCAGCTTGAATTTGTCTGCATGGATTATCTGATCAGAGTGGAGCGTTTTCATGATAAAGTGTGCGTGCCTCAAGGAAGCCAGAGTGCCAAAATGATCCTATTTTTGTTAAGTTTTGTCATCGTGGAACTTCTTTATCTACCAGTAAAACTCAACAGAAATGAGCAACAAAAACATCTCTTTTCCACAGGTGTTGGTGGGCGGGGCTTCAGCTCTCACACCTCTAAAGTAACTGACAGACTTTTCACTGGGTGACTGATCCTGTTCTGTTTCTATTTTGTTTTTCTTTGTGCTGCTGTCTCTGGCGATTTATTAAATATAGTGTGCATTCATATGTCACTGTAACCATAGTAACAAGATATTTCTTCATACTGCACAATCAATACGCCACGATGGGGTGGGTGGGGTAGGAGGGTGGGGCCTGTGGGGTTTGTAGGTGAGGTGGTTGGTGTGATTTGGACCGGGGGGTGTCACTGCTAGATGGATCTGCACCCGTAGACTTTTCCCCATCTCTGTTACATATGTGCAAAGAGCCATTAAAGTGCTTTCAAAACAAAACAAGCCGATTCTGTGTTTTTAAAGATTCGATGGCATATAGACTGCAACTTTAAGCAAAAAGTTAAAAGTGAGGCAGTGTACTTGAATTTTACTTTTTTACTTCTTCAAATGTTCCAATTTAGTCTGAAGAAGTATTCAGTTGGTATACTACATGTACAGGGTCTTTTTTTGCAAAAGCTGCTAAGAACGTAACACTACGTCATGCTAAAATGCTTAAGATTAATCTGAGTAAAATACATTTATTTTACAAATATTCCAGTAAAATTTGGTTGGAAAAATGTTAATGTTTTAGTCTTTAACTCCATGCTAACAAATGCTAATGCTAACACTTCCATTAAAGCTCAGATTTTTGATTTCTTCTAAAATACTAAAAAAAAAGAAAAAGCAAGAAAAAAGATTTTAGAAAATATTGGTATTAAAAATTATTGTTCCAAACATGTTTCAAAACTCAGCCAAAAGAAATGGGCTAACTAAAAACAAAAGCTACTCCCCCCAAAATGCTAAAACACAAAGGAGGCTAACTGAGATAATGGTGAGACAACAAAAAAAGCTAAAAAATGCTAAGCTCAAAACAAATTTAATTCCATGTTTCAAACTACATAGGAAGCTAATACATGTTTGGAATATCACATTCAACATTGTGGATTCTAAAATGACACAAGAAAAGTTAAATGTTGTTAAAGAATGAGAACAAGTGCCTTCAAGTCTTAAACAGCAAAATAAATAAATGCTGCTTATCAATGCTGAATAGTAGACACTAACTATATACATACATACATACATACATACATACATACATACATACATACATACATATGTGTTTCATTAAAAACAGGTATTATGTGTTTGTATCCATACGTTAACTCACATCAATGATAATAACAGTTTTCTTGTACCAAAACTCAAATGTAAAAGCCAAAGAAAAGAATTCTGAAATTCCTGGAGCAGATGAAGAATTTTGGGATTGCTAAGAATGGAAAAGGAGTTACAAAAGCTAAGAAAAAGAGGACAAGAATGCAGAGTAGAGGAAAGATGATGATGAGGAATCATCATCCAGTTAAATGTCAGGAAAAACAGAAACTGCTTCAAATTTGTGGGGGTATCACCATTGCAAACACAAAACACATCTAGTCTGTTCTGAAAACTTTGTTGAGAACTGAATGTTCTGAACAAACTTGTAGCCAAGATTTGGTGAAAGGATTTGGATTCCAAAATGCCACATTTTCTTTTCTCAGTGAATAAACCAATGCCTTGCGAGATATAAATATATTTATAAAATAAAATGGTCCCACCTGGCCTGTTTGAGGTTTGATTGAGTTTGATGACCCTGCACACAATCTGAAATGTTTCTGAGGCTGCTCTCTTCTGGAGAGAGAATCTAGTACAGGTGTTGTTCCTGGAATCTGCTGCAGTTTGGGGGTTCACAGCCCTCAAAATACGACAGGAACAGTCTTCTTTCAGCCTTTGTTATTTCTCGATCTTCTTATGTTCCCTCCACCTGATGCTGGTTTCACTTTGGATTTCCATTACTAAAACCTTCTCCTTGTTCAGCACCACTGACACCACTTTGATAACAATTGTCTTTTCTGGAAGTCCCACAGCATTTTGGCTTAATCAGATGTTTCTCATCTTGACATCGAGACTTGTAGTCTAACACAGAGGTTCCCGGCATGATACATGCCTCAGCAACAGTTATGATGTTCCATGTATGGCTTGCCTGCCGGCTCCTTACACCCTCCTGAAATGTGCTGGGTTGTCTCAGGAGTGTCCTTGTCTGCCCCCTAAGTCCTGGTATGGTAGATCCTGACCTCCTTTTGATCTTGTAATTAGTTTGCTTCTGTGCTGTCATGGTTAGTGTCCCTCTGTAGCCCTTTAACTACTTTCAGTATCAGCCTCTGTTTAAGCCACACCATGCAGAGATTTGTCCTTTCATGAGGGTTCTTGCTCTCCCGCCTCTTTCTCCTTGGATTTCTTCTCTCTGAAGTCACTTAGCCCACCCTGTTGCTTTCTTATTCCTTATTTTATATTTTGAAATACAATCACAACTGGATTTTGGGCCCTTTTTGGACACAGTATCAACCGAGTAACTTAATTTGGCCACAGAAGGCTAAAAACAGTTTGTGACTTCAAACAAGACAGGATTAAAATACATCAATCTCATATATTCAGTTCGCAGAATTGTTGTCCTTGCTTCCCAGCTGGTTTCAGCACCGTGGACAGCTCCTGTCCGCCCCTCTGCTGCTGGGATTTGTAGCTAAATTTCCCATTTTGTTGTCATCCACAGTCAATGCATTTCTGGTCACCGATGGAACACAGTCTCCCACAGTGCTTTGCGCACCCTCTTGTGTATCTGCGGTGTTCCTCTCATTTTTACCTTACGAGTCTGAGCTGAGTATCTCCGAGAACTGGAGCGGAAACAAGGGCACCTAGAGCCTTCAAAATTAAAGCATGGGCGTCTTTTCTTTCCTTTGGACCTTCAGATTTATAAATATAGAAGGATCCGCTAAAACATTTAGTTGGGAAAGAGTTATAGATTGTGTTTTTATTATTATTTTATGTAATTTAAAAAAGGCCCATAGATTCGTAAAAGTATGTCGTAAAAATACTAAGGCTTGCAGCGTTGCAGGATCAGTCTAATTTATTTTATATAAAAAATGCAATTGTTTGTAACAATAAAACAAAATCCTTTTTTTTAGCTTTTATTTTCTTGACCAAACACCGGAAGCGCTGATGAAGCGCGAGGCTTTTATTTTGCTTGATGCTCGTGCTTGTCAGTGGGGTAAAGAGGCGCGTGCCAGCATCCTCGTGCCGAGTTTCGGCCGTCGTCAGGGAGGATCTCCGTCAGAGTCCAGGTGTTTGCGCGTGCGCCCGCCAGCAGCCGGAGGATGCTAGCCTCCCTGCCGTGATGCCGCGCGCTGGAGCCGGGGCTGATGCTCTCCTCCGCCCGCTGCGGAACCATCTGCCGTGTGTCGTCGCTCTGCCTTCCGACGGCTCCTCGCGTCTCCGCGGCGCCGCATCCTCGCGCGTCCCGCCGGATGTGTGAATCAGCCTCCACGCACGGATACAGCTGCCGTGAACGCGCGCAGAGGGGGAGACAGGAGCACAAACAGCCGCGCTGTGGTCACGCACGGCCGGGAGGATTAACGCACACTGGGATTACTGCTGCAGGATCAGAGACTCCCGTCAGTCCTGACTGGGTTTGTTGCTGGCGTAGTCGTTTTTGAAAAACAAAACAAAAACAAAAAACTTTATAGACTCATGGAGACAATTTCATCTCTTCACGTTATATAAATAATAAAACAAAAGCCCATCTCCTAACTGAGGACATCTAAGATTAAAAACGTGAATATGCGATGTGCGCGCGGGCGGATGGAGAAGAAAGTTACTGCTCGAAATAATCTGGAAATAATCTCAGACACCAACGAGGATCTGAGCTCCTCGTCAGCGAGGAGGGCGATGGCTGGTTATCACCTGCAGAGGAGATGAATGGAACCACACTGATCACAGTAAACACAGGAACATTATGGGATGGATTCGCCTAGACTATGATGGAGAGCCATGAGGAGAGAGCTGGAGCCTTAACTCCTCCTCAGCAGCGGTGATTTGGATCTCCTGTTGGACTTCGAAGTGAGTTCGCTCTTCTGTGTATCTGCTTCTGCTCCCCATATCTATCAGGGGAAACTGAAGGAGCAGAAGATGAGCTCCGACCCAACCGGAGCTGCCCCACCACTTTGATCATCCAAAAACCCAGAAAACTGATATTTCTGCTCCGGGATTAAAGGACAACCTCCGCTCTGCTGTGGAGGAGTGAGGGGCAGAAGGAGGAGCCGGAGGAGGCGCGGGCCCGTCAGATGAGTGAACATGTCGGACCGGAGCGCCCCGGGCTGCCGGCTCAGACTGGACTGGGTCTACGGGTACCGGGGCCACCAGTGCCGGAACAACCTGTTCTACACGGCCGGGAAGGAGGTGGTGTACTTCGTGGCGGGAGTGGGCGTGGTTTACAACACGAGGGAGCACAGCCAGAGGTTTTACATGGGACACAACGATGACATCATCAGGTGAGACTCGGGATTTTATTTGGGACTTTCACCTCCTTTCACCTCATCTGAAATGTTCATACTAAACATTTCCGCTTTTAACATCAACAGATGGTCATCTAAAAATGACAAAAGAAGCTGACTTTCAAAATAAGTTATGGAACAAACATCTTAGAGTCCATCCATAACTGTATTCCCTCCCCATTGAGCAATAGCATGTTTTGTGTCAGCTGTTGATGCGTCTATGGTGTCTATGGATCTAAAATGATCAAACCCGTACCACAAGTCCATATAAATGGTGATTAATATCATCTATGAACCATTACCTAAAACACTCAAATGTTGCATAGCGGGGGGGTCATAATATAAACTCACTGGCCACTTTGTTATGTCAACCTTGCTAGTACTGAGTTGGACCTGCTTTTGTCTTCATTCATTCATTTTCTAAGCCGGCTTTTTCAGGGCTGCCGGAGCCTATCCCTGCCACTCTGTGGGTGAAGGCGGGGACATCCTGGACAGGTGGCCAGTCTGTCGCAGGGTAGAATGTCCACAAACACAAACCCAGTCTCACACCTATGGACAATTTAGAGTTGCTAATTAACCTATGAAGCATGTTTTTGGACGGTGGGAGGAAGCCGGAGATCCCGGAGAGAACCCACGCATGTATAAGGAGAACATGCAAACTCCACACAGAAAGGTCCCCCACAGATGTAGTTTTTCACGTCCCCCAGCCGGGACTCGAACCGGAGACCTTCTTGCTGTGGAGAGGCAAGAGTGCTAACCATTGCGCCACCGTGCAGCTTTTGCCTTCAGAACTGCCTTAATCCTTGATTCAACAAGGTACTGGAAATAGTCCTCAGAGTTTGGTTCATCTTTGCATGACAGCATCACACAGTTGCTGCAGATTTGTCGGCTGAACATCCATGATGTCAATCTCCCGTGATTGGATACGCATCCTGATACATGGTCCACGTAAAAGATTCAACTAACTTTGTAGCGATACGATTCAGTCCAGTTCTTTTACCTAAGACCTTGGTTGTACGTACCAAAATTCCACCGAATGGCCACCTAGGATGCAAGTCTTCAGCAAATACGGCAGGTGCCTGCGCAGCGGCGTTTGTGATCGGGAGGCAACAGTCACATTTTTACATGCCACCGAAGGTTTAAGGAAGAAGTTCAAATTAAACAGCAACTTGGTGATTTTTGGACATCAGTCATATGGTAGTCCAGCGACAGGAAGGCAGCAGTGCGATAATTGACTGATAGGAGGGTCTCCAAAGTCCCCAAAGTTGTCTGATGACCGGCCGATTTCAGACTGCCACCATACAGCCACCCCCCTTCCTCTGTGCTGCTGTGCACTGCCGTCCAACTGTCAGAAATCGTTCTTTAGCAGCGCAGGCCCTCAACGAGGGCTGCTTACACGTAGAAGCTGAGATGAGACCGCCATCCCAGTCACCGCGGGTCCAAATGGGGAGACGAGATTGATGCTGCACAAACCTTATTATGGCGTTGATGGCCCCACAGCAACTGTGAGACCTGCATATTGAGGAATTGTGGTTGACGCTGAGAAGAATACGAAGACGACTACTCATAGAAGTAGGTCAACATTCACAAGAAGGGTGTGAAGAAGAAGAAGTTGTTGGGCGATTCTGTGGCTGCAGCGCAGTCTTGCTCGGACAGTAGACAGCTTCTACTCCAGGGCTGATGGCGTAACACTTGATGTAGTCGGCCGCCGTCCAGAGACATTTACGCATCATCCAATCAGAGCTGCTGCTGACTAGCGATCTGGCTGCCACCGCCCTCCGGCCGCCAATTTCATAATGACGTCATCCCCACCTGACTGACTGATGACTGACAGCCGCCTGACTGCCGCCGTCCAACATCCATGACCACGCCAAGGATTTTGAAAATATCGGGCACCAATTTCAGTCTGGAAGATTCTGTCGATGCCTCCCCCAGTTGAGTTTGTGACCTTAGCATAAATTGACAGAAACTAGATATTTATTATTCGTTTGGTATTTAAACAAAATGAAAATGTCTTGTAACAGATCAACTTTTTTCTTACTGGCACTTTTTATTTTCTGCAACAAAAACAAAATGTCCAAAGGGCAAACGAGCTTCAAACAATAAAACCTGCATTTGGATTTTATTTTACACCTGCTTCCTTCACCTCTTTACCAAATAACCCATTGAGTCATTTCTTATTAATCATAAAATTATATTGATTAATTTAAAGAGTGTTTAACATTCAGATCTGGATACGGCGACCCTCCTCGCTGAATCTTTGCAAAACATCCGTTTGAATGAGCAGAACAGCCTCAAACATGAAAACAAATATCATCAGAGTGTGCAAAAACTTGTAGCACGCTCTTTTTGTAACTCAGATTGACTAATAAACCACTTGTTTGTAGTGTGAAACCAGTGAAACACCCCCAAACCCTTAGTCTGGGATTATCTTTCATTTTGTTACTCAAGGATGTCCCGTTTTGGCCTGGTTTCCTTTCTATACACAAACATGCAATTCACGAGCGCAGCTTTACTGTCCAAATGTTCCAGCCACAGCAGGCCTTAAAAATTTGAGGCATGTGAACTTCAGGCTGCAAAAACAGCACAACGCTTCTGCTTTCATTTTCAGTCCCGCTCCATCCAAAAGTCTTTAGGCGTAATCCTCTAGGGATTAAACTTCGTCAAAGTTAGAGTGCAGCCAAAAAAAAAAAAGTCTTTGATCCTGACTTTTAGATAGCGTCACCATGGCAACTGTGCAACGTACAAAGAAATAGAAGCTAGATGAAGCGTCTCATGGAGATGATTTTGCATTAGAATCTTTTAGCCAGTTTTGGGTATTCTCATGTCATCAACAGTTCACCTCTCTCTTCCATTTTTTCATCAAAACTACAGAGCCATCTAGTGATATCAATAAGAATTATAAGCCTTGAACGTGACATCTTCACCCTGTTCTGAAAAACAGATTGGATCTGTTCAGGAATGCATCCTAGTCTTATTTTCTGTTCTCTGCAGTATGAGGTGGATTTTTTTGCAACCAGTTTATTTGACATTCAGGATGGTTGGAGTACAAACGTAGTACAGTACGGATCAGTCGATGGAGCAAAATGGGGCACGGTGAGTTCTGGTCCAAACCGATCCATTTTCCAAAAATGAATTTGGGCTCACTACCTTCTGGAATTTTAATGTAGGTTGAGCTTTGGGAACCTGATGACATTTTCTTGTTTTCTCATGTCAGGCGCTGTATTTTACATCCGTTTGATGCCATGCACTGGGATGGGGATTTTGGACAGAATGAGCAGCAGGAGATCATCTTCTTCTTCCATACAGGAGTTCATGGGGTGTGACAGATGTAGTAGCGTGAGGGGTTGCCCAACCCCGGACAGTTCACCAGCCCATTACAGAGCCTCACACTCACATCTTTAACCCTTGTGCTATCCTAGGCACTTTAACGTCGAGAGTTGGGTCATTTTGACCTAATTAGAGCAGGGGTCGGGTAACCTTTTACTCAAAGAGCCATTTGGGACCGCTCTAATAAAAAAAGAAAGCACTGAGCCACAACCCGCTTTGACATCATTATATATTATGCATGGCATATTATTCAAAGGTGCTCATTACGTCGATCGCGATCTAACGGTCGACCTTCAATGACATGAGTGTAGATCGCGGGCCAGAAAAGATAAAAAAAAAAAGTACTTGTAATCCACCAGCCAACTGGTCAAAATCCTCACTGAGAAGTATCACGACTTGATTGACATGTAGATTGGCCAATCGACATCAGTCTGGAAGTACAACGCTGCAAATGCACATTATGTTCTTTAAAGGATGACATCGCGGCCGCGTGTGAGAGGAGCTTGAGCCTGGTCTGATCGCTTCATGGAGCTACGTGTTTAATAATGCATGGTAGACACTGAGAATGTGGAGAGATCAGGATTATTATTTTGAAGAGTTCTACTTGGTAATCATGTTTCCATATTTGAGTTCATAAAATCATCCCAGAGAAAGTCTCTGCTTTAACTCCCATTAGGAAAGCTGCGCTCAATCTGACGCCTGTTTCCATCTCTGATTGAGAGTTTGGCCAAAGCCCCTCCCTCCACCTGTTTACCTGCTTTCCTCTCTACCTGTCTACCTGTTCACATCCTCTGCAGCTGAGAGTTGTTCTCCCCTGCGCTCCTCAGTGTGTCCTACACAGAGAGCGCAAAATACGGTGGTCGTGGGGGCTCCCAGCGCCGCATTAAAGAATGAAAGAGCGTCACGCAGGTTGCGGCGGTGATAGAGCGGTTAAGCAAATGAATGAAAGAAGTGCCCACTGAAGAAGATATTCAACATTGCATACATTTTATTATTAGTCTGAACTATCTTTATTTAGAATTTTTTTTCATTTCTTATCAGTCCAGTACGGGAAAAACATAATCAAAACTCTGTGTTGGGAGGTTTTTTGGCTGGTCTACTGTTTTCAGATGATTCTCTTTCGCTGGAAAACTGTGACTTATCTGGCAACGCTGGCGCAAACTCCTCAGTCTGTCATCAGCGCAGTTGCTCTGCCCCGTGGCACGCCAAGTTCCCGCAGAAGATCGGAGTGTTGACAGTTACCCACGCGGTGTCCTCCTGCTATCAGCCTGCAGGTCTCACCGATAGTCACAAACTCATTACGGTTGTTTTTTACGTACTCGCGTCGCACGGAACCATCACAGCTACTTGAAATGCCAAGTGAAAATGAAAACTAAAATAAAATTTAATTATTATAAAATACTCATTATTTCCAAAGTCACAGGAGCCACAACAGATGGATGAAAGAGCCACATGTGGTTCAAACGATGGGTTACGAATTCTGCACTCAGACAGTGCTGAACCTTTTTCTTCAATGATTTTGTGATCTTGACTGGTGTCCATGGACATATGAAATCTTTCCACCTTTATCCACCTTTGTCATGGTAGGGAGAACACGTCAATGCAAGGGTGGGCTCATCTAAGATAGCACTACAAGCAAAGTCCCCAAAAAGGACAGAGGAGCAGTAGGTACGTACCTGGCAGCCACGCCTCTGTCAGTCTGCCCCAGGGCAGCAGTGGCTACATCAGTAGTTACCATCACCAAGTATGAATGAGGAATGAATGAATAATGACACACTGGAAGCACTTTGAGCGTCTGGAAAGCTTAGATAAATCTAATCCATTATTATTATTATTATTATTATTATTATTATTATCTTTATTTTATTACATTACAGTACACCAGCCAACTGAAAGGTTTTTCTTCATTGTTATTTGCTTTTTGGCAAAAAAAAAGAAGAAGAAAAAAGGATTTGTCTGAATTGTTTAGTTTTTTGTTGTTTTGTAAACACAAATCATATACTGAAGTGACACAAAGCTGTGGCCAAAAAAATGAAGGCTTGAACCGAATTGTGTGAAAAGTGAATCGTGGCATCACTAGTGGTTAGGGGCCACATCAATCAAACACTGCTGACTTGTTCATTAGAGGAAGGCTTGCGTCCGGTAGAATTGTGCTGGTTGTGTTTTTTTTTTCTGTGTGCACATGTGGACGTGTGCACGTGTAGACTCCAAGTGGGTTTGAATTCAGAGGCGTTCAGGGAAGCAGCAGAAGGGATTTTCTTAGCTGATGGGAGCAAAGTGGAGGAGGGAGATGATTCAAGGGGGTTACTCATCGATGCAACACTCACACAAACACACTGACATGCTCACACACACACCTGTGTACTGTGAGTCATGGCAGCAGCAGGCATGTTTTGACAGTTTTTACAGCAGGGCTTTCAGCTGCAGCCTGCAGTGGTGTGTGTGTGTGTGTGTGTGTGTGTGTGTGTGTGGCTAATGCTGCCTCAGCCAGCTTTGCTCTCTAACAGCAGAGTTGTATCTGCATTTGTGCCAAAAATTTCCCTCACAGATGACTGCAGGTTTTCAGAGAAAGCACTTAATGTTTTGATGTTTTGCAGCTGAAATAAATTAAAAAGATGAGTTGTTTATTTGATTTTGAGTCCTCTGGGCTTTTTTTCCTGAACAATTCACGTGTGAGTGTGAATGCCAAACAGCAAAAGAGACAAAATGAACAAGTGCCATAAATGCATTTTAAATAAATATTTTTTTACAGAATGTCCAAAACCTGATTAAATATCAGTCTAGGTTAGAGATATTTGACATAACATATTCATTAAAACAAGTTACATGAAACTGTTCCTATATGAATAAAGTTTTTTGTCAATTGACATACCTTTGAAGATCTTTTGAAATCCTTCAAACTATAAAATGTTCTGCCCTTTATTATGTTCTGAGTAATAGTTTGAATAAGTTGTTATCCTCACTTTTATGGGCTTTATTTTGTAAGATGCTGTTAAGATAGGATGTTGTTACAACAATCTGTTTATATCTTGCATTTTCTCTCAGTACACACGGTCTCAAGTCTACATCCTCTCTGACATCTGCTTTGTGTTCAAGCTTTGACATCATCACCTGTGTTGCTTTATTCTTGACCAGAACTATAATAATAAGTCTTTAGTTTTGCAAAACATTAATAGAAAATGTATATGTTAAAACACTGGATGTTTGAATGATGGTGGATTGCCGCGCAGTGACTACTCATGTGCATTTAGGTGTATGTATGCTAATTTTATTCATATTTGACTGTTCTAAGAGCAGGTTTATTTTCTGTTTTGTAGTTTTTTACTCTGTTTTGGAGACATTTTTTGAGACAAATCTGAGCTATGGACGCTACATCCTGACTCTGCTCATGTTTCCAAAAGGAGTTAGGCTTACTGCTGAATTGCGTTAGATACACGTAAAGAGAGCAGGACAGTAAAAAAGATTTATACCTGTCTGCAACAACACAGCCAGCTAGAACAACGTCAGATATGGATGAACTTTTCCAAGATGGACATCAGTATGACTCGGAAAAGTGTAAGTTCAGATTTGTCTCAGAGTGCCAAGAGTGCAGCAAGGCAGAGCAGTGGCAGAAGCCACACGTGGCATTTGCAGAAAAGAGAAAAAGCATCAAGGTCGAAAAGGCTAAACTAGAAGCCAATCTAGAAGCACTAAAGTATGAAAGAGAGGCTGCAGCTGCTAATGCCCAAGCAGAAGTATTGGAAGCAGCAGAGACTCCAGAGGATGAAGGAGGCGAGTAAGAAAGTTCTCCACAAGCCACCCAAACACACATGACCGTGGCAGGACTATGCTAAAAACAAATGCCTGCTATTCCCAAATGCCCTGAATCAGCCAATCCTGCCAGAGCCATCGGAACAGTCTTTCGAGCCTCGCTTCAACCTTCCATCACAGTTTGTCTACGATGGGAAAGAATATTTCATCAAAAACTCCTGGCATATTCCACCAAAATATGAGCACGGACCAGGTTCCCCACATGCTCAACAGATTGGACTTGATTACAATTCATCCATCCAACTTAACGCTCAAACTCAGTGCCGAATCGACGAAGAATCACGACGCAGCTTACCTAAGCCTGGGGTAGATTTACCAAAGTACATCAGTGCATCTAATACAAGTGGTCCAGAGCCCTCAGCCTTCATGGACATGGCAAAATACCTAGCAAGGAAAGAGCTTGTCAGTACGGGCCTTTCACACTTTGACGACCGTCCAGAAACATACAGAGCATGGAAGTCCTCTTTTTCAAACACAATCAAAGACTTGATCTAACAGCAAGTGAGCAACTGACCTACTCTCAAATGGCTTGGGAAGGAATCCTGAACACGTCAAACGCCTGAGAGCAGTCAATATAGAAGGATCCAGTAGCTGTGCTAAAACCAGCATGGGAGTAGAAGACTTTGATGAATGTTATGGGGTTTCATGAAGTCATAGAGAGTGCTCTTTTTACAAAGCTCTACAACTTCCTAAGATCTACAAATATGACAATTACAAGTTGAGGAGCTGGGAGATCTCTTAAATGAGCTACTCACAAAGATGATGGCTACTTGTCAGGTTGGCATACCTAGACACTGCACGTGGGCATAAAACGGCTGTGAGAAGTTACCATATAACCTTCCAAGAAAAGTGGCTCACCTAGGATCAAATTACAAAGAACATTTATCAGGCCAGTTTATCCACCATTCTCCTATTTCACTTCCCTTCTTCATCTGTCATCAAGCCAAAACCAGAAATGATCCAAGTTTCACACCAGCAATCAACCTTCAAGCAGAACGCACAATTCCAAAGCGCATCAATCCCAGAACTGCAATCTCAGTGCACAAAACTAAGATCACCAATGTCCCAACTCCACATGAAGCGGCTCAAAAAGATGATGTAACCAAACAGTGTCCAATGATGCATAATAAGCCACACCCCTTAAAGAAGTGCCGTGGTTTCAGACTAAAGACTTGTGAAGAAAGAAAGTCTTACTTAAGAGAACAAGGCATCTGTTTTAGATGCCTGGCCCTTGCCTCATCTGGGCTCTGCATCGCAAAGTCACGCTAGCGGATGAGGAGCAGTGGAAGTCATATGGCCAGCCTTCACCCGGGTCCACTCTAAATGGGCAAGCAGGACTCAAATCCCCATGTTGATATGGGAGGCAAGGGAAGGAGGATATCACAACCTCCAGCCATCGGCCTCGTGCACCAAGGTTCATGGAAATAAAATCAAGTCAAAATCCTGCTCAAAGATCTGTCTCTGGCCAAGTCTACCCAGCGATCAGCCATGAAAAAGCCATGAAAATGTATGCGATGCTGGATGATCAGAGCAATAAATCTCTAGTCAGGTCAAAGTTCTTTGAGATGTTTAAAATCCAAGTTGGATGCATATCCCACATGCTTAAACTCAGCAGGCCTCACAATAAATGTCTCAGGAGGGCAACTGGATCTCCAGGTCTGGCAGCCAGGTGACAGCCTCCCACTCCCAGAACCAATTGGAATGTGATGATTTGCCAGACAATCGTGAGGAAATTCCGACACCTGAAGCTGCCCTCCACTATCCACATCTCAGGGATCTTGCCAAGGAAATACCAGCTCAATGATTATTGCCCAGATCCTTCTTCTAGGCCGTGACATTCTCCGCTACCACAAGGTGAGACAACAGGAAAAATGGTCCAGGAAACTCACCCTTTGCACAGAGACTTGACCTAGGATGGGTGTTGGTTGGTGATGTGTGTTTGGAAAGGGTCCATAAGCCAACAGTCTACAGTTGCAAGACAAACATATTAGAAGATGGCAGACCCACTCTTTTTAAGCCCTGCATGAACTGTGAGATCCATCTCAAACAAACATCGCCGACTCTCCAGTCAAGCCTGATGGACTCACCACCATCACAGCAGCAGTACTTACGGACACAGACACCTGGTCTCAGCAGTCTTGCAGTGAACACCAAATGATGACAAGCGTGCCTTCTCAATAGAAGATGAACAGTTCCTCAAAGTAATGGATAAACACGTTTTCCAGGATGAGTCCAACAGCTGGGTCGCCCCTCTCCCTTTCAGGTCGCCGAGACCTCCTCTGCCAAACAATCGCAACTGCTTCTCCTGACACGTCTGTCTTTGCTACAACGCACACTAGAGCGCAAGCCAAAAATGAAGGAGCAGTATGTTGCCTTCATGCAAAAAGTATTTGACAACAACCATGCAGAGCTGCACCTCCACTACCAGATGAAAGGAGTGTTGGTATTTGCCATCGTTTGGAGTCTATCACCACAAAAACCTGAAAAGATCAGGGTTGTATTTGACTCTAGTTCAAAATGCAAATGGCCTCTCTCCACAGTGTTCTGCCCACCGGATCCACCCCCTCAACAACAGCCTCTTTGGGCCCCCTATCCATTTAGGAGGGAAAGAGTTGGTGTGATGGCGGACATTGAACAAATGTTCCATTGTTTTGTAGTGAGAGAAGACCACAGAGACTACCTACGCTTTCCTTTGGTTTCGGGATAATGACCTCAGTAAGGACATTGTCGAGTACAGGATGAGAGTCCATGTATTCGAAATGTTCCTTTCCAGCTGTGCCGGCATACTGCCCCTGTGAAGAGCGGCAATGAGTGGAGAACAGGAGTATGGGTCAGACACCAGACACTTTGTGGAGCGTGAGTTTTATGTAGACGATGGGCTTGTCTCTACACCCACTCAGCAGGGCAATCACTTACAGAGAACCCAGGCTTCCCCCCTGTCAGGAGCCAAACCTGAGACTCCACAAGATCGCATCTAACAGCATCAGAGTTTTACAAGCATTCCCAGCAGGAGATCACGCCGAGGATGTTAAAGAAGTTCGCGTGGGTGCAGAAACGGTCCCTGCACAAGCACAACGCAGTCTTGGTTCGAGCTGGGAAATTGAAAGCATAATTTTTACATTTCAAGTAAGTATCAGTGATGTTATACACACGCGAGGAGTCTCTTCACTATAAATAGTCTTTTTCACTTTCGCTTAGGCTCTGTGACTATTGGAAGGAAATCTCTAAGTACGATGTTACATTAGAAGGAATAGATTGGGATGTCGCATTTCAAGAGAACATTTGCTGTGGAATTATGGAGAGATTCTCACATAAGAATTTGAATACCTTTCATATTCCCATGAATAACAAATTTCCACCTCCTTCCAGAGCTAAGCAAAGAGAGATCTGCATCTTCTCTGATGCTTCCACAAAGGCTATCGGTGCAGTAGCCTATCTCAAAACCACAGATGAAGATGGTCAAGTTCACGTGGGTTTCCTTCTAGGGAAAGCCAGACTTGCCCCTGCAAACGAACCCACCATACCCAGACTAGAGCTTTGTGCAGCAGTACTGGCTGTAGAAATGGCTGAACTCATTGTGCAAGAGATTGACTTCTGAATATGTAACTTTATTGTGACAGTAAAGTGGGTGCTGACATACACAACCAGTCCAAACGGGTTCTAATGCAATGTCCACAACAGAGTTCAGAGGATTCACAAATAACAGAGCCAAACAGGGCGTGTATGTGCCCACCGAGGATAACCCTGCGGACCATGCTTCCAGGTCTGTTCAAGCCCAGCTGCTCACTAAAACTAACTGGTTCACAGGTCCGGCATTTTTGTACAAATCACCCACAGCAAGCGACCAGCAACAGACATTTGAGCTTGTAGATCCGGACTCGGACGTTGACATCAGACCACAAGTAACAAGTTGCATAACAAGCTACAATGATGAGCCGCTCAATCCTGAAAGATTTGAAAGATTCTCTTCCTGGAAATCACTGCAAAGAGCAGTAGCAACTCTACAATATGTGGCACAGTCTTTCAAGTTAACAAACAAATGCCCCACTGGTTGTAGTGGGTGGCATCAGTGTAAAAGACCTCACACTGTTGATGAGCTAAATGAGGCAACCACGGTGATCCTACGCACTGTGCAGATGGCGTGTTTTCCTGAGGAACGTAAAGTCTTGTCAAAAGGAACTGAGGTAAACACCAAAAGTCCATTGGCAAGATTGAATCCTGCTACCTCTCCAGAAGGATTGTTGAGAATAGGGGGCAGGTTGAAGCAAGCAGATCTGAGTGAACAAGAAAAACATCCAGTTATTTTGCCAGGCAAACACCAGGCCCACACTTCCTATAAGACACTATCACGAGCAGGTGAGCACCAAGGCCGCACATTTACGGAAGGTGCAGTAAGAGCTGCCGGCCTCTGGTTGATTGGAGGCAAAAGAAGCATTAGCAGCATTCTGCATGGATGTATCACGTGCCGAAAGCTCCGTGGGAGAAGACAGAGCCAAAAGATGTCAGACCTTCCACAAGAGCGACTGAACATTTCACCTCCCTTCACCTACACTGGTGTGGATGTCTTCGGCCCGTGGTTCGTCACTGCCAGACGCACAAGAGGTGGTGAAGCAAACAATAAGCGCTGGGCGGTTCTTTTCACTTGTCTGAGTACCCGTGCAGTCCACATAGAGGCTATAGAGTCCATGAACACGTCGTCCTTCATAAACTCTCTGAGGAGATTTTTCGCAATTCGTGGGCCCTCCAAACAACTACACTCAGATTGTGGCACCACTGCTGGGGCTTGCAGAGTTGCAGCGTTCTACGGGCGTTGAAGGAGTCGGACGCTCCAAAGATACACTAACAGTCAAGGGTGTTCGTGGAACTTCAACTCGCCTCACTCTTCCCACAAGGGTGGGGTTTGGGAACGCATGATTGGAGTTGCACGGCGGATTTTGGACTCACTGTTAATGCGCACCCCTTCTTCTAGTTTGACTCCACGAAGTCCTGTGCACTCTGGGCGTGGGAGAAGTGACTCAATCACAACTCCAGACCGCTGGTCTCTGTTTCTCTGACCCAGAAGTACTTCAGATACTCACCCAGCCATGCTCTCACCAAAGCAGTGTGTACCCTCTCACCTGGGTGTCTACTGAGAAGGACATGTACAAGCAACAGTGGAAGGCTAAGTGTAAACGACTCAAGTGGTGACCAGTTCTGTGTCGTTGAACGTGGAATACCTGCACACATTGCAAGTTCGAACAAGTGGCAGGAGTCCTGTCGCAACATTGGCCGCGTGACGCTGGCTCTGTTAAAGACAGAGGTGCCAAACTGTCTAATGATCAGGTCTAAGGTATCGCTACCAAACCTTTCCTGACGTATGGAAAGTCCGCAAGATCGAAATTAAGACACAAAGCATGGGTGCATGAAGAAGTTTTCTTCGGGCTCGTCACAGAGATTGTTCTTCTCCTAACGGCTGTGCTGACTGAATGCTAATTCAGAATGTTTTTTAGTTTGTATGGCATCCCTGCTATGATACCAGGTGGGGAGTGTTCTGCCCTTTATTATGTTCTGAGTAATAATTTGAATAAGTTATATTCCACACTTTTTATGGGCTTTTATTTTGAAGATGCTGTTAAGATAGGATGTTGTTACAACAATTCAGCCATCTTGCATTTTCTCTCAGCAAGCACACGGTCTCAAGTTCATCCTCTGACATCTGTTTTTGTGTTCAAGCTTTGACATCATCGCCTGTAAGTTGCTTTATTTTGACCAGAACTATAATAATAAGTCTTTAGTTTAAAAACATTAATAGAAAATGTATATGTGTTAAACACTGGATGTTTGAATGATGGTGGATTGCCGCCATGCAGTGACTACTCCATGTGCATTTAGGTGTATGTATGCTAATTTTATTCATATTTGACTGTTCTAAGAGCAGGTTTATTTTCTGTTTTACAGTTTTTTACTCTGTTTTGGAGACATTTTTTGGAGTATTAACTCTGGAGCTATGGACGCTACATCCTGACTCTGCTCATGTTTCCAAAAAGGAGTTAGGCTTATCAGCTGGAATTAAGTGCTTAGGATACACGTAAAGAGAGCAGGACAATAAAGATGTTCTGGAAATTTAAGATTTTGTCTTTTTATTGTAAACATTGGTTGAATTTAAAGTTAAAAAGTGTTTTATTATCAGAGAACACTCAGATGCTTTTAATTTTTTTTACATGCATAAGAAAATATTGAAAATAACAAAAAAATTTTTTTAAAGACCGATACCCATGAAATTAGTGTTTTGTTGTTGTTTTTTTCTTCGGTTGATTTGGGACATATATTAAAAAAACTGCATTTCTGAGTATTTTTTTATTCAAATTGTTGAATGTAACTTCTGAGTTCACATAAAAAACTCAGATGAAAACATTTGCGTTTAGATGCTGACACTCGTAAATTCAGCTCCAACATTCGGCTCCAGTCCCAGAAAACTGATGCAGAGTCAAGGTTGAGTCATGGCTGCAGCAGTGAAAGCAGAGAAGTCCAAACGCCTCTCTTTCTGCAGTCTCTACTCCAGCCTTTCATGCTGATAAACAGGAGCTGGAGAAGGATTGTTGTCCTTATCTGCACTTCACCATCACTGAGGGCCTCTTTTTCGGAAGAAACCTGGAGCTCAAGATGATTGACGCCCAAGTGTCCGGCTTTGCTGACAATGGAGATCGTCTCGGTTACTTGAATTCTGGATCCTCTTCTCACAGATCCACCAGAAAACTGAGCGCTTCTCCTTTGGCCTCATTTCTGTTACGACTGATCTGAACGACAACAGCTTCACGCTGCTCTGCAGACCTGCAGCTCCGGCCTCATCCATAAAAAAGTGGAGATGGCATTCAGAGGTGCCAGGTTCTGTCAAACCCATTGACTGTATAGGAAACCTGGACTGAGTGAGTGTGACATCAACCAGAGAAAAAGGGTCTACTTCCAGCTTCCAACAAAACACCGCCATGTTGGTACCAGGGCTGCAGTAAGCAGTGATTGGTCCGACTCAGTCTGTGTCAGCGTTTCCGTAGCAACCATCTCTACCAAACAGGAGTGAGCCTGTTAGAAGGTCCACTTGAAAGCAGGTTCTGGAGAATCTGTCAACCAGATGTTCAGAAAGTTCAGTGCAGGGACCACATCCTTATATTGAGGCATCTGATTGGCCATTTTATTACTTAAATAGCTTGCAAAAAGGGAAAATATAATGAAAAAAACAGGGCTTATTAAGAACACAGACTGTAAAAATAGAATGACTGAGTAACAGCTGTTTATTTCTATAGAAGTCTATGGATTTTGGCTTCTTGAGCCAGCAGGTACCCTGGAACGCCAGGGGGGAGGGGTCACTCAGTCCAGTTCTCTTATACATTCGATGGTCTGAACCAAACTCTGTTTTTTGTTCTGTTCGTGTGTTGTGAGGGAAAATGTGAATGTTTGACTTCAATTGCGTTGGTAGCTAAGTGCTCCTCTTTTTCAGGGTCTTAAATAAATAGTTATCTGTAACAGCCAGGGCATGTCGCAATATGTGCAACCTATTTAAGTCTGATTTATAGTTTATAATTTAAAGACTTCAAAGCAGTTTCAAGAGCATCAACAAGGTATAAATATCCTGAATTTTGAGAAGAAGGGCAGACTCCCTCCCTCAGCTGACTGCTTTTGTGTTTGACTCTCTTGCTGCAGCGATCATAAATAAACTTGGTGTTATTTTTACTCTCAGCAAAGTGTGTGATCTTTGATAACTAAATGTCCTCAACAGTGTAGACTGTAGTCTAAACCATCTACAGCTGATATGTGCATTTTCAGGGGTGGAGGGCACAGCAAAATAACACACTCCCTTTCATTAAAGATACATTTTTTTATCACAGTCCACAGGAGCTGTAGAGAAAATGAAAAAGACATTCAGGAGGCGGATCTGTAGAATCTGGAAATGCTGCTGTGACTGATGATGATGATGCCTTGCCTTTCCATCGCTGCGCTCAGTTGGTGTCAAACTGACATGGAGGCTGAAAAAACCACAAATGTGGTTAGAAATGAGCTTTCTCTCTGTCAAATGTAAGAATTTATGTGGAGTTTAGTTCATTTTTGTTGGTTTTTTTAGTTCATTCAACTACATCAGCTGATACACTGTGCCTAAAACAGGACATTTTTAGGAGCAAAATTGAATTTAATACACTCAAAATAACTCAAAAGACTGGGATCAAATAATTGATCAATTTTGTATAAAGACAAAAAATATTCTGAATAAACCCTGAGAACCAAATGCAAGATACTGCTCATATCAATAAAATACAATTCTAGAGAAAAGAATGGTGTTGGAATAAGTGAAAAAAGTATCTTCTGATGCATTTGACTGCAAAAGAAGAGATTTGATCTGTAGGAGATTATAATCCAGAAGAAAACAAATGAAGGCTCATTAGAAGCATCACATTGTATTGTGCTTTTTCTTTCAGAGTTTTATATTTTTCATTCCATAACTCTCTAAGTTGTGGTTTATTTTTTGAAACACTCATGAAAAGCATTTGGAATCTTTATACTTAAATGACATTGATTATGGAGAACCTCTCTTTATTTATTTTATGAATTTTATTTTATGGGTTAGGTTAGGTTTTATTTATATATATATATATATATATTTTTTTGTTTATTTGTTTTTTGAACAAATCCCTGGAAAAGATGAAAACCAAATCTGCTTTCAGAATAATTTTAATACAACTATTTATCTTAGTGTATTGAAGGATTTTTCTATATGTCAACACAAAAATGTTTCAAGACATGAAAAAACTTGCTGAAAGTTTGAACCTAATAAACTCCTTCAATGGTTAACAGAAAATGACTATTTTTTATGTACTTTGGTTTTAGGACCCAGAGGAGTCTGAAATCCCCACCCCCTCCACACCCACAGACACTCATCGGGCTTCAGATCATTGTCAGAATTTGATAAAATATGGTTGAGATGCTGAAACCCTCAAGCCACCTTAATCTTCCCTCATGATGGTACTCCCACCACCATGTTTCTCTGTGGTTGTTTTTTTCATCTTTTGCATCTTGTCAGCTGATCAGCTCATGTCGGGGCCACACCTTCATGAAAGTCTTTTTTCTGAACACACCAACATTCATGAAAGATCACATTTTGGAGAAGCCAGTGTAGCTGTTAAACCCAGTGAACATTTTTATTATCTCCAGATATTGGGAAGGTAGATGATCCATCTTTTGGTGAGGATGGGATTAAAAAAACCCATAAAGTTTTACTGGAAACAAAATGTTTTGTGCAAAAAAAAAGCCCATTTTGTGGAGAAGTTGCTTCAATATAGTCAAATGTTTTCTGTTATTTCTGAGGTTAAACATGTTTTTGATGAGCTTGATGAAGTCTGGAACTGTGTTAGTGTTTTGCTCCGAGCTTGCTCATTTTTCTGATTGATGGTTTGCTCCGTGATTGCAGGCTCCATGTTGATGCTTTAAAGCCACACTGACAGTCTGACAGGCCATTCTTCATATCTGCAAAGAGCTGCCGTACAGTTCATTTGGATTTGATTTCATCTGCTCCATGTTTTAAAATGTTCAAAAAAACTAAAAGCAAAATGTGAGTCATTTGAAACCTACGTGTATGAACAGCAGAAAAATGGTGCTGTGTGAAGGTAAACATTGAAGTCCACAGGTATAAACCAAACATGTGAAAGGAAATAAAATGCTGATGTTAATTCACAGAACCTAGTTGAACATATTCCATTTAAAAACATGGCTTTTGCACAAACATTTGTTCAGTTTGTTACATTTTTAAGAACCAGCACAAACCAAAAGGAAGTGCTTCTCTGTAATGAAAGCAACGTTTTCCTTTGCTTCAAGGACCCACTCTTATCATCTTTTGATTTGATTTAAAAAGCGTTTCAAGTGGTCTTTTAACTATGATGATGCCGTTTTTAGCCAAAAATCCAAAATTCTTTGTCGTTTTCTGGCTACAGAGCGGCAGTGGTTCATTAGAACTTCCTCTCTGAGTTGTGGATGTGGCTGTTGGTACGGAGCAACCCCTCCCCCTTGATGAGAGCTCTCTGTTTTCACTCTCCACACCCTAAACCTAACATTAACGGTGCAACAACAATGGTGAGCAACATTCGAGATATCTAGTGGCACAGTTTTGATCCAGATTCCAGCTCAGACGAGGAAAACAAAGACGTACACGGATGTATTTGTCTGCAAGTGGATGTATCAGAATGGAGCAGAGCGGGAACTTGTGGCTAGCCGTAGTAGCTTCTGTGTCACAGCTAAGAGGTTATTCAAACAGCGTTTTTTTTGTCTGCTCCAGATTCACAACAATTTAAATAAAGAAATACTCAGAAATGCATTTTAAAGCTTAATTTTCTTTATACATGTCTCTCCATCATCAGAAAAATGCAACGAAAACACGTTAAAAACACACATTTTCATGGGAGGGGGTTCTTACAGCGGGCACAGCAGCAGCAGCAGGTTTTAAGAGAATAAAGGTCACAAAAATGACGGATGATCATCGGTTCAGACTCCCTCTTCTTTCTTTCTTCTTCTTCTTTCCTGTCCCACTTCCTGCTGACCGCCTGCAGCTAAACTCCACTGAACACACACCCACACACACACACACATACACAAACACCAGATGAACTAAAGCAAATCTGAGGTTATTATTGTGTTTGTGCAGTTTTCATTGTGTTTCTGCTCCACTGGGGCAACAGAACCAGTGTCCTGCATGCAGAGCTGCAGACTCCAGTCCTTCCTGAAAGCATTCAGTTTTAGACTCAGTCATTGAAACAAACTCTAATTAATACAATATTGTTACAGTTTTTAGTTTGTGAAACTTTGAGCTGAATACATGTTTTCATTTTCCACTAGTGAATCCTTTTAGTTTGTGTTTGTGTCCCGATAAAGATGAGTATTGGTCACCCAGAAGACTCAGAACAGCAACAATGAGGGCAAAATTGACTTTACCCCGGAAACATCGGAGTAAAAGCCTCATATTCAAAGACTCGTGTGCACGCACACACACAAACATACACACACAGAGCTGTCATGACTAGAAAAAAGGTGAACATCAATTGAATCTTTTTGACACCTTTTCATACCCGCCTCTGGTGGTCATCTAAGGAACTGCAACGTTTGGTACCTCCTGAAAGGCGGGGGTTTGGTTATTCCATTACCACAAAAATGTGACCTTCAAATCTTCACATTGATGATCAGATGATCTGTGGACTTTAGGTGCATCTATAAACACCGTGTCCCTTTAGATCACAGGTGTCAAACTCCAGTCCTTGATGGCCGGTGTCCTATATATTTTCCAAACGACCTGCCATTGGAGCTTCTCATTGGCAAAACACATCTGATCCAGGTAATGAGCAGCACATTTGTTTGCATCATATGCGGCATCATTCTGGTGAACTCTGCAAAACTTTCAGCTAGAAATGCTTGAAGTTCTGCCCGGCTCTTGCATTAATGATGGAGCTTCTGATCAATTGGGCTCAGCTCCAGACTCTGGTTTCATGCTGCTCCAGTCTCCATCTCACATTTCCGGTAGTTCGATCATCTTGTCTTTGCACATCCGGAATAATGCACGGGCTGTTTTGTGACATTAAGGTGTGAAGTGCTGGAGAGCCGAGCACGCAGCTGGATTATGAAAGACTAGTCGTGAAGCTGCATAATCTGTCCGAGGCAGTCATCGCCGCTTTTCAGTCCAAGCCAGTACTTTCTCATCAATATCTTCAATTAGTAAAAATGTAGATTATGAACCTCAATCTGTAATTCATTGATGTTCTTAAAAATTAAGAAAAAAAGAAAATGTTTTCTTTGTGGTTGTGCCTAAAGGTTATTGTAGGAAAAAAAGTAAAAAAATGGATTTCAGAACTAAAACTTACAATAGACGGTCTACAAGTTGTGGCTGTTTGGAGATGACTTAAGCGAGTGTTCCTTAATATTATACCATGTTCGGGGTGAATACTCCATTCTGATTGGCTGCTGGGTGTGCATTAAAAAGTGATATATCGCAGTCATAACCATATGGTGAAAAAAGAAGTTCCGGTCACCTAGCTTAAATGTTTTGTATCACTGCGCCGGCTTCTTTAAAACAACCTTGCTTCTTCATCTGACAAAACAAGCAAGAGGAGAATCCTCTTGAACTGATGCTTTATTCAACCCATCGGAAAGATCAGCATATATATATCGGCGAATCTTGACTGCAGCAATACCGCACCACTTAACAAATAGTCGGCTTTTTGTTTTGGGAAAAACAAGAATTAAGGACTAAAACTGGTCAATATGTATTGCTTTTTGTAAGTGACTATGAGGGCGGGTTAATGGCCTTCGAAGTATGCATTAATACTTTTTAACGCACTTCGCGGAAGCAACCGGCCGACTCCAGGCTTCCACGGCGTGCGTTAAAAAGTAATAATGCACACTTCGTCAGCCATTAACCCTTACAAATATGCTGAGAAAAGACGCATTCATGAGTCATTTGGCACCAACAGTTGCAGAGACACAACCCTCAGGTCCAGATTCTTCTGCCACAGCAGTATTACATAAAACCTGTGTAAAAACGGAAACTTTTGAGCTCCACAGCAGACCTGCCCAGTCAGAACCGGTCAGCTGTGCATGTGCATGACGCTCTGCTGACCGCCGTCACTACTGAAGGCAGAAGGCTTTGGTCGCTCGCTGTGTAGTGACTAATTGCTCAATGATGCGTTCAGGCTCTGCAGGAAAAGCTGCAGGCTGAACTGAAGTTTGCAGTTTTCTCTTTTTGTTTGTTTTCTGTCATTTTAGAGACAGTCCTGCCCACAACTCAGTCCAATTCCTAAAAAATGACACAGGTTTTTCCATTTTTTATTTTGTCATAATCAGAATTAAAAAACCACTGAGAACATTTTACAATAGATGATTGAAGTGGGACTTTAAGTCACATTTCTTTTTTTCTAGCTTATGATTTTAATTAATACTGAAAAACCCACAAAAAAATGTGGAACTCAGGAGGGCAGTTTTAGGTTTTTGTTCCATTTTATAATTAAAGCAAAGCAGAAGTGCCAAATCTATAGCCTTCAAATGACCACTAGATTGCTGGTTTTAAAAAGGCAGCAGTTGAAGAGTCTAACTTCACATCAAAAGTAGAATTTTCTACTGCCTAGTAACAAGTGCTGGTGATGTGGTGTGCTTTATTTTAGGTTTATAACACTGTTTTGATTTCATTAGATCTTCAGTTTGTCCAAATTGAGGGGAGTGAATGTCTTTGATTGGCACTTTACTTTGTCCTGCCCAATCGCCATTTTTGGAGTGTTGTTGGCACGGTCAACGTGGCTGCTCCGCTTAAAGGCTTTGTCTTCAGCATTTGATATCTCATAGGTCCCGTCCTTATGTGTCTGCTTTAGGCAATAATGGAAGCCCACGGAGATGATAGCCTGAGGAGCAGAAGGAACTGAAGAGGAAGACTCTCACATCAGCAGAGCGCTACAGGAGGTGTTAGGAATGATTAGAAACAGAATAGTTAGAACTCTCCTTTGCATTTTATTAAACTAACTTTACTTTATCACATTAATGGCTTAACCTCGATTTACTATGTATTATCATCTCAAAATTATATTATATTCCAGGCAGAGCACAAATCCAAGACTATCAGTCTCGCAACATTCCTTAACATCCTCCCTTTTTCATCTTTGTGTGTTTTTTGGTGTATTTGGCAAATGTCTGCAAGAGATCTGACACTTTGTGTGCTCTGACTCAAGCATCTAGCCTGCAACAGTCTGTGGTGTGTTTTTCTACACCATGATCCATCGAATGAGGCTCTGAATATAAATGCAAGGTATATATGCTAGGCCTTTTGCTGAACCCCTTTGTTCAGACTTCTACTTTGAATGCACTTTGTTCATCTGTCTGTACAAATCTGTGCTCTTTGTGCGGAGTAAATCTACAAAAGATAAGTAACTGTCTCTGAGTCGTTATTCATTATTTCTGTGTACAAGAAACTGACGGGGTTACGAACTAACACAAATACAGTCCTTTCTAGAAAATCCAGTTTCTTCACAGGAGGACACTGGTCAGGTCTGTCCAAACTCCATTACAAAAGAAAAGGTCTTTAGTGGGTGAAATGATGAAATGCAGTGACCCAGGGCCTCCTTGATTGTAGCTTACTGGAAAGTGCAGATCTCTTTTATTGTCTTACTACTTACTTTCTTAAGATTCATGCATGCAATTTATGCATCTTATTTGTTTATCTTTGTTATTTCTGCCTCTTTTGTTTATTCTTGCATTTTTTTGCATCTTTTTGCTGATGCTTTGCCCAGATTGCATCATTGTTAGTATTGCTGGTGATTGTTTGGAAGAACTTTAAAGCCTCAGATTCTGCTGCAGGTTAAAAAAAGCAGCTCTTGCACAGCAAGAAAATAGCTATTTTTAAATTTGAAGTACAATTTTTGTGTTTTACTCTTCCCATTTCAATCTTTCGTTAGGTGAGAAGAAGAGAAGCAGGGCGAACTTCTCAAGTTCTCTCTTTTTCTCCCCCGTGTTCGCCTCCTCTCCTCTGACGGGCTTCAGAATGTCAGCCGCTCGGGCCTGGTGGCTCCATGCAGTCACAGCTCAGTGGTCTTCATCAAGATGATGAAGAAGAAACTATCTGTGCAGCATCCCACCAGCAAGCTGCCCTGCAGCAGTGAACGTTCTCACGATCTGCTGGTGCCCGTGCGCGCTCCCGTGCACGTTGGAGCTGCACACTGATTCATAAAGCAAACCTTATTCAAGCTCCTGACTGTTAAAAGGAGGGAAGAGCAGAAATGCATTTTGGGGGAGTTGCTGCTTTCATGCTTCTCATCCTGGAGGAGCTGAAGCTCAGCAGCAAAGGAAAGATATTTGTTTCTCTTGCAGAGGGTTCTTTAGCCTGCAGACAAATGTGAAATTATTTCTCCTTGTTGATGTTTTTTTTTTATTTTAGCTAGGGGTTCCAACGGTGATGCAATGGTTAGCACTCTGACCTTACAGTGGAAAGTCACCTGGTTGAACCCCAGCTTCCTGCATGCGAGGGTTTCCTCCCACAGTCCAAAAACACGCTTCATGGGGCAATTGGTGACTGTAAACTGAGCCATGGTGGTAATGTGTGTCCCTGTAAAAGGTCATTGACCTATTCAGGTGAAGCCTGCCTTCATGCAACAGCAGCAGTAGCGCATCCCTGTAAATAACAAAAGAGAGACAGGGTGTTCTGAAGATGGATGTCATTTTAGTCAGTTTTGTTCAGATTTCAAGGCTAAAATGCTGAATGCAGCAGTAACTGGACGCCGAGCAAATGTCTGATGCTCCTGTCAGGGTTAGCGAAGACATTTCGGCCTAAACCATGAAGCAGTTTTGATTTAGAGGAAGTTTCTGCGTCAGCTAGAGAAGCTGCTATTTTATTGTTCCAAACCTGGAGAAAAGTTAATAAATCCTGAATTTTTCCACATCAGAATGTTTGATATAAAGTTTTGTTTTTCTATGAATTCAGTTTTAAGTTGCTGACATGTGACCTAAACATTCTATAGTAAAACTAGAAGACACTGATGGATTTATGTAGCTTTGTTTAGGATGAAAACTGTAGCAGAGGAGCAGAAAAACCTGAATATAGATGAATAATTGTTCCAGCTGCCCCCCTGAAGGTCGATGGGTGGGGGGTTTTATTGTGTTCGTGAATCCACAGGAGGAGGAGCTTCTTGGAGCTTTTTATAGAAGCCGCGCTGATTTCATCGGCTGCTTTAAATAGACTCGCCGTCGTGCTGCAGGTCTGCTTGTGATGAAGCGATGAGGAGGCCTCATGATGAAGGTCAGAGGTGAATTATACCAGTCAGGAGGGGCACGAGCCAGAGGGGGTACAGGTGGATGTGTGTCTTTCTGAGGTCCTCTACTACAGCTGCACACATCACCCCCGTTGTTCTATGTTGATCATCTTGTATGTCTAGGAAGTTTTTATTGCTGCTTTTAAAGATTTTAGGTATTTAATCACTTGGAAAAAATTAAGTTATCAAGTTGGCCTTGCAGGTACTTATTTTTATTCTTGATGCTGACACATCCCTTTTTATTTGCTTCTTTCAAAATGCAGGACAAAAAAGGTTTGTTTGTGTGTTGTTGTTTTTTTTTTTTTTTTTTGAAAGGTTGAGATGAGGGTAAAACTGTTGCAGAGGAAAGGACTGCAGCTCCTGTCAGGACTGGTGTCCCACATATGAGGACAACGAAACAGAAACAGACAGAAAAGATTTTCAGCAGAAATGTTTGGTCTTTTTTTAGCTTCTCACCAGAACAGGAAAAAAAAAATAACTAAAAGACAAAAGAAAAACTTTATTGGAAGGGAGCTAAGGTGAATCATTGCCATAGCAACAAAATCCAGTTTATTAAGGTTTACATAAAAGTACTCAAATAAATTTAAAGAAACAAATTTATTATAAGACTAAATCTAACCATTTAGGGAAACTCTAAAACACGCAATATCTTTCAGTTGTATTTAATTTTTTATGAAAACATTTTTAAGAATTGTGTTTTTTGGTGTGAAGGACAAAAATGTGGTTTCATGTTCCCCAAAAGATGTTTACATCCTCATTTTCCATCATCATCATTGTTTTCTGCACAGAAAAGCACCCCCAGCCTAACATTATGGGTCCAACTAAAATGGCGCACAATATCAGAGCCATCCATCTGTACAGTTTAGATCCAGATAACAGCTCAGACAAGGAAACGGAAGACGTACATGGATCTAGTCGTCTGACAGTGGATGCATCAGAATGGAGCAGAGCAAGAAGCTTGTGACCCACAGTGTATTTTCTAGAAAGATTTTTTTCAAACTGCCTTGTTACATTTGCTTCTGATTCACCACAATTTAAATACAGAAATACTCAGAAATGCAACTTCAAGCATAATTGTCTTCATATATGTCCTCCATAATTAGACAAATACCTCAATAACATGTTAAAAATTCCCAAAACACCATTTTCATTGGAGTGGGTCTTTAACCCTTGTGCTATCCTAGGCACTTTAACATTGGGAGTTGGGTCATCTAGACCGGTGTTTTTCAACCAGTGTGCCGTGCACACTAGTGTGCCGTGGGAGATGGCCAAGTGTGCCGTGGGAGATTGCCCTCATTCACTGATCTAAAACATTTTCCATCTCCAGGATATCAGCTCTTGTTCATCCAAACAGGCCCTGATAAAACACTGAGTAGTTAGGAATATAAAAGATCTTAAAATTACTTTTTCTTTGTGTTTATTTGATTCTATTAAAGACATTTTGATAAGAATGATGGTACCGCGATTTAGCTGCAGTTATAACTGTGTAAGGAAAAGTCCGCTCATGTCTCCTCCCGCCTAATCATTCTTGAAGGCTTAACCAGATGTCATCAGTCTGACTAATCAGAGGTGCTTAAAGTCTTCACTTCCTTGTTCTTAATTCTGCTGATAAAGTCGCTCAGTTCTAACAAAAATACCAGCTAAAGCTCGTCTTTACGAGTGTAGCTTTCCACAGAGTCCGGTGCCAGACTGTGGAACAAGTGAACAAAACACTGAAGCTCAGAGACGCGAGTCTTTCTGCCCTTTTTTGGCAGTTTTCACTCTACATCTCCCATGATACTGGCTTAAAGGACAGCGCACAATGAGTCGTCCTTGTGAAACGTCTTGAAACCACAACAAACAAACAGTTTCTAAATTTTTCAAATTTAACTTTTATTTCATCTCTAGGAAAAAAACAGCCGCAACTTCCTGCTTTTTCTGCCACAATTATCACAAAAATCCACGTGAGATTGCGGGGGCTGTTTATCAATACAGACCATGAATTTCTGCTTTTTCTTTTTTATGGGATGCTGTGTGCCGTGGATTTTTGTCAAGGTTAAAGTGTGCCGTGGGTCAAAAGTCTGAAAAACACTGATCCAGACCTACTAGAGTCTAGTGGGTCGGCAACCCATCGCTTCGAGCCACATGTGGCTCTTTCCATCCATCTGTTGTGGCTTTGGAAAATAATGAGGATTTTATAATAATTAAATTTATTTTAGTTTTTCATTTTTCACTGCATTTCAAAGTTAGCCAGATGGCCTGGGCAGACGTAAGCGTGAGCCACGTAAAAAACAGCTTCGTAATGAGCTCGTATTTATCGGGCGTGACCTGCAGAGCTGAGGAGGCACGCGGGGCGGCTTCAATAAACACTCCGATCTTCTGCCGGGAACTTGACGTGCCGCGGGGCAGAGCAACTCGCTGATGACAGACTGAGGAGTTCGGCCAGTGTTGCCAGACAGAGCCAAGCAGTTTTCCAGCCAAAAGTCATCTGAAAACAGCCAGACCCAGCCTTTCTCAAAAACGCCTAACACACAAGTTTTGATTATGTTTTTTTTCCCCGCACTGGACTGATAAAATGAAAAAATTTCTAAATAAAAAAGATAGTTCAGACTAATAATAAAAATGTGTACAATATTGAATATTTCTTCAGCGTGGTCAGCTTTCTTTCCATTCATTTGCTTAACTCCGCTTCTATCTCGCTATAACTCCAGAACCGCTTCTTTTTCTATCCGCAGCGGCGCTGGAGCGCTCTGACCACCGTGATTTTGCGCTTCAGGTCGACACACTGAGGAGCGGGAAACAACTCTCAGCTGCAGAGGATGTGGAACAGGTGAACAGGTAAAGAGGGAAAAGCAGGTAATGAGGCGGAGGAGGGCTTTGGGTTCAAACTCAGCTTGAGAGATGCAAACACGGGCGTCAGATTGAGACGCAGCTTACCCTGTGGGAGTTGAAGCAGAGACTTTCCCTGGGATGATTTTATAACTCCAAACATGGAAACATGATTACCAAGTAGAACTCTTCAAAATAATAATCCTGATCTCTCCACATTCTCCGTGTCTACCATGCATTGATAAACACATCGCTCCATGCAGCCATCAGACCAGAACCAGTAGCTCCTCCCAACGCGGCCGCCGCGTATCATCCTTTAAAGAACATAATGTGCATTTGCAGTGACGTATGCTTCAGACGATGTCCGATAGGCTAATCTACATGTCAATCAAGTCCCTTACTTCTCAGTGAGGATTTTGATTGGCTGGTGGATTTAAAGAAGTACTTTTTTTTTTTTTTTATCTTTCTTGACCATCTACACTCATGCCACGCCTGACCGCAGATCGCGATTCGACGAATGAGCACCTTGAATAATATATACATGCATAATATATACAATGATACAAACAGGTTGTGGCTCGCGCTTTCTTTATTAGGGCGGTCCTAAATGGCTTTGAGCAAAAAGGTTGGGTTTAATTCTCGCACTGTGACAGTGCTCTGAACCTTTTTCTTCTCAATGATTTCAGATCTTCACTGGTGTCCATAGGTTACATGAAATCTTTCCACCTTTATCCACCTTTGTCATGGTAGGGAGAACACGTCAATGTAAGGGTGGGGTCATCTAAGATAGCACCAGGGTTAAGAAGTTTTGATTTATTTGTTGTCCTTATTTGCCTCATTGGAATGGGTTTTCCTTTTTTTCTGTGTGGCACTCCAAGCGAAGGACTTCTCTGTTGGTGGCTTTTAACCCTTGGCGTGTCTCTGCCGTCCTCTGACAGCTGCGGGGTTGGGATGAAGGCCTTCGTCTTCACCTGCTGTAAATGTTTAACTGCTGAGCAAACATCCTTCAAGTGCAGAGCATCCGGCAGTGATGCAGGGATGGAAGCGTCAGTTCCCACCGACTCTGAGGCGGCTTTAACAGACTTTAATAAACTGAAAGGGAGCCCACAACATTTAATGAATTATAAAGCCGGTGCATGAATAATGCAATGGCTCTGTCTGTGTGTGTTTGTGTTCAGTGGCAATTAATCTGTGTGACGACAGCTTCCCTCCTCGCCTGCTCACATTCAGATCTTGCCGCTGACAGCAGCCGCCTCGTTCGTCTCTGACGGGACTTTGATCTGCAGAAAACGGAGGCCGGTCTGCTTTTAGATGTTTCTTCCTCCAATTATGCTTCACTTATCCTGTCAAAAGCGACGCCCAGCTTCCAAACTGCACTCGGTGTCAGGCTTTCAGAAATATGTGGTGAGATTCATTCAATTGAAATTTCTGCATGTTTTCTTTAGTTTTCCAATATCATCGAGTTTCTCAGCTGCAGTCATGCACGTTCACATGCACGCTCAGATTAAGCTATCTGCAGGACAAACTGATTTTCCTGATTTCCATCGTGTTCCTTCACTTTCTTACGGTTTGCGTTTCCTTTTATCCTTCATTTTTGAACAAAAACATGATTTCTTTTATTTAAATGTGCAGATTTTTAGAGGTTTATAGCAGCACGGATTCCTTCCTACAGCAGAGCAAAGTCTCAGTCATAAATCTCAGCTCCACAGCTTCTGCAAACAAACCTCTGTCTATTATTAGCAGCTGTCTTCTCGCTAAAAATGTGTCTTACTGCTGTTAGGAGGACATGAAGCCGCCTGGGGTGTCAAACTGGCAGAACAAAAGAAAAGTAGTTCCGAGACAGATCATTAAAGTTTAGGTGGAAAGTTCTGCTCCGTGCAGGGAATACCTCTGCCCTCTGTTGCCATGGAAGCACAAAGCCATTTAAGTTTTGGGGCTTCCACAAGAGGATGATCCAAAAAGAAAAAGGTGTATTTATGACAGAAAAGGGAGCTGAAGAATGAGTTATTACCAGTGACGTGCAGTCAGGAGAGGCAGGTGAGGCTGTGCCTCACCTGTCATTATGGGAAGAAAAGAGAAAAAATAAATTCACTTATTATATTCAATCAGTAATTTGTGCTTTGCAGTCATTTTCCATTTAACTGTACCATTTTTGGGTGTTTTTTCTTTTCAAAATCGCTGAATTTCCGCATTTGACGTGCGATGAGGCACCAGCCCGCTGAGCCTCACCTTGGATTGCGCAATACCTATGTAGTCAGACGGTACTGCTGTCTCTCTGTATATCAGTTCAATCACTCGTACTATATGAGCTGAGTTTGCATAATTTAGCAGATGTATATGATGTACAGTGTTTGTTTTTATAAATAACTGTATGTGAGGGACGTGTTTCTTGTGCTGAGCGCTAAACGCCGGCGAAAAAGCCGCTGGGTGAGGCCAGAAGTTCTCGTGCCTCATGTTAGGGGGCGCCAGTGAGCCCTGAGATTATGATGCTAAAAAATAATAGAAGAAGTGATAGCAAGCGGCAAGTCATTTTCTTCAGAAGGAGCGGCGTATGGACTTTATTTACAAGTAAAGGTAAGACGATAATAACGTTTGTGATTTTTTCTATGCTGCAGTTTGTATATGAAAAAAAACATGTTGAAATGATATTTTAAACAAAACACGTTAACTGTTGTCAATCAAATGGTGAATAAGTTACTCAGTATGGTTCATATGTTTGTAAATCTGACTGATGACGTCAGTGCCTCACCAGCCATTAACCTCACCGCACGTCACTGGTTATTACATATACGAGAAAGAAAAAGAAACCAAAAATGGATTAAAAAAAGTTTGTTAGAATACTTTAAGGAAAGTTTATGCCACAATTAATCCTTGTGCTATCTTAGATGACCCCACCCTTACATTGACGTGTTCTCCCTACCATGACAAAGGTGGATAAAGGTGGAAAGATTTCATGTAATCCATGGACACCAGTGAAGATCACAAATCATTGAAGAAAAAAGGTTCAGCGCACTGTCTAGTGGGTCTAGATGACCCAACTCCCAACGTTAAAGTGCCTAGGATAGCACAAGGGTTTCATGTTGAGAAACAGAACCTTCAAAAGCCCAGAGATTTTGCTAGGAAAAATGTGTCTGTGTCCAAATATTTATGGTCCTGATTGTATGTGTATGCATCAGAATGGAGCGGAGCAGCACATTTTCTATGTAATAATTTTAACTATATTCTTTCATCTGCTCTTGATTCACACCAATTGGCATAAAGAAACATTCATAAACACAATTTAATCTTTTTTTTCCTTTATAAATGTCTTCTATCATCAGAAAAATGCCAACAGAACATGTTGAAAACACCCAAAACACTTTTAATCAGAGTGGGTCTTTAAGATGGAAACATGTACCGGTAAATAACAACCAGCAGCTACCACTGCGGCTTTATTTGCTTTGTGAAATGTGGATTTGTTTTGGTCAAATATAGCATTTCCTGAAATGTGTTTTGTACTTCCCAGCCACCGTAGTATGGAGGGTGATGATGGAAATGTCTTCCCATATTCATGCCTTTCCATTTTCCTGAGAACCTCTGAGGCTTTCAGATCTGACCCTCAGCTTATACCCAAAAATAAACATATCAGTTGAGAGGACATGTCTTTTTATAAATTCTGGTCAGACAAAACCTCTGCCTGTTGTGTGTTTGCACCTCAGTAAAATGTTCAGCACGTGTGGTTTTGCTAAAGAACAGTGTTATATTTTCCATGTATTTTATTCTCTGTTTGAACCCTTAGACATATTTTTTAAAGACTCAGGTCAAGCTTCATGAAGTCTGTTGAGCTTCGTTTAGAGTCTGTTCCTCCAGCTCTCTCCTGCCTCACAAAAGAGTTTTATCTTCACATCGCTTCTGTTGTCTGGTGTCTGCCGGGGTGGGGCCGACCTTCAGTTCCTGCTGAGGATGATGGAGATATATGAAAATTTGGTTTTATGGAGATAAATGGTCAGAATCTGTGTGCTGCAGTGGTACGGGCCCATGTTGTGTCAGCATGAGGATTTTAATGGATCGGTTCTTTCCTTTTTCATCTATTTTGCTGAAAATTGACTCCCTTGAATCTTTTCAGCGTAAATATAAGAATAAAAGTACTAATAGAAAAAAACCAACTCCTCTGCCGTTCATCCAAGGGATCACCATGTTTGGATTTCCTGTGCCCTCTGACCCTAATCTTCTTCATCAAAATCATGTAACTCAACTGTGCTGTCAGGTATTTAAAGTGTCACGCCAATCATCTTTTGATCTATTGTATATGTTTCCCAGTGGTCTTTTAATTATGATTATGTTGTTAACCCTTGTGCTATCTTAGATGACCCCACCCTTACATTGACGTGTTCTCCCTACCATGACAAAGGTGGATAAAGGTGGAAAGATTTCATGTAATCCATGGACATCAGTGAAGATCACAAATCATTGAAGAAAAAAGGTTCAGCGCACTGTCTAGTGGGTCTAGATGACCCAACTCCCAACGTTAAAGTGCCTAGGATAGTACAAGGGTTACAAAACAAACAAAAAAGACAGTTTCTGTCGAGCGGCAGGAGTTTATTAGAAAATGACCTTGGAGTCATGTTCCAGACCGCTGGCCTGGGATGATTTCCCATCATCCCTTTGTTTACATTCTCTCCTGCTATCCCTCACAACCCCAATCTAACATTATCTGAGAACAAAAACGGCGAGCAACATCAGAGCTATCCAACAGTTTTGATCCAGATTCCAGCTCAGCCGAGGAAAACAAAGATGGCCATGGATCCATCTGTCTGCAAGTGGATTCATCAGAATGGAGCAGAGCAGAAAGCTTACAGCCTGCCTGTACTACTGTACAGTAGTACTGTACAGTAGTACAGTAGTACTGTGCAGTAGTACTGCCTGTACTACTGCCTGTAATTTGTACATAACGCTTTTTCCAACAGTGTTTTTTTTTGTCTGCTCCTGATTCACAACAATTTAAATAAAATACATTTTTTTTCTGCAATTCACAGCAGGATGATGGAATTAATCTACTAAACTGTAGTACCTTTACTCTAAAGGTTCAATTCCTTTTGTTAATCAAGCGTAACATGAAACAATACAACATTTTATTTGAAAAGGATTTGAAGTTTGTTGCCTCTTAATATTTGCTTTCAGTTTTGTTTTATTCTTAAACATTTTGGTATTCTTTCCCCGCTTGCAGTAAAAACTCTCTTCAGTGTCATTGGATGGAATTTTTTGCCCTTTAAGTTTGTATTATTTTGTTTGCACACAAAAATACACAAAATCTTTCAGTCTCTTACTCTCAACACTTTTTTGTTTCTGACCGAACTTTAATTAAGAGTAGCAGAATTTGAACTTCAAATTCAGGGAAGTTAATGTGTCATTTAAAACATTATCAAAGAAAAAAGACTCAATCATTCAATCAAGAAGTAAACAAATGTATGGAAACATGGAACCTCTTTTTTTCTTTTTAAACAGCTATATTAATTATTTTTTGACCCTTTGTTTAAAGTTCTAATCCCTTATATGTTACTTAAATAAAGGAATTTAGATGGTTTTGAATTTGTTTGTCTCTCCTCTTCATTACCCATCTCTCCTCCACCCTTCCCTCCAGCCTGGCCTTGCATCCAGAGCGTTCCTTGGTGGCGACGGGTCAGGTGGGGAAAGATCCTTACGTGTGCGTCTGGGACTCCTTCACCGTCCAGACCGTGTCTCTGCTGCGGGATGGACACACTCACGGCATCGCCTGCCTCACCTTTAGCGCTGACGGACAGGTGCCATTCACGCAAGCGCACACACATATGCACACACATATGCACTCTCTGGAAAGCACACATGTTCACATTTACACACACACATGCACGTGCACATACCAGTGAGCATGCATGAACCCAGTTGCTGATGCAAAACCCAGTTAAGGAATTTTGTTAAAACGATCAGATTTTCAGGATTTCAGCATTTTTGTTACAAGACAGAATGATTACAGTTTCATCAGCAAACATTTGGGGAGAATTTCCCAAAACTCCTCATCAAATTTTGCCAGGAATTTTCACAAGTGTATCTGTCAAAAACATGAAGCCTCAACAATTTCAGCGACAGCAGTTAGAAAAATGCTGCACAATGTTTGTGTTCATCTCAAAACAAAAGCAGAACAAAATATTGTGTTAACATCAAAGTTTCCCACAATTCTCTCCTAACCTGCGGAAAACGCTCCTGTCTCTGCAGCGGCTGGCGTCGGTGGGTCTGGATGCCAAGAACACCGTGTGCATTTGGGAGTGGAGGAGAGGGAAGATCCTGGCCTCTGCTACCGGACACTCGGACAGGGTGCGAGGAAGCCCCTCCCCTCTGTGCGTGTGCGTGTCTCTGTGTTGCTGCGTGTTTGTCCTGACGCCTCCTCTGTCCTGCAGATCTTTGACATCTGCTGGGATCCGTTTCAGCAGAACCGCCTCGTGAGCTGCGGAGTCAAACACATCAAGGTGAGATGAAAATGAAATAAACAAAAAACTAAATTCAAACAAAACAAGCTGAATTGAATTTGTTGATTTGGGAATTCAAAATCAAATGTTCTTTTTTTTTTTACAATTTCCTAAAGTGAATAAAAATAAGATATTCTCAAATAACAATCTACTTCATAGCACATTTTTCAATAAAATAGCATCTCATAGTCTGTTTGCTTTAGAATTTAAGTTTACAATAACCTACCCAATACTTTTTAGACAGCAAAGTAGGATTAAGAGCGTTCAGATGAACTTAATGTTCTAAAACACTTAAATAAAATACCTTATGCCTCAAACTATTGCCAAGAAAGAAAATATAAACATATTAACCAACAGAAAAATAATAATAAATTGAATTAAAAGCAGATTAAAAGAAGGAAAAATGTATAAAAAGGATGAGAATACTTTTGAAAACAACAGAAGGATGCTGTCCAATTATAAAATGTAGACCCAAATTAAATAGAAAAAATTAAGTATAAGTCAAAACTTGAAAACCAGTTAAATGTACAGTTTCTATTATGTTCAAGAAAACAATTTTTTTATCTTTAAAATACAGGATTAAAAAAAAGTTGTTCAAATTGGGTGATTTAGTAAATATAAATATTATGAATAAAAATCTCAAAATAAAATGAATTCCTGCTTGTGTTTAGTTCAATAAAAGTCAAAGAAAATATAAACATATAACTTATATTTATAATTAAATTAAATTAATTAAACATTATTAAAAAAACTTTTATTGTTTTTTTTTATTTAAAAGGGACAATGCAGATAATTAGACGACAGATTAAAACATAAATGTCTGTTTTTAATTTTTTAGTGGTGAGTGCAGAAAATGACAAATGATTCAAAAACGAAACAAAGAAAACAAAAAAACAAGTGAAGTCACAAAGTTTCCTCACAAATGGATTCTTTTTACAACTCAAGGCTATACTGGTGTTTGTGTCAATTCCGTTTGGATGTCTGTTTCCATGGCACCCCGTCCACTGCAGCCGAGGTCTGGATGGCCCTGACAATCGAACAATTTTAAATCAGCATAAAAATATTTGTTTGTTTTTCACCAATCTATTTCCTCGTCTTACACTGAGGTGTACAAATGCGTCATTCAGTGTTTTAGAGGTTTCAGACAATCCATGTTTTCCATCTTTTTCCCTCCTGTTCATGGCCTGCAGTTCTGGGCTCTGTGTGGAAACGCTCTCACGCCAAAGCGCGGCATTTTCGGGAAGGCAGGAGACCTGCAGACCATCTTGTGTGTGGCATCGGCTAAGGATGACATCACATACTCGGGAGCTCTGAACGGGGACGTCTATGTGTGGAAGGGACTCAACCTGATCCGGACGGTTCAGTCCGCTCACGGAGTGAGTCTTATCCTTCAGCCCGACCAGCTGCATGCAAAGAGGAGGCACTGAGGCGATGGAAGAGGGTCTTCGGATGGAAAAATGGTCCAAACGCCACGATCCTTGTCCTGGATGTGTGTATTTGTGTTTGTTTCAGGCCGGCATCTTCAGCATGTTCTCCTGTGAGGAAGGGTTTGCCACCGGAGGCAGAGACGGCTGCGTCCGACTGTGGGACGGTGACTTCAAACCCATCACGAAGATCGACCTGCGGGAGGCCGAGCAGGGATACAAAGGTCTGAGAGTTTCTGACTTAGCAAGCAAAGCAAAGCGAAATCACAAAAAGTAGTTACGCAATACAGCACATTAAGTCAACACGAGAATTTCCCAGAAAATTGAAAAAGAGGAAAATGGACCAAGGTAATCTGACTTTTGAGGGTTTTTGAACATTTAGAGTAAGAAAGAACAAAGCCATGTTGGTTTTATGCATTTATATATCTGACAAATGTACTCTGTAAAACTCAAAGAAGCCCTTCATTTTCTTTTCTAACCAAGCTTTTCTTTGTCTTCTAAAGTTTTTTTTTTTCTAAAAGTCTACAGTTTTTAATCCTGCTTAGTTTGTCAGATATTGTCTGTGATTTAGGCACACAACAGTAATTAATTCAAAATTTCTGCTAATGTTGTGTCTATACGGAACACAAGCTTTGAAAAAATGACTCCAGTACTTCAGTATTGAAGCACATTTGTAAATGACCTGGAAAAAAACCTAGAACCAAAAAGGTTTACCGGGTAACAACTAGATGGTTTCAACACAAACTATTCAGCTTTTAAATACTCAGTTTGAAAACAAACAAAAACTTTACATCAGTAAAAACCTAAATACAGTCTGCTTTAGAAGGCCCCTTTGAAAAATTGTCAAAGTCTCAACTGTTGCCATGCTCATCATTTCTGCCTTTTTACTCATTATGCTGAAAGTCTGGGGTTCAGTGACATCATATCCTCTAAGTGGCAACCAACATAGACCGAAAGAAAACTGGAACCGGTTCAGTTCCTCAAACAACCACTAGGGCTTTCGGTCCACCGTCCCAACAGGAGACCCACAGTGTGGCTCCAGCGCTGGGGATGAATTTCTATCAACTTTATTTATATTTTACTTTTTCTTTTATGTTTTAAAATTGACATTGAATTTGAGCCCACTCCACAAAATAAAAAAGAAGAAGATGGGGGCGTGGTCATGGACTGTTGAATCGAATGGTTTTAAGATAAGATAAGATATTCCTTTATTAGTCCCACGATGGGGAAATTTCCTTATTGCGGCAGCAGTACAGGAACACAGAGCAATATGTAAAAGAAACAAAACTATGGAGTCAGTATAAACACATATATACAAAATATACACACATACATTTCCAAAGAAATTGCACAGGATGACCATATAATCAGTTATTGCACAGGGTAAGATAAATAAGACAGAGCCGATGATGTTGTTTAACGTGGGTCACTGGGAGCAGCTAAGATTGTACAGTCTAACGGCAGCAGGTAGAAACGACCTGCGGTGTCGCTCCTTCAGACACTTAGGATGTCTCAGTCTGACGCTGAAGGAGCTGCACAGTGAGGACATAGATTCATACATGGGGTGGGCATCATTCTCCATCATGGATGATGGCTTAGCTACCATCCTCCTCTCTCCCACCTCCTGCATTGAGTCCAAAGGCAGCCTCAGAACGGAGCTGGCCTTCTTCACCAGCTTCTCCAGCCGCTTCCTGTCTGCTGCCGAGATGCCGCTACACCAGCAGACCGCTCCATAAAAGATGGCTGATGCCACCACAGAATCATGAAAAGTCTTTAGGAGTGATCCCTGCACTCCAAAAGACCTCAGTCTCCTCAGCAGATAAAGTCTGCTCTGTCCTTTTTTCTGCAGTGCTTCTGTATTGTGTGACCAGTCCAGTTTATTGTTGAGATGAATACCCAAGTACTTGTATGAATCCACTCTCTCTATGTCCCTTCCTTGGATGTTCACCCGTGCAAATGTAGAGTGAGTGTGCCTGCGGAAGTCTACCACCAGCTCCTTGGTTTTCCCTGCATTAATCTGGAGGTAGTTCCGCTGGCACCAGTCCACAAAGTTCTGAATCAGTTCTCTATACTCTCTGTCATCGTCATCCATGATTAGTCCGACAACGGCAGAGTCATCCGACAACTTCTGCAGGTGACAAGATGCTGAGTTGGACATGAAGTCTGCGGTGTAGACAGTGAACAGGAATGGAGCTAGAACTGTTCCCTGCGGTGCTCCTGTGTTACAGGAGGGGTTTGGGTTTGTTTCAATATCCTCTAGAGTTTTCTGGCTTATCTTTCCAGTCTCAGTGAAGCAGCCGTTCGGTAACTCATGATCATGGAGCCCAGAAAGAGTTTTTGTACCAGGATCATGTGACCTCATAGGGGATCCATCCCCTATACAGACATGGGAAATAAATAATAACCTTTTTTCTTTTAAAGGTCAGGCTTGGAAAAGCAGCTCACACCAATAGAAACAGTTTAAAAAATTCTTTAAAATTCCCAATAATTCCTGTTTGGGATGACTTCAGACGATCACAAGGAAGTCTGGATATTTTCCTGCCTGACATGTAAACTATTGATATTTAAATAAGGCTTTTATCAGATGTTTTCGAAGACCTCAGTGGGCTTCAGTAACAGACGTTTTCCGAATGAAAAATGTTTAACCTTCCTGAAAATAGGGAAGGTCTGAGCTGAGGCGCTCTGGATGAGAGCCCAGCACATCCGTGTCACATTGGCTCTTATGGAGAACTCAGATGGAAATGGAAAACCGTGGGAAAAGGTCGTTCGGAGAAGAATCCTTTCTCTGCTGAATATTTTGAGTCAGTGTATTTTTTTTACAGAGACATTTAAAAATAATTGCTTACTTTTTTCTGCAGGTGAAATGTTTCCTAAGCAAAGTAAAGCAGAGTCTGGCTTCTCCACCTGATGAGCAATTCTCTAACGTCTTAAATGTCAAATCTGCATGAAGGCAGAGATGTGTCTGTTTCAGAGAAGCTCAGTGGGGACTTTTATGTTAAAATCTCTTCAGATATCTTCTCAAAAGGTTTTCTGAGCAGAAGATTCACAATATGAAGAGAAGACTGATGATAGATATGGTTAGGAAGACAAAGAGTAGGTGAAAATTTTCTATTTTACAGTAAAAATTGTGACATTTCAGAAGTTTTTATGTGTTTTTGTTCAATCTTTCACCATAAAAAAGTTGCAGACTTTGATTGGACAAGATACTTGGTCAGAAAAATATGGCTGACAGCAGAGGAGGAGAGGTCTTGTGTACAAAGAATTGCACCGATTTCCTGCTGGAAGTGGGAGTAAATTTCAAAATAGAAGGCAGACAGGAGTTTTCACACATATGAATCTGTTGGAGATTTGTTTCTGCACATTTGGGACTAAAACCAGATTCAGCTCTGATTCTTCCTTTAAAAACGGTGCCGGTCAAAAAAAAAATATGTTTCAGGTTTTCATAATTTGTCTAAATATTAATGCTAATCACAGCAGAAAGGTCAAACAGAAACCGCATTTTCACCAAACGTGAACATTTATGAACTTTTCTTGGTTCTGGAAAGCAGATGAGGATTTTCTGTGTGATGTTGGTCTCCTTCTGCGGTCTCCTCCTGTCAGCCTCTGTGCAGCTGGAGCACCACACTGACACAACTGGCATGGTCTCCATGGTGGAACTATGAAAGATCACCAGCAGCTTCGAGTGGAGATGCTGCTTCCTGAGCCCTCTGTGGAAGTGGATCAGCTACTCAGCCTTTTTGACCAGAGCTAAGGTGTTGGCTGACCAAGAAGGTCTGTAGAGATGTGGAACTTGGAGGACACCACTCGCTCCACGCCACTGATGTGTGTGTGTGTGTGTGTGCTGGAAGTCCAGGAGGAGTTCCTTAGTCTTGGTGATATTCAGTTCCCAGCTGTTAAATGCACTCCACTCTCCCAGTTTCAGACTTCATCCCTGTAGGCCGTCTCATTTTCTCTGGATGGGTGGGACTGCAGTGAGTAGAAAAGTGGGCTCAGGGGAGCTGATGCTGGGAGTGCAGGCAGATGAGAGGGGATGACCTGAGCAGGTGGAGGGTGGGTTTGATGTGTTTCAGGTCCAATTTCCCAAAGCATTTGCAGCTGTCTGGGGTGAGGGCTACGGAGCAGAAGTCACTGAAGCTGGTTGTGTGACGTTTTGGGGACTGAGAGGATTTAAGCAGGCTGGAATAACAGGTTGACATTTTAAGGAAAGCTGTGGAAATGCAGATTTGGACCAAACCTCTTCTACTCTCGGGGGGGATCTTATAAATACTTCAGAAAGTAATTGACTAGCCCACTTATGCTCCACATAAGTGGGCTAAAGTAATCTCAGGCTGGTGAGATGCATGAGCTTTGTGCAGAAACAATCTAAATCCGTTGTCATTTTTATCAATCCCTCCTGCTTCTTGACAGTCACACTCATTATTTCCTCATCTTTGCTTAACCCTTTCATGACCTCTTCAGCCTGTTTCTACTGCTCAGGGTCCAAGCAGAAGACTTGGACAAAGTTGGAGTAAACATTTGTCTTCAGGTTTCGCCCTCAGCGCCAGCGGATGCTCTAATTGGCGAGCGCAGCGCTACTGATTAGATTCTGGTTTCTGGCAGTTAAGCAGAGACTGAAGGAGGAAACAAACTCTGAAAGCTCCATGTCTGATGTTTGTGGTCTTAACTAAAGCGGCATTTACTGCACTTTACTGACAGAATCCGTTTTTTACGAGCACATGGAAGGTTTCCCATCCTCCTGTTCTGTGTTCAGGTCTGTCTATTCGCAGCGTGTGCTGGCGAGCGGACCGAATCCTCGCCGGAACGCAGGACAGCGAGATCTTCGAGGTGAGGAAGACTAAACAAAAGATGCTTCCGGTCTGTCTTAATTCAATCTTAGAATCAATGCAAAAGTCAATATTTAGACCTGAAAATAATGTTGAGACATATAAACTGCAGCTGATTTTTTTTATTCATCAGTGTTTTATTTGCATTGAATGTAGAGAAAACAAAAGTGTTTTTTATCTCAGCCTTCATCCTGAGGAAGAAAAAAAACATTTCCAGGACCTCCTCTCCTAGATGATACCACCATGGATTTGAACTGTCGTCCACATGTGTAGATATCACAGTTTGAGTTTTATTACCACAGTAGTTAATTCTGCTGACCTGAAGCCCTGTGACCGTAAAATAAGAAAGGCAAACAAGAGCTTAGGTCTTGAGAGGATAAAACCCAGAGGATGAAAAAGAGACAAAAAGATAAAAAAAAAAATAAGTCAGGATACTGAAATGTAAGATCTTTGTACTCATTTCATTACCACGCTTGTCTTGTGTCAGATTGTATGTCAGGATTTGAACATGCAAACTAAATGTAATTATCTGTGTAAATAAGTCTTAGCTGAAGAGATTAGACATCAGACAGAAACCATTAAGAATATCACTTTGGTTTTAATGTTCACCAGATGATGTATTTTGTGTCATATTTAAGTATAAAATCAAGTTTTTCTTATTTATAATTATTTGGTATTTTTATTTGTGCACAAGAGAAATACGAAGGACATCTAATAGTCAAAAATTTTGATTTTAACGTCTGTTAGATTTGTCTCTTTGTACCATTTTGTCCACAGTGAAATGTTTTTTTGTAGATTTGATTTTAAAAAATTCCAAATGTGTGTGTTTGTGTGTGGGAACAGGTGATGGTCCGAGAGCGAGACAAGCCCCTGCTCATCATGCAGGGACACAGCGAAGGTGAGCTCTGGGCGCTGGACATTCACCCCAAAAAACCTCTGGCTGTCACCGGGAGCGACGATCGATCTGTCAGGTGATCCGTTAACGTTTTCCCACAATTCACAGCAATTTGAGGTTTGATTCCACAGACACAACATTTGTCTTATTGCTCGTGAAGATGTCCTCTGTTCCAGGGGTTTGGAATGTCCCAGATTGAGTTTTGTTAACTTGTTTGTTTTTTCCCCCTTCAACCTATTCAAAAAAAACTTGTTATTATTCTGTCATGAACTTCAACACCTTGTATGTCAAAGAGACATATCAGGTGGATAAAACCTGATGTCATGTGACCATTTTCTTTTCTTATTCTTATTCTTAGTAGACCCTTTAACACTGGACATGCCGTAGGCAACATCTACGTTACAGACATTCTTGGTAACTCTTTGACCATTTATTCGATGAATCAGCTGATTGGCAAATGGGCGGGGCATCTGTCTTTCGAGGGAGTCAGGTGGAATGCCTTTCCTTTCCTCTTTGATTTGAGAGTCAAACCAAGTGGAGCCAAATCACTTAACCATTTAACCACTAGGTGGCTCGTACCAAATCCAGTCATTGCAGGTTTAGCCCCAATGTGTAAGAAACCAAATCTACACCAGAAAAAAACACACTGTGTAAAGTTTCACAAAGAATAAAAGAAATATACTCAGAAATGCAATTTTTTTTTTAATATTCTTCATCTATGTCCTCCATCATCAAAACAAATTTCACAAGAACACACGAAAAACACCAGAAACACCATTTTCATCAGAATTGGTCTTTAAGTTTATTGTTTACCTGCTAAACTGACACAGCTCCAGTTAATTTTGTTTTAAAACCAGGCTTGAAGGCACAACTGACAGCATTACTTAATAAGGGTCATGAACTCTTTTGTCAAAGAACGTCTTGAAAATGTTGAGGATAGGTCCTAATGTGGGGAAGGAGGTATTACTGAGCATGCTCGAAGTGCTAGCTGTGTGTTTGTGCATCAGGCTGTGGAGTCTGGTGGATCACGCCCTCATCGCTCGCTGCAACATGGAGGAAGCAGTACGCAGTGTGGCGTTCAGCATGGACGGATCCCAGCTGGCTCTGGGCATGAAGGACGGCTCCTTTACCGTGCTGAGAGTCAGGTGACTCACGGTTCACTCAAACCAGCTTCAGGTCTTTGTTCCTGCTGGTGTACTTAAAAGACTGTCCTCCTCAGAGACATGACAGAGGTCGTCCACATCAAGGACAGGAAGGAAGTGATTCACGAGATGAAATTCTCTCCAGACGGGGCGTACCTGGCTGTTGGCTCCAACGATGGACTGGTGGACGTCTACGCCGTCGCCCAGAGATACAAAAAGGTGATGATGGTGGAGAAAAAGAGGCGGAAAACTTTCAGTTTTCAAAGTTCTGTGACTTCATTTGGCTGTTTCTCTGTTTGCAGGTTGGAGAATGCAGCAAATCCTCCAGCTTCATCACACATATGGACTGGTCTCTGGACGGCAAAATTCTGCAGACCAATGATGGAGCCGGAGAACGCCTCTTCTACCGAATGCCACGTAAGAAACCAAACTCTGTGCTGAGATCTTTGAATTAAGTTGAAATGAAAGTTAAAAATGGAAGAGTCTGGCTTAAAGACATTTGTTTGCTCAGATTCTTCTCCATTGTCGTCACTGTAGTTTTCTTATTTATTCTTTGCATTGTTTTAATGTAGCTTATTCACATGTTTCTATGCCTTCTTCCTGTTCATCTGTAGTTTTTCTTTGTCGGTATTGTTATCTGCTCTGCCTTGCAATCTTTTTTTTCATGTGAATTGAAAATAAAGATGCCAGTTTTTCCAGACCTTTAGTGCAGTAAAATGAAACAAAAAAAACCTTAATGTCTTTTTTAAAGTTCCACTCTGATAAAATTGGGTTTTTAACATTTTCTTGCAGCATTTTTTGGATAATGGACAACACATAAAAAAAAAAGCTGAAAGCAGCATTTTTGAGTATTTTTTATTAAAATCTTTGTGAATCAGATGCAGATAAAAAAAAATGCTGTTTAAAAAGATTATAGTTATGACATAGAAAATAATCTCCTTGCACCGCTCCATTCTGATCATCCACTTGTAGACAAATAGATCCATGAACGTCTTTGTTTTCCTCATCTCAGATGGTATCTGACTCTAAACTGTACGACTGGATAGCTCCAATATTACCTGCCCTTTTGAATTGGTAATGTTAGGTTGAGGGTGTAAGGGGCTGTAGGCTAGCGGGAGAGACTGTGAACAAAGAGCTCTCAGCAACGGAGAGTGGGAGGGGGGATGGGGTTGCTCCGCCCACAACTCAGAGGTGGTGCTCTGCAGAAACTATGTCCTAGAAATCGACAGTTTTTTTTTTTTTAATTTTGGGTGAAAACAGCATAATCGTAATAAAAAAGACCACTCGGGATGCCTTTACAATAGATCAAAAGATGATCTGACCAGGACTTTAATGTAAAACTGTAAATTCAAAAGTGTTTTAATTTATCCCTGTCCATAGATTAAACTCCTAAAGCATTTGTGCCCGATTTCTTAAAACATTTACTAAGACAGCCTCTACCTGGAAACCTGGAGTGGAGTCTTAAAGTTTGTCGTCTTGTTCCTGCAGTGGGGAAACCTGTCAGTAAGGAGGAGGTCAAAAATCAACTCTGGGCCTCCTGGAGCGGCATCCTGGGCTCTGAGGTCAGTGGTATCTGGCCCAAATACTCTGACTCAACAGCCGTCCATGCTGTGGCCGCCAACCACGCTGCTGCGGTGCTCATCACCGGAGATGACCTCGGCCTCGTGAAGCTGTTCCGCTTCCCCTGCCTGAAGAAAGGTCTGCACTACGACCTAGCGCCATCTTCCATTTCCCCTTTAGCTTTTATCTTAAATACTTGTGTGTTTTCTTCCAAGGTGCCAAATTCAAAAAATACATTGGCCATTCAGCCCATGTGACTAACGTTCGTTGGTCACATGACCTACAGTGGGTGTTGACCACGGGTGGGGCCGACCACGCCCTCTTCCAGTGGAGATTTCTCCCAGAGTCAGTCATGAATGGGGGTGTGGATATCAACATTCAAGGTAGGGTGGAAATTAACTTTAACCCTTTAAGTACGCCCCCTAGGGCCTGCAGAAAAGAATAAATACAGTTGCTAGCAAAAGTATGTTTAGTATCTTTAGTATCTATAAAAGTATCTTTAGCGTTACTTTTCTTTCTGCATAAATTAGACATTAGATGTGGCCTGATGTCCATCTAAGACAAAACAGTAGAGAAACAAAGTTCACTTCAACTAAAACATCTGGATATTCCAAAGTCCTTCTAGTTACACATCATGTGAACAGATGAAACCAAAAGACAGTTAGTTGTCTGTGAAGAAAAAAAAGACGCACCATCATCAAAACTTCATCCTAACTGTGAAGTATAGTACAGAGTGTTCAATAATTGATCACAAGTGGTACAGTCTAAAAGTAACGCGGGATAGGAAAAATCCACAAAGTAGAATTACAGATGTTTTAAGGCAACTCCACACTTTCTACACTTTTGCTCGACAGACATGAACATTTTCAGACTTTTCTCCCTCAAAATTCAGACCTTCATAGAAAAATGAGTCCAGTATTATAGCAATTGAAAACCAAGATGTGGCAAACTGAACACGTTCTGTACAGGAGACACGGCAAGGAGGACATTGATTGACAAGGTCAACAGCCAATCAGGTTGCAGTACACAGTAGGCTGTAAATTAAAAAGAAACAGAAAAAATAAGTATGCAAAGCAGCAATGAAAAGAATTGGGAGACGGCGTGACTGTGAAAGGGGAACTGCAATGTAGCCAGGGAACACTTTATATAGATATATAGGGCATCATAGTTTGGGGCTACAACCTGGGTGGTTTGCTTTCATCTACTATAAAATGTCTCAGAGATCAAACTATTTTTAAGTTATCAAAATCCAATGAAATACATCTACTTTGGTCACTTTTAAAATGTGAAATTCATACTACAAACATTTCTATCTTTTTTCATGCCAATCTGTTACTCAGATTTGAAGAATCGTTAGGATGAAGCCATGATGAGGCTGCAGGCTAAAGCAAACCTGGCCCACATTAACAGTATACTCTTTCAAAACCATTTTGAGTACCATCAGCTTTTTTCAAACTGACTGCTAAAAAGGTGCCAAGTGCAAATCCTGACTAAATTCAGGTGAAATAGTTCACTAAAGCTGGATAGCTCCTCGTCAAAACTAACCTGGTGGGGAGCAGGCCTGCCTGAGGAAACAGACTCCTCTCACCTGTCAGGATTCCCCTTTTCATCTATCCATTCACAAAAAATTCATTTAGACACATTTTATCAAAAGACGATGTTCGATGTAGATTTCCTTTCACAAGATTTAACGCTGATGTAGAGGAACAGAAATTTTCTGTAGATTTATGTTTATAACTTCTCATTTCCTGTTTCAAATTCTCACCAATTGATCTCTTTTTTTCTTTTTAGAAACAAATCATTTTGTTAGTTTTTTTACTGCAATTTAAGTTTAACTTTAAATACAAACACAACAAAGATTATTAATCCCGAAGATTATCATTTTAAAGATTGAGTTATGGGCAAAGATGTGGTTAGTTGTTTTTTTTATTTATGTGAAATGATCAATAAGATTATTTTGTACACAACAACACTCCCCTGGGATCCAAAGAGACCTATGCTTTTACATTTTGTGTTCAGAAGACTTCAGATGATCATGCAAAAGCCTAAACTGGATTTCGTCTTCTCCTCAGACAGTTATGGCGACTCCGGCAGCGAGGAGTCAGACAGTGACGTGTCCGACGTCCCGGAGCTCGACTCGGACATCGAGCAGGAAACGCAGATCAACTACGACAGACAGGTGAGCCCCTGCACGTCTGTTCAGGATGTCCCGTTTCCATGGAAACCCACTGCTGGCTCTTCTTTCCATCAACCAGCGGGGTAGTTTCCGTGGCCTTATCTCCACAACCAGCTGCAGCCAGATGCTCCTGTGACGGCAGTGGCAGCAATGTGCTGTTTGCAGATAGAGCTTATAGTGCACGTGTATGTGCACGAATGTGTGCATGTGTTTGGCTGGCAATGGTCAGATAGAAGGATTACTTTCTTCTACATAAATCCATATTTACGCAAAACATTCTGAAAGAGGCTCTTTCCAATCCAATGAAAAAAATGGCATCATGTTGAATTTTACGACAGCAGCAGTTCTAGCAAACACCCACAGAAGGAAATGCTAATAAACAACTGGAAGAACTCCTGTAAGTAACCAGGTTAACCATCACCAATCAGGAATTAAGTGATATTTTAATTTTTTGTTTTGCAGAACTGAAGATGCACAGAAATTTGCCAATCTTGGAAAACAAAGTGTACAAGACAAAAGAAAGTCAGAAATGCTAAAAACAAAGACAAATAAGATTCATAATCATCAGAAAGTTTTAAAAAAAATCTCACCAAACTCAAAGAAAATAAAAGAATACCTGTATTTAATGAGAAAATATTAAAATTGGTATTAGAAGTTGGTTGTGTTTGGGTTAAAATGAAAAGTTCTAAAAAATTCAACTGGACAAAACCTCTGGTTTGAAGACTTTTCGCCTCTCACCTGAGCGGCTTCTTCAGGTCTGACCAACTGGTGTTCACACCCGATGGTCAGAAGCGACGAAGACGATCAGAGAAGAGACTAAACGTCTTCAAACCAGAGGTTTTGTCCAGTTGAAATTTTTAGAACTTTTCATTTTATCATGACCTGGATGACTAAGATGACGACGGCAACATAGTCTTTTGGTTCTAAAGCAGCTTTGCATTAAAGTTAGACAAAAATCTGAAATCAATTCTCACAGAGAAGAAAACCTATGAGCCAGAACCAGGTGTGAACTTGCACTGTAAGGTCAGAGGAATTCACACCTCAGGTTAGTGACTTCAGATTCTCCATGCAGTCTGTGGGCTTTACTTTATGTGATCTGGGACATTCATGTTACCCCAACACTTGTTTTTTATGCATGCAAACACCATGAATGACTCACAATCCTGCAAAGATAAAACTGTCAAAAATATCTGTTCAAAAATAAAATCAGAAAATGTACAAAAAAACAAATGCTAGATCAGGGGTCTGCAACCAAAGGCTCCAGAGCTACGTCTCTTACCCCTCCTTGGTGGCTCTCCTTGGTGGCTCTCTGGCTGAAGAAAATAAAATACTAGTAATTTTTAAAAGTCAGGGTTACTTTAACAATAGGGGTTATTAATCTTCTGACAAACCAGAGGTATAGATTAGTTAAGTTTACAAATTAATGGCTGATGTAAGATATTAAAAGGTTTTTACATACCGCTGATGAAATCAAAAGGCCAACTTTGCTCTGCGCCTCCCCCAGAATAAAACCTTTTTCAAATAGTAAGCAAACTTTGTTAAAACTTTCGATCTTTTCTGATTGCTCAGGTCATTTGATGAGTTTAAAGCATATGTTATCTTATACTGCACAACAATAGCTAGTAGCTGTCCAGAGGAGAGTTGATAAGATGTGCATAATCTTTATGTACTTTTTCTACTCGATCATAAACCACTGAATTCAAGTTACGTTCAGGTGAACAGTAGTAAGTAGGAAAAAGTAGACCCAAAAGCAAAAAGCAAGTTTTTTCTTGCGTTGTTTAAAACCGTTTGTAGGAGAACATTGACATGAATTCGTTTGGCACAGGAAGTCTTTTATTTTGAAAGGAAGTCCTACAAGCATTTGTCAAAAGTAAAAAATGAATTTTACATTTTGAGAAAATGCTAGTTTCTCTTTCTCTTTATAAAAAAAAAAAACTATGTATATTTAATGTAAAAGTAACAATGTAAGAAATGCAAAACAGTATCAACATTTCTTAAAGAGTAAAAACAGACTTTGTTGCTCCTATTGGGATTTGATCAATAAAAAACAGGTCCAAATGGCTCTTTTACTTTCAAAGGTTGCAACCCCCTGTGCTAGAAACTCAGAAGATCCACACAGTACAGATTGTTGTTGTTTTTCTCTTGTGGATCTTTTTTCTTTTCTGTGTGATCTTTTCTTTCAGGTCAGAATGAAAAGAATTCCCATAAACTGCAGATTATGATTATTATTGGTATCAAAAGACTTTCAGCCGCGCCTGGATGGATGTGAAATGTGAGGCCTGTTCTCGGTGCTCCTGCAGGTTTATAAGGAGGACCTGCCTCAGCTCAGGCAGCAGAGCAGAGAGAAGAAGCAGCAGGTTGGATCTCTGAAGAGACAGAAGGGACCGGAGCAGGGCCTCCGACTGCGGTTTGTCCACGGGTAACTTGTTCTTCATGCTAACCCGTCACAGTTGTAAAAGTGAGAGTCATTAAGGGAATTGAAGACTGAAGACTGTGGGAGCCTCGGAGTTTAACATGACAACAAATTCCTGTGAAAATGACCAGAATCGACTGAAAACAAGTGGAAAAGTAGCCAATAAAAAGGCTCTGTAACCCTTGTGCCATCCTAGGCACTTTTACATTGGGAGTTGGGTCATCTAGACCCACTAGACAGTGCCCTGAACCTTTTTTCTTCAATGATTTGTCATCTTCACTGGTGTCCATGGATTACAGGAAATCTTTCCACCTTTATCCACCTTTGTCATGGTAGGGAGAACGCGTTAAAGTAAGGGTGGGGTCACCTAAGATAGCACAAGGGTTAAAAAGCTTGTGGATGAACAGCAAGTTGATAAAATTTTAAAGAATTAGAAAGAATGCAATTTTACTTTAGCTTTTGAATGCATGGGCCATTAATCAAACTATAACAATCATAATAAATGTCATCACACATTTTTATTACTCTAAAATCTTACAGCCCAAAACAAAACGCTTCTTTTCATCTTTGTTCAATCCAGATTGCCTTTTATCATTTTTGCTGTGTTGTTGTTTATGCCGCTCAGGTATCGTGGCTACGACTGCAGGAACAACCTGTTCTACACTCAGACTGGCGAGGTGTTGTTTCACGTGGCGGCGGTAGGCGTGGTCTATAACCGTCAGCTGCACAGTCAGCGCTTCTACTTGGGCCACGATGACGACATCCTGAGCCTCAGCATCCACCCGCTGAAGGACTTTGCCGCCACAGGACAGGTGACGAACACACACACAAACACACAATCTGCACAATGACTGACAGCTGACGTGTTGGTTTCGAAGGTGGGGAGGGACCCAGCCATCCACGTTTGGGACATCCAGACTCTAAAGTGTCTCTCCTTGCTGAAAGGTTTTCATCAGAGAGGCGTGTGTGCGCTGGACTTCTCAGGTACCTCTGCGTCAGTACGAGGAGCAAAAACATCCATGTATGTTTTTCACATTCAGATGCTCTGGTATAGAGTTAATCTAAAGCTCTAAAGTTCCACTTTGAAAACCAAAATACCCCTCCGGCTTTCTAACCTTAAACATAATTTGCTTAAACCTTTATTGTGAAAGAGCAGGGGCTTCAGGATGATCTGCTTTTTTCTGTTCATCCTCTCAGCTGATGGAAAAAGTCTGGTTTCAGTGGGCCTTGATGATGACCACTCCATCATCCTGTGGGACTGGAAGAGAGGAGAGAAGCTGGCAACTGCTCGGTAATATGAATCCTGCAACGGAGTTTACTCTTAAAAACATATGAAGATCACCGTCGTACAGTGCAGCTGCAAGAACCATTTTTTCTTTAAAAAAAGACTTACGGTATAAGTATTTTACCACAAAACCAAGAAGACCACAGAATCCATTTCTGATATTCTTCTGGTGACTCTGGTGACACTGGCACTTCATCCTATATTTTTTTTGTAATTTGGTTTTCGATAAGAAATTTTCTTGTTCATATTTTTACTGTATTCTTTGTCTTAGTTTTGGACTTTACAGTAACTGTTTCTCTTAACCTATAGGGGTCATAAGGAGAAGATATTTGTGGTGAAGTGTAACCCCATGCTCATGGACAAACTGGTCACTGTGGGAATTAAACACATCAAGTTCTGGCAACATGCAGGTAAAACTGAAACACAGAGCTTGAACTGTAACTATGTCACCATGCATTTAACCTTCAAACATCAAAAGTGTGAGGCTTTCTTGACCTCTGGTTGGGTCAGTGACATTTGTTGCATTCTCATCTAAAGATTCTTTTTAAAACAAGTCAGCTGAATGTAAGAAAGTGCATTTCTTTTTGTCCTCCAGGGGGCGGCCTCATCTTCAAGCGTGGGGCGTTCAGGAGCTCCGGTCGGCACGAGACCATGATGTCTGTGTGCTATGGTCGTAACGAAGCGTTGGTTTTCTCTGGAGCCGCCACTGGCGACGTTTACATCTGGAAGGAGCCGCTGCTGCTGAAAACGGTCAAAGCTCACGATGGGCCGGTGTTCGCCATGTTCTCCCTAGACAAGGTGAGGAGGACAGATACCCCGATCAGCTGTTTGTGTGCCCTCTTTTAACAGAAACGTCTGGTCCATACAGTGAACACTAAAGTGTGATGTTGCTGGCCTCTAATGAGCCAGGGAGTAAAAACAAAGAAGCCACCTTTGAACACACAACCTATTTACATTTTAATACTTTCTATGTGTAGTTTAAAGCTATTTTAGATTGTTGTTTATTATTTTAGATGATTTAGATTGATTGTTGTGTGCTTTGACCTTTAGACTATTTTCTACCAACAGCTGCTCCTAGATCTAGATATTTTTTAAAACTTTCTGGTTGGTTTTAGGATCTACAGGTGGAAGGACGTGGTGGCACTGTAAATAGCATGTTTGACTGCTGTTTGAAGACTCCATTTCATCAAGAGAGCAGCTTCCTCAGCCTCTAAAGGTTCAAGCAGAGCTTTTCTGATGTTTGACTTTTTTTCCTGTAAGGTTACATTATTGGTTAAAATAAATGTGAAGAAACTGGATTTTCTTTGAAAGGAATGTATTTGTGTTAGTTCAGAACCCCGGGCCAGTTTCTTGCACACAGATATAATGAATAAATCTAATTAGAGACAAGCATTTATCTTTTGTAGAGTTACTCCACACAAAGAGCACAGATTTGTACGCAGGGTTACATAGACAGATGAACAAGATGCATTCAAAGTCTGAATAAAGGGGTTCAGCAAAAAGGCCTGGCATATATAATTCTACTTGCATATTCAGAACCTCATTCGATGGATCATGGTGTGAAAAACACCCACAGACTGCTGCAGCCAGATGTTCAAGGTCAGAGCACCTAAAGTGCCGATCTCTTGCAGACATTTGCCAGAACGCATACACCAGAACACAAAGATGAAAAAGGAGAGGATGTTAAAGGAATGTTAAGTAGACAATAGTCTGGTTGTGCTCTCTGTCTGGAGGCTATAATTTTGAGATGATAATATATAGTAAATCGAAAGTTAAGCCATTAGTGTATTAAAAAGTAAAGGTTAGTTTAATAAAATGCAAAAGGAGTTTGAACTATTCTGTTTCAATCATTCCCACAGTAAACAGGGCAATCAGTCTGAGATATGACATTGTACACCCGTTCAAAAGTACATTCTCTGATAAAGTGCACAACTATCGGATCTCTATTTAGAAAACTACTCAATTTGATCAAAACTTCTGCTATAATGACTCTCGAAAACACCTTACATCTTAGCTGTGTGTGTGCATGTGTGTGTTTGAGCAGGCCTGCTACTGGAGGACAACCCATCCATCAGGGCCATCACTCTGGGTCACGGTCACATCCTGGTAGGAATCCAAAATGAGAGGTTCTAGAAATTGACATGACAGGACCAATGACTAAGTGTGCAGAACAGGAAAAAATCAATTTTGTTGATATCTCAAGCCTGTTGACCATTGACTGTATGTGAGAACTGGATTGAGTGACTCCTCCCCTCCGCATGGCCCCAAACAGGAAGTACCTGCTGGCTCCAAGAAACAAAATCCCATAAACTTCTACAGAGAAATAAACAGCTGTTACTCCAGTGCTTCTCAAATAGTGGTGCGTGCCCCCCTATGCGATGCCAGGGGGAGCACGCAGTAGTAGCGGTTTTAGGCCCTGTAATACGGCCATTGCCCGGGCGCAAATTTAATGGGGGCGGTGGTGACAGTGCTCAGTGCTTGGAAAAAGATCTGCGCCACTATTGGTTTCCTGATCATCTGTTCTATCACAGAGTTTGTAACAGCCTGAAACTGTGAACTGCCGTCCCTCCAGCTGCTCCTGTGTCCTGGGGAGGGGTAGAGGGCTCATGCTGCAAGGTGGAACGGCGCACACGGAGCGCTGCCCATTGTGCAACAATTGCGGATGTTGTTCTTTCATTGACCATTGCAGATACATTCTTGATGACGCAGTCTTTATTTTCCATCAATGTATTCTTTGTCTGCTCAGGTTTGGTTTCTGTCAGCATTTGACATAAAGACAGCAGGCAATGCAGTAAAACAGCTGAACTTTATGACATCATAAATAATCCATCATTTAGAAAAGAAAATCAGCACAATGTTTTTATCTATTTCTTCAGACTACAAACGTTAAATATATTGGTGCAGGTGTGTTCATGTTTGCATCAATTTACACTTAATATTATTTATTGATTGAATTATTTTTCAGCATCAAATGGTTCAGTTGGTCAAAATGTTGCTAGTTTAATTAATGAATGACAGATTTTTTATATTTACAAATTCAAATTTAATATTTGTTGAAAGTGGATTTATATTGCTTATTTCCTTTGTTAATAGTAACCCTTGTGCTATCCTAGGCACGTTAACACAAAATAGTTTAGAAGCACTGTGTTACTCAATCATTCTATTGGTCAGAAAAACTGTTCATGCTCTGATCCCTTTTTAACATATTCTTGATCATTTTCATATTTTTTATGAATACACACACACTTATATTTATCTATCAATCGATAGATACATTTTTTTATGTGTTTACATTTACATATATTGATATATATATATATATATATATATATATATATATATATATATATATATATATATATATATATACACACATATATATATATATACACACACACACACACAACATGGCCTGGGTGAATACTCGATTCTGATTGCCTGCTGGTTGTGTGCATTAAAAAAGTAAAAACGCACAGTGATAACCGCACGCTCCAAAAAGTTCCGGTCACATATCCTAAATGTTTTGTATCACTGCTTTAAAACAACATTTTGCTTCATCATCTGACAAAAGCAAGCTATCAGAGGAGAACTTTCTCTCTGAACTAAATGTTTTATTCAAACCCAAAGGGGCGACTTCAGTGATATATATATATATATATATATATATATATATATATATATATATATATATATATATATATATATATATATATATATATATATATATATATATATATATATATTTATATATATATATATATATATATATGCCTGAAAGTCTACTGAAACTGTGAATGAAGCATTGAGTGCAATTCTACCACAACCATCACTGCAGAAACCAATGAACTGGTTTACACTTCCATAGCAGCAGTGATCCTTGAAAGATGCTTAAGGAGGTGAGCAACTATGGAGAAAACAATACCCACCATGGAAGCAACGGTTAGAGGCCAAAATCAAGGCAACTCGAAGGATGTGAGTAAGCTGACAGAGGCTCAAGGAGGTACAATGAGAAAGCAAGTACCTAAGAGATACAGCCAGATGCCTATACCTGAAGCACTGTAAACTGCCAAACACAGGCTCTTAGCCTTGAGCAGCCGCCTATAGAGGTACACACAAGAGACAATGAAGCCGATTGATAAACAGGCTGTTCAGAACTCAACCTGGGCGAAAGTGTACGCCAGTGGCAGGGTCAAAACAGCCGAGCAGACTCCACCAAGGCTAGAAACTGAACAGTACTGAAAGTATATGGGAGAAAGAGACAGCACATAAAACAGCAATGCCCAGTGGCTGGTCTCTGAGAGAAGAAACACAGCAACTCTCTCTGAAACAGAATCCATGCAATCCATCACCTGGCAGACATCCAAGAAAAAGAGTCTCAGGTATGAAGAACTGGACAGCACCCTGGGCCCTAATATGATACATGCCTACTGGCGGTATATTGGCAGCACTCCACGAGCGCTCAGCACAAATGGAACAGCTGTTAAGAGATGGATCATCCAATGGCTATCAGAAGGATTTAACGATCCTGATCCAGGAAGGATCTCAAAGGGTGCAGTACCATCCAATCACCGCCACAACCTGTCTCTCCACAACATGGTCAGTTGCATCAGCTGCAACCAAGATAACAGGCACATGGATCAATTCATGAGTAACACACAGAAAGTTGGCATTGGTGAGACTCCAGAGGAGCAAAACACCAACTCCTGGTTGACAGAACAGTCGCTCAAGACTGCAAGTCACGACACACCAACCTGTGCACAGCCCGGATTGATTACAAGAAAGCCTATGACTCCAATGCCACACGTGGATCACTGAATGCTTGAGCTGCGGCCAACATAAACAGGACTCTAAGAGCCTCTACAGGAAACTCACGAAGCTGTGAAACTACCCTTGAAGCTACAATGGGAATACTGCACAAGTGTCCATCAAATGTGGATATACTGCTGTGATGCTCTGTCCCCACTGTTGTCTTCTGCATAGGTCTGAACTCCTCAGCCAAATAATCAAGACTGGCTATGGATAGACTCAGAAATGGGGCCAACATCAGTCACCTCTCTACATGGATGTGACATCAAGCTATATACAGAGCGCAGCGTGATACTGACTTCTGATCCACACCACCAGGATCTACAGTACTGACATTGGGATGGCCGGGGTCGGCTCGAGAAATGCAGCCGATGGTATTAAAAGAGGCAAGGTAGTCCACACAGAAGGGGTCCTACCCCCAGAAGGAAACACAGACATCGACAGTTACAAGTACCGGAATTCCACAGGCAAATGGCAACCTGAGCAGGTAACAAGGAAAGCTGCAACAGCTAAATACTCAACGGTAAGGCAAGTCCTGAGAAGCCAGCTCAATGGCAAAAAATAAGACTGGTAATAAACAAAGCACAAAAGATTGCCAGTTATCAGATACCCTGCAGGAATAATAAGATGGCCAAAGGAAGAGGTACAGACTAATGGATGTTAGCATATTGAAAGCTCCTCACTATGCATGGAGGTGGTTCCATCCCAAATCCAGCACTTGAGATCGTATGCTAGCCGCAAGGAAGGAGGCCGAGACTAGTGAGCGTAGAAGCCACTATCCAGGATGAAACATCCAAGATGCATGAGTACATCAAGCTCAAGGCCCCAACTGACAGTGTGCTCAGTGAATGTCTCAGGCAATGGAGAGCAGAGGATACAGTGCTGAGGACAGATCCTCATGGAGGACAAACCTCCTGCATGGGATGTACCATCGGACTATAACTGAAGTGGCTGATATCAAGAAGTCTCACTAATGGCTAGGAGAGGGCTGGGCCTACAGACAGCACTGAGGCACTCATCCTGCGCAGCTCAGGAACAAGCCCTGAGCACCAGAGCAATAGAGGCCTGTGGATCTACCACACCAGACAAGACTCCAAGGTGGCTGAAAAGAGGCACCTGAAACAATCCAGCACATAACTGCAGGATGTAAGATGCTGGCAGGTAAAGGATACATGGAGCGCCACAATCAAGTGGCTGGAACAATATACAGGAACATGTGTGCAGAATATGGACTGGAAACCCCAAGGTCAAAATGGGAAACACCTCTAAGGTGGTAGAGAATGAAAGTGGCAAAATCCTGTGGGACTTCCAGATTCAGACTGATAGGATAATGGCGCAACCAACCATTGTAGTGGTGGATAAAAGAACAGAGGAAAGCTGCCAGTGGATGTGGTGCCAAGCGATGGGAACATCAGGAAGAAAGAACATGAGAAACTGAGAAATACCAGGGACTCAGAGAAGAACTGGAGAAAGCCTGGAAAGTGAAGGTGACAGTGGTGCTCTGTGGGTAATTGAGCACTCGGGGCAGTAACCCCTAAGCTGGAGGAGTGGCTACAACAGATAACTGGAAAGATCTCAGACATCTCAATCCAGAAAAGCACAGTGCTAGGAACAGCTAAGATACGCAGAACCTCAAGCTCCCAGGCCTCTGCAGAGGACCCAGCTTGAGGAGAAACCACCCAATGCAAAGGGTGAGTGGGCAATTTATATATATATATATATATATATATATATATATATATATATATATATATATATATATATATATATATATATATATATATATATATCGCTTTATACCGCAGAATCTTGACCGCAGCAAAAGTCCACTTTTTGTGAAAAAAGCGATCGAAATCAGAAAAAAAAGAAGACGTAAGGACTAAAATATGGCTTTTTTTTGCTTTTCTAAGTGACCATGGTTCAAGCGGGTTAATGGCCTTTGAAGAATGCATTATTACTTTTTAATGCACTTTGCTTTGCGTCGGTCGGTTCAGGCTTCCACGGCGTGCGTTAAAAAGTGATAATGCTCACTTTGTCGGCCATTAACCTTTACAAATAGTATATAAATGTACATGTATATGTATCTCCTCTCGGTCTTTGGTGCAATGTACTTGAAATTATCTGTGTTTGTGTCTGCAGGGTCACATGGAGGGGGAAGTTTGGGGTCTGGCCCCCCACCCCCTCCTGCCGATCTGTGCCACCGTCAGTGACGATAAAACCCTGAGACTGTGGGAGACTTCCACCAGTCACCGCATGGTGGCCGTCCGCAAGCTGAAAAGAGGTCAGAGAAAGAAGTGGGCCCTCGAGTCTTCTCATTTTGTGAATTAAACAGTCGTGTTTTTGTCGCTGTTAAGGGCAAGGATCCTCATTCCACTGCCCTCCTGGTGCACAGTTTTGTTACTTCCCCCCTGGATTGCTGGAACTCCCTTCTTTTTGTTTTACCACAAAAACCACAAAACTGCCAGAATTATTAGTCGAACACCATCCATCCAACACCAGTTCTGCAGCAGATGTTATGCATATTTCCCCCCATAACTTGTCCTTGTCCTTGGCCTGTTTTGAAGTACACATTTTACTGTACATTTTAATGCTTTTTTACTTTCACTATCATGTACGGCGTCCTTGGGTTCTTAGAAAAACAAACAAAAGCCGGACATGTTTGAACCTGAACTTTTAAAGTTTTGTGAAGAGTTTGTACCTAAACTGGACTCCAAACATTGTCATATTTTCACTCTTTTCCCTCCTTTACTTGTGACACGCATCATTTTGATACTACTGAATCCCACTCTTGGGATTTTCAAATCCCTGATGGGTGTCTCTTGGTCTGCAGGTGGTCGCTGCTGCACCTTCTCTCCCGATGGGAAAGTGCTGGCGGTTGGCCTGAGCGACGGCGGCGTGCTGGTGGTGAACGCCGACACTCTTGAAGATCTACTGAGTTTCCATCATCGCCGCGACGCCATTTCTGACCTCCGCTTCACCCCAGGTGCATGAGCATAGATATACACTTCCTCCAAGACAAGATGGCACCTAGACATCATCAACCAGAACCTAGAGTACACCCTGCCCCATATCGATTGAAAAAAACTTTATTTTAACCGGCAATCATAAAGTTACACACCCAGCCCATCTTCTATGTTTGTAGTTTTAAGATTGAAAGACTTGTACTTTTCTAATTAAATAAACAAAACACAAACTAAACCATTCCTCAGCAAAGAGCGGATCTGTGTTAAATCCCGCAAACATTATCAACTTCTGTTTCAAACCTTCAAAACAAAGTACACGGTAATTTACAAAAAAGGAGACAATGAGGTTGTAACAGCCCTCACTACATACTTTCTACTTTGGATCGTGATCAAAGATTTATGTAGATTTTACAAGTTGAATGCATTCTCTACAGGAGAGATAGCACGGAGAAGTTAATTGACGAGGTCTACAGCCAATGGCGACGGAGAATACAGTGTGCCTAAAATCAAAACAAAAAAGGCATGCGAAATTACTCTGAAAAAAATCAGTGAAACAGCGAGGCTGCAACATTAATGTAGTGAACACTGAAGGGAACACTGTATTCAAACAGAAAAACAACAACAACTTCTGCTTAAAGTTGTGTCATTTCCTCTTTTATTCAATGACGTCAGCCGCCATCTTGTTATCTGGAAACAGAATTGAAGCTTTATGGTAAACAAAGTACATCTGAGTGTCTTTGCTCCATCGGGGTAATGCCAACATAAAGCTTTCTCCAACGTTTATCGGCTCACATCTTTTCGTTAGGCTAGAAAAAGTATGGATCAGTTAGTGTACTCCGCTTTGGTGATTGCAATCACCACTGTGAGGCCTCAAAAATGAAAAGAAAAGAATACATTATTGCCTTGAGTCACAAATGAGGAGCATTTATAGTGACTTCAGGCAAAAGTAGAGCTTTATTTTCTGTTTTTATCGGTGTAAATTGTGTGTTTAGATTCAGGTAAATACCTGGCGGTGGCGTCACATGACACCTTTGTGGACATCTACAATGTGCTGACCACCAAGAGGGTGGGGATCTGCAAAGGAGCGTCTAGTTACATCACACACATCGACTGGGACACCCGAGGTAACACGGCGCCCCCTGTAGGTTTGCTCTTTCATTCTGACCTGAGATGTGGCATACATCACTATGGGAGCGTAGAGCTTCCAGTTTACAAACCTCAGCTTCACCTGTGTCAGGCACATGAGTCTGCTGCTCCAGCTTTTACGACATTTGACAAAAAAGAATGGAATTTAACCCAAAAAAGGCTTGCAGAGTATTAAACTGGATTTGAATATTGAATATTATTTTTTTTTTGTCATGTTAGTCATCAAACACCAGGATGTCTTAAGACCCAAACCTGGCCATAAATTGTTTTTCAATTGCAAGCTAATGTGTATAAATGCATAAAAATGGAAAAATCCAGATTGAACAAGAGATGGCCTTTTAAAAAAAACATTTCGATATCGTCACACTGAGTGGTTTAAACATTTACACACTTAATTTAACATGCTATTTAATTTTGACACAATTAAATGTAACTATTACTGGCAATCAGTTTGATGTAAAGGCGGTCCCTAATAGTCTTAAATTAATTTTCACTTAATCTGCTGATCCATTGGACATATTATCATATAGATTATGATATGACGTATATAGAATTCAGAAAAATGTGATAAATATTTTTAAATTCTTTCTGACTTAAGTACCGAGCAGAGGATTGTAAAGTAAGAATTAAATGTATAGATATTTTTCTAATTTTTACAAAGCAACAAGAAACACTAATCTTTTCCTTTTAATTATTTAAAAATTAGAATTCACTGATAAACAGAGACATTTGCATACTAAGCATCATTTTACATGAACACAGACTGCGGGGGGAGTGTCCTCTCAGCAGGAGCTGATCAAAAACCTTTCTGTGTAACTTTACTTAAGCAGCGGTTAAGAAACTCAATAAAAAAATCCTGAAAAGTACGTTAAACATCATAATCATGGGGTGCAGAGGAAATGAGTGTTTACAAATAAAAATATGTGGCCTTTCAAAATACTGTCTGCTTATTTTTATGTTCACCTGAGAAATGGTTTTTGTGCTGCAGGTAAACTTCTTCAGGTAAACACAGGAGCCAAGGAACTGCTGTTCTTTGAAGCTCCCAGAGGAAGAAAACAAACCATCAAAAACTCTGAGGTGTGTCTGTCTTGTCTGAGTTCAACCATTAAAAGTTTGATGGTTGTCACTCTTTAATGGTCCAATGATAAAGACTGTTAAGCAATCAATGCCTCTAAAAAAAAAAAATCAACTAAATGTCATCTGCATAAAGATGATAGAAGATATCTGTCCCAAAGAAGAATACACAGTAAGATAAAACAAGATGGGTCCTGTTACTGAGCCCTGTGGTATCCCATACGCCAGATGTGCTGTTTCAAAAGATATTTTTGCAAAGATAACAAAAGTACAACAGACGGGCAGTTGCAACCACAATCTCATTTTAAGTTTTGATCAAATCAGTGTCAGAAAAAATGTTTCTGTGGAAATGCATCTGATTCTTTTTTTTCCTTAAAACTCCTCAGTTCTTCTTATATAATTAAAAAAAAGATTTCAGGGAAAAAAGATGGATATTTTTGAGATGTGTGGGATCATTGTTGTTCTGTATGAATGTATTGTGTTATTGTGTGTGTTTGTGCGTAGCTGGACCGGATCAGCTGGTCCACCTGGACGTGTGTTCTGGGTTCCAACTGTGAGGGAATCTGGCCGACACACAGTGACATCACCGACATCAACGCAACGTCTCTGACCGCTGATCGGACGCTGCTCGCCACTGGAGACGACTTCGGCTTCCTCAAACTGTTCAGCTACCCCGTCAGAGTACGAAATTCTTACCACTTTGTCATTTATGAGACATTAATTACCATCACTTTATCAGTCAGGTGTTTCTGATCACATCTATGGTCTGAACTCTTTGAGCAAATCAAGCAAAACAACATCTTTTGGGACTTAGTAGTTCAGCATGGTGGGGGAAGATTGATGATGTGGACTCAGAGAACTAGAAAAGAGTAAACGTGTGTCTTTAGGATGTTCTTTTTGTCTTCTCAGGGTCAGTTTGCCCGTTTTAAACGATACGTGGGACACTGCGCTCAGGTCACTAACGTGCGGTGGGCTCACGACGACTCCATGCTGTTGACGGTGGGCGGAGCCGACACAGCCCTGATGATCTGGAAGAGGGAAAGAGGAGGCGGAGTCAACCCAGAGCGGGAAGGAGCTGTGTTTCGAGACAACCAGGCACTGGTGGACAGCGAGGAGTCTGACGATGACACGGAGGAAGATGGAGGTTAGTCCTTTCTGTTTTTTTTACTCTGTACTTTTAATGAATAAACAACAACATTTGGGTATACCTGATTAAAACTAAAGCACACGTTTATTTTATTCATTTCTTAAATCTAACCTAAACTTTGACTTTAAAAAGGTGGATCAAAAACTTCTGGTTTTAAATAACAAACTGATACACTTAAATGTTAGTTTATAAAATTTTATAAAAGTATCAAATAAAAACTATTTTATACTTGTTCTTTATAACTAAAATCTCATCATGACGGTTTTGCATCTTGGGGCTACAGTTTTGTCCATCCATGTTTTCTTCTTTTAAGGTTTTTCTACATTTTGCAAGTGTTTGAAATGAATGAAGAGAAAGTCATGTTCTGTATATCTTAGGCAAAAAGTCTCTGAAAATATTCATCATCTTCTGATAATAATAATAAAGTCTCCTGTTGTAAAAAAACATTTCATAGCTGTATTATATTTTCTAAAATCAGCAACATTTCCATTAGCCACTTGCATTTATATAAAGCTGATGTCTTTTCTTTTTCCGGTTTTAGACATTTTCTGCAACTGAACACTTAATTAGTCTGATTGCAACAGAGAAGTTGGCACATGAGTACAAAGAAAACAAAAGGGTGTTTAAGTTTTTTTTCTTGCCTCCCTGAAAAGGGCTTCCACTCTAGAAATTTGGGTTGACAGCATTTTTACATTTTTGACAGTGAATCATCCATTCATCTACTAATGAAGTCTAAACTGCCTGTGAAAGCTGAGAGAAACATTTTTCAGTCCTGTCTGGATCTGTCTGGATCCTGTCTGTCCTAGCAGTTTTTGAAAAGTCCTGTCAGCTGGTATCAACTATAAAAAGCTTTCTTGTTGTCATGGTTACACATTATGAGAAGTACCGAAAAATATCACACCACATTACTCTGCATTCATCCTCATCTTCTTTTGCATTTGGGCTTTTGTTTGTTCAGGTTGACACAGCTTCCAGCCTTTTTTCAGCTGAGCCAGTGTCAGTTTCTGTTGTTCCCCATCTACCTACCCCCTGTAATAGCTCCTGGTTGGGGGTGGAGCCTATAAGCTCTTCTGGCTTTACTCCTCCAGAGTAGCTAGATGTGGGAATCCTTTTCTCTTTCTTGCAGCCATTTTTCTTTAATCTCCTAAATTCGGTTTTGGCTTAATTTATAACAACCTGCACTAAACAGTCCTATTCACCCATAACCGTGAATGTACTGTATCTGCAGTTGAATCAGAAAATTGATACTGTGTTTAAGTAAGCTTTATTATTTTTACTTTCCCAGTTTTCCTTTTTTTTAAAGTAGTTTTAATGAGCCGGTTGCTAAATTGGGGCTTGTCCGGGATGCGAGAAGCTGACTCTCACTTCTCAAGGATTATAGAAAAATAAAGTTTTCTTTTGAGTTCCCAACAGTTTTAGATGATTGGCACTCTCGTGTGGTCATAATGCTAAGTCATAGGCTAAAGAAAGCTGATGGGATTCTGCGTTTACAGGGTACGACAGCGATGTTGCCCGAGAAAAGATCGTAGACTACGTCACCAAGATGAGCACCACCAGCATGAGAGAGATGAGGGGGAACAAACCCCACCAACAGCAGAAGGAGCTGAATGCTGAAGAGAGGTATGCACATGCAGATGGAAAACATGGAACAAGTCTTATGCACAGACAGGAACTCATATTTTTGTCTTTACCAACATCTCGCGTTTTACGTCTCTGTATTTTCACTAACTATTCTTCACCTATTTCCAGCTTTTTTAAAATATTTTTCAAATGTTCTTGCTTCTGTTTTTTTTTTTTCAGTTTAGACACAGACATAGCATTTACACAATCTGCAAAATGATGTTTAAATCATAAAGAACCCCTCGAATGTAATTGTTGTATTACAGCAAATTCTGAGATATTTTCGTGTTTTTGTTACAAAATGAACTTTTTTTTTTGGTAAACCTAAATATAGTTTAGTAAGGGGTGCAGACAACCAACAGAGAGTAAACTATTCTTTCTTTTTTACCAAATTACAAGTGTAGGCATTGCAAAAATGAAATTAAGAATGGTATGTACCATTCCAGTATATTTAAGACCAAAAACAAACAATGGGAAGGAAAAAACCTCCCCTAGCCTGTGACACCAAGTTTTCAAAACTGTAAACAAACCCCTTAGTCTATTCCACTGAATGACCAGATGTGCAAGAGTTTCAGATACCCCACAAAAATAACACTTGTTATTCTAGTTATAAATGGACCTATGAGGTGTATGAAATAAAGGTATGTGGCCTCACAGTGAATGTTCTAATTGTTTGATAGATTTTGTGTTGGGCTCCATCAAGTGGTAGGGGTGTGGCCTTCCAACAAGCTCACTCCTAAATGGAAAGAGTGGTTGCCATAGAAACGCTGACTCAGATCCACTTTGAACAATTACTGCTTACCGACGTTGTATGTCTCCAACATGGAGATCTCTGTATCACATAAAAATGGTGACTGCATTGAGTTTGTTTCGTTATAGCCCGAAGTACGCCATTTTCTTTGGGTGACGTCACATTCACTCAGTCCAGTTCTCATATACAATCAGTGGTTCTTTCAAATGTGGAAGAATGTAAAATGGCGTCCTTTTTGTGTCATGGAGCTGCAGATGCTGCAGTCACGTTCGCACAACCTTTGTGTTTGTGAGATTTCAGGGTGAGTCTTTTATAGTTCTGCACCTCGGCTCTTTCCCTCTGGTGTCCAGAGGATCCAAAAAAAACCTGAACTGTTATTTCTCTTTTATTCTTCATTTTGTCTTTCTTTGTCAAACTCCCCTCAGCTCTTTGGGTGATCCATCAGTCTTTTGTCTCCATGAAAATATCTCTCAGAATGTGAAACAACTGTAAAATCTTTCACATCTTAGACTTTCGTGGACATTTTTGATAATGACAGATTTCTTCTACAGCCTCCATATAAATGTCATGTCTGCTTCTGCTGGTTTAGCAGATCAACCTAAGTTCCTGCAGGTCATGGTTTCTCTAGTTGACTTTACTTTTAATTCAGGCAAAACAGCACAGGAAATCTGAATTATAAAAGTATTTTGAAAAAAGGTATTTCATCAGCCACCAATTGTGCAAGCAAAACATTAATTTTTTAAGATTTTATTATAAATTATGCTGGAAAATACGTATTTGGTCATAAAAAAGTACAATTCAATACTTTGTTATATTCCCCTTTGTTGGCAATGCCAGGAGTGAAATGTTTTCTGTAAGTCTTCACAGACCGTTGCTGGTATTTTGGCCCATTCCTCCATGCAGATCTCCTCTAGAGCAGTGATGTTATGGGGCTGTTGCTTCAGAATTTCAACTCCCTCCAAAGATTTTCTACTGGGTATAGATCTGGAGACTGGCTAGATCACTCCTGGATCTTGAAATGCTTCTTACCAAGCCACTCCTTTGTTACCCGAGCAGTGTGTTTGGGGATCGTGGTCTTGCTGAAAGACCCAGTCATGTTTCATCTTCAGTGCCTTTGATGATGGAAGGATATTTTTACTTTAAAATCTGACGATACATGGCCCAATTCATTCTTTCCTTTACGCGAGTGGATCAGTCGTCCTGGTCCTTTTGCTGAAAACAGCCCCAAAGCATGATGTTTCCACCCCCATGCTTTACAGTAGGTATGGTGTTCTTTGGATGTAACTCAGCATTCTTTCTTCTCCAAACATGATGAGTAGAGTTTTTACCAAACAGTTCTATTTTGGTTTCATATGACCATAAGACATTCTTCCCATCCTCTTCTGGATCATCTAAATGCTCTCCAGTAAACTTTAGGTGGGCCTGCACATGTACTGACTTTAGCATGGGGACACGTCTGCTACTGGAGGATTTGAGTCCCTGGTGGCGTAGTGTGTTACTGATGGTAGCCTTTGTTACTTTGGTCCCAGCTCTCTGCAGGTCATTCACTAGCTCCCCCATGTGGTTCTGGGATTTTTACTCTCTGTTCTTGTGATCATTTTGACACCACAGGGTCAGATCTTGCTGGAGATGAAGGGAGATTATCAGTGGTCTTGTATGTTTTCCATTTCCTAATAATTTTTTATATTTATAAAAACCAGAAATCCCACAGTTGATTTCTTATCACCAAGCTGCTAACCTATTGCAGATTCAGTCTTCCCAGCCTGGTGCAGGTCAACAATTTGGTTTCTGGTGTCCTTAGACAGCTCTTTGGTCTCAGCCATAGTGAAGTTTGGAGTCTGACTGTTTGAGGTTGTGGACAGGTGTCTTTTTTATAGAGAACCAGTTCAAACAGGAGCCATAAATACAGGTAACAGGTGGAGGACAGAGGATCCTCTTACAGAAGAAGTTGCAGGTCTGTGAAAGCCAGAAATCTGGCTTGTTTTTATTAATCAAAAAATTATTTTCCACCATCATTTACAAATAAATTCCTAAAAAATCAGACAATGTAATTTTCTGGATTTCTTTTCTCATTGTGTCTCTTATAGTTGAGGTTTACCTATGATGAAAATTACAGGCCTCTTTCGTGTTTTTAAGTTGGTGAGCAATTAGTGGCTGACTAAATATTTTTTTTGTCCTTTTGTCTGTATGTCTCTCAATCTCATGTGTCTGTTCTCTTGAGTCGGTCTTTCTGTGTCCTTGAGCGGCTGCAGCTGTTTTTTATCTGTCTAAATTTAAAAATAATCACATTAGTTCTTCGTGTCTGGATCATTATATTACTTAAAATATTTGACACGTTTTGGTTTTTCAGGCCTCCTGTGAGCCGAGCAGCCCCACAACCTGAGAAGCTCCAGAAGAACAACGTGACCAAAAAGAAGAGGGTGGTGGAGGTCTGTCTGTCTGTTGTGTCGTCAACTGTCTCCCCATCTCGTCTTCGTCCCGTTTCATTGTCTTCCTCTGACTGCAGGACCTGGTGCTGGATCATGTGTTTGGTTTCCGGGGCTTCGACTGTCGGAACAATCTGCACTACCTGAACGAAGGATCTGACATCGTCTTCCACACTGCTGCTACTGCCATCGTCCACAGTCTAACCACTGGTAACCAAAACCTTAAAGAGATACAGGAATACTCAAACCTGCAACTCTCCAGATAAAATGATGCATTTGTGTCTTGCAGGAACTCAGAGTTTCTACCTGGAGCACACAGATGACATCCTGTGTCTGACGGTCAACCAACACCCTAAATTTAAGAACATCATAGCGACGGGACAGATCGGTATGTTCTTTTGTTTCTTAACCCTGTAACCATTCATATCATATTTGATACACACATTTCTGAGACCCTATTTCATTATCATACACGTTCCTTAAAGAGATGCTTATTTTTGCAGGATTCATATGCAAATTTGTGGCTTTCCACAACCATTTCAAGTATTTCCAATGGACTTTTCACGTATCTACCCCGATGTATAACTTTTATATCCCATGTACGGTGCACATATTACGTTGAAATTACGTTTTTGACCAATGGTAAATGTTGTATACTTGCATAGTGCTTTTCTATCATCCTCAAAGGCCCAAAGCCACAAACCCATTCACCCTTTCACACACACATATTCCCACAATGATGGCGGCTCCGCTGGCGAACACTGGCGCCAACCTACCACCAAAGGCAAGGTGGGGTTCAATGTCTTGCCCAAGGATAGGGCGGAAATTGAACCTGCAATCTTTTGATCAGAGGTAAACCGCCCTTCCACTGCATCACTGCCTAGGGCGGTCGACCCATGATCGTAAGGTTGCAGGTTCGATTCCCACCTTGCACGCCCATGAGTCGATGTGTCCTTGGGCAAGACACTGAACCCCGACTTGCCTCTGGTGGTAGGCGGGTGCCAGTGTTTGGCAGCGGAGCCGCCATCAGTGTGTGAATGTGTGTGTGACTGGGTGAATGGGTCTGTGACTGTAAAGCACTTTGGGCCCTGTGTGTAGAAAAGCACTATATAAGTATACGCCATTATATATCACTAATGAATTATGAATCACTAATAAATGGTATATAAGCAACAGAACAATCACAAACAGGTCATGTTCTACATTGATTTACATGTTCTTTGCATGGTTTATTTGTACTTCTTCTGTGGTTGTAACGTGGTTCATTTTTGATTCAACTGTGAAAAATTCATGTAAAGTCCACAACTTTTCTTACTTTTTCCACGTATATTTATTCATGACCAGTTTTCCTCCGTGTAATATGCGCAAAATGTAGGTAGTGGCCGTGTGACACAGCCTTTGACCCTTGTGCTATCCTAGATGACCCCACCCTTACATTGACATGTTCTCCCTACCATGACAAAGGTGGATAAAGGTGGAAAGATTTCATGTAATCCATGGACACCAGTGAAGATCACAAATCATTGAAGAAAAAAGGTTCAGAGCACTGTCTAGTGGGTCTAGATGACCCAACTCCAAACGTTAAAGTGCCTAGGATAGCACAAGGGTTAAAGAAATTATCCATAGAAGCTGATGGGACAGTTGATGGATAAATGGCCCTCAAATTTTTTGTTGTCCTTTGTGTGAAGTTTCTCCATGAAAATCTAAAGTAGAGCTCATCTTCATGCAGGGACGACTCCCTCTATCCATGTGTGGGACGCCATGAGCAAGCAGACCCTGTCTATCCTCCGCTGTCCGCACGCCAAAGCTGTTGGCTACGTAAACTTCAGCGCCACAGGGAAGCTGCTGCTGTCAGTTGGAGTGGACCCCGAACACACCATCAACGTGTGGCGCTGGCAGGAGGGTCAGCCGGATGTTGATGCTGATGTTTACATGTGTGACGCTGTCTTTCAAGGAAACGGACAGCATTCGGATGTGTTGGGGTCTAAACAACCGTGACTAAGGAGATTTTCTCTGCAGGATCCAAAGTTTGCAGCAGAGCGGGACACCTAGACCGGATCTTTGTGGTGGAATTTCGGCCGGATTCGGACTCTCAGTTTGTGTCAGTTGGAATCAAACACGTAAAGTTTTGGACGTTGGCTGGTGGAGCACTAATGCACAAGAAGGGTGTGGTGGGCACAGTGGAAGACGGCAGGATGCAGACCATGCTGTCCATCGCCTTCGGAGCTGTGAGTCCACAGAAACTTCTCAGATTTTCCACTAACTGGATTTGTAAAAGCAATCCATTCATTCATATCGATCTTTACTTACAAAACACAAAATGGATTCCAGAAAAAATTAATTTTGCTCTAAAGCATTTTTTCTTAGAGAAAAAACTGATTTTCTGATATATATATTAAACTTACTTACTTTGATATATATATATATATATGTATGTATGTACGTGTGTGTGTGTGTGTGTGTGTGTGTGTGTGTGTTATTGAGTTTATTTATTTGAAAAAACTTATTCTAAATAATTATAGGAAAAGTGTGATTGTTTTTGGAATGAAAATTTTAAAAATAAGTGAATATGTAAGAGATTCAGATTTAATCTGAAGTAGTTTGGGAGCCTGGCAAAGGCAGGAATAAGGAGAGCTCTTGAAAATGGGATTGAAAGATTTTATAATGAAGTGTGGTCATCGGTCCTGACCCTGTGAAGAGACCCCAGCCCAGAGCCCAGACGCGCCAAATGGTTGAGGCCAGACTGCGCCAAATCGAAGAGCCAGGAGAACGGGGTAGAGGTGGGCTGGTAAAATGTCTGGAATGTGGAGAAACAAACTTTAATAAATTTAAAGGCAGGAATTTGATTGGGATTGGCTGTGAGGAAAGTCAGAACTTTAGGTATTGGCTCAGACTGAAGATCAGCAACCCAGCATAACTAAAGATGAGGGAGATTTTCCTTATTGAATTTGCAACAAAGCTCCACTTTAAAGTTGCACTTTGCTCATCTTTTGATCTGTTGTAAAAGCGTTCCCAGTGGTGTTTTAACCCTTGTGCTATCCTTGGCACTTTAACGTTGGGAGTTGGGTCATCTAGACCCACTTGACAGTGCTCTGAACCTTTTTTCTTCTTCAATGATTTGTGATCTTCACTGGTGTCCATGGATTACATGAAATCTTTCCACCTTTATCCACCTTTGTCATGGTAGGGAGAACACGTCAATGTAAGGGGGGGGTCATAGGATAGCACAAGGGTTAATCATGATGATGCAGTTTTTTGCCAAAATCAATAAAGTTATGATGTTTTCTAGAACATAGTCTCTGCAGAGCAGCAGTAGTTCATCAGAAGTTTGCCTCTGAGTTGTGGGTGGGACTATTGGCAGTTTTGGCTGCCCCTTCCCCTGCTCTCCATTTACAGGCTCTCCAGTGCAACAAAAATGACGAGCAAGACTGGAGCCATCCAGTCGTACAGTTTTGAGCCAGATTCCAGCTCAGACAAAGAACATAAAGATGTGCACGGATCTAGTTGTCTACAAATAGAGGCATCAGAATGGAGTGGTGAATGGAGTGGTGCCGCCCAACATATTTTCTATGTAATAAATAAAATCTTTTTTAAACTGCATGTTTTTCGTCTGATCCTGATTCATAATAATTTAAATAAAGAAATACTCAGAAATGCTACTTTAAGTTAAATTTATGCATGTCCTCCATCATCAGAAAAACGCCACAAGGACATGTTAAAAACACCAAAAACACTCCTTTCATCAGGGTGGGTCTTTATCAAAGAAATCAGAAAAATAAATAGAATTTGCAGTTGCTGTGGGCCAAATAATTCAAGATTATTTCAGTCCATCTCATTCTAGTAAACCAGATTATCTTGAGTGTATTTTCACAAACAGATCACATTATCACAAATTATGCTAAACTTAGAGAAAAACTACAACCTTCAACATAACTGCACTGAAATGAAGCAAACACTGATTGTTGGCAGCTGCATTTTTTTTAAAGCAAAGATGTCATTTGAGGACAAGGAAGAAGTTGAGTGTCTGTATTGGGGAAGCGGGTCAGATTAACAGTTGGGTTTTGGTCTCCGCTCCATTCTAGAACAACCTGACGTTCACAGGAGCCATCAACGGGGACGTGTACGTGTGGAAGGATCATTACCTGCTGAGGGTGGTGGCGAAGGCTCACACAGGCCCGGTGTTCGCCATGTACACCACCCTGAGAGACGGGCTTATCGTCACCGGAGGAAAAGAGCGGCCGTGAGTGAGGCATCCATAAGTCTGGAGGCCTTGTGACGAACTGCAGCTTCCAGATGTTTCTCTTGTCTATTGGTTGTGTGTTTTTCCATCAGGGATGTGATGTTTGTGTGTTTGTTCATCAGGACCAAGGAAGGCGGTGCGGTGAAGCTCTGGGACCAGGAGATGAAGCGCTGCCGAGCGTTCCAGCTAGAGACGGGTCAGCAGGTGGAGTGCGTACGATCGGTCTGCAGAAGCAAGGTGAGGCCGCTCATCTTGCTCCTCCACCTTCATGAGGCGTCTCAGTTCATCCACACCTGTTCATCCGTTCAGGGTAAGATCCTGGTGGGGACAAAGGACGGGGAGATCATCGAAGTGGGGGAGAAGAACGCGGCTTCCAATCTGCTCCTGGACAGCCACGCTCCCGGAGGAATCTGGGGTCTGGCTGCTCATCCCGCCAAAGACCTCTGCGTCACCGCCAGCAACGACGCCACCATCAGGCTGTGGGACCTCGCCGACAAGGTATGACGGTGTTGCAGCCTCATCTGCTCCCATCGCCTCTGATCTCTTCCATCAGACCGCAGTCTCTGATGGGATCTGAGGGAGAAGAAAATGCAACTTGAGCTAGTTCCAACTATTTTAGACTTAAAGAAAACATTCTGGTGAACTCAACAACACAACTATTGAAAGTAAACAAAACGGAAAAACAACAAAACCACGTTTTCTGCTGCTCTTCTCAGAAACTGCTGAACAAAGTGTGTGTTGGTCATCCCGCCCGCTGCGCCAGCTACAGCGCCGATGGAGAAATGCTGGCAGTGGGGATGAAGAACGGCGAGTTTCTCATCCTTCTCGCCAACTCTCTGAAGATGTGGACGAAAAAACGGGATCGAAGCGTCGCCCTTCAGGACATCCGGTAGGAGACGGCTGAGAGGGAAAGCACTGAAGTGTCTCGGTTTAACTGAAGTGAAGAAAAATCACCAGGAGGAGTGATGAGAAAGGCGGCACGGCGGGGGAGTGGCTAGCGCCCTCGCCTCCCAGCGAAAAGGCCCTGGTTTGAATCCCGACTGGGACGTCTCTGTGTGGACTTTGAATGTTCTCCTCCCGCTTGAGTGGGTTTTCTCTGGACACTCCAGCCCCTCCCACTGTCCATAAACATCCTTCATAGGTTCATTGATGTCTCTATAGTGTCCCTAGGTGTGAATGTGTGTGTGGCCTCACAACAGACTGCTGACCTGTAGCTTGCTGGAGTCTGTTGTGAGCCCAAGGTTTTTTTATGATGGCTGGGTGGATGGACTGATGAGTGGATGAGTGTATGGATGGAGTGACAATATCCATATCTGGCTTTGTGTGCAGCTTCAGTCCAGACCAGCGGTTGATGGCGGTGGGTTCTGCGGAGAACACGGTGGATGTGTACGACATGAGCGCAGGTCCGAGTTTGACCCGACTGGTTTACTGCAGCGACATCCCGGCCTTCATCCTGCAGCTGGACTTCTCTGCAGACAGCTCCTACATACAAGTACACAACACACACCGGCATTTCTTCACACACACACACTAAATGCCGCTTTCCTGTAACATGTACTCCTGGGCCTGAAAATTGACTCAGCGTTTGCTGAGGTGGGGTTTCAGCACTTTGTGCTGTCAAAGGTTAGATCCATAGTATAAGAATTAAATTACATAGAATCTAGTGCAAATGGATCTACAATTTTGTGTGGTACTAATATTTCACCACCATATTCATTCTATTTCCTAAACTCCTTGTTTGTGTTTTGAATCATTAAAATACAGCATTCCCTTGTTCTCTCTTGTTTAAAAACTCAAAGTTCAAACCTTCATAGAAAAATATTTCTATAGACTAAAACAAAGATCTGATCGTGATGGAAAACTTGTGTCGATTTGGAGAGCTGCATGTTTCTGTACAGGAGACACTGCAGTGAAGAGATTGATTGACAAGGATTCCTACCAATCAGGAGGCAGTGATTATGTCACACATATGTTTTTCTAATCTATTTATTTCTCACATTCATGATCTTAAATCTACCAAACAGAACAGGGTTCACTCTGGTTCTGTGAGGTGTCGGGTCTGTCGGAGGTCACAGTAGTGGCCCACGCTGACAGAGTTCTGTGCGCTCAGGTGTCCACAGGAGCCTACAAGCGGCAGGTGTTTGAGGTTCCTTCAGGGAAGCTGATCAGCGATCAGGGGGCCATTGACAGGATCACCTGGGCCACGTGGACCAGGTAACGGTTTGATTTCTGAGTCCGAGTCATTACTGATCGCGTCTGTTGGTCCAGTTCAGTGCTGTGACTGTGCTTTCTGTTTGTGTGCACAGCATTCTGGGAGATGAAGTTTGGGGAATTTGGCCACGTAACGCAGAAAAAACTGATGTGACCTGCGCATGTGTGTCCCACGCCGGCCTGAACATCGTCACCGGAGACGACTTTGGATTAGTCAAACTCTTTGACTTTCCGTGCACAGAGAAGTTTGTACGTTTCTCAACATTGTTGAAACTGCTCGGATATTTGGTAACCTTAAATAATTATAATAAGATTCTTAAATAAAGAGCACCTCCCCTTTTTTTTTAAATCGCTTTTGCAAAAAACTAAATAAACTAATAAACTAAAATAATTGTAGTTAGGAATAGCCCTTGTGTTATCTTAGATGACCCCACCCTTACATTGACGTGTTCTCCCTACCATGACAAAGGTGGATAAAGGTGGAAAGATTTCATGTAATCCATGGACACCAGTGAAGATCACAAATCATTGAAGAAAAAAGGTTCAGAGCACTGTCTAGTGCAGGGGTGCTCACACTTTTTTGGCATGTGAGCTACTTTTGAGTCGAGGATGTCTTGAAGATCTACCTGTGTGTGTGTGTGTGTGTGTGTGTGTGTGTGTGTGTGTGTGTATGTATATATATATATATATATATATATATATATATATATATATATATATATATATATATATATATATATATATATATATATATACATGTCTGACCAATCAGAAGTGTTTAAAGTCTTCACTTCCTTGTTCCAATTTAGCTCACAGCTCGTCTTTAGCAGTGTAGCTTTCCATAGAATCCGGTATCAGACCGTGGAACAAGTGAACAAAACCATGAAGCCTCAGAGACGCGAGTCTTGCTGCCGTTTTGTAGCAGTATTTTCACTACATCTCCCATGATGCATTGGCTTAAAGGGAAAGCGCCTCAGCGTACAATTAGTCGTCCTTTGTTACGTCTTGAAACCACAACGAACATAGAGTTTGTTTGTAACTTAACTTTTATTACATCTTTTAGAAAAACACATGCAACTTCCTGCTTTTTCTGCCAATTATCACAAAGAATGCACGTCAGATTGCCCGTAGATCAAACAGACTGAGTTTCTCCTTTTTTTTTTTGGGGATGCCGCGGGATTTCTGTCAAGGTTAAAGTGTGCCGTGGCTCAAAAAAGGTTGAAAAACACTGTCTTAGATGACCCCACCCTTACATTGACATGTTCTCCCTACCATGACAAAGGTGGATAAAGGTGGAAAGATTTCATGTAATCCATGGACACCAGTGAAAGTTAAAAAAAAAAATATATATATATATATATATATATATATATATATATATATTTAAGTACAATTAGTAAGTAGTATTGTACTATTTACTAACAATTACTATTAGTAAATGTTTGTTTATGAGTTACATGTTTATTTGTACATTATTGTTTATGTACTGATGATTTAAAAACTACACAGTAAGATTACACAAAGATACTTTTGTATTAACAGGCATTTTATTACAAAGACAGAAAGCAGCGACTATCGTATATCATGCTCTGGGGGCGGCTTCAATAAACACTCCGGTTGTCCGGAGTGGTTTTCTCCCGGGTACTTGACGTGCTGCGGGACAGAAAGCGAATTTCTGATGACAGACAGAATTTGCGCTCAGTAAATTTAAACACGCATGTGCAGTGACATATGTATCAGAAGATGTCCAATTGGCTGTTCTGCATGTCAATCAAGTCCCGTACTTCTCAGTGAGGATGGTGGATTTTTTAGAAGTACATTTTTTTTGTGATTATTTATCTTTGCTGACCTGCGATCTACCCTCATGTTCTTGAGGATTGCGATCGACGTAATGAGCACCCCTGCTCTAGTGGGTCTAGATGACCCAACTCCCAATGGTAAAGTGCCTAGGATAGCACAAGGGTTATGACCACAAGAAGGGGAAAATCCCTGCATGAATGTCACTATAAGCTGAAAGGAACCATTACACCAGAGCAGGTCCGCCCAATCCGGTCCTCTAAAGCTTCCTCCCAGACAGCATCAGCAATTTAGCCTGACACCATTACGTCACATTTCATGACACTTGGATTATGTCCAAATTCCCTCTCTAGTCCCTAAAATCTAAAAGACTATAAAGTGTGGGAGCATTCAGCATCCTGAATTGAATCAATCCTGAATCAATGTCAGGGTGGGGTCATAGGATAGCACAAGGGTTAAACACGATGCATTGTGTTGAATATTTGGTGAGCATCGACACACAATAGTTTTTCGCTGAGACTTCTGGGAAATTTCCATGGCTTGGAATCGTAGATCCGACCAAAGTGATCTGATCATCTTTTGATCTGTTGTTAAAGCGTTCCCAGTGGTCTTTTCATTAGGATATGGCGGTTTTAGCCAAAATCCACAAACCTGTGTTGTTCTCTAGGACGTATTTTCTGCAGAGCGGCAGTAGTTCATTAGAAATTCACCTCTGAGGTGTTTTCACTCAGCGATTTGAATAAAGAAATACTCACAAAGGAAATTTGAAGCTTCATTTTCTTAATATTTTTCCTCCGTGAGGAACACGCTTTCCTTTGTGGTGGGTCTGTAAACGCCAACTGTGTCTTGGTAGGTCTGCAGTTCAAATCCTAAACTGACAGTCATCTTACTAAAATTGAGGTGTGATACCAAAGAATTTCTGATTTCAGGCCAAACACAGGCGTTACCTCGGCCACTCGCCTCATGTGACCAACATCCGCTTCTCCCACGATGACAAGTTTGTGATCAGCGCGGGACTCGACGACTGCAGGTACAATCCTTCTCAAGAACGCAAGATCCTCCAGGACAGATTGAACTCCATCCAAACGTGTTTTTTTTTTCTCTCCTTTCTTTTCCAGTATGTTTGTGTGGAAATGTCTGTAAACACAGAGACCCGAAGCGCCTTAACAGCACCGCCAAGCGGAATGAGAGTCATCACAAAGAGCCTCCACGGTTTAACAAACACAAACGGCCTGAGAAAATGTTTACAACCCACTCTGGGGGCTTCAACTTTAACAGAGCGGGGAAACTGCAGCGCCCCCCCAGAGGGAAGGGCTGGAGATGACGCGGATTTACCCCTGCACACTCTGACCTTCTAACAGGCCTTCACAGTGGGGCGCCAACATGAGCGCTCACCTCAACACTTTGTGTCTTTACTGTTTACAAATCTGTTCTTTTAGTTTGCTATTCCACAAGCACACGGCGGACCCCACCCATCACACGCAGGCCTCACCGCTATCCAGACGGCGAGAAAGCAAGAGCAGGACCCTGAACCCTGAAAGGCCTTTCAGGATCATGCGGGGGGAAAAAACAGATATTAAGGACACTTCCCATCCTCTCCTGCTACCATAGCTTTTTAGAAAATTCTCCAGAAGATGCTGTTTTCTACAAATTCAACCAGAATCTGGATTAAACTCCCATTTTCATATTTACTTTTAATAAAATGTAGTTTTAAGATACAAAATATACTTTAAAAAATAGATACATATTTTTTTACTATTGGAATTTTATATAGATGTAACTTTTATATTTTGTTACTTTGTTTGATTAATAAAACCCTCTTGAGCTTTCACCTGCAGGTCCAGTTCATGTAACCCTTGTGCTATCCTAGGTACTTTAACGTTGGGAGTTGGGTCATCTAGACCCACTAGACAGTGCGCTGAACCTTTTTTCTTCAATGATATGTGATCGTCACTGGTGTCCATGGATCGCATGAAATCCTCTCCACCTTTATCATAGTAAGGATAATACGTCAATGTAAGGGTGGGGTCATCTGGACCCCATAGGATAGCACAAGGGTTAATCTGAAAACCTCTGAAACTCCGGCTTCCTTAGAAAGAATCCAGAAGTTTCACCGGACGACCCGCCAACACTGAAGACGGACTGTTCTGTCTGCCTCAGAAATGTTGATCTGTGTTTGATGAAAACAGCATCTTCATTGACAAAAAAAAAGTTAGCCCTGACTGTTTTAGCTTCATGTTTCCAGAAACTTCCTGAACTGTCGAAAGCAAATCTGCAGCTTCCTCTGCTGGAGAACTGCTGCATCTGATCATCGTCAGACAGAAGTGCCTTTTTGAATCGTTCTCCTCATTTCCTAATTTACCTCTGAGCTGTGGGGGATTTCATACTCTGTATTTTCTATTGGTTCTTTTATTTGGAAGCCATTCTTGGACTTATTTTGTACTCTGTCTGGTGCTACAAAGAGATTGTTCATCTTGGATGAACAGAAAAAAAAGAACGTGTTTTGCTTTGCTGCTGCTTTTTGTTTGGAAAAACACCCAAAGCTTTATTGATGGTAAAAGAATATTTAAAGGAACATATTGGTGTCATTTCTGCCTGATGTGACGTGTGGATGATTTCAGCGATGAATATTAGCTGTTGTGAAACGTGTCTGTTTGTGAAGAATAAATCTGAATCGTCACACTCCCGTTTACATCTCTCTGTGGGAAAGAGTTCTGCGGAACTCGTCTGAAGGTGTTGGATGCCAAGCGCTCCTACAGGGAACCATTTGATAAACTAGGATTGCTTCTTACTTTTTTTCTGTAGCACCGCGTTCTAGATCAGGATCTCATTCAGATCTAGCATCCATGAGGCTTTACTGTTTTATTTGATCAACAGCTGCTTGATGCATAACCCTTGTGCTATCCTAGATGACCCCACCCTTACATTGACGTGTTCTCCGTACCATAACAAAGGTGGATATAGGTGGAAAGATTTCATGTAATCCATGGACAGCAGTGAAGATCACAAATCATTGAAGAAAAAAGGTTCAGAGCACTGTCTAGTGGGTCTAGATGACCCAACTCCCAAGTTTAAAGTGCCTAGGATAGCACAAGGGTTAAACATCTCATGTTTTATCCATCGGCTTAACACCCTCCTGACTACCAGAGGACAAACATTTCGTCTAAACTTTTTAAAAGTCCACCAACTACTACAATTCCCGGAGCCTCACCCCTTCACATTTGGAAAAGCCTTAATGTTTTGGAGGTGATGGCTCATTTACCATGCTGGTAGTCAGGACATGAAAACTGAGTGAACTCAGGAGTGAGCTTGTTGGAAGTCCACACCCCGACCACTTGGAAGCAGGCTACACAAAATCTATTAAACGTTTGCAACATTCAACACATACGTTTGAGGCATCTGATTGGTCAGCTTATGACTTGAAATAACAAAAATGTGTAAAAATGTTATCAGTAAGAATGGTTATTCTGACCAATCGATTGACTGAGTTAGTGTTTATTCTATGGGAATTTCTTGGAGCCAGCAGGTACTTCCTGTTTGGAACGTCAACAGGGAGGGGTCACTCAGCCCGGTTCTCATGACCAGTTGATAGTATTTCTTCACATCAATATTTCTGAACTTGATTGACAGGAACGAGGAGGCGGGGCTGTCTTCGTCTAGAAGCTTTATTGATAACTGTTTACATCTCACAATGCATTCCACAAACACGACTCCCAGCTGGGAGCTTTTCATCGTCACAATTGAAGTATGAAGTAGTTGATCATTCACAATTAAACTTGCATTACAAACAAATGCTTGAAGAGTTTTCCAAAGTCACATGGAGCGGCAGCGCCACGAAGACGTGGGCTCCACGCGCACGCTTGTTTTCCCTCCGCCTGCTGAAGAATAATACACATGTTCCGATGAAGAGTGTAAACGACGTTCATGTGGTTAATGAGTTTTGTCTGCTGAAAGGTTCCTAGATGTTTCTAGCTACAGTTACTCAGAAGCGATGAAGATTTTTAGTACAGCCCCACCCCCCTCCCCCCCTCCTCAGACGTGGGGGCACGACCAGATCCCCGAGGAAAACGAGCTCGACGCTTCAGGTACGATCGGAGAAGGAAGAGGGAAAAAAAAGAAGAAAAGAAAAACAAAAATCACAAGACAGCTAAAAACATTCCTAGGATAAACGTAGCGAGGAGCTCATCTTCCTCGCTACTGTTCACGAGTGCGGGAAAAGGAAAACAAAAATCCGGCTGGAGGAGATCCTGACCTCCCACAATGCACTGGGTGAGCAGGGTTTATTCAAGTCTAAAACACCCATCTGGGTGCTGGCGCCTCACTGAAAACATCTCAAAGCTTCAAAAAATAAACCGGGGAGACGAACGCCGACGAGCTGAGCTCGCAATCCGGACCGATCCAGGAAATACACGCACGAAAAAAGGAATTCTGAACTGGAAAAAAATCTGTTTTTATTCGGACAAATACATTAAGAAGGGCCGCGTCCTCGCCAGACCCCTCCCTCCTCCAGCCTTCCTTCATGTCCGACACGCCTCCTCTCTCCCTGCCCCCCTCCCTCCCCCTCCTTCCGTCAAACCATCCCGATCCGAACTTCCAGAATCCAAACTTTGACTTTGCTTTTCTTCACTCCGCTTTGCGTTTCATTCCAGGAACCTTCGCCTGGATCCTGCAAGTTCAAGAAGACCAGAAGAAAATGAGAACACCTGAACGCACCACCTGTCCAACACAGAGCTCACCCCCCCCTCAGAACGTACTTTCCAACGACGTCTTTGACTTGGTTGTTGACCAGAGCCACGTAGTGATCGATCTGAGCCTGGAACGCAAAGATTCAGGATCAAACATGACTCTGCAAAAATCCATTAAGTTCTCAAACGTCTTCTTCTGAACGTCCCAACTAGAGAGGAAACCTCTGTAGACTCTAAGGACGTGACAGCTGGAAACTGGTCAGACTGGTCTCATTTGGACAGCTCAGCTGCCGAACTGAATTGTCTGAACCAGGATTCATGCTTGCTGCGTCTTACCTGGTGTTTCTCGTAGACAATCGGACAGGTGAATGCTGCAATCAGGCCTGGGGACGAAGAGGACAGGAATTAGTCTTCTCTTTTTGCTAATCTTGCAATAAGAGAGGCAGGTTAGACCCTTGGGCATTGTGGGCAATGTTCCTCACCTAGAATAATCAGAGTGAGCCCATTGAAAAAAGCACCCACGTAGGTCAGGATCCACATCAGGACAGCAAACTGTGCAGAGGAACACCACAAAGGTCATGACATCAAATGCTGAAGAATAACAGCTTCAGGACAACGTTCTGAAACTTCAGGCAGAACCATCGCTTCTGCTCATTCAGCTGTGAGGTTTTGTGAAGAAAACCCGTCTGCAGGCTTCTGACAAAGAGTTCTTTAAGAGATTAAACAGAAGATCGGGATGACTGAACGCCATCATGACATCATCAGGACCACGGTCAGCCCTCACCTTGATGGAGTCGACCAGGTCCTCCACCAGGAACACACGCCTCAGTTCACCAATGGTCTTGTTGAGTTTGGACAGAGCCACATCGCTGTACTTGTGGACCATCTCCTCAGACAGCGCCACCTCCTGGTCAAGGTACTGCCTGCAGGGATGAACAGATTGTCTTATTTTTGTTCAATCTTTGAGTATTTGTCATTAAAACACAGTAAAGAACATTAATATATTGTGATGCACAAACTCAGAAAAAAGCCTACGGATTTATTTAATCTGATTTGAAATGTTTTTTTGCTTTTTATTATTTTAAATAGACTGACGTTTTTATTGTAGCTTTTTCAGATTCCAGAGAGCTGAAGCATAATTTCTTCTTAGTTTGGATCTGTTCATAATTTGATCAGGTGGCTCTTTATGTAACCTCCATCTTAGCCAGCCACTGACCACATCAGGAAGTTCAGTTGACATTACTTACCCCTTTAATTACCCTTAAAACCTGATCAAAATGACCAACAGGATCCCTATGACCAGTCAGTGCCAGCTGGTTAATCCATGTGGGTGTTTCTTTTGCTACTCACTTGAATGGGTGTCCCTCATCAGACTTCTGGATGGCCTGCAGGATTCCCTTGTATATCCTGAAGCAGATGGTGACGGACAGCAGGGCCAGGCCGATGTAGGAGCACACGCTCACGATGCTGCACATGGTCAGGGAGAGAAGCAGCAGCAGGGCGGCGCCGAACACCACACCTGTGGTCTTCACATCGCGCCAGTACAGGAGATCCACCACTGCAGGAGGACCAACAGAACTCAGTCACGGCATCCTCCAAACCAGCAGAGCTTTTACAGCAGCCCAATTCTGAGTTCATCCATGTTAAATGAAGAAGATCAGACTGTTCCTTCAGACCCAGAGCTGCAACCAACACCCCCGAGAAGCAGGATAGGAGCACAAACCAACAGAACCCTTTTCACTTGTTCTTTAAATCGGTTGTTTTTTACCGCCTTCCCTTTTAAAACACACCAGCTTCCCTTTGTCCCTCACACAAACTCATTTCAATGAGAAATGAAAGCAAAATGACTAAGAAGTTTAAATAAGTGAACTAACCCAACAAGGATTGCAAAGCGTAGGACTTCCATTACTCTTTTGTTGCTTTATCCCTCCCTCTTCAGTCACGTGCTTTTGTTTACAAGCTTTCATTCGAAACAGAAATGTCCAGTTTTAAGGCAGTCTAAAACAGACCAAGCACAAGGCTCAGTACTTGATCCGACCAAATTAAGCGGACTCTGTCCGGACCGCTGGACTTTTCCAGTCTGATTTCAGAAATCCCCCTCAAATCCACAGACATGCAAGACGTGGACTTCCTGCTGACACGCCAAACCATTTTCCATCCAGAAAGATCAAAGTGAGACGACAGGAGGAATCCCACATTTTGTTCTAATACTGTGCACCAGAATGGACCGACTAAACTTTGGTGAATTGTTCTGCGGTTCGGCTGTTTCAGACACAAAAGTGTCCACGTGTTTGCTCGATTAACAAACCAGTGGAGAACTCAAACTGTTCAGAATTTTCCTGGAATTAAAGGCGTAATGAAGTGTGCAAACATACAGAACACGGTGTGTTCTGATTTGTTCCCCCAGTTTTTATGAAGACACGTCACCACAGACAGTAATATGATGACCAGCACGTCAGACCGGGGTCACGGACATTGTACAGGTTTACAAGTCAGAAAAACGCAATTTGAAATCATTAAGCAACAAAAATGTGTAAAATAAAGTTTCTTTAGGCTATTTAAACAGAATTCAGTTTCAAGATGTCTTAACATTTAACATTACAGTCAATGTTCATCCCTCATCAGATAAAGTCAGCTTCCTTTCTTCTGCTGTTGTGATATTCCCCTGCCTTCTAATCAACAAAATCAAATTTTTAAGACCAATTTTTGGTCTTAAGTTTAAATCTATCCGTTTATTAACAGTCCGGCCTTTAATTGCATTCATTTCTCCTGAAGGTATAACGAGTGATTAATTGCTAGGACAGCGGCAAACGTGTGAGCTACACTGACAGATGACTCTGGAGCTGCACTGAGCATGCTCAGATTTCAGCAGAATACCAGGCAGGTCAAGGGACAATATTAGAAGTGAAGAAAGTCTCTGTCTGCTGTGGGGCTGAAACCCCTATATGTTGTATTTCTGAAAGGAATGCGTCGCTAGGACAGCTCGACGCCTCAGCATTCACATTGGGAACTATGACATTCCAAAGCCGCCTTTAAATGCTCAAAGGCACGACGGCAGGGGAAGCAGGTGACCTATAGACTGCCAACAACACGCCTGGCGGCGGATCAAAACACTCAGCGAAAATGGCTTTACGGCCAATAAATCAGATTATAAGGCTGATTAGCTGTAATCAGATTTTCTGTGGTGAAGCCGTCTTCTGGGCTTCGCAGTCGCTCTGACATCCTGTCAAACAAAGAAACGCAGTCCCAATTACACAGCATCTCTTTTATTGCAGCCTGTAACTCATTCACACTAAAGTCACCGCTGATTATGTTACAGATGCAAATGCTTTTAAAGTTCCCTTTAGGCCAGCAGATAACAGATTATTTACTATACCAACTCAGGGATTCCGATTAAGAAAAAAAACATTTTCCTCCAGTTTTTCTATGCATTGTTAAAACCAGTTATTTTTTATTAATGCTAATAAAGGTAGGGACAGGGACTTGGCGTGTTCCAAAATCCCTTAATTCAAGTTGCATCTCTAAAATTTAAAATATAAACATTTAAATGAGTTATCTTGTTCATCACAAAAAATGTAATGTGTCATTCAGTCGTTTGTTTTTCTGTTTCTACAAATATATTAGTTTCTGGATTGTCTTTTTTATCGTTAACACACTGCCAAAAGGAACCACCTCCGAAAAGCACTTCAGCTAAATTTTATGAACACACGCATTTAAACACCTTTTTTAAAAAAAAACAATATTTGTTAGAATTAATGATAAGTGTACTAAATGGTACAGCCCATCCAGTATGTGTCGTGTTTCGACACACAGCTGAACATATGTATTAATTTAAACTATATGAAGGATCAGAACCGAGCAGGTCAGCTCTGATTCGGTCGCGCAGGCGCCGTTAGCTCACAGTTAGCTTCAGTGTGCTCCAGCAGCCTCCGGCTCGAACAAAAAGCTACTGTGTTTTATGTCAAAACAAGCTACAGGAAAACGTCTGTTTAGAAAGCGGAGCAGTGGAGAGAGAAGGGGGTTCTGAGGGTCCAAATGTGGCCCCCTGGCTACATATGGTAGCGCGCAGACGAGCAGCGCCGGCCGCTAAAAATAGAGCAGCATCACATCAACGTTCTCCTCCTGGCCGCTGATCTCGTTTCACTGCCCACCAGCTTTTAATCTTCTCTGGTTGGCATGGCCACAACCCTCCCAGGCCCCCCAACCCGACCGGGAGCTCGCATCTAAGCACCGCGAATGTCAGACTCAGTCAGAGAGAGTCCGGCATGACCTCCGCAGGCGGCCCTGTCAGCTTTTGAGCTCGCGGCCCGAAAGAAGCAACGAGGCGTTTGCAGAAAAATATATACAAAGACGCTAAAGATCCACCGCCACGCACGCGGGAATGGAAACCAGCAAAAAGGCCGCCGGGAGAAACAATATTAAAACCAGACTAACCCTGCTTGGCGTCCATCTTGAACCTCAGCTTGCTGTAGCTGGGAGGCTCCGCCCCCTCCGCGCACGCGGAGAGGGGGTAAGCACATGCGCAGTTGACCTGTTCAATTTACACCGACGAGTCAAAGGAATGGCAGAAACTAATGAAAGCATAAAATAAAAATAAATAAAAATAAGACTTATGATAATAAAATCACAAAAGCAAAAATGCAACAAGGCAACACATAAGTAAAAAAAAAATATTGTAGACATTTTTACGTTGATGCTTAATAAGATAAGTTGTGAAATATCAGACTAAAACATTTTTCTCAATCAAATACTCCATAAAACAAACACTAAGAACAAAACAAAAATCAATAATGTGCTGCTGAATTCTATAGCAAGAAAATCATTTCAGTATATTACATTGAAAAATTTGAAAATGCTTTTATATTCAGAGCACGCGTTTAAAGAATTCGGAAATTGACCATACAATTGCACAAAGTATGTGAACCCTTTAGTTCCCTTACCCCAATTTAGGGATTAACTGTCCAATGTGTTTTGATCTAGATCTGGAATTCACAAATTGAAAAACTGTCAAATTAAACTAACACTAAGCTAAAATAATGTCCATGTTTTATTGAACACAAGTATTAAATATTTACACAGTGCAGGGAACAAAAGGTATATAAATCTTTGACTTTAATTGCAGGTTTATGTACTTGCGGATCATCAGCACAGTGGGGAAACTTAAACATAACCTTTTTTTTCCCCTTGTGAGATAATGGATTGGATTTATCTGCGCTTTTCCAGACGGTCAAAGCGCTTGCAATGTGTCCATTATTCCTTCACTCATTCATACTTGGTGATGGTAAACTACTGCAGACAAAGGCGTGGCTGCCAGTTCGCATCTACGGCCCCTCTGACCATCACCGGGACATTCATGCACAATCACACCCCAGTGGAGCAACACTGGAGGCAAGGTGGGTGAAGTGTCTTGCCAAGGACACGACAGCTGGGGGGAGCGGGAATCGAACCGCCGACCCTTCAACCACTCCCGAGAGAACTGTGTCTTTGTTTGTTTACAACGGAACTTAATATTTCATCTTTCACGGACTTTCCAGGTATTTTAGAGAGTTCTGCACGTCAAGATGATTTATTCCGCCCAAAGGTGTGGTGTATGTAAACGTTTGTTATGATCGGATGAAGTTTATCTGGGATCATGTACACAGTTCAATTCTAATCTGATCTTTGATCCCGTAAAAGATATTTTGCTCATGTAACAGCAGGTAGTGCTTTGTATTTTATTAAGTAGATCAACAACTTTAATTTGTACGGAGCCCGTGTCCTGACATGGAAAAATAAAATATTTCTCATTCATTCACCTTCTAATCAATTTTCCCTTTCGGGGTCACGGGGCTGCCGGAGCCTATCCCGGCCACTTTGAGCTGCACGGTGGGGCAGTGGTTAGCACTCTTGCCTCACAGCAAGAAGGCCCCGGTTCAAGTTCCAGCTGGGGGACCTGAACCAGAACATCCTGGGGGGGTTTCATAATTCACTCAGCTGATGGAGACTAATTGGTCTGAGGCGAAACATTACCATGGATGGGAAAGAAGAAAGGCGTGCTGTGACGGAGCCATTCAACTGTGTGATATTATAAAGAGATGGCTGTTCTAATGGTGGTGAAGATGAAGAGGAGGTGTTGCATAACAGGGCTGTAAATGTAAGTGAAGGCTTTAGAGATAAGCAGGAATTCAAATCTACCCAGCTAGAACAGAAGTCAACTCTTGATCGGCTCTACTCAAAATCCATAAAAGGAGGTTTGGACAGTCCAGATGTACCATGGGAGAGTCTCACCATCTCATCACAGAGGAGGCTTCTCTCCAACAGACGAAAACCCAAGACTTCTTGAATTATTTCAGAAACTGCAACTGCACTTATATTAAATGACCCACGATGTCTTAACAATGATCAGTGTTTGTTATTCATCCACATTTAAACTATTGACATCATTATTTAACATCTCACAAAGCAGCAGAGACTTCTGAAGTTCACCTCCTGTAAACTCCCAGTGGTCCCCAACCCAAAAAATAAATAAAAATAAAGAAGCATACTATAATTTTAATTATTTCTATCTCGTTTATTTTCTGATCCATTCCTGAAAGAATGTATTTATTTTGGAAAAATACCAGATTCTCATTCTTACCGTTCCATGAAAATATTATCTGACAATAAACCGGTTCTTATCCTGAAAAAGGTTGGGGACCATTGCACTATCTGACCATTGACCATATATGAGAACTGGATCGAGAAGAAAATCACTTCCATTTGCAATTCGGTTGCTATTTTTTCTCAATACAGACACCATCATGTTGAAACCAGAAGTCGTCAATAATTGGTCTGAGTTGGTCTAAGTCAGGGGTGTCAAACATACGGTCAGGTGGTTAAGCCCGGCCCACACATGAAGAGTAAAAATCATAAGGATGGTTAAAAAAGAAATCAAGTTTCTAGTCCATTCCTGTGGCGAGTTATGATTTTTTAAAGAAATAACCGAAATGCGCAATTCCGCCACTAGGGGGAGCAAAGGAAAAGCAAAGCAGGTGAAACAGCATATCTCTGCACGTGCCATAAGTGAAACCTAACAGCTCTGTGTCTGGGTAGGATGCACTTTGGTTCCCTATGAGCCTCACCGCTGTTATCTTGCTATCAGGATTATCAGTAGCGACGCCCTAATGACCAAAATGTTGTCAAAGTGAAGTGGAGTAAAGTGAAAAGCCTTCCAGGAAAAATTAACAATTTTTTCTTTCTTTCACGAAGCTGAATGCAAAACCCCCATGCTTGGTATGTCATCAACAGGTTGCAGTGCTCAAAGAATATAACATTCAGCACCACTGTGAGACTCACCATAAAGATAAGTTTCTGGATTGCTTCAGTGTCAGATGTTAAATATTCAGTCTGTATAAAATTAAATAGACTAACTTTTTTTAATTGAAATTAATTTTATTCGAGATCCATTGGCCCCAAGTGATTAGGCTACTATGTTGGTTGAGGCATTTTCTTCAAATTGAGTAAAAAACTAAAACAAAGCTGTTATTTTGCTTTTACGTTACTGGTCCGGCCCACTTGAGATCAGACGGGTTAAATGTGGCCCCCGAACCAGAATGAGTTTGACACCCCTGCTCTAAGTAAATGTTTCTATGGGAACAATTCTTGCCAAACAGAAGTGAGCTTGGTAGATAGAAGGCCACACACCTATCACTTAAATGTAGGCTTGGGAGAATCTGTCAAACATTTCTAACGTTCTTGATGAGACCACATACTTTTATTGAGGCATTTGTTTGGTGAGTTTATAATTCTAATAACTTGCACTACAGAAAGAAAATGTAAAAGAAAATTAAGATTAGCAAAAACGTGTTTAATAAAAAAGCTGGTTTAGCAAGAATGCTTATTCTAACAAATAAAACGGATGAGCAATAGCTGTTTATTTCTCAATAGAAGTCTATGGGATTTTGGCCTCTAGGAGCCAGCGGGTACTTCCTGTTTGGAACACCAAGGGTGAGGGGTCACTCAGTCTAGTACCCTTCAATTTGTCTGCCGTAGTAACCATTTCATGATCATATGCAGACAGCATTTTCTGTTTTTGAAAATGGAGGTCTCCACAGCAACGGCCCAACCATCACTGAAAGAAAAACATCTTTGCTCTGGTTCAGATTATAAAGATTCTAAAGAAATGAGCTGCTTACCAGACTGATGGAACAGAAACTAAAGCACTAACAAACCCAAATAAAAGCTGAACTATCTTAACCTGAACTTAGAGGAATAATATTAATATACATTAATATTAACATATTTTATGACATCAGAAAATTGATGAAATATCTACCTGAAAACTGAATAAACAATGTGTAATAAGACTAATGCTCAAAAAAGGCAGCCTGACTCACCAGGATGAGCTGTTGGTGGAGTGTCCTGCAGCTCTGCACAGACTCAAATGCAACAAGACACACATGCAATAAAGCCACGGGGATTGGCTCAACTCCAATCAAAAATTAAGTGACTTTCATTGTTTTCCATCAGCAAAAACCGTGCTTGCTGCCAATTCCGGAAGCAAACTGACTTCAGATTTGAGAGTTATTACCACCACACACACAAACACACAAAAATAATGCCTAGTCACAGTGCGGCTTGCAGCTTTGCTCCAACTTTGCTGACCGATGACTTTTGTCCTCTAGGAACACTGTTTCACTTCATGTTCTACCATTAAACTGACCATTTTAAGTCCTCTCTAGTGTTACAAATTAATATTAGCTCTCATTCCATTTCTGTAAAGCTGCAAGTGATTCAGATTAAAGATACTGCTATGTTGTTTTATTTTTACACTAATATTTCAATTTAGAAAGCTCATTTCATATCAGAGATTGTCTGTCTAAAACAAAATAGCAGGAACCATCAAAAGGAATTTTTAATATTAAATTTAGTCCAAATAGTAATGATCAGTGCTTGAACCCCCACTTCTGATAGGTGTGCTATGGTGAACATCTCCTGAGACTTCAGAATCTCCACATCAGAAGACGGTCATGCATGTTTGAGGCATCTTCAGCGGGAAAGAGTTTGAAGTAGCAGATCAACAACCTGCTGCACCTTCAGATGAAAGGTCACAAACGATCTGATCTAATCAGAGAGGCGCAGCTCCACCTGCAGTAATTCTGATGGGATCAGGGTTTGAGCCTCAAGCCTGCAGCGCTCGGTTCCTCAGTGCAGAACCGGCACCAACCTGGAGCTTCAGAACTGGAAACGCCCGCTCCAGGGGCGAGGGCGAAGCTCGAGTCGCCTCGTGCCTCTAACCGAAACTCACAGCTACAACTTTAACATGAACAACCAACTGAGGGTCTCGGAACACGGATCTCCGGCCGCTCTTCTGGAGCACGTCACACGCGCGACAATCATTAACCTACCAGCTGACGTCACCACCCTCCCAACCACCTTTGGTTCCTGTGAGCTGATTAAAGTCCAAAGGTCCTGCAGCTGCTAGCGCAGAACCAAACTGGACCGGTCGGAACGTGTTACCCCCCCCCCCCCCGGCTGGACATGACAGCAGCTGCTCCGAGCCGAACCCCCTGACCGAACTCCGAGAACAGAGTTCGGGGAAAACATACAACCGAACACGCACGCGGGCGGGGAGCGACACGTACCCTGCTCCCTCCACTGCGGGCTCGCGGGCTTCTCGTGCACCACGGAGTTGTCCATCATGTCCGATCAGCACGCGCGCATTCCACGCAGAGACGACCGGCGGCGGCACGCGCTGGGAACGTGTGAGCTCCGCGGGTGAGGAAGAGGTGGAGGAAGAGGTACGGGGGCGTGGCCTGGGGTCAGGTGACCGTCTGCAGCAGCTCGTCTGACGCAGCGACTGTCTACACCCCCTCCCCATCTGAGCACAGAACAACCATTTCTGTCTTCAATACAAACTCATTCTCACACCCTGATGTTCTACATGCAAAAGTAGTCCGGGATGTTGCCAGTCTATGGTAAATACTGGTCACACACCTGTGTGGCACCTTCAGGTGTCGCCCTGTTAACTCATCACCACCCTGTAAACGGCGGTGTTTCCAGATACGAACACGGACCTGAGGGATAGACCAGAAGCAGGATAAACACGCCCTCTCCTTCCACCAGAGGGCGCCAACCTGGCCTTCTGTCAATGCAGATTCCTCTCAGATCATCGGCAGGAGAGGATGATGAGCTCTTGCTGCTGCTCAGACTGCTGCAGTGACTCTTCACCTCCATGTGATGCAGTGAACTTTCACCCACATTCACATGTTGTAACAGAGCTTAGTCAACGTTCAAGGGTTTCAAAATTTACACGTTTTTTTCTGTGTAGTCTGTACTCTTGTCCAGGGGAGTGCAAGGCTTTAGGTAAAAATATTACGTCTTTGCTTTTTTATTTATAGATTAAACATTTTCAATAAAAATGTCAACTTTAGGTCTGTGTGAAGCACATGTGGACAGCAGGAGGCGCCGTAGGACCTGCTTGAACCTGAATAAAGGCAGCATCAGCAGGCGGCCTGCCAGACTCATGCAGGTTCAAATCTAAGAGAGCAGCTCAGTGCTCAAGAGATGCCAGCAAACCGGCAGGATCAACAAAGTTCAACCACACACATGGACCTTCTGTATCAGCAGCAGCTACACACAGCAATCTGAGCTTCACTCCAAGTAGAAACTTACTTTTTTGAAAGGATCAGACAAACAAAAATACTGAACATAAAAAAATAAAATAAAATAGTCCTAATGATGTTTGACAGGTTTGAACCTTTGAGGAACAGATCAACATCTAATGCAGAGATAAGGAAATTAGTCATAGTGAGGTACAGGTGAAGCAGAGAGAAAACAAAAATATGCATTCGATTCCTGCTCCTTTTCTTTCCAGTATTTTTATTTTTGTAGACTGATTTCTACAAAAAGCCACTCCAGTCACCTTTTGTTCTGTTGTAAAAGTGTTCCCAGTGATCTTTTAGTTATGAATATGCCAATTTTAGCCACAAAAAAACCTGCATCATTTTCTAGGACAGATTCTGCAGAGGGACAGTTCATCAGAAATTCAGCTCAGAGCTGTGGCCGGGACCATTGGGGTGCAGCAACCCCCTCCACTCCCTGTTGTTGAGAGCTGTCTGTTTACACGCTCTCCCACAAGCATGGGAAATACAAATCAGAGCTCAATATTCTCAGTATATGTCCATCATCAGAAAAATGCCACAAGAACATGTTAAAAACACAAAAAATTAATTTTTATCAGAGCTGGTCTTTAAAAAGTTGTCATTGCAAATGTTTGGGATTTTTATTCAGCTGCCAGAACCGTCGATTTTTTTCTGGTTATTCTCTTTACAATGATTATATTAGGTCAACTGGGGTTTTCAATCTTTTTCCAAAGGATAAATGTAGTTATTTTTCTTCAGAAGTTTTAATATTCTTACAGAAAATACTGGATTTGAGGTTTTCATCACAGCCATAGTTATTTGAACAAGACATGGCCTTTCTGGGAGCTTCTTTAGCATCATTATGGGATGCTGGCTGATCGCGGATGTGGACTCCCTGCAGATAACATCCTTACATTTACCTGTAAAGTGACTTTGTTAAACAAATCTGATTAGGATTCGATTTTATGATCGTTTAAAACTGACTGGCGTCACAGACAACAGACTGAGCTTTTAGCCTTTGTTGATTCTGGCTGCATTATAAAAACATGCATGCACTTTATGATGCGTGTTATCAGTCAGACATGTGGAAATAGTAACGGATGTTTCAGGATGATGCTCTGAGGGTCATTATACAGAAAGGCACAAGAGAAGAAAAAAACAGCAGAGCTAAGCTTTTAACTGAAAGAGCCTAATTATGTTTACTCAGGAATATTAATGACGTTTTATTTTATTATGTTTATATCAGTCTTAAGTACTAAAGTAGCCTGTCATGCTGGACAGTGTTATTTCACTAATGATACAAAATCCCTCACCCACTCAGTCCGACCTGTTGCTTTTTTCCCTAACAACTATATAAGCATAAGAATATAATGTAAGAACTGGACTGAGTGGAAACCCCCCCCCCCCCCATTCCATAGAGTTCTATAGAGAAATAAACAGCCATTACTCAGCCATTCTATTGGTTAGAACAACCATTCCTAGTCTGGTACCCTTTGAAAGATGTTCTTGATAATACTTTTGTTTTTTTCATTATATTTTTTCTGGACTGCAAGCTATTCAAGTTATAAACTGACCAATCAGATGCCTCACTCACTCCTGATTGGTGAGAGTGGTTGTCATAGTAATGTTGGCTCAGACGGACTTGGACCAATCATTGCTTCCCGACAATGTCTGGCTCCAATATGGCGACGTCCACATCGTGAATAAAATTGCGACTGAAGCGGAGGTGATCAGAGGCTTTCTGCGAACTAAAAATGAAAAACGCATAAAGAATTGGTCAGAATAAATTGAAGATGTTCACATTATGTTTTTGTTTTCAACTGCACTGCCTGCACTTCAGGGAAAATTAGGTTTTGTACAATTACTTGCAACCAAAGCCAACTTAAAGCAGGGCAAACCCTCAATCTTTACAACCGTGCTTCTGGTTTTATGAAAGAATGAACGATCACATCAGAAGACCAAAGCATAAAAATACCCTTTTCTGCACCTCTGTTGTTAAATCTCCCAGATATGATTTTAATTTGATCACGAGTGATGACAAATCATGGTCTGCAGAAGGCGTTTGTAATCTGGATTCTAATTCATCAACACTAAAGGGCTTATAGGTGGTAAAACCAAGGCTTAAATCTAAAACACTAGAAATTTGTTTTAGCCAACACTTGGTCAAGAGAATCAAGACAAATCTCAAACAGATGTCCCAGTACTCAAACATTAAGGTGGGCAAAGGATTGCTATTTTTGATTCATTCATGCACTAACGTCTCTGACAGACCAGCTCCTCCTTCACTCTCCACACAAACAAATATCTAATAAATACAGAAATTATTTTTTTCTTTTTTTTTGCTACAACCAAAAGCTGTCAATCGAAACAAGACACAGTAGCAAACTCAGCCAAAACAACATCAGCAAGACTGATGAAGAGCAAGGTGTGTCAGGAGAGGACCGATCCCAGAGGATCCCTGCTTGCAGCCCCCGCACTTCCGATTGCATAACAGGGAATGTCTGCCGAGTGGTTTCTGGGTCGGAGAACCCTTTGTGGGGTGCCAGTGTCGCAATGCAGGGAGGAGGAGAAGGAAAAGTAGGAGGGAGAAGGCTGAGCAGCTCCAAATAACAAAATCCCTCTGCTGATCACACATGTCTGCTCTGACTTTGCATAAACGCATGAATCGGATTGAAACCAAGAAACTACAGAGAAGTAAATCTGCAACATCTGCCGCCAAGGAAAACCGCCATGAAAACGTCTCACCTGATGTCAGGAGCTTGCATGAATTCATAAAGGAGCCAACAGAACCTGAACCTACAAGTTTTAAAGTTACAGTCTGTGATTTTTAATCAAACTTTCTTCAAACCTTATATCACTTTTTCTGTGCAACATAATCCCATTATTTAGAAACAATGTTGGATATTAGTTGCGTTGTCAGACTAACAGGGAGTTTGGATATTAAAGAACTATTTTTGTCCACTTTCTACTCTAGTTTCCGCACAATAAGGCACACTTACAAGGCTTTTTTTTCCCCAAAAAATACTGGGCCAAACAATCTAGAGCAACTTATATGGATTAACTCTGGTTGTGCGTATTGATTTTGAAGCCATTTTGAGAGGTACACAACGCTCCGTCAAAATATCAGTCTGTTTTTTTTTTGTTTTTTTGACAATTTGCAAAAAAGGTTGAGAGTTATTGTGAATATGCTAAAAGCAAATTTTAAGATTTAATTTAGTCTTAAAAGGGCAGGACATCACAACCTATTTTAAGAAATCGTACTTACCATAATGAGTTCTACTAGTTCCATTGGTAGATTTAATTACCAAAAACAAAAAACATATTCGATATTTGATTACTTGTTTTGAGAGGGACATTTTTTCCAGTGCAGTAATTTTTTGTCGATAACTTAGGGTTGGTGTTTGGGATCAACAGGAAAGGCAGTATATGTTGGAATTGTGGGTGGAGTTAAGAATGTTTATTCGAAAGAAATAAAAACGCAGAGGTTATCAGAAATCTACACTCAGGAACATAAATCTTTGTGCTCTAATGGTGGGTGTGTGTGATCGTGAAGCTTTCTAAAGGAGTGGCGAGGCCTATCTGCATTGGAAATCTGTAATGGGCGCTGGGCTCCCTCAGGTGGTGTTGGGTTGCAGATTGGCATCTCGACGTCTTTCCAGAGTCAAGAGGAGCTCAAACCAGAGCATTAACTCTGAGAGCAAAATGTTGAACACAAGCACGACTGAAGGTTTGGTCAGTAAACACTGTTCTGATCAGGTAGTACACGTATACAACACAACTTTAAAACAGATAATTTCACTATACTTACCGTGGATTTGTGTACAAAATTATTGGAAAGACTAAACAGCCAAATGCTCAGACAAGTTATGTAGTTAGACAAAAACAAAATGCTGCAGATCCAAATGTTTGATCACAATGAAACACAAACACACACAAAATGCCAACGTTCAACAAAATGCAAAACTGGATGATGCAATGGGAAGACTGCATGGAAGAAAAAAAAGGGATGTAAAGTAAATACTATGCGCTGGTTGGCTAGAAGAAACTGAATGGATGAGGGAAAAAAAAGAGTGATGATGGAAACTGACGATGATGGTGGAGCCTGCAGGAACTGAAGAGGATGTGTGGGTGGTTTCCATGCCAGCACTGGTTTAGTTTACCTGCTCTTATGTTCAGGTTTGGCATCTTAAAGAGCGTGACCCCATCCACACTCTTCTTGGCGGGTGTGTCCCCTGGTTTGCTGGCAGGGGAAACAGTAGGAGCTTGGGTGGAGAGCTGCTGGTTGTTGTGCCTCTCCAGGTCGGCTTTGCTCTTCTGGGGGGAGGCTTGAGTGAGGAGGCGGTAGGAAAACTCGCTTGAAGCCTCTTCTTCAGCCTCCAGGGGGGGAGTGGTTTTAGTGAGAGGCATGGCAGCACCTGATTCCTTTTGGCCAAAGCTTAGATCATCATCAATGGGAACTTCTGGGACCTTGGAGGAAGCAAACTTTGATGTATCCAGGGCTTCAAGAAACTCATCAATAACACCTCTTGGTGGTCTCTCAATAAACTCAAATTCCTCTGAAGAAACTTCATGTTCAGAAACTTCTTCAGCCACCTCGGGCTCTTCCATCTCCATCTTAAGATCTTCCTTCTCTGTTTCTATCTGAAAGCTGGCGGGATTCTTGGCCATGGCCTCCAAGACAGGAGACAGGGAGTCTGCTGTTGGGGACTCGGAATCAGAATCCTGAATGCCGGTCTTCTTGCTCTGGAAATCAAGCGGCTCAAACTTGCTCATCATTTTGGGAGAATCATGGCTTGAAAACCAATCTTTCTGCTCAATCTTGACAGGCTCTTCTTCACTGACCTTAGTTGGGCTCGTTTCTTCGGCCTCTTTCACCAGATCGAATGCACCAAAAGTTTTTTCATCGTCTCCTTTATCTGTAGACAGTGCCTCCATCTTTTCTGTCATCTCCTTGAGCAGGGACACTTTCGTGTCAAAGGCGAAGGGATTGTTAGCCGATAGGTTGATTGGCGGGTTGGGAGACTCCATCATCTTCCGTTCAAAGAGGGGGCTCTGCTCCTCAGGACTTCCTTCAGAGGAGCCAGAATCAGCCTTTTCAGGGTTGAGGGGGGAAGACTTCAGGATATCAGGAAGGGAGGTTGGAATGACAGGATGCTCTTCTTCTTTATCTTTGAGACCCAATGAGAACAGGTTCATTGAATGCATGGGTGAATCAGAGGCTAGCTCACTGCCTTCAAATGGTTTCCCCTCGTCTAAGAAGGATGACAGATTCTCTTGGGATTCTTCATTTTGGCCATACTGGACCAGATCAGGTGTTGGACTCTCTGACATCTTAGATGCTTTGTTATCAGACTGGGCCTCCCCAAAATGAGAGTAACTGTTCGCAGCCTTTGAAGAATAACTCTCAAATGGGTTATTATTCTTCTTCACCTCATACATTAGGTCATCCTCGTCATCAGACTGGTCATCGTGAAAGTCTGGCACATGTTTGGATGAGCCAACAGAGGTTGTGTCCTTAGCGAAGGGATCCATGGAGACCTTGGAGTTGTCTTGAGATGCTAGGAATGGTGAATCCCAGTGTTCTGTTGGGTTAGAGGAGGCAAGGTGAGACTCAGGTACCATCATCTGGGGGTTCACAGGGGAGGGGCCAGTGGAGGACCTGTCTGAGCTAATGAGCTTCTCCTCAGGTGAAAAGGAAACGCCGCTGTCTTCACATGGATTATAAGGCCCCGGGTATTTCCCTAAACTGAGGTAAGGACAAGTTTCCTTATCTGTACTATGGCCTGGTCCAGAGTCACCCTCTTCTCCCTCCCAAGGCATGTCTTTGGAGAGTGTTTTGTGGGGTTCACTGGAGAAGGAGCCCAATGGTGGAGCTGATCCCGTAGGGAAGGGCTGGTTGGGACTCTCGGTCAGAGAGAGCTCTTCCAGAGAGTCGGGTGAGTGGAGGGGAGAGAGAGGAGAGATGGGAGCAGGGGAGTCACCCTTCTGCCCAAGTTCTTGAGTAGAAAGGGAGGAGGGAAAATGCAATACAGCTTATATCAAAGACAAACTCCATTCCTTTAGAGTGCCCACCACACCTGGGTACAACAGGTACTATACACTGAGGGTCAAAGCTGGGAAAGGTCTGTGGGCTAACATGTCTTTTAGCCCAGGATTCTCCAGAAGCCTCTCAAATAATTACAAACATGGACTCAAATTTAAAATAGTTTTTAGCATTGGTATAAGGGCTGGATACCAAGTTAGATACTTTAAAACTGATTGATTTGCCTCAATATTAATCCCTTTTTAAAAACTAATTTTCATTCAACACTAAATTTCTTAACAAATGGTTCAGGTGATGTTAGGCAGGAGGGAGCCTCCCATTCACCAAATTATTCAGTGCTGATTAGACGCTATTAAAGATTTGTCCACTGATAGTTTTGATAACATTTGTTCCTGTTGCTTTTGTTTCTTTGCATATTGGTTTGGGAAATCAGTAGAACGTGTTAACACTTTGTAATGAAAAGGTGAAACAACTTTTAATGGAATCTTATTAAAAATCATTCAAATCTGTAATAACAAAGGCATAATTTGGTAAGCGATATCAAATTGGTGGAGTAAAATTTGGATTGATATCCAGCTCTAAGCACTGGCCTGTAGTTGGCGTTTTGAAGGAGCTAAACAGAGGTGTCCTTAAAACATAATTAATTAAAGAAGTAAATATTAACCATGCTAAAAGATTTAAAAATGTATTTTTAAGTTACAACGGTTACATTTTAAAAATTAAGGAGAAGGGAGTGTTTTGAAACTGTTAAACTGTCAGTTAATGTGATGACAATTAAATTTTAACCTGAATGTTTGTTCCCGTCTTCAAGCATCCTCTACCCTTTGCTGCCTTTTCTTTTGCTTATTATTTTCGGTTTATCGCTTTGTCACATCTTAAGCTGGGTCTTCTTAAATATTTAATTTTAAAAATGAAGATTGAAAAAAGCATCCGTTTATGTTTTTGTTCAAACCTCTCATATTTGTGCTGATAGTTACTTGTAGGACTTTGGAATAATACAGTTTTTTTATTTTTATTTTAACCTATCAAATATGGTGCTCCCTTTCCATAATCATGTTCTCTGTTACTACTGTGCTTCTTTATTATCAACCATCACATTTCTTTATTGCTGATGTCTTTGATTTGTTGCATAAACTCTAAATATACATTTTAACCAAAGCTTGTGGTATCCATACCTCCCTCGATTGTCTGAACTTAAAAGAGACGCTTTGGCCATTTGGCAGTAAAAAAGGGCAGAATGAGCATTTTTCTTTATTTTAAATAAAATGTAAACACTTCTCTTCACACTGAGCTGGAAAGTTGGGCAACTACACTTTCAAAAATTATGAAATGACCTTATGGCTAATGTTAAAATTTGAAACTGTCAAAGATTCAAAAAAGAATTGTCCCATTCTTACATTGGAATGGTTCAACAGTAACAGTAACATGCAAGTCAATTAGGCATTTTGCTATACAATTTCTTAATGTAAAAAATGTTTAAATATGGCTAACATAAGTTTGCGAATTACATTTTTTGGGTATTAAAGGACATGAGGAGTTCGTTTTGGCTGTACAGCATCTTTTAATAAATGTTCAAGTGAGGACCTATATGACAAACAATGCAGTAAAAAAAGTTCAGTTGGATCTGGTGAAAACTGAACCAACCAACAATGGAAACTTGGTTTAAGGGCACATCAGTTAGGCAGTGAAACAAATTTCTGTTTGTACTTTGATGCTTGTTGAGCCAGTTCAGGCTTCTGGATTAAACCAACCCTCAGCCCATCTAAAAAGGTCAACATTTGCCAGCTTTGGTCCAGTGCCCTGTGCACAGACACACTTTGGTAAAATCCTTTTTTCCAGGTCTGATGCCAATAAAACCACACTCAGTGGGTTAAACAGACTTCAGAGATGGTAAATAATGATTTTTCCCAAAGAGTGTTAAAAACATTTCACTAAAGCCATCAATCACAGACAAGGACCATTATTTATCTACCCGCTACAGTGCCAGTTCACTTCAGTCTACTCTACAGCGGCAGTCCAGCGTGAATCACGATGCAACACAAACAGGCAGATGTCTAAGTGCACAGGCTTCCCGTGCAAATGTCTAGGTGACAGATCTACACCTTTTGACATGCAGGGTTATTTTGACAACTACATTAATCAACACTCAACACACTCGTCAAAACTGAGCTGGAAAGTGAAGAAGGGAGACAAACAAAGACCAGGAAGCCCAGCAGAACAGAGAGAACTTGCCTGTAGGGAATTGCATCAGAAGTGGAGGCTGAGCTTTAGAAGCAGGAGGAACATCTGTGGAAGAAGAGGAGAAAGCAGCAGAGAGTGAGTTTGAAGGCTGGAAGAGAAAACACCAGAAGAGGTAGTGGTACACAGCATCTTCCAGATTCACATAGAAACTGGACTGATGCAACGGCCACGCCTGAAACCAAGGACTACAGGAAGACGTTTCACTCATTCAAAGATCTGCTGTGAGACAACAACGCTCACCTGACCCATGTCAGGGGTGGGGAGGCCTGACTAAGTGAGCGACGCCAGACTTAACTCTGGAATTTAAGAAACTTCCAGTAGTTCAAGAAATTTATCAGTTTAACTCTAGGTTGAAATCACTAAAATCTGAAAAAAAGGAGACAAAACCAACCGATGGAAGAACTTCAATCCAAAAGCTTCTGTTGTTGCACAACTACAGAGTTTGACACATCAGTGGTCTGATCTGTGTTATTAAAACAGACAAGAAACTGGATTCTTGTGCAAGAAAGAAAATGTGCGGTGCAGCAAAGACATATGGAGCAATTTGCTGCTACTGCGAAAGGCAGTCGACCATGTGATTGAATCACACTGTCCACCATTTTACACCTGGACATAAATAAACAATTAATAAAAGAGTAATGAGTAAAAAGCATGGGACAGTAAGAGAACTCTGAGGCTTGCATGATTTCATTGAGATGTTGGGCAGTGAAGTCTCATAAAGCATCAGGGAGTTAGGGAAGGATCTTAGGAGCAGCTTTATTCTGACTACAGTCTCTTCAAGACTGAAATGTGCAACAACAGTTTGGTCAGCAGACTTACGGTACTCTTTATAGATAATTTAGATAATTACCAGAAGAAACAGCTAAACAAATGTGTATTTGAAACATAAAGCAAAGGTTTAGGAAAGAGTTCATTTTAAGATTCAGTTGTTCTATGAGGTCTAAGAGAAAGAATCTTCATTGTTTATGTCAGGGGTCAGCAATGTTTATAAGATGAAGGGCCAATTCCAAAGTTTTCTCTGTAACAACGGTGACAGCACCAACTATAACGCAAACTATTGCATAGAAATACAAAAACATTTCCAATATATCTGAAATGTAATTGAATTCATATACAGCAGGTCAAATAGCTTTTTCAAAAATATTTAAGCATTAACTCAAAAAAGTCCTTTCATAAAAATATAGCAAATATATCCAAAGTATTGCACTGTTTTGTGACCAACAGTACTGCATTTGTGGTATGCATACGTCAGAACAAAAAACATTCAACATTTCTTTTAACTCCCCAACAATGAAAAAATAAGCATATTTTGGCTTATTATTTTGTTATATTATGAGACTTCATGGAACTTCATGTAATTAATTCTTTGATAATGCCTTTATTGCATGTAAAACTTAAATGTTTTTACTTTTATTCCTAGTATACTAATTATAGTAATACAAATTTTCCACAATTGGCCAGCGTGATTATTCCTTATTTTCACGCTCAGTAAATGGCAATCAGTTGTAGTAATAATTTAAAAATGTGTTCACATTTTCATATAGACATTTGGCAGAGCAGAAAGAAAGTCTGGGTTTAATCTGACGTTGCGTGTTTCTTCAACAAACTGAACTTATGACTTGATAAATGTCAGCCACTCCAACGCCAAAAACAGGATAAAAAAAACAGCTGTGAAGTCATGAACATGTGATCACGGATCGTCTTCATGATTTTCCCACTGACGCTCACGTTCCATCCACAGACACTCACTTACATCGTCCACCTGTCATCTCACAGTAAAAGCTGTTTAATTCTCAATAGAAGTCTATGGGATTTTGGCTTCTTGGAGCCAGAAGGTGCTTCCTGTTTGAAATGCCAGGGCGGAGGAGTCACTCGCTCTATTTTTCATATACAATCAATGCTTCAGACAGACAATGCATGTCAGACTTCTGAGGATCAACATCATGGAGGAAACGGTGCAAAATCTTTTTCGAATCAGGTGTTCAAAAACCCAATCAATGTGCCTCGTTTCACACCAACATGTGAAGCTTTCTAACTCGCCCCTCGCAGCTGAGAGAGCCGCACCGCAGCTTGGTGAAATAAACTGCCGCCGTGCGGATCCTGTTCAGATCTGCAGAGATGCCTGCAGGAGCTGAACCCTGACCTGACGTGTTCAGAGCAGCTCTGCGTGCTAAGCCACCTCCCTGGTCTATAAGTGTCTCCTCGCAGCGTGTGGCTGAAACATGACTTCAGGCTGCAGCCTCACCTGCTGCCTGCTTGTAACGTGTTCGCTCGCTGTCAGCGCCTCCTCCTCTCCGTTTCTTTCCCTTTAACTGCTCGGCTTGTGCTGATGATTTTAGCTGTGAGTTGATTTTTGAGGTCTCTGCTGCAGTCTGCCCATCGACTGACCCGACTCTTGCATAATCTGAGAAAAACACGCAGCGGTCTGACACCCGCACTCCAGCCACCGGGTTTACAGGATTTCATAGCTAACCGTCTCTGCAGAAAGTGTGAAGGGATTTTTTATTTGTGACACATTGTGGAAGACTAAACTAAAGGAGAGGGGCCTCCAGCAGAACCGAACTAGGACCAGTCTGTCAATCACTCCTCTGATCTACTGACAGAACCACAGCATAATACAAAGTTTCCTCTAGAGTTACAGAACTCATTTTATGAGCCTTAAAGGTATTAAACTGAGGTTGTTAAAGTGGGTGTTGCTTCCATCACTTCAGCAGCAAGTAAATCAAAGTTGCAGTAATTTAGAGTCCTCATAAGAAGCTAAATGAGCAATTAAGTTCAAGTTTAAACTGTCATTTTTACAGTGATTCAATCAATGCTTCAAGCTGCCATACGATTGCTTTAACACATTTAAGGTTAACGATTTATTGCGATTTTTGCCGTCTTTTGTGATATGGATATTGCAGAGCTGGATATTGCGATAACGATAAATTTGCGGTGTTTTTTATAATTAAGCTTCAAATCAAAAGGTCTATTTTGTTTCACCAAGTCTTCCACGTACCGGAATAGAGCTGCGATGCAAGATTTCCAACTGTGGGTGGCAGACACGAGCCAGCGAACAGCAGAAAAGAAAGAAGAAGCCCCTTCCTGCTTGTAGAGTGTGAATGCCACATACTAAAAGCGCGTTCGAGAACGTGGCAAACGCAGGTTCTTGAACGCACTTTTAGCATGTGGAGTCACATGCCCGGTGTGTCTGCAGCTTAAAAGGTTTGTAGATGTTGCATATTTTCTGGATGTTTATAGGTTACAACATTTTTAAAGGAACAGAATATTTAAAGAAATTTGCTTCAAAATACAACTGTGAAATCTCAGCGACTTCACGGATTGAAATGCTAGCAAGAGGAAAACAAACAAAGCTTTGAAACCTTTCATAAAGCTCATCTATTAAGCACATTTTCTAAGAAACAAATGTCAACAAGTATTGAAATTTTAGTTCTTTAATTGATCTCCAGTGAATCCATCACTGCGGCTGAAAGCGGGTCATTCATTTCCCTCCCCCAGCCAGTTCTTCCTGAACCTGATAGTGTCCTAAAGAGGACGACGTAATGAAGTTAGACGACCTCCTCGCAGGTGAATGAAGCCTTTGTCGCTTCATGAAGCAGGGGTTGACATAGCCCAGAAATTGGCACTGGCCCACAGGGCCAGTAGTTTTTGAAACTTACTGGCCCTGCCTGAAAGTTACTGGCCCGACACCGCGCATAGCGGGACCCGCCGCTTCGCAGGTGCTTGCAACTTTAGGGGGGTCCGGGGGCATGTCCCCCCCGGAAACTTTTAATATGGTGCAATTTGGTGCATTCTGGTGACATCACTTATTTCTACACTTTTCAATGACTGAAAATAGACCATATCAAACTTAAATCTGCTCTAGTCTGTTTCAGATGTTTTGAAGAGAGCACTGCAGTGTAGTAGGTAACACTAGTTCAGAAGTTTTCATGCTGCTTCTAACGGCAAATATCGCAATAAATCATAAACCTTAAATTTGTTAAAACAATCTAATGGCAGCTTGAACCATTTAACGAATCAAATAAATCCCTAATGCATTTGACCAATCGGATGGACGCCTTCACATTGTTGACCAATCAGATGGAGCCCTGTTATGTTAGATGTTTGTAACCTATGTCAACGTGGGTCATTTGGAGTATAATTTTTAAACTGGGAATGGTTATTTGGTTATTTTGCTGTTTGTTTATATACCGCAAATTATATCGTTATCGCAATTTTAATCTCTGATATCGCATATCGCGAGTTTTCCTCATATTGTGCAGGTCTAACTGAGATCATTCAGCTAACTAGAAATACTTACTGCTTACAGTGTTGTAAAGAAAAACAAAATTAAGTAGTTTAACATTCTACTGCATTTGAGTCTGAGATTCAGGTATTTGGAGTTGCCTTTGATTCTATGACATTCAGCTTAAAGCTTAGTGCATACAGTTTCATCTTCAATGCATTCATTAAATATCTTGCTGTCCATAGTACTAATTCCACCTATTACTCCATCTAACATATTCCTATCTATTCCTGCCATGTCTTCCACATCTCTGACATGCTTCAGTCTCTCTTCAGTGACGGTGTCGGATTTATAATCAAATGTAATAATAACCCACTGGCTTGTGCCTTCGTTGTTGCTGTTTAACATTGTTTTGCATTGAATTGTTACATTCAATAAAGTTTGAAAAAAAAAGTAGTGAGCGCGTGCCGCGTGGTGCTCGGCAGTGAAAGCCGAGCGCGCGCAGGCGGGAGAGAAGGAGAAGTGATCAAAGGTTTCCCATAGAAACCCTTGAAGTCTGAACACAGGACTAGCAGAAAAACTAAATTATGAAGACGAAGTAAATCTACACGTTTTCGCAAAATTTACTTTGTGAAAAAGGTGAAGAATATATAAACCGTTAGATGTTTCAGTGGCCCGAGCGGACAAGTGAAAAGTAAAGTCTTGTGGTCCGCACTGCTCGAAAAACAGGACCGGGCCAGCGGACAAATGGCTATGTCGAGCCCTGTGAAGGGAAGAGCACTTGACCCAGAAACCGTGTGAAAGGGAAGAAAATGTTTAGAATGAGCACAAACAGATGAGTGTGAAACCTCTGCACTCAGCCATGCCTCCTCTTTTACTCAGCTCAGTCAAAGAGGTCACAGCCTTCAGACCTTTGGAGCAGATTAAGGTGAGCTTCCAGACACATCCAGCTGCTGCGCTCGCAGAGACGAAACAACAGACGAGGGCTGCTGCTGCCAGAAACACTCCACCTGCGCCCACATCTAAAGCCACCGACACCGGCGTGTAATCCACCCGACCGCGCCAGGCAAGACATGAATGCAGCCGGTCATGTGATCCTGCAGGAGCAGGGCGTGACCGTGCACACATGGGGGCACAGCAGGCCTGAATTTCTGATGCTCAAAATCCAAAGAGGACATTTTCTACTCAAACTAAACCAGCAGCAGGTTCATCTGTTCAAAAACAAACAAGATGCTTTCATTCGTATCCATCAATCCTCCTCACCTGAAGGCAGAGAAAAGCTTCCTGCAAAACGGGAAAGAATTAGCAAATAACACGTATAAAATCTCCAGGCCTAAACCCAGCTCCCACTTCCTGTCACCCATCTGTTTCGGCCACTTACATCCCCTCACACCCCCAACCTAGCAGTAGTGGTGCACGAGAAAGGGGGGAATGTTGGAGATGTCTAGTTCTCAACCAGATTCCAGCTCAGACGAGGAAAACAAAGACGAACATGGATCTATTTGTCTACAAGTGGATGCATCAGACTGGAGCAGAGCAGAGAGCTTGTGGTGCTTTTCCAAGTCACAAATATAATCTCTCAAACAGCATTAATTCTCCTGCTCCAGCTTCAAAACGATTGACATAAAGAACAACTTACATTTTTTAATGTATGTTCTCCATCATGAGAAAAATGTCAGAGGAACACGTTAAAAGCACCATTTTCATCAGAGTGGGTCTTAAAAACAAACCTAAAAGGCAATTAGATCATCTTTACACCAACACTCATGTTTAAATCACTCTTGTAAACATAAGGTGGCATCAAGATTGTCTTTGCTAAATGGTTAAATCTTTTAGATTCGTCTTCAAATTGAGCGAAATAAGAGTTTTCGTTTTAATGCTGATTCTGCCTGGTTTCTGCTTCGACTCGGCTCTTTTCACCTCAGATGGGCACGGCTTTAATGAGCTGCCAGCTGCTTTCAGCTCTGCTCTGCCTCTTCATGTGCAACATACCTTTGGAAATCTAAGATTCAGAGCTGGCCTCTATTTATACATTCTTCAGGGCAGCATACGAAGGAATAGTAAATGTGTGAGAAGGCCTTGTGATTTCTGCATCGACCACAGAAAGATTACAAGGTTATTGTTAGATTTTCTTAACAAAAAAAAAACAATGATTGATGGTTTTGAGCCTGCATGAGTCATTTTAGTGCCAGAGAGATCATGACTGCTGTTTAAAGGGTTCAGGAGTACACACTGGGATGTGCCATTGCTTGCTCAAGGTCTGGAGGAGTTTATGGAAACATTAACTGTAAAATATTAACATTTTATCTGTTTTTATTCTTGGTCATATCCTGAAGGATTTTCTTGAGACAGAGAAAATTTATCTCAGTTTTGGAAAATTTTGGAGATCCCAACCCATGATTACCTTTTATTGACTAAAAACAACTGCTAGTGAGGTCATTTATGTTTCTGGATAGTAAGGAAGGCACAGAAAATGACTTTAATCCATACTTGTGGATATAACATAAAATATAATTTTAAAAAAAAGCTATAATGTTCAAAAACAGTAAAAACTGCATCTTTGCTGAAACCGTTTTCCAGTTAAATGCCAGGTTTCTGCTTTTCTTTTGTTCAGGCTTCCAGTTTCATCTGGAGCTCCACGTTTCTCCACCTCCACCCGCAGCCATGTCAGGCAGCCCCACCCTGCCTCTCAGCTCCTGGAGGATCCAGCACAGGCCTGTTCACCAGCAATCTGCCACATCTCCGCGCGCCACGGCGCAGCCCCCACAAAATAACAAATAAAGCTGCCCTGACATCTCAAGCACGAGGCCACAGGAAGAGCAGCGAGCTAAGCCTCTGGACCGGAACCGATCTAAGGTTCTGGAGTGGAAAGAATAACAGAGACAGACACAAAACAAGTGGTGGATACCGACTGAGGGCAGCTCAGGTTGGCTGACAGCGACATGCGAATGCTGGGAAACCAGGGAGTGGACGCCCAGCGGATTCTTTTGTTGCAACTGATCTGTGGTACACGACAACCGCCGCTTCCATTATCGGACACATCTTTAAATGACGTTTTGGTTGCTTGTTGTTTTTTTTTTTTTCACCCCAAGTTCAAAAATAATGTCTTGACGAAAACGAGAAAGAGGGGATGATGCGAATTTACCTGGGAAATATGACGTTGAACGTCCGCATGTGTAATAAAGCACATTTTTTTTATTTTTTTATTTATGGGTGTGCGTGTCCGATAATGGAACTCTACTGCTAGCAACAGCCGCTAGCATGATGAGAAGACCGAGCCGCGCGCCCCGTTAGTTTGACTTGAATTGACGTTGGTCACACTTGAGCATAAAACTCACATATTCGGGTAAATTTGAATGTCAGGAAGAAAAACTAAACGGTAGTGGGTGCACGGTTGCCGTTTCTCCGAGCGCCTCACCCAGTCGACAGCTCAACATTTCGGGTTTTTCTGCAATCTGTGTCCGAGCAGCAGGTGGGCCGCATCATGACAACACGGCAAAAGCAGAGCTAACCCAAGATAAGCCGCGGCTCCGACTGCGCATTTCCCCCAAAACCCCCGTGGAAGCTCTCATTTCCCCCTAATGCCCCCGTATGCTGAAGGATGAGCCTCCCTCATCATCCACGGTCCAACCGAATGTCAGGCGGCGGATCGGCTCCATCATCCTCCCCGGATGCTAGCATGAAGCATCCTCCCTAGCCGGCTAACGCGGCTTTTCAACACAAATATGGAGAAAATACACGAAAAATCACAAACAATTTTCATTATTTTAACGATTTATGTCGACTAAAATGCTTAAAAGACAACAGTTGATGAGGCTGGTTTGTAATCGGCGGTTATGTGGACCAAACGGCGATGGATGCTAAACCGGTTCGGATGCACGAACGTTAAGTAAACAGAAAAAGATGAAAAAACGTATCTAGGATCAATCTATGTTCATTTGGATTATTTATTTAAAAATATTGCCACGTAGCGCCTCCAAAATCTGCCATTTTCCTCTAGAAACTTACCCGCCGATGTGGGAGCCGGTGGGTGATGTGTGACCGCAGTCCGCTCTGCTGCCTCTGCGGGGGCTGGCGCAGCTTTCCGGGGTTCGGCCGCTGGGAGGGCGTCGCTCTCGGGGGCAGGTTCCGCCTGTGGCTCCGGAGCGAGGCTCGTACTCTCCGGTTCGGCTTTTGGGGGGACAACGCTCGGCGCTGGGGCAACAAAAGTGAAGCTCGTGGAGTCTGGAGCAGCACGCACGGGTTCTGGCTCTGGTTCAGGTTCTTTTACCAGTGGCTCTGGTTCCCTAATCACCGGTTCTGGTTCTTTTACCTCTGGTTCTGTTTGTTGCATCAACGGTGGTTCTTTTACCCCTGGTTCTGCTTCTTTTATCACCGGTTCTGGTTCCTTAGCCTCCGGCTCTGGTTCCTTTATCTCCGGTTCCGGAATGTGAACAACAGGTTCGGATAACGTTACCGGTTCCTCCACCGAAGTTTGCGTGAGCTCCTGCGGGCCGCTGTCTTCAGCCATGTGCCGCTCCAAGGCATCCTGAGCCCCGCCGACCAAGTCCACTATGTCATCCAGGCTGAAATGCTCCTGCTTTGGTTCCGGCTCCGGTTCTGGCTCCGGCTCGGCCTGGTAGTGATGGACCTCGTCGTTGAACAGAGGGGTGGTAGAAGAGACGTGCTGCTCCTCGCTGTCTGCCATGACTCCTTCCTCCTAAAATAGTTTTCAGTCGGTTTCAAACTTTCCGTCGCGGCAGTGACCCGGTTCCAGCGCTTCCCGTCACAAAAGTTTCACGGAGGAAAAAAAAGGCCCGCTCCGGTGAGTCCCTCCGGTAAATCTTTTGTGTGTAAAAAAAAAATACCGGACTGGTTTCAGAAAAAGTGCGCCACGCCACAACAGCCACGGCGTCGGACCCGAGTCTCAGATGGAAGCGCCCAAGTTGAGATGTGGGATCCCCGCTGACCAATGACCTGAAGCCTGACCCGTGAGTGACATAATCCGTAGCCAATCAGAGCAGACAAAGAGGGGCGTGGCCAATGTTAACTGCATAAATATGGGAGGAGCTGTTAAAGTTCTCTAAAACTGTTACCTCTTTACAACGGTTGATGAAATATCCAAGTATTTCACAAAAGTACAAAACCTGACTTCTTGTTTTTGTTCAAACTTTGTGACACGCTTTATTTCACTTAAACAACAGTTGTGTTGCATCATTGTTGTCGCGTTTGCTCGCATATTAGAGCAGAAAGTACTCAAAGTATCATGTAACTTGTAATCCTGACACTTGTGCTCCTCAAGTTCTTAAAATATTTCAAAAGCAGGACATCCGCAGACACCAAACTGGAGGGAGTTTTTCTCTTAGAAAGGCAGACAGGAAATAAAACAAAGCTGTTTGAGGAACATGTCACCATTAAACAGTGAGTTCCACATGTCACAAATATTCAAACATTTCTTGAAAATGTTTTTATTTGTATTGTAAAGTAATTAAAAAGGTGTTTCCCCACATTTCTATACACAATTTGGGGTTTTGCATGCCTCTTATATTGAAAACACAACAGTTTTTAGAGCTTAGTCAAGTTTTATATAATGTTTAATTTATTAAATGTGACATGTTTTATGTGTCTTTAAGTATTTTCACAGTCTGGGGTTTAACAAGCTTTTTATGTGATAAATGTAACATTATTTTTGAGGCTATTAAGTTTTAAATAGAAATCTCCATTTTATTTGTTAAATATCACATTTTTACAACTTTCAATGACAATTGTTTACCAGTTTACCAGATTTACCGGACTACAAGAGCTTTTTAAGCAGTATAAAAATAGTTTTCATTGCAGTAAAACTGTCACAACATTTTAAAAACCTGACCATATCTAATTGAATAAAAAATACTCAAAGTTTCAGGCATTACAGAACAATATTGGGACTCAGAATCAGAATTTTTTTTTACTTTTTGATCATTTTTCTTAAATTAGGCCCTTATATTCTTAGAACTCTAGTTATGCATTCATGGTTAAAATAAGGAAGAGTTTTCTTCTTCTTGCACTTCATTATCTTAAACTTTACTCAAATTGTACTCAGAATGAGTAAATATGTTTTTTTTGTTTAGCATTCTGCTATTGACTAAAAAGTATTCATTTTTAAAGATTTGAATTTATAAGTGTACCATTTATTTATAACCATGTAATTTTTTAAACAGTCTGGCAATTTGTGCATATTTCCTCTTTTTCTTGGTTCTGATGTTTTGGATCTTAGATGTGTCCTAATGGGGGATTAAGGGTTTTCTGTTTTTAAAGTAAGAAAGAAAAAGGATCAAAAATCTCTTGGAAAATGAGCAGCAAATTATTTTAAAGTGGTATTAAATCCAAACTGATAGAACACTGCAGGAACAAATAACTAGTCTAATTGAAGATCCATTTACTTTTCTGAAAATCGTTTATTGAACCACCTCTTCGTATGAAGCTGTATTTGAAGACTAGGCGTTCCTTCAGAGGCGTCTGGAGGCGAGCGTGGGTCAGAAGCAGCTCAGGCAGCAGAGGAGCAGGAACCTGAAGCTCCACTGACAGATTCAGTTACTCAGCCTCACTAAATATAAGACATCTCATTTACATCTGTACTTATGGAAACTTCTGAGGCAGAGCAATGAAAGAGTCCAAGTGAGTCAAAGCTGAAAAACCAAGCACATGTAGATCATTTACATGCACTTATTCCACAAAAAATGACTCCCTGACCCCGTCACGTGAGCCTAACGGCGTGCTGGGAGGGGGCGGGACTATCCATGTATGTGACAGCAGATAAAGGGCAATTATCAGTCATCAACATTAGAGCAGGGGCGTCTGTGCCTCTTTGGGGGAACAAATCCACTGAAGAGAAAGTTTTTACCACAAGAATTACAAACTCCAGATGAAGCAGTTTCATCTGAATCTGCAGGGATTTATGTCCCGAGAACATCGGCTCCATGAGAAACCTTCAAACATCACTGAACAAGAGGGGGTTTAAGCTTGTTTCAGGGGATTTTTGTACGTTCACTCCTATATTTATTTTCTTTTTATGAATTTGTTTTATCTATAACATGAAGTGTTTGTTACTCTATTTGAAAGAAAAATAATATCTGAACTAATATCGTGCAGTTCACAATGTCAGAAATCCTTTAACAGCTGACAGATCATCTTATTTTATTTTTTAGAATTTACATGGTTATACATCTATGATTTTAACTGTTTATAGTTTTTTAATTGACCCTTTCAGTCAATTTCTTCTTTAAAACAATTCTCTTGGTGAAAAGTTTTGATTTTAAATCAATAACCAAAATAAAAGCTCTCAAAAACAGGAGCTGTAAAAAGTGCATGCAGTTCTTAAAACTGACCGCCAGAGGGCACCAATACAACAATGTTCAGTAAATGAATGAGGTTTTAATTTCACAACATATGATGAGATCTGACCATCATCACTGTTTGTATCTATTACTGATGCTATTTTTAATGTGTGCAAAAAATTTTATTTTCAAAGAAAGCAAATGTTTGAGACAATTTTCTACCACATGTTGGAGAGAAGTCAAACTTCAAGCAGCACCTGGTGACAGCGGAAAGAAAAGACCTTCTGACAGCGGAGAGAGAAAACAAAGTTCTTGCTTAATTTTTATGTGTAACTTTTTATTAATCTCTGCAAGCTTTTTTAACTTTGTGTTGTGGTTAAAAACTGTATAATTATTTCTTTTACAAGCTTTTAAGCTAAAAAAATGTGCTTTTTCAGCAAACTTGAAGGATTCACCTGAAAGCAAAGCTGAAATCAGAAACCTTCTGGACGCAAAAACACATTTTGATATTTTTGGCACAAATGGAACCTCATATGAATGACTCACTTTTGACTTTTCAGACTCATTAATGGACTCTGAAAGACATAAACGGTTAGTAAGGGGATGACAAAAAATGATCCTCATTCTAACAAATGCAATCAAATCTTTTTTTTTTTTTTAATCCACATATATTTCTTAGCCTTCATAGTTTTGAGTGAAACTGATCTGTTAGTGGATCCTATTCAGGATGAGACATGATCCTAATCTGGAGAAGTGCCACCACCTTTATAACTTTATTTGATTCTATTTCTCAGAATCAGTGACGGTCTTTGACGTTTTTTTTTTTTCAACCATAATTCAAAGCTACATATATGGAATTCTCCATTGACATTTCAATATGCCAATCAGGCTTGAAAACATTTTGTAACTTAGATTTCAAGATAAAAAATGACAATTTAATCTTACATTTTTAGTTTGTTTTGCAATGTCATGTCAATTTTGTTACAAAAACATTACGGTAAATTTAAATGCAATCAATTTAAAAGGAATTTAAAGCAAACCATGTATTGAAATGTCATCTTTTAGTGTTGAAACGTAAATTGTAAATTTGGAAACTGCATTTTCAAAATTCAACTTGCCTTTTCATTTCAATTATGGTACGAATAACGCATAACAATTTAAAATGCAACAGATTTTGCTTTCATTTTTGATTTTATTTTTATTTATAATATTAAGTTGTAATTTTTCATATTCAATTCTACATTTCAAAATACTTTTTCAAATAGTACACGCCTGAATTTACTATTGAAATCAACTGCAAAATGCATTTTTAACTTGCATGATCAAATAGCAAATTGAATTGATCATTTAGAATTCCAAGTTATTTTGAGTTAAGGGTGAAAAGAAACTGGTCTAGGATTGCAGGTTTGTGCAGCATTTACCAGAGAAAAAACTACTTTGTCTTGAAATTTGTCAAATTAAGTTGACAGAACAGAAAAGTGTTGATTTCTTTTAGAAGATCTGAGCAGAAAGAGAAAAAAAAAGTAAAAGCAAACACTAAGGTCTGATTGTAGTGATACTTCAATGTCAACTCGAGCTCTGCTGCTCTCTGCTCTTCTTCATCCTAATCCATTCTGCTCCAGTTCTCTAGTGACATATCTGCCACCAAACTGCAAACGAAACAAAAATATTATCATTTCATTATCATTCTGGCCCGTTTCTTTTTGAGTAAAACCCACCAGGTGCCAGAATCCAACCAGGTTCTGCATTTATTTATGTTAGTGTAGCGACCAGCGTGTTTAAAATGTCTGCAGTAGAAAAAAACATCTCAGTTTACATTTTAGTACGATTAAGATTTGTATCTGAACTATTGTTTTGTTTTATGAATAAAATGTTTAATATAAAAAGAAAATTGCATTTTTTTAAAGAATGATTTTGTTTTTTAATTTGGAAAAAAAGCAAAGGAATTCTTAAAAAAGAAACATTGAAAATTAACATTACAAGTTAGAGATTCTTATTCTGCTAAATACATCAGGTCTACTTATGGTGAAGCATCGTTCTTTTACTTTTTACTGGTGTAATTCTATTCCAAAACCTTTGTGCAGCATTACATTAATCTTCTAGTTCAGTTTTAACAAACAGATCTTTAAGAAAATCAAACTTGTACCAATATTTTGCTCTGGAGGATTCACAGATCACACGCAGAGCTGTGGATTTAGTGTGATGTCAGCAGATAAACTTTACAGTTTATTTACAGTTTCAGGAAATCCTTTTCTCATTCTTTTATTTATTCGTTCCTTTAATTAAAATTGTTGATTGTCAAAAATGTTTACATGTTTGTTGTACATTATCGAACATTTTCACGATTGGAAAGGAGCAGAATTGAAGAATACTATTCTTATAATTGTCTGTTCCCTCAGCCAAAAATTCACAAATCTGACAAAATAAAATATTATTATTGCTAAAAAAATCCAAATAAAAAAAGAAATTAGGAATAATTATTCAAAAAAAAAAAGAAAAGAGTTTTTCTTTAGCCAGAGACAAAATGAAGTGCAAAAAAAAATGTTTCGGCGTGAGCCTCGGTAGCAGACGCCATGTTAAGTAAATATGGCGATTTGATTGGTTAGAATCTGGACCAATCAGCAGCTGTTTGATGGCATCCATGTCACGCTAAACTGAAACGCAAAATCAAAGACAGGGAGAAAGCACGTGAAAACATTTGTGTTGCACACGCAATAATATTGTTCAAAGCAAAAAAGCAGTTTTTGAAAACAAATATTTAATATTTTCATTTGCTACTTAAAACGTTCTGTTTACAATGTGGTGGCATAAATATCACTTCCTAGGATTGGGGCATCACAAACAAGAATCACACCTCAACTCGGAAAAACAAACCAATAACTGGCCCCCAAAATATTGTCCACATATCTCTGAGACTGCCACCTAGTGGCACCAACGTGACATGACATGTAAAAGCTGCTGTTCTTACAGTATTTTAAACAAACCGTTTCTTCCTCTGGAGAAGATTCCAGTCGTCAAATTCAAGTATATCAATGGGATTAATTCATAAATAAAATAACAAAAATAAGAAAACACTACAGGTTGGAGGGGAGAGGATATTGCACCATCTGATGGCACGTACCGACATCCATATGTTGGCGAAACAATGAGAAATACTTACAAACATGCAGCTGAAAATGACAATCCTTGTGCCGTTCCCACCTGAGTGCATAAGTGTGGTGTGCGTGAGCGTCAGGGATGCATGAAATGCTATGATGCATTCAAGGTCATCACGGACATCCCAGACTTCTGCTCTCCGATGCAGAGAGCTGTCATCTGCTTCAGTTCAGGACAAACCCAATAAACCACAAAGGGAGTTTCAGTCAAAACACACTAGTGTTGGCTTTTGTTGTTTCCAGAGGAATGCGTGTGAGCAGCTGAGCCGTGGCCTCAGAGGCTTCGGTTCTTCTTCAGGACCTCCAGGTATTCTTGCGTCGCTCGGCTCAGGGGGTCCAGCTCCCCTCTGGAGGCGAAACCTACAGATGACATGCGCGTACAGGCGGCGTCCAGTTCCGTGTTGGCTGAGGAAACAAAAAAACAGCAGTTGGTGTCAGCCCCTCCCACGGGACAGCCCCCCCCACCGCATGCATGCAGGCATACAGCTGCTCCGGATTTCTCACCTTTGCCTAATTCTTTGGAGATGCTGCGGTCCAACTCCCCCAGCATCTGCAAAAGAAGGAGCGCTGCTTTAATGCAGAGAAACGACTCAGAGGAGAGTCTAAAAAAAGTACAACTAAGGTCAAAGGTCGAGTCCTGGAGAACATTTGACAAGGGCATTGAAGTTGTTGAAGGTCGGATGAGTTTCTTTGGACAAAAATGGATTTTCTAGCTTAAAAACTGAGAGGAAACCCCAACCACTTAGAAGCAGGCTCAAATCTGTCAAACATTTTGAACGTTTCAGACCACAGACTTCCATTAAAACATGTGACTAGTCCATAACTTGGATAACCTGCTCTGCAGAAAGAAATATCATGAAAAAAAGGATGATTAGCAGGAACAAGGTAGTTTATTTCTCTGTAGAAGTCTGTGCGATTTTGGCTTTTTGAAAGCACAGGAATTTCCTGTTTGGAACGCCAGGGGGAGGAGTCACTCAGGCCAGTTCCCCTTGACTTCATTTGGTTGAAGCCAGAGGGGAGGCATTTTCTATGCATGAGGTCACACTCAGTTACTCCAGTTATTTGATACAATGTCCCAACATTGAGTTTTCTTTTTTAAGCTGCAACAATAAAGTGTATTTGGGCTCCGGGTTGCTTTTGTGTCACAGGGACAGAACGCACAGCGGTGAGTCACAATCTACTCTGGTTTGACGAGTCAAAAGGAACGTTTTCCTGACAAATTCATGAATTTGGAAAACAGCAGAGATAGTTTTTAAACTCTTGGTAATAAAACATGTTCTCTTCTCTATTAGATGAGCCATCTGCGGGCCAAGCTCTGCATTTCTGTAAGGTAAAGTCCGGCCGGTGAGGACTGACACCACAGCTTGAGAGCCGTCGCACAGCTACACACCTGGTCATGAGTCTGGCTGAAGAGAGGAGAAATGACAGACAGACTTTTGAGCTAGAAGCTAAAAGGGTGAGAAATAAAGACAAGTTAGAGGGAAAAGTTCAGCGGAAAAGAGCCGAGAAGAGCTTCAGCGTTCACACAAACAGTAGAGCGGTAAAGTAAAGGACGCGGCAGACCTTCGCCAGATAGTCGTCCACGCCGCTGCGCTGGCCATCAGGCGCAGGGTTGAGGAGGGAAAGCCCCAGGCTGGTGTTCCTGTTCAGCTGCCCGTAGTTTGCTGGTGAAGCCAACGAGCTGAGGTCCAGCGGCGGTCCGAGCAGGCTCCCGTTTGCCATGTTGCTGCTGATGAGAGACCTGCTGCGCTCGTTCAGCAACTTGGAGTTGGCTTCTGCCAGCCGGCTGTTGGCCCTGAGGAGAACAGCAGCTTCTGTGACACCCCAACCCTGGTGAAATCACGTCAACAAATCCTACATTCATTGCAAAACACAGTTAAAAATAAACTTGAAACTGTGTGATATTCCACTAGTGAAAGCACTCTTAATGCTCGTTTTCTTTGTCTTGTTGTGAAGGTATCTAAAGACCCGCTCTCAAACGTAATCAACATAAAAAAGGTTTAGCCTTAAACACAGAAGGGGTTTATACAAATATCCACCTCGGGTGTCAGAAGATTCATGACCACCAATCGGAACAGTAAAGTCTGTCCAACGCAAGAAGCCTTCAGCTCTCATCTGTTTGCTCAGCTGCTGGACCGGACAACTTTAAAAAAAAAGACCCTCTCCCATGAAAATGGGTGTTTTTGCCGTTTTTAAGGTGTTTCTTGTGGCATTTTCTCAAAATTCAGAAAATTCTGCTTAAAATTGCATTTTTAATATTTTTTTATTTGAATCGTTGTGAATCAGTTGCAGATGATAAAAATGCTGTTTGAAAAGGATCGTATTTGTGATGTAGACGGGCCACAAGCTCCCTGCTCCATTCTGATGCATCTATTTGTAGACGACTAGATCCATGATGGTCTTTGTTTTCCTCGTCTGAGCTGGAATCTGGATCTAAACTGTACGCATGGATGGCTCCAATATTGTTAGCCGTTTTTGTTGCACTGCTTATGTTAGCTTGGGAGTCTGAAGCAATGGACAAGCAATGGTTCAAGAACGCGCTAAACGCAGGGTCTTTAGCTCATGGTGTTCACACTGGACAAGCTGTTTACTAGCACATGTCCACCACCTACAGTTGGAAGAGGCTTTGTCGTGAAATGCTGAAGCGGTGCATCTCTCACAGGCTTTTTCTTTTACGGCTACCAAATCCGAGTCCCTGATTGGTCAAAATTTAACAGGTTTAACTTTCAAAGCGTGTCCAATGACCACGCGTTTCCAAAACAGCTGTAGAAACGTGGGTAGCTACAGAAAAACGCGAGCGCTTTAAACGTGGAAAATTAAAAATGTGCGTTTTTATTGGAAATGGTCAGTTGAACATGCGTTGCTGAGGGTGGCGTGAATGTAGCTTAAGGGGCAGTAAGCTTGTGGGACAGCATAAAAAACAGAGAGCGCTCAGTTATGGGTGATAGGGAGAGCTGAGGTGAATTTCTAATGAACTCATGCCGCTCTGCAGAAACTATGTCCCAGAAAACAACCCATGTTTTTGATAAAAATGGCATAATAATACTTCAAAGATCACAGGGACACTTTGACAATAGATCAAAAGATGATCAGAGAGGGGTCATTAGAACTTTTCCCAGAGTTCCACAGGGTTTTCTGAGAAGTCTTGACCCAAACGCTGAAGAACTCATTGTTTGCATGCAGACTGTGTTTTCTCCCGAACCTCTCCAGTTTGGCAGACAGGGACTTGCGGAGGCGCAGCTCCTCCGAGTGCAGCTGCTTGAAGCGCTCCAGCTCGGAGCGGGTGGAGTCTCTTTGCGTCAGGCTGTCCTGTTGGGAGTTACGGGCCCGCCCCAGTTCCGCCTCCAGCTCCCGGATCTTCTGCTCGAGCTGAGAGCGCAGGCTGGCCTCGTTGGCCGCTCTGATCTGATCCAGCGCCTCCTGAGAAGCGGCGTGGGTCTGGAACATGGAGAGAGAGCGGCGTCACGAGCAGCCCGTCTGTGAATGGAGCTACACCTGACGTTCCCGTCTGCCTTGTACCTGCAGGAAGAGGTTGACCTGCTCCAGCTTGTGCTGCACCTCCTGCCGGATCCGCTCCTCCGCGTCGCGGCGGAGCTGCTCCACCTGGCTGTGCTCAGCCTGGGTGGCCTCCATGCGGCGCCTCAGATTCAGAACCTCCTCCTCCAGCTGATGCTTGCTCCTCTCCAGCTGCTCGCTGTGATGGCCCGTGCTTCTCAGGGACTCCACCTGGTTCTTGAGCTCTCCGTTCATTCGCTCCAGCTGGATACATCGAGATGCTTCCCTCTGCAGCTGCACCTGCAAATCCTCCACCTGCACAAATTAGGAAAGGGTACTGTACCGTCTCTCTCTGCTTTTGTTTGACCTTTAGGGAACTTTGTACCTAAACAATCTTTTTTCATCTACAATTTTAGCCTGTTTGATTTCTAAAAGAATAGAATAAATGTTATCTTTGCATTCAGTTGTTCCCTTTTCCAAAAAGCTTTGAACTTTAAGGCGGAGCTCTAAATCAGCACAGATTCTTCTACTTGTTGGATGTTGTGAGAGCTCGCAAACTCCTGATGCAACATGTCAACTGAACCACTTAAACAAAAGAATAGATATTTGTGTGTTGATTTAAAACAGTACATTTGACATATGGTGAGTGGAAGGTAGAAAAGTGCTTTATAAGTATACACCATTTTCTATTTGTTTATAAAATGTAGATTTTAATATTTAGAATAATTTCATTATATTTACAAATATACTGAATCATGTTTATTTTAATTTTAAGAATAACTAATTTGTTTTAGACAGCAGCACCTACAAGTTCCCTTCAAAATAAAACACATCCTGTGGTAATCATGAGGAAAAACCTCAAGAACGTTGCCTCTGAACAGCAACAAGACCAGAGACCACCAACCGCTCTGAGGATGAGAGCTATGGGGTCTGAGTAGTTCGAAGGACTGTAAATTTCTTATTTTAGTAAAGATAATTATTTGCAGTAATTATGTTAACACTTTGCATTGATTGCTCACTTATCAATAGTATTTTTTTCCTCAATTCCAATCAATGATTTACAAACAGTAATAAGAAGAAGAACAACATGTATAAACAGGAAACATTGATTTATTTCTGTTTATCTGCTCAAACATTTAAAAGTCAGAAGGGACGCTGGTGGTAAAAAAAATCCCTTTAACCATTTTTTAAGTCAAGAAAATCATAAATTTTGTTGTCAGAACAAGTTTTTTGAAGACTCAATAAATATTTAACATTTTGTGCAACATTTTCAGCTTCATACGGTTAGTTTTATCAATAGTCTTGGTGATTTGTCTGCTCATTTACTATGCAGCTGGGAGGACTTCATAGAGGCCTAACCACCTTTCTTGTTTTTTAAAGTGCAGCCCTAAATGAAGCTTCGGTTAATTTCTGGGATTTTTTTACAGGTCTGGTGAAAAAATTCTGCAATGCAACGAGACTTTGCATGTGTGGAATCCGTGGCTGGTGATCCGTAGTGATCATCTGCACTCCATATAGCTCCTTTAAATCAGTTTCAATTCCATTGTGAACTGTGATATTTTTAGAGCACACCTCACAGGCACTGGGGTGGTGACCCCTGAACTAGGCCCTGTTGTGCACCTGAAGAGAGGAATATGTGTTTACTAACTTATTATTTATTCGGATTGTTTGCATTTTTCTGAAAAGCAGAAGAGCCACAATAGATAGAAAAGACGGAGCCTAGACTTTCAATTTGTAACATTTCTAACTTTAAGATGCATTTCTGAAGCTATTATTAACACAACAATAATGTCTATATACAACTGAACATGTGTCTCTGCATCAGAGGAACAGACCCTGACCTGCACTCGTCCGTCAGCCTGGCTGTGTCTGCCGTGCTCCATCCGAAGACTGCTGGACGGAGAGAGGAACTCTGCAGCACCCAGGTCCTGATCCCGCAGCTTCTTCTTTGCTGTCTTCAGCAGAGTCCTCAGCCTGGAGCACAAACACACACAACACATTCAAAAAGACTCAACTAGAAACACACAACACGTCATACACACCAAAAAAACAAGCAACACATACAAACATTATAATATCACACACCCATTACACTTGTTAAGCCCAGAAACACACACATAAACAAACAAAACACATTTTACACACAAACATACAAACATTGCTCACCGATAGGGCTGCACGATATGAGGAAAACTCGCGATATGCAATATGGGTGATTAATATTGCGATAACGATATAATTCGCGGTATATAAACAAATAGCAAAACAACCAAAAAAATAATTTCCATTTCACTGCAACAGTTTAAAAATTATACTCCAAATGACCCTTGTCGACGTAGGAGGCAAACATCAAACATAAAAGGGCTCATCTGATTGATCAACAACGTAAACGGGTCCTTCCGATTGGTTAAATGCATAAAGGGATTTATTTCATTTGTTCAATATTTCAAGCTGCCATGAGATTGTTTTAGCACATTTAAGGTAACCATTTATTGCGATTTTCGCCGACTTTTGGGGTATGCATATTGCACAGTTTAATGTTGCGATAACAATAAATATGCGGTATATTGTGCAGGCCTACACACCGACAACACATTGCACACACACAAAAAAAACACTCAAGCATATGTGTTATACACACTAACATACAAATGCATGCACAATGCATGCAACATAGAAATATACAAACTGATGCCACACACCTATAATATCTTACACGCAAAAATACATTTTACACACACACACACACAAACACACACACACATGACACATGTAGCACACAAATATGCAAAACACAAGTCGCACACATAAAAACAACAAACCCCATTTCGCAAACACAAACATACAAATGTTACACACACAAAACACACATTAGACACAATAATTAAAATATTACACGGCACAAAATCAAAATACTCGCAAGGGTTCAAAGACTGCGGGGACATCCCAGAAACCACTACAGGATCTGCTGAGTCTAAACACCAGGAGTGTCTGCCACCAGCCACAGGGGGGAGCCAGAGAGTCACCTGTACATTTCTTTCTGAAGCTCTGCGTTTCTCTTCATCTCCTGATCAAGGCGGGTGTCCACAGCCTTTTTCTGCTCAGAGACCTTTTTCACCTTCTTCTTTTCCACCTCCATCTGCAAACAGCAACCCCTTACTAACACCAAACTCATTATACATTAAAACGCAGCACAAAGTACTCAACATGTAACTCACTAAAACAATATTATACAGTTAAGAACCCATGTTTAAAACTGGAAAAAGGTGGGTGATGAGTTTCCCTTTAGAAGGTTTGATATTTTCTGCAGCCCTCAGGAACTTGAGACAAAATACAGGAACAATGTCTCACTGTAGCATTAAACCATTAAAGGTTACTGGACTCGAGGACCTCAGGGTCCACAATAAATAAAATATCAAAATAAAAATTCACACACTAGAAGCTAATCTGGCAAAAAAGAAGCAGGACCCATAAAAAACCTTCATGTAAATCTAAAATTGACCCTAAAATTCAAAAGAAACAAAGGCAGGGATTTAAAGCTCCACTCCAAACATCTTTTGATCTATTTTAAAAGTGTTTCCAGTGGGTCTTTTAATTTAGGACTGTGCTGTTTTTAGCCAAAAACAAAACAATTGTTTATGAAAAGTGGCAGTAGTTCATTAGTAAGTCGCCTCTTAGTTGTGGGCGGGGCCGATGAGGAGGAGGAACCACGCTCCCCTTCCCCATAGCTGAGACCTCCAAGCTTGTAGCTCACCCAGTGTATTTCCTACATCTATTTCCTACATGTATTTCCTACATTACAAATAATGGCAGCATTTTTTGTCTGCTCCAGATTCACAACAATTGAATAAAGAAATACTCAGAATTACGATTTTGAGCTTAGTTTGCTTCATATATGTCCTACATCATGGGAAAAATGCCACAAGATATAAAAAACACAAAAACTGCAATTTTCACTGGAGCAGACATGTAAGATATGACATTAATCTGAGCCTGCTACCATCGTAGCAGGCAGAGGAGATATTTTTGGAATAAACAGAAAATAGAGACTCTGGTCCAAGGAGAGCTCATCAGAGATCATCACAGAGAGGATTCAAGGAAATCCTGCATTGAGTTTAAAAAGATTTGATTTTATCTTTACAAAATCTCAGTTTTTTCCTGTTTTTCACACAGTCTGTTTCTTCTGGTAGTCTGAATTAGGATAATACCATTTTGGTAATGTTCTTGTGTAATATCACCCTGAAGACATAACATGCGTGGGTTTTGGATCTTCAGGAACACCATGTGAAGCTGAATGTCATCAGCAAAGCTGAAAAAGTTGATGCCTGAAAAAAGTGACTGCACTCATGAGAGGGATGAAAGTCTGAGCTCACCTGGGCGCTCAGTTCCCCTTTTTCCTTTTCAAGCTCTGCCAGACGCAATCCTAACTTGGAGCGGCTCTTTAGCTCCTCCTCCCACAGCGCCTGAGAGTCCTGGGCTGTGTGAGACATCAAGCTTTGCTTCTGGACCTGGAATAAAGACACAAACCACAAGTTAAACCAGCAAAGACAAACATAGACATTACTCCAATGACTGTCTGTGGGTGCTCTTGTTAGAAATCAGTTCAAGCTTCATAACTTGGTTTTTGTTACAGAGAAAACAGTTTAGATTCAGTAAAACACGAGCCCAACCTCCTTGCTGAGCTGTTCCTCTAAAGTCATCTTACTGGTCTGCAGGTTTGTTACCAAGCCCTCCAGATGACCACGGACCTACGACAACAAGGAGAGCGGTGAATGATCCAAACGTTTCCCGCAGCCTCAAAGAGGACAAACTACAGGAAGGAACATGCAAAAGTCTGCTCCGGACGTGAAGAATCAAAGAAAGAAAGACACACATGGAAATCGAAAAATGAAAAGTGACACCAGGAGTAGCTTAAACCACACACAGACAGTCATTTCTCTGAAGTTCTAGCTTTGCCGTCCTGCCGCCCACAAAGCCCAAAAGCACCATGTTTGCTTGAACTAATGTAAACTTTTGGAGGACGATTATAAAAAAGGGGAAAAAGAAGATGAAACCCCACAGAGAGACTAAATCTATGTTGACGATACTAACCCCTCCTCCAGGTGAGCATTCAGTTAGCTGGAAAAAGATTGCATACATTGAATTTCACAATAACATACTGCAATGAGCAGATGAGGCTCCGCAGGCATAGTCGTTTTTTTTTTTTTTCTTTGGGGGGGGGGCAGACTGCTGCTCAGGACTCACCTTCACAGCTTCCTCAGCTTCTTTCTGCAGAGCCTCGATTTTACTCGTCTGTTGCTTAGCAGCTGCTTCTAGCTTGGCATTTTCTATCTCCAGTCTGGTGTGAGATAAAAGAGCGATGCGGTCATCACATGTTTATTCCACAACACTCGTGGATGAAAATCCCCGTCCCACACAGTGACTGTATATGAGAACTGGACCGAGTGAGAAAAGGGAAAATGGTTTGCTTCCAGCTCCAGTGAAATGAAGCCAATTCAATGCTGAATCAAGTGTTGGAGCCAGAAGATGTCAGTAATTGGTCCAAATGGTCAATGTTTCTATGGCAACCACTCTCACCAATCAGGAGTGAGCTTGTTGGAAGGCCACAGCCGCTCCACGTGTTGAATGTTCAACGTGAGACCACATCCTTTTATTGAGGATTAGCAAGAACATTTTAAAAAAGGTAGTACAGCAGGAGTGGTTATTCTGACAAAAGGCGGGTACTTCCTGCTTGAAACATGAGGGGGCGGGGTTACTCAGTCCAGATCTCATGAACAGTCAACTGTACCACATCAAAATAATGTTTTCTGCTGGTTTTCTTTCTACGTGACCACATGGAAGACTTGGATGCGTCCACACGGCTCCGTACTTTTGCAGTGCCTCCTCCAGCTGTTTGATGGTGAGAGCTGTTGCCGCAGAGGAAGACAGCGCCTCCTGCAGTTTCTGAGCGGTAGTGCCGAGCTCCTGCTCCTTCTCATTCAAGCTGCTCTTCAGGTTGTGGACTCGTCTCTCCGCCTGCACAAACTGGTCTTCACTTTCCTCCAGCTGTGGAACAGACAAACGATGAATGCACGAGTTAGACTGAACTCAATGTCTCTATTCAAGAAAAACTGAACGCCATTGTTTATTATGAATCCCTGCAATGTCTGAAAAAACTCTGAAATTGAATCAGGAGAAAAGATGTGTGTCTTATTGTTTCCTATTATGTGTGCAACAACTGCAGAAGAGTTTTAAACAGCACCTGCTCTTTGTTTTAGCAATCATTTTTGCTTCAAAGTCTACATTAATTGTTTCAACAATAAAAAAGCAGTTTCGACAGATTTTAACTTGTAAAAAAAGTGATAAAGTAAATAAAATGCAAATTACACAAAGTTAAACACAAATACTTGGTAAGGTTTTTGCTGCGTCCGCATCTGCCTCACTCTCCTCTGAACAAACGATAAATGGGGACAATTTTATTTATTGCTTTGTGGCGCAATGCCCTTGACAGTTACAGTCCCATTCACCCATGCGCGCGCGCACGCACTCACGCACACACACACACACACACACTGATGGTGGCTCCACTGCTGAACACTGGAGCCGAACTATAACCACAAAGAGCAATGTGGGGTTCAGTGTCTTGTCCAAGGACACATGGGTGGGCAAGGCGGGAATGGAACCTGCAACGTTCCGATCAGAGCTCAACCGCTCCACCTCTGCACCGAGTCAGCAGCCAAATCCTAGCGATCATTTTTAATCACTGGTTAAGGCTGTAGGCATTTTTTTGTTCTTTTATCTGTGTACAATTGTAGATTACTGGTGTGGAACGCTGATGGGAGTTTGCTCTGGATGGGGCTGTGATTCAGAGGGAATGTTTAAATCCCACCCAGCTCTCCAGTGGCTGTCATTAGTTTAAAGCTCCTTCACACGTACAGCCGCCTGTTCCTGGGCCCTTTACTCAGCACTCTAAAAATTCCCCAGCGCGTTCTGGCTCCCTACTGAATGGGGCAAATGCCACATCCACAGGGGTGGGGGTGGGGGGTGATACATAAGAATGCCCACACAAACAAACTACAGATTGTCTAATTTCCTAATTTCTAACAGTCAGGCTGCATACAAGGAGCGTGTACTTATCACTTGAACAGCAGTGTCAGACTCCTTGTTCAGTGCACAGGGTTCGGAGGGATTGAAAAGTCAGTACGATGTGCCTGCATCTCACCTTTTTCCCTCTAACTTAGTGTTGAATAGGTCTTTGCTACGACCGCAACATACCCGTAGGAAAAATGTGCATAACCATCTTAGCTCTGCAGACTCACCAAGTGCTCTGTAATCTTAAAGTTTTTTGTAGGCCACCTTGCGTGCCCAGTACAAGTTTGCCTTTTTTCACCTGCAGATAAGTCTGTCTCCACCCAGGAGGGCAGTTGTGAGTAAGGCATTAGGTTTTGTTATAGTGGACATAAATTTAAGGATTGGAGTAATCCACCCTCATGAGTGCAGTGTGAGCTGACATCAGGAGAATGGAGGAAGGAATATCTTGATTTGAGCTCCTGCCACCACCTTTGCTTTGAGCCTGTCCAGGTCTCTGAGAAGCCGAGTCTTCTCCTCCTCCAGGTCGCTGCGATAGCGAGTATTGACCTCCAGAGAGGCTTCGCTCATCGACAGCTTCTTCAGAGAGTCGGCTAACTCTTGCTGCAGCTGCCGCAGGTTTGTCTGTTCAGATGGAAACCAAATCTTTGTTAAACGTTGGAGAAGACTTTGAGAAGTTGCTGGACTAGTGATCTTTTTAGTCTCACCTCTCTGTCACTCTTCTCTTCCTCCAGCTTGTAAATCTTGTCACAGAGGTCAGCAGCTTTGCTGGCGAGCTCCTTATTCCTGTCCTCCACCAGCTGAACCCTCTCCTCGCAGTCGGAGCGCAGCTTGGAAAGGATGTCGCTGAAGCGCTCTTGAGCATCGGTCACAGCTCGCTCCTTGGCAGAGCCTTTGTTTTGGGCCTCCTCCAGCTGTTGCCTCAGCAGCATGGCGTCGCTCTGAGCCTGGGCCAGTCGCTCCTGTGCCGCTTCCTGGCGTGCCGCGGCTCGGCTGCCCGACTCTCTCTCCGCCTGCAGCGCCGCTTCCAGCTCCTTCACACGTGCGGCCGCCTGCTCCTTCTCCCGCTGAAGGACATCCAGAAGCAGGCTCTTCTCTGTGAGCTGCAGCGTGACCCGGTGAAGCTCGTTCTCCAGGCTGTTCTCGTGGGCTTCTGCTTTGGCCAGCTTCTGGGACAGGCTGCCGACGGCATCGCGCTGAGTCGCTGCTTCACCTGCAGGAACAAACCGGAGCTTTTCAGAGTGAACTTCTCCACAAAACACCTGCTTGGAGTCTAACTTGTTCAAAGAACCACTCCGATGAAAACTGTGTTATTGGTTGTGACCTTTTTCTGATGGAGGGGGGGGGGGGAATAGAGGGCATTGGAGGTTTTATGGGTCCGGGGAAAGGAAGGGGGATGCATTTTTAAGTTGTTGTGCTTGTTTTTTCTTATTTATTTTGGTAGACAATACTTTGTGTTACGTTGGGAATCAAGAGTGTTACTTGATTTTGATTTGATATATTAGGAAAAATAAGCTGCAAACTGTTTTTCTGAATATTTCTCTTTTCAAATCATTGTGAATCAGGAGCAGACAAAAAAAAGCAGATTTGTGACACTGAAAATATGCTGGGTGGGCCACAAGCTCCCAGCTCATATCTCTTAGCAACAGAAAGGGGAAGGAGGGGCAGGGTTGCTCCATGTCAACGGCCCCGCCCACAACCCAGAGAATCTCTTAAGAACTGTTCGCTCTGCAGAAACTATGTCCCAGAAAACGACACAGTTTTTTTTTAATTTTGGCTAGGAATAACATAATCATAATTAAAAGAGCACTGGGAACGCTTTAAAAATAGACCAAAAGGTGATTGAAGTGCATGGGTCTTTTAACTGGGGGGCGAGGGGACAAGTATTGTGCTCCAGGTAAAGAATGCTTCCAAGTAAAAAAAAAACCTTGAGAGTTATGGCGTCGCAGACACAAACCCTTGAGCTTGTCTTTGAGACGTTGGTGTTCCTCCTTCTCCCGGAGCAGAGCCTTTTCTGCCTCAGAATGAGCTGCCAGCCGAAGATCAACCTCCTTCAACGCTCCAGTCAGGCGGCTCCGGGTCGACTCCACCTCCGCCTCCAGAGACTCGCGGACCTGACGCTCACTTTCCAGGCGGTTTGCAGTCTTGGTCAGCTCAGACTTGAGCACAGTCAGCTGGTTATTGCAGCTGTAAATCGTTTGGGTCACGGCTTCATTGCTAAGTTTGAGGTCCCGTTGGGCATCTTCCAGCTTTTCCTTAAGGGCCTCGTTCTCCTCCTGCAGCTGGTTCTCCCTGAGGTTCCCGCTGGACTGGGACCTGTCCAGGTCTGTCCTCAGGACGGTCAGCTGTGCCTGTAAGGCAGAGATCTGCTGCAGGAGCTCCCTCTCCCGGTCACTGGCCTCAGTGAGTTGAGACAAAGCCTACAAGAACCGGGTCAGAACAGAAGAAGGCACAGGCTTAGACATTCTTTCTTCAGGTCTTTTTTTAAAACTTACACCAGTTTTTAGACCAATTTATTTATGGTTTATTCATCTTCAACTAATGCAGAAATGGCTTTTGTGTACATTTTTGTCATTCTTGTCAATAAAAACCACATTCATTACTTAATTAAAGTTTATGATTGACCACTTTATGATTAAAGTGATCATTGAAAAAAAAAAACGAGGAAAGAAACCGTCGTGAATTTTCCAATTTTCTGTCAATTTCTTACACAAAAGTTCAAGATGAAGTCTGATTCTTAGCGCTGACTGAGATCATTTTCAGAAGAAAAAGAGGTTACTGTACAGGAGGAAGTAATAAAAACAATCATTGAAATCAAAATTGAAAAGATAGTGAACTGTCCAGGATGACACCAGGAGGCGGGAGACTGAAGATGAGTCAATGGAAACAGTAAAACTTAAAACTTTTGAGAGTGTGGATTTGGAATGAAGAGAAAAAGTACGGTTTCATCGCTATTAAGTTTCAGAACCAGTTTTTGATTTTAAACAGACACGAGGAGAAGCAGGAAGGTGGAAAAGAGGAGTCAGGTATACTAGATAAATATAGCTGGGTGTCATTCTCAAAACAGTAAAAATTTATATTAAATTGGCGGAAATGTTTGCCATGGGGTAAGAGGTAAGTGATGAAAAGAAAAGGGCCGAGGTCAAAACCATGGGGTGTGCCAGAAGAAACAGATGAGGGCTGAGATTTAAAGAGCTTGAGCTGGATAAATTGGGTGCGGCTTGGTGGAAGTGATGGCTATAAGCTATAACTAGGGATGCTGGGAGGGGATTGAGATGTCAGGTTGAAGGTTTGGATTTTGGGATGAGGGAGGAAATTTCACTGGAATTAGAAGGCTGACAGAAACAGAATGCATGCATGATGAGTGTTATTTATTACTGTCTGTTTTTAAAATAACTATGGTAACAAGGTAATTCTTAACTTGTTCATTTAAATAAATACATTTTAAAACATCTGTGTGTTTTGTAACTAAAGCCCAAACAGACCTCGTTGCTTCTGCTCATGCTCCTCTTGTTCTCCTCCTCCATCTCTTGCTGTCTTCTCAGATGGCCGTTCAGCAGGTTTTCCTGCAGTGTCCGTGCGCTGCGCTCCTGAGTCAGCAACCTTTGAGTCTCACTGTGTTCCTCCTCCAGCTGGGATATAAACGTCCAACACAAGGCTTTTTTTTTACCACAGCCCAGAACGGGAAAACTGTTCACCACATGTGGACAGAAACGATGAGACAAACCCGCTTCATGTCGCTTATGAGCGTTCTCATCTCCAGCTCCAGGTTTCTTAGCGTCAGCTCCACCTGCTGCTTGTCCTGAAGATCCAGCTGATGCTGCTCCTCCGTTCTCCTCAGCTTATCTCTGGTGGTGTTGTACATGATTTCTGAATTGCGGCGGTTCTCCTGCTCTTGTTTCAGCTGGAATCTGAGCCAAGTTCACGACAGAAAATTTAGGATAAGTCACAACACATGCAGGAAAACTATTAAAGTAGAAAAGCCAGCTGTTTAAAATGCATTGATCAATTTCCCCATTGTGGGATCAATAAAGTTCTATTCTATTCTCTTCTATTTTAGAGTCAAAGAAAAAGCCATTCGTACTTGAGGTTTGTAACTTCAGTCTGCAGCTCCAGCTGGTTTCGTTCCAGAGCAGACTTTGCATCTTTGACTTCTTCCAGAGAGTTCTTTAGCTCCGCCCTCTCCGCATCTAGCTGGTTCACCTTGTCTGACAGGTAACCATGACGACTCCTCACCTTTTGGATGGAGCGCTCGTATTCATGGAAAATGTTCTGCAGCTTTGCGATGCTGGTCGGGTCTGTGGGAAAGAACATAGAAGAGACGTTCCACTCTGCCATTGACTGAGGCAACGTTTATGCTTTCAGAAAACAGGGCGTTGTACCCAGAGTGGCTGAGTCGAGCTTCTGAACGAGAAGCGATGCATGATGGTAGCCCGAGGAGTCGATGTCGTCTGTGGCCGTGTCTGACGACTGAGTGAGCTCATCGAAATCTTCCGCCATCTCCATTTCTTCAGGGTTCTGGATAGAAAACAGGCATTCGTTCTCCGGTTCGGTTTCATGAATTCAAGCCCAAATCTACTGTAAGTTTTACCTTGCTTTTCTGTTGTTCGGCACTTTGCAACCTGAACAGAGAAGAACAGGGAGTTACCCGAGACGGGTCACATGTTACTGAAACGGGAACAGCGTTTGAAGAGCAAAGGTAAAATGCAGTACCCGCTTCAGAGGCCAGCCATGAATCGGAAATGTTTTAAAGACTAAAAACGTCAGGATTCTTTCCCTCCACCACAAAATGCTAGGAGCTGAACACAAAGTGTCTTTACTGCAGCAAATTTGGTTACATGACAGTTTGACTATCAAAGTCACTGTGAAGAAAAATGAGTTTTCTATGTTTTTGGATAATCTTCTTTATTGTCATTCATCTCCATCAAATGTTTTGTTTAATCTTCTGCCCTTTAAAATACATTTTAAGTTGACTGATTCATTAAAAGACTCAATAGGAAAAGTTATACTCAAATAAGAGTAGTGTTACTTCAAAATAATACCAGAGTAAAAGTCAAAAAATTAGTTCAAGTAATGACTTAAGGAGCGTGAAAAAGCATCTGAAACTATTTTTGTGATTTTTAATACTTTTTTTTTTTAACTACAATGTAGGAAATGATTATTTGATCTCTTGCTGAGTTTGCTTTCTTAAAAAGAAATTAAGTCTGTCATCCCAATGTGAGAGACGGAAAATAAAAAACAAAAAACTTTGAAAGACTTAGTGCTTTGGGGCAAAACCCTTCTTAGCAGCATAGAGGCCAGAAGTTTCTTGTAGTTGATGAGCAGGTTTCTGCACATATCAGGAGGAATTTTGGTCCACTCTTCTTTACATTTAAATCATTAATATTTGGTGGCTGTTGATGAAAACCTCTGACATCAGCTCGCTCAATAGGTTTTCTAGGGGATTGAGGTCTGGAGACTGGCTGGGCCACTCCATCACCGTCATATGCGTCTTCTTTAGCAATTCCTTGGTTGTGTGTTTTGGCCCATGATCCTGTTGGAAGACCCATCCACAATCCATTCTAAGCCTCCTGGTAGAGGGAAGGAGGTTCTCACTTAGGATTTGACCGTACATGGATCCATCTTTCCTCCCATCTCCATGGTGAAGTAGTCTTGTGCCCTTTGCAGAAAAACATCCCATAATGTTTCCACCTCCATGCTGGACAGGAGGGGATGGGGTTCTTGGGGTCATAGGCAGAATTTCTCTTCCTCCAAACACAACGCGTTGAGTTGATGCCAAAGAGCTCCATTTTAGTGTCATCTGACCACAGCACCTTCTCTTAATCCCTCTCTAAATCATTAAAGTGTTCATTGGCAAACTTCAGGCGGGCCTGCACATGTTCCTTCTTAAGCAGGGGACTTTTTGAGCACTGCAAGATGTTAAAACAATGCGGCGCAAAGTACTGTATTTCTAATGGTTTTCTTGTTGACGGTGGTTCCAGCTGATTTAAGATCAACAAGTACCTCCTGTTGTGTTCTTTTAGGTGGATTTCTCCCTGTTCTCATGATCGTGGAAACCCCATCAGGTCAGATATGGTTTGGAGCCCCAGACTTACAGGTGGGTTGATGGTCATGTTCCTGTGTTTTTGGACAATTCCACCAACGGTTGTCATGGTGACCCCCAGCTTCTTGCTCATGGTTTTGCAGTTGATTCTGGACTTGTGCAAGTCTACAATCTTCTCCTTAAATCCACTGAAAACTCTTTAGTCTTTTCCATGTTGGAAACTTTGGAGTCTAACTGATGCTCTGATTCTGTGGACAGCTGTCATTTCTACAGGTGACTAGTTCAAACCGGCGTCTTCAATTCAGGTGACAGATTGATTAGGAGAGTCTAACTGGTCTGTGTGAACCAGTTGAGTTGAAATGAACATACTATTAGGACGACAGACTGTGGGAAAACCTACAAAATCAGCAAGAGGTCAAATACTTATTTCCTCCACTGTAAAATGAATACAATTATTTTTAAATAAATATAACTGTCTAATTTAAATTAAAAAATTCACATAATACATTAACATTTATTCTGAAAATACAGAATTATTACCTGGTTTTTAAGTCTTTTTGGAAAGACAATGGTAAAAGTACTTGATGTACTTTTTACCATCCAAGCCCTGGTGTAGTAAAACTACTCTTAGGAGTACATGAATTTTAGTTACTGGAATGCTTGTGAGTAAATGAGTCATTACCACCCCCTCTGTTAGTAGTGGACAGAGGTCAAATGTGACATACTGCATTTATACCTTCTTTCCTCGTCCGACTCTTCACTTAGAGAGCTATCGTCAAACACAGACAGCGGGTTCCCGTTAATGCGCACGCTGGTCTGAGGGGCTCTGCTGTGCCGGGCCCCCCCGACCAGCTCCTGCCGTAACGCTGCGTCTACAGCCTGCTGGACCGGGATGTGCATTTGCAGAGGAGCCCGGCTGGTGCTACAGAGAGTGATAAAGCTGATGGTCAATGGGAGCCTTTCTGAAGGAGACAGGTCTCAACAAAAATGGAGACAAGCAGCTTTACACTTGAATCTATTCTCAATTTATTAAAAAAAAAGACAGATAAAAAGGGTTAGAGCATTTCAATACTTAATATTATTCTGGGAAAGCTGGATGGAAATATGGAGTTCTTCTGAAAAAAGGGAACAAAGGAAAATAAAAAAAGCAATCATGCATACCTGCTGGGAGCAACAGGATGCTGTTCCTCATCAGCTTCCTCCTCCTCATTGGATAGGTCAGGTGACTCAGGTTTCTCCTCTGATGGTTTTCCATCAGCCTCACAGGAAGCGTTTGATTCTTGAAGCTTCGCTTTGGCCAGAACCGTTTCTGTGTCAGCCTGAAAGACCAGATGAAACAGCGTTTGTGAGCTTGACCTGAAAGACAGCAGCCAACATGCGTTTTGGATCACTTCTCCACTTTGTCATACATAATTTAGCCCCGCCCCTCCCGCAGGTGACGCAACACCTGAGGGTTGTGACACTTTGAGACCAAGCATTTCCAGGTAATTAGAGTCAATGGGATACTGTGCACAGGAATTCCTGCTGCATGACAAAGCGGAGGAGAAACTCAAAACCAGCAGGGAACTGCATCAGTTATCACAGCATCCCTGCAGATCTCACTCCAGAGTTCACCCACACAACTTCAAAGGTCACGCAGACTACAAACCACCACTGAAGAGAAACTGAAAATGCTTCAATAACCTTTGTGCTATCTTATGGAGTCCAGATAACCCCACCCTTACATTGACATGTCATCCCTACCATGACTACTGGAACTACTGTTGCATTTTTACTTACGGTAGTCTTTTTTTATTTAGTCATGTTTATTTATTTATTCCTATATCTAGACATACAAATATCGACCTTATATTACTTTCTTTTATTATTATTTATCATTTTTTTTAATCTTACCCCTTTACACTTTTTCTTATACCTTTGCTAGTTTGCACGAGAGCACAAGACACCAAAGCCAAATTCCTCGTACATGCACTAAAGCTGATTCTGATGATAAAGGTGGATAAAGGTGGAAAGATTTCATGTAATCCATGGACACCAGTGAAGATCAAAAATCATTGGGAAAAAAAAAGGTTCAGCGCACTGTCTAGTGGGTCTAGATGACCCAACTCCCAATGCTAAAGTGCCTAGGATGGCACATGGGTTAATCTGCAACTGTTTTTATCTAAAACTCAAAAGCTCTTTAAAAGGTCCACTGCAATGAAAATTGTGTTGTTGATATTTTTTAATAATGTTCTTGTGGCATTTTCCTCAAGTTGGAAGACGTATTTAAATAATATAAAGCTGAGTATTTCTTTATTCAAGTTCTTGTGAAACAGGAACAAACAAAAGAAATGCAATTCGAAAATCAGTGTATTTGTGAAATACGCTGGGTGGGCCACCAGTTTCCTGCACAGTTCCATTTTGAAGCTTGTAGCCAAATGGATTCACTACTGGTATGTTCTTGTTTTCCTCATCCAAACTGGCATTTGGCTCAAAGCTGTACAGCTGGAGGGCGCCGATATTGCTTGCGGCTTTTGTTGCACCGCTGATGTCAGGTTGGGGTGTGTGGGTGTGGGGGAGGGGGGGGGCTGTAAGCTAACAGGAGAGAGTGTAAACAGATGGATGAAGGGAAATACGGGTGTGCTTACTCCACGCAATAGTCCCACCCAAAACTCAGAGGCAAATTTCTGACCAACCACTGCCGCTCTGCAGAAACTAGGTCATACAAAACAACTGTTTTTCATTTTTATTTTGGCCAAAACTGCATTATCATAATAAAAGACCACCGAGAACACTTTGAAAGTAGAGGAAAAGATGATCGGAGTGGGCCTTGAAAATTCGTTGACTCAGCACTGTGAACGTTGCTTTAAATGAATAAAGATTGATTCCAGGAGGAATCAGGAAAAGATCATTTTAATTTTTTTCTGTTTTTTGCTTTTTGAATCGGAACAGGCTGGCATTATTCCCGTGACTCCTCTGTTTTAGGAAGTGTTTCACAAGTTTCTTTTAGACTTTTTGTTTGATTTTGATTATATAAATTGGAAATCTCCGTGGTTTAGCCACAGCTGTGAAGAATTTAAACTGTTGAAGGCTTCCTTTATAACTGGATTTGTACCCCCAACCTTATGATAATGGCAGACATGCACTAGACTCACATGCATGAAATGAAGCAAAGAAATGATTGAAAAGAAAGAAATGCTATGAAAAAAAGGAGAGCTATTCAACCCAGAAAACAGCAGCGAGGAGGGGCAACCCTCTACCTCTGTTTTGAATTTGGTCTCTTTTTCTCTTGAAAGAGGAAGACCATTTCCTGTCTCAAGTTTCCAACTTCCCATGGACTCTTTGAGCTCTTCAGAAGCTGCAGGATCAAGCTGAGAACGTCTTCTTTCTTGCAGCTCTTCAGCTCTGTGGTCTGTGCCGTCAGGACTCCGGTTCCCTTCACTTTGGCTCTTATCATTAAAAGATTTGAAGCCCTCTTCACTTTCCGTCTCCGTGGTCGTCAGTAGCAGAGAAGCAGAGTTTGGAGCGGCAGCAGAGAGGAGGTCTGACCCCCCACGACCGCTGCCGTCTCCTCCCGGCTCCTCACCCCCCTCCAGGTTCTCCTCACCTGACTGGCTGTCAGGATGTTCGGCTGCAGAGTCCTCCTGGCCAGACTCTCTCTGCTCAGGTATGGTGAAGAGGACAGAGCTTCTGGCTCTAGCTGCAGGGCGAACAATGACTTCATCTTCATCACTAGACTCTTCTTCAGCAGACGAAGATGGAGATGTTTCCTCTGCTTTGGTGTTTTCTGGAGGGCGCCTCGATTTGAACAATTCTCCAAACCTCTCCTTTAATTCACCTGCAACGCTCTTGAAGGTGGACTTGACTTCTTTTTTCTCCACCTCCACCCAAAGCTTCTCGTAGCGCTTCTCCCACGGGATATCGGCAACGCCCTCCACGGCACAGCCGTCACCGCCATCGACGCCTTTCTGAGCTAACTCAAGTCTGTCATCGGCATCATCTTTCTCCTTTGATGGTGTGAGCGAACAAACGAGCAAAAACAGTGACATCAAATCCACAGAACTCTGACCAAAACCATCTTTTTGAAGAAACTTCTCATGTAGCCTGTTGGAGAGTTAGCATTCCATAACATGCAGTGTAAATTAAAGGACTGATTAAAACAGATTCATCTGTCAGCAGTTCTTTCCAGATTCAAATGATCAGTTTTTATCTACCCATTTCATCATTTCTGTAATGAGTTTGATAAATCTGTGTACATTCTTTATTGCTTTGACTATGATGCTTGAAATCAATCAATCAGTCATTACACCAGGCTTAGTATTAGCCAAATAAAAGTGATTTCGTCACCATTACTTGCTTGATTGTTTTGAATTTGTTGTTGTTGTTTTGTAATACACAAAACACATATAGAAATTAAAACAAATCTGTGACTTAAACTTTGAATGGAATCGTTGGGAAAGTGAACCGTTGCGTTCCCAGTAATGACCAACAGGATTGCCTGGTTTGGATTTGTCTGACCCGATTAGGTTTCTGGAAACAATGAACTTTTTTTGTGGTTGGATGATCTCAAACTCCCCACGTTTTGTTTCTACTGTCTCAAAGAGCTATTGCAGGTAAAGTTTGAACTGAGTTGATGTAGAGAAAAAAATCGAATTTCCAGTCTCTGTATTTGTCAGATTATCTGATCTCTGTTGGGAAAAAAATATTGGCTCATGGTTTAACTTTGAATTTTTTATACTGTTGAAGCTGTTTCATTAAAAAGAATAAAAGCTGTAATATTAGGAAGAAAACATGTTTTCTTCTGACCTTTTGCAGATTTTCTCTAAATTCTCTGATGGCTTTTGTGTCAGTTGTCTTCTCTTCATCTCCAGAGGAACCTAAGGAGAAAGCAGAGGCTTTACTTAAAGAAATGAAGAATATCAGCAAAGACCAGCTCATAAATATGATGGAGACTCACTGTGTTTCACAGCTGTGAGAGGTTGATCCTTGTTCCTGTCAGGTGATGAAGCTTGGGAAGAGGAGGTCCCTTTGTCTGATTCCCAATCTGATTCTGGACAAAAGAACAAAAAAACCTCTAGACTGAATTTTATCCCATCTTTGATTAGATTTAAAATGACTCAAGTTGAAACCTGGGACAACATTTTACCTTGTTCACTGTCTGGTTTCAGAAGAAGCCTCTTTCTGGCACGAGGTTGCGGCTGGGGGCCGGACTTGGATGGCGTGTTGGGCCGTCTCTTCTCAGAGCTCCTCTGAGGTGTCATTTCTGCGGCAGGAAGGGAGTCATCAGGAGCTGGACTGGAAGCTCCGGGGTCTCTAGGCCCGGCGGAAGCCATTCCTCGGGCGGATATGGCCGTTTTACTGGCTGTACTGGTAGAGTCCCAGTCGGAGGAATCTTGAAAATAAACAAGAAAAAGAAATATAAATAAAAAAAACTATATGGGAAATCGTTCTTCCAGTCAAAATGATTCTAAATCCTGACAGCTGCAACTGGTCCCTAAAGATGCAGAAGTTAGCTTATACAGTAGAACAATTTAGAAAAGTGTTTGAAATATTACCTGAAATTTGATTTTTTTTTAAAAACAGCTTTGATGATAAATAAATATTTTTTTTTCTATCATGCGTATAAATGCAAAGAACTAAAACAAGCTGGAAGAAGTGCTAGTATGACTGCTAAATATGCTTGAATGCTAAATTCTCTCACTCCTCAGACACTGAAAGACGGGAAGCTTGTACCGTTCATTTTATAGGAATAAGACTAACTTAATGTTTAATGAATGATATAAGAAAAGAAATACCAAATACTCTGAGCAAAAATCTCTAAAAGGAATTGGATGATTTGATATCAACAGCAAAAACATGTAGGGAAGAGTCAGGACAGCCGGGTTCTTAGCATTCACACAACAAGCTAGAGCTCCTACAAACAAACAGTAGTTTCCTCTGAGACAGTCTTTTCTGTCTATATGTACTGCTGTTAAAAAATGTAGATAAAGAACATTTGCGCTTCTAAACATCTCTATGAGGCACTGCAACGGACTGGCAACCTGCCCATGTGTTCCCCCAACAGAGGATGGGATAGGCTCCAGCAACCCCATGAGCCCAAAGGTGATAAAACAGGTTTGGAAAATGGATGGATGGATGGATGGATGGGTGGATGGATGGGTGGATGGATGGATGGATGGATGGATGGATGGATGGATGGATGGATGGATGGATGGATGGATGGATGGATGGATGGATGGATGGATGGATGGACGGACCAAGGCTGGATCCTACATTTACACTACATTTACACTACCGCTTTTTTTGCTTTTGCTTTTTACTGACCTCGTTTTTGTGCTTCAAAAAGTGATTTGTTGACAAAAAACAGGGAAAGAATTTTAGCGGCGCTGACAAAAAAGTTAAAGAAAAACCAAGACTGAATAGATGAATAAAGAAAAGCTACCAAACAGAGCAACAAAAACAGAGCAACAAGTGGTAAATAGAAGCAAAAGGAAAGACATCCATTAGTTAATTAACCTTCAAAATCATCGAATTCACCCAAGCCAAGCTCTTCCATCAGGTCTGTGGGGAAAAAAAACGAAGAATATAAATTGCAGGCAAATGATTCCTTAAAACAACCATTCTAATTCTTTGCTTTATTAATTACCTTTCTTCTGATCGATCTCAAGTTTCCGTAGCACATTCAGCGGTTGCCAGTTTGCCTTCCCATTCTGGTAAAAGGCAGAAACTGCATCTGTTAGCCTCCAGCTGATCACAGTACACTCACATTTACTTTGCGGAATAAATATTTTGGTGTTTTCTAAATTTGAGATGGACACCATGAAGATGGGACTCTAACTATCAGCTAGAGTTTCCAGCTCCCAGTCTATCAGGATTTCTAGTTACCCGCTGGAGCATAGATGATAGGATGTCATTCAGAGTTGAATGAAATAAGCACCTAGCTTACCCCTTTCTGTTTGGGAACATCTTCATCAAAAGCTTCCTCCACATTTTTCTCATGACTGCTGTTTCCAGCTGAAAGAGAACAAAAGGTTTTTTTCATTTTGATGCAGTAAGATTCTCGCTGGACAACAACTCAGTCTTATCGAGACATTTGTGAGAAGCATTCCCATGCAAATGAGCTAAGGTTAGTCACCATGTACACCAGGCGCATGCATGCACATCAGACCAGCACAAACTTCACAGGACGCAGCGTTTCCCACAGAAGATGATCATGCTCGCGTCTGAGCATTTTTCCTTGTTTATATTGTATAAGCTGCAGATAGCCAAAGTCCGGTCCTTGAAAACCCCTTGAGGTGCCCCCTTTAGGAATACTGCTATCAGGAAATGTGGATCCTCTTTACTCAAACCATGGTGCATGGAAACAAGATCACATAAGCCAATGACTTCAAGGGCAGGAAGCTCCTAGGAAACATGCAAGGTGGTTAACTCCAGCATCTTCCAGCCAAAGACCAAAGAGAAAGAAGGAAGGCAGAGGATGAATCCAGCCAGAGCCACAATCCAGGAAGAATCAAGAAAGATCCATCAACGTGGCAACAGTACAGATGCAGCAAAGTCCCAGAGGACAAGGACTGGGGAGTTCACATTTACAAGATCCAGTCAATGTTAATGACACAGGGCTGGGTCAGTGAAGGCTAGGATGAAGGAGCACCGATCAGGTTTGCACTCTGCCCGGTCTCCTGACCCTCATTAAAACATCTCATCATAAAGGTGAATGGTCAGAAACCATCAGAGAAAGGTCTGCAGATACAGTGTGTCTAAACTTGTCATCAAAACATATGGGTTCTGTAGTTAAAGCACCTTGTATAATGTTGATCATTTGTAATTTACTGCAAAACAATTGATTAGATCCATGAGAAATGCTTTCAGTGGTTTAGAATAAATCCAAATATTTCATTTTATTTCCTAAAATCTTCCTTGGATGAAGTTAGGAGGGTCATCTCTGGCTAGGCTAGTGTTATATGCTGAAAAGGAAAACATCATGAGGGTTGGCCCAATAAAAGCAAGAAAACGCAGAAAGGACCCAGATGAGGGTCTTTCTGCAAAGACAACAGAACCACCAAACAAACTTTCCAACAAGTACTGCCAGTGGTGTCATGCAGCTCTGGGACGTGCACTTAGCCCAGCTCAGACTGAAGCAGGATGACATGTACGCTCCGATTCCATCTAAATGGTGTTAATGGGCAGCAGGCAGGATGTAGCGGCGTGCGCTAAGTGAACTCTCTGCTGGTGGTCACAAGGCGGTGGTTAGGGTTAAAGGCTGGCGTACCCTCTTCCTTGCTGCCTCTGGTCCTGCCTACACTCCTACATCCCTCCTTCCCTCTTAAAAAAGAAGGAATGTAAAACAAGTCTACGAAAGAAAAGCACACATTCATTTCAAAGTTCGGTTTACATAACCGATGCTGCACTGCACATCCTGCATTGAGTCTTCAAGGAGGATATTACACTTCAGTTTAGTAGAAAAACGAGGTCATGTTTCTGCTGCGTGGAATGGTGCTTGGAATGACTGGTCTGCATTGAGAAGGTAAGAAGGACGGAGGGTGACTCACGTTCTCGAGCTCCCGTGGAGGACGTCTCCTGATCGAGAGCTTGTGAACGCTGCTCCTCTTTGTGTGGGGTGTTAGAGTTTTCAGAGTGAGACTGAAAAACAGGGGCTTGTCAGATATCGGTGCAGAAATGATAAACCATAAATGATAAACCTTGTGGCTGATAGATGAGTCAGAAACAGCATCTGTGAGGATACATTCTAACCACCAACAGCTACTGCTAGGCATCTAGTATGAACCCTGCAAGTTCATTGTTTCTTTTGAAATTTGGGGTTTAAAGACCCACTGCCAAGAAAGTTGTGTTTTTGGTGTCTTTAACATATTCTTGTGGCATTTTTCAGATGATGGAGGACATATAGAAAGACAGTTAAGATAAAAAAAATGAGATTTTACATGTTTTGGCTACTAATGGGTGAAGGCATCATGGACAGGCTGGCAACCTGTCACAGGGCCACACAATCACACACACACCCACACACCCACCCACCCACAAACACACAGACCTAGAGGAAGTTTAGAGTCACTAATGATTCTATGAAGCAGGATTTTGGACTGTGGGAATGCCCAGAGAACTCCCACATATATCAGAGAGAGCATGCAAACTCCACACAGAAAGGACCAAGCCAGGATTAGAGCCTTCTAAATGTTAGGTGGGAATAATAATCACTGCGCCACTGTGCAGAAACTGTCCAAGAAAGCAACACGTTTTTTTCATTTTTACTAAAAACAAACAATCATGATTAAAACAGCACTGGGACTGCTTTTGAAATAGATCAAAAGACGAACAGATTGTGTCAGCATCATGGCTTTCTCCTTCAGCTGCAATGGTCTGAACCGAAAAAACCTTTGTCTTCATTTTTTGTTATTTCCATAAGTTTAGTAAATTAATAGCTCTTATAGTAAAACGTAGAATTTCAAATCTGCAGTAAATGTCCACAAATCTCCTGGCTTCTCTGTAAGAACTTCATCTTCTCTTTTCACGTCTACACACATTTTCATCTGTTTCATCGGTGCAACTTTGTTTCTTTTTTGTATTTCTTTTTTTTCTTCATTTGACCAAGCCTGGGCAAATGAACTGAATCTGTTCTTTAACAGATTTGATTCTGCTCAGCCCCCAGTCTCCATCCAAACAGCCCCCTCTTCACACCTTTCCAGCTCAGGCGTCTCCTCCCAGCTCCAGCTGTTACCACCTCAGCACCAAGCAGTCCACCCTCCCCTTCTTCCAACAGAAGCAAAAGGACCCCCCCAACGACTCACAGCACCAGACCAGCCACCGCCCACCCACCCTCCAACCCCCCTCTGCCTCACTCTGAATCAGGTTAGGATGGAGTTGAGGAGAACAAAGGCCAGGAAGGCTACAGGTCCTGACAACATCACCTCCAGGCTCCTCAGGGAGTGTGCAGACCAGCTCTGTGTGGTGATGCTGTTCATATTTAATATGAGCCTCAGACTGGAGAAGGTACCAGTCCTCTGGAGGACTTCCTGCCTGGTTCCGGTTCCAAAGGTACCTCGTCCTTCGGAACCGAACCAGTTCAGACCTGTCGCCTTGACTTCCCACCTGATGAAGGCCATGGAGAGGATCATCCTCAGCCATCTCCGCACCCAGGTGAGCTCAGCACTGGACCCGCTGCAGTTTGCATATCGACCAGGCATCGGGGTGGATGACGCCATCATCTACCTGCAGCATCGGGCCCTGTCTCACTTGGAGTCCCCTGGGAGCACTGTGAGAGTCATGTTTTTTGATTTCTCCAGTGCTTTCAACACAATTCAGCCATCACTGCTGAGGAGGAAGCTGGAGGTTGCAGGTGTGGACCAACATCTGGCTGCTTGGACCATCAACTACCTCACAGACAGACCACAGTTTGTGAGGCTGCGTGACTGTGTGTCTGATGTGGTGGTCTGCAGCACGGGGGCACCTCAAGGGACTGTGCTCTCCCCATTCCTGTTTACCCTGTACACATCAGACTTCACCTATGACTCCCACCACTGTCATCTGCAGAAGTTCTCAGATGACAGTGCCATTGTGGGATGTGTATCAGGGGGGGATGAGCAGGAGTACAGGGGGGTCATCTCCGACTTTGTTGGCTGGTGTGAAATTAACCACCTGCTGCTTAACACCAGCAAGACAAAGGAGCTGATCCTGGATTTCAGGAGGTCCTCACCACCACAGTCACCGGTGAACATCCAGGGTTCTGACATTGAGGTCGTGGACACATTTAAATATCTGGGTGTTCACCTGAACAGCAGACTGGACTGGTCCAACAACACAGATGCTCTGTACAGGAGGGGTCAGAGTCGCCTCCACCTGCTGAGGAGACTGAGGTCGTTCGGCGTGTGCAGACAGCTGCTGAGGACCTTTTACGACACTGTGGTGGCCTCAGTGGTCCTTTATGGAGTTGTGTGCTGGGCGGGGGGCAGTGCAGGCAGAGACTTGAAGAGGCTTAACAAACTGGTTAAGAAAGCCGGCTCTGTCCTGGGCTGCACACTAGAATCCATCGAGCGGGTGGCGGACAGGAGGATGTTAGCTAAGCTGACATCCATCATAGATAACCCCTCCCACCCCCTGCACCAAACTGTAGAGGCGCTGACCAGCTCCTTCAGCACCAGACTGTTGCACCCTCAGTGTAAGAAGGAGCGCTACCGCAGGTCATTCCTCCCCACAGCCATCAGACTGTACAACACTGTGTTACAGTGACTCTCCACGGTCCCAGGGTGTTTTTTTCATTGACTCACTTATTTATTTTCTTTTTTTTTGTAGTTGTTGTTTTTCAATTTTAAATTGTTTTTTATTACTGAACAGTTTTTTGTTTTTGTTGTGAACTTCATTAGTTATTTCTGTATTTTGAAGAGAAAAAAAAAAAAAAAAAAAAAATCTAATGTTTTTTTACAGTTTACATGTTTTGCAAACCGCATGTTTTTTACACCTTTGCAGCTGTATTTATTTAAAATTTAATATTTATTTCTTTATTTAATAAGAATCTCATTTTTGATAATAATTTTTCATAATAATTTTAGTAATATTTTTAATTATTCAATATAAATGTCATTTGTGATGTCCTTTATTGATGTTATATTATATAGATTATTTCTGAATGTTGTGTTGCTGCCACAGATAAATGAAATTTCCCCATTGTGGGATCAATAAAGTCATCTATCTATCTATCTATCTATTATTATAGATGTTTAATAATTGAAATGCAGCAGATACTGAGACAAATGTGTGAGAAGCCATTTCTGAAAGGTAGGTATAAAAAGATGGTGTAACTATGTCAGTTTTTATACTGTATCATGTGTTTTGTGTGGATATTTTTTACATGTTTTGGGATGAAATCTGTGCAGTTTTACAAATGGGGCTCTAGAATAAAAATGTTTTCATCAAACCTCAGAGTCCCAGGAATCCTCCTCTTCCTCATCCTTCTCCAGACCCAGCTCTGACAGAAAATCTGCTCCAGAAAAGAGATATATTATGACTATAGGTAACATTGATGAATTGAAATGACTAAATTATCTAATGATGAGCAGTTTGCTTTTTAGGTTTCTAGACCAAAGGAATGAGAACAAGAGCTTATTCCTTCTTTAAACCACAGCTTCTATCTGCGGAGCAAATGTAAATCTCTGTTTAATGACAGCACCACTTTTATAGGAACCTGCTGGAACAGATTGTAAAGACAACAGTGCACCAGCAGATACCCTGCAGATCCTCAAGTAAAGTTAACTCCACAGAAAAAAACCACAAAGGTGGACTGGTGCTGTTTTTGTGTGTGTAGATTTTTACACCAGCTGCTGCCCCCTTTAACCACGCTGAATGTTGATGGTCTTCTAGTCAGAGCCAAGTCAGGCAGCTTTTCGGTTTCAGTCAGTGTTTAGAATCCATTTGATTACTTCCGTGGACTGATGTCATTCATTCAGGTTATAATCAGAATTTCATTTTGTGGGACCTCGCAGACTACGAAAGGAATCCTCTACTTTCACTCAATAAATGAAAACCAAAGTTGAGTTCTTTTTTTTTCTCTCTCACGTTATTTAAACTGACATATTATTGATAAATATGTGATCAAAATGAAATGTTATCTGGTAAGTAAGTTACTGTCTTATTACAACTTTAAAAAGTTCATTTGATTTGAAAATTGACAAAAATAATTTGCAACATCTAAAGTTCCTATGGTGAACTTTCACCTCTTTTCTTCCCTTTGAACTCTTCGTCTTCAGGAAGGGCTGCAGTGGCTTCAGGGGCCCCCCCATCACCTCCTGGCTCCTCTTCTGATACGTCTTCAACATCTTCCTCCTCGTCTCCTCCTTTGGCCTTGTCAGTATCATTGTCATCTTCACTAGGATTGTCTCTCTGTCAAACAAGCACGTCAGGTCAGTTGTCACTCTATTCAGACGTCAGATTGGACACAGTAACTGTTTGATGGTTTCACCCTTTTTCCATCAGATCACTTAACAGTTGAGCTAAAAATGGTTTCAAAATGATTGTATTTGTAATGTAGGAAATACACTAGGCGGGCCACGGGCTCACTGCTCAGAGCTCTCAGCAATAGGGAAGGGAAGGGGGGCGGTCTCACCCACAACTCAGTATGCCCTATAAAACAACATGGGTTTTTTAATTTTGCCTAAAAAATGCATAATCATAATTAAAAGACTACTTGGAATGTTTTTAAAATGGATCAAAAGAGGATCAGTGCGGGACATTAAACACGCTTGCCCGTACTGATATTCAAACTTTTGGTTTCCTGATTGACACCAAATCTTTATTTATACCTGCAGAATAACTGTTGCTTTACTGTTGTCTTGTTTCTTACTGACAACACTGGTAATTTCTTTGACAACAACAACATTTTCAACAAAAAATCAGAAGAAAAACATCTAAAACCTCGAAATAGTTCAACTCCTACAAAAAACAATAAAATCGCAGAACAAATGCACAAGAATAAGCATCAAAGTCCTGACAGATAGAACTAGGCTCTACATTACAACAGGAGGTGATCCCGGTTTACCTGAATGCCAGTTTCGTTAATATTTCTGACTTGGTGGGCTTCTGAAATATCAGCCTCACCAGGTGAGTCCAAATCAACGTCATCGATGTCAGTTTGAGGTAACGCCTCATCGTTCTCTGAACCGTTGGTGTCGACATCATTGGAGGGAGGACTTGAAAACCAGTGTCTTCCTGTTTCCCTTTCATCCGCTGACAGCTCTGCTCCTTTAAATTTGAGTGGGATAAAAGCGGTCAGCTTGGCGGGGAGGTCTGTGCATCCATCGGTTGAAGGAGGAGGATCTTCTCTGTCACAGAGCGCTTTGATCGAGGCCCCGCCAAAGTCTTTCTGCAGTATGTGATGCTTGCTGTCCGAGTCCTCCCTCCACTCCTGAGACTTCACACCCGCCGCAGAGCCGTCCTTTCTGACACAGACTGAGGGGGCCAACGCTTGGTTCCCCTCACAGCCTTCAGCCCCATATCCCTCTGTTTCCCCTGTGGGCTCAACCTGTCCTGAAGGTAATTTGTTCAAGTTGGACAGGGATTCCTCTTCTTCATCATCCCAGCTGTCTTCTTTTTCACCCCCAGAGTGGGATTTTTCTTCCATTTCTGCATCGTCGTCATCTAAGACTTGGTTTCTGGTGGTCTCATCATCCTCAGGTGCCTCTGACACCACAGGAGAGGGGTCATCTGGCTCTTTCTCAAGGCTTTCATCATCTGCTGAAGAGCGTTCTTTGGTTTGTTTGGACGTCACAACATTTGAATCCTGTGACGCTGCTTGAGGTTTTACAACAGAACCGACATTATTTTCAGAAGAATCCCACTCTGAATCATCTGGGCCGTCTACACCGGGTCTGTTTGTAGAGTGAGGAGAAGAATGGCTCAGCTGGTCTTTAGTTGGATCCACTGGGGGGGTAGAAAGCAGTGACAGTATCTGTGGCTGGACTTTTGCTGCTTCAGTCTTTAGTTCCGCCTTTCCTTCACTCTCATCGGGCAGGTCAGCGTCGCTGCCCTCCGATGATGAGCCCCATGACGACTTTTGTTTCTCCTCCCGTCCCTGATCTGATTGAACATCTTCTTCATCTGATGGATTCCTTGTAATTTCTTTATCAATTTTCTCCAACAGGTTTCTTTGAAAAGCAATCAAACTGCTCATCAACCCTTCTGGCTTAGTTTGCTCCTCTCTTTCACTGTCGTTCCAGGATTTATCTCCGCTGTTTTGGGAATCATTCTCCACATCTCTCTCAGATTCTTCATCTTCAGCTTCATGAGGAAACTGAGACTCGGTGACATGTCTAAGCAAAGGGCCTTCAGGGTTTATGCTTTGACCAGTTAATCGTAGAATGTCCTTTCCGGGGCTCTCATCTTCATCAGAAAACTTGGATTCTACTCTGATGGCAGAGACGATGCAGTCCCCCACGACAGAGAGCGTTGCCGGAACAACAGACGTTTTACCGAAACCAGGGAGGTCCGTGTCTTCGGCATCTGCTTTGGCCTTTTTCCCGTCATCTCCTTCATGCTTGCCCCCCCCTGATGGCTCAGGACCGAGACTTTGTCCTTCAGAAGTGCTGGGGTCACCCTGGACAACAGCAGCATCATTGACTTTGTCAACAACCGGATTGTCTTCTTCATTCTCCTCCTCTTCTTCTTCACTTTCTTCATCTTCCTCTTCTTCATCCTCTTCTTCTTCATCCTCCTCCTCTTCTTCTTCTTCCTCATCCTCTTCTTCCTCAGAGTTTTCCCCGACTGAGCTGTCCTCCTGGGAGCTTGAATGTTGCCGTTTTATCTCAGCTTCATTCAGGATTCAGAAGAACAGAAGCAGAGAATACCGTCACAGAAAGCAGCCGACAAACAAAAGTCTTTACCTTTCTGGAGGCTGGAAGAGGAGTGGAGCACATTTGGGGTTCTTTGGGAAGGGAAGAGGCAGAGGGAAGGTCTACAGGGGGCTGCGAAGGTTCGCTGAGAGAAAAAGCCGCTGGGAGGGTGGGGTCTTTCTGGATTCTACTTTCAGGCTTTGGTTTTGATTCAGTCTCACTAGAGGACGATTCCAGCAGGACTGATGCTACAGTAAAGACAGGAGAGCAGATTACTACCAAAACTACAACCTACGGGCAGCAGATGGGTGTGATAAAAAGCAGAAATGTTGGTACCTTTCCCTTTTTTGGATTCAATCATTTTGCTCAGATTTACTTTGAGCCCTCTCTGAAATTCAGAAAATAAAAATCAGTGTTTGTGAATTAGAAAATGGCGTGAAAGAAGATGTGAGCAGCACCCACCTTGTCAACTAAAACAGATTCATCCTCTTCCTCCGATGAGGGCCATTCATCAGCAGCACTTTTTGAAAGTCTGAGGAGAGAAGAAGAGTGTTGATAGCAGGCAGATCAACTTTTGTTCTAAACACTGAAATGCTGAAAGCATTTTACTGACCGACTTAGGGACTCTGACTGAGAATTATCCTCAAAGTCTGCAACAAAAATCAGAATCTTACTTAGTAAATTTAAACTCTCAGCATCAAATGTCTGGTTGTCAGGCATTTCATATGTTAAAGTCCTACTCCGATCATCTTTTGATCTATTGCAAAAGTGTTCCCAAGTTTTTTTTTTTTATTAATTTCTTTTAAATGTCATTTTTTAGGACATAGTTTCTGCAGACAACATGTTAAAAAAGAAAGAAAGACCATTTTCATCGAAGTGGGACTTTAAAAGAATACAAACTAAAATATTTTTTACATTTCGAGAGCCACAATTTTATGAACAGCAAAACAAACAAAAACAAATGATTCAATAAAGGGTAAAAAGAAGGTCTCTCTTTATAGCCCTGACGTACGACGGAGTATTAGGGCCACCAAAAAAAAAAAAAAAAAAGTAAAATTACAAGTTTTTAACTCGTACATTTAGGAGATAAAAACTTGTAAATTTATGAGAAAAAACTCGTAAATTTACAAGATTTTATCTCGTAAATTTACGAAATTTACTCCGTCGTACTGACAACATGGAGTCATATATGAATATTCACTGTGGGTGGGGTCGTGGGATGTATGTGGCAACCTCATATTAGTACTCTAATGGCAGAACTCTGTCCCGTTCTGAAACAGTCCATTGTAAGGAGTCTTGGTCCACAGGACATCCTGGATCTTCTGAACCATTTTCAAATATGGCTTTCTTCCTGCCTGATCCAACTTTAGTTTCATCTCCAGGTGAGGAGGGTTGTGTTTATGCACATAGATTATTAGAAACAGAACGTGACCACATTGACACCATCATGCAAATGATTGCAGATCTTCGATGATGCCATTTTCAGGGAACATTTTGAAGAACATTTTTTTGAAAAGAGGCTGCACGGTGGCGCAGTGGTTAGCCTTCTTGCTGTGAGGCAAGAGCGCAGTGGTTAGCCCTGGTTCAAGTCCTGACCTGAAACAGAACATCGCAGAGCCGTCCTTTCTGACACAGACTGAGGGGGCCAACGCTTGGATCCCCTCACAGCCTTCAGCCCCATATCCCTCTGTTTCCCCTGTGGGCTCAACCTGTCCTGAAGGTAATTTGTTTAAGTTGGACAGGGATTCCTCTTCTTCATCATCCCAGCTGTCTTCTTTTTCACCCCCAGAGTGGGATTTTTCTTCCAGAGTGGGATTTTTAACCACTGCGCTCTTGCCTCACAGCAAGAAGGCCCCTGGTTCAAGTCCTGACCTGAAACAGAACATCAATGACCTTTCTGTGTGGAGTTTGCATGTTCTCCCCGTGCATGCCTGAGTTTTCTCCGGGGGACTTCAGCTTCCTTCCACTGTCCAAAAACATGCTTGATAGGTCAATTGGCAACTCTAAATTGTCCATGGGTGTGAGTGTGAATGGGTGTGTGATTGTGACCCTGAGACAGACTGGCGAACAGTCCAGGGTGTCCCCTGCCTTCGCCCATAAGTGGCCGGGATAGGCTCTGGCAGCCCCGTGACCCGAAAGGCATAAAACAGTAGAAAATGAATGTTTTTTGAAAACACCAACTGCACCCTACCCTACTTATAGCTATGAAAATTTAGTATATAAAAGGGTAAAAATTCTTAAACATTTGTTAAACTGTGTTTTGCTGTCATAAAAAGTGGCTCATCATATTTGACTATTTTAATTTTTTTCTTGTCAAATTAAAAAACAGACACTTTGTACTAATGTTTTGAACACAGTTCCTCTCGGTATAGTACCTCCCCCTGCTTCATTTGCTCCATGTTCTAGATCCAGGCAAAGGTAATGCATGAGGAACAAATCAAACGGTCAACATCAGTAATTAGCAAACACATCACCATTCAAGTCTATAAGTCTACAGTCCCCACCCTCTTTGTCAGTGGCTGGTCCTCCCAAAGAGAAGCCTGCTTCTACGTCGTGGGAGGAGCTGGCCAACGTTGTTCTCTTCTTTGTCTTCTGACCTCGATGAGACGCTGAAGCCCCATTGGTCTTCTGGGTTCCATGTTCTATGATCAGGAGGGAACAGCTGCAAAGAGACAGAGAGCAAACAGCTGAAGGTGGTGCGGTGTGGAGCAGCGCATGGGGAAGCGCAGACACAAGGGCAGCTTACGGATGATGGCCGTTCATCGCAGCATAGTTATCTGCTAAAAGTCCTTTGGCGTCCTTGAGTGTGATGTCTGCGTCAAAGTGCAGCAGCAGCTTCACCATACTGATCTGTCCATTTCCAGCAGCTAACATCAGCAGTGATCTGGAAAATCAGTGAGAGCAGAACTTTAAACTACAAAGCAGCTGCCCTGCAGCTTCTGACCAGCAGATGGGCAAAAGAGTTGGGGCAAAGACATCTGGAAAAATAAGTAAGACAGCAGGCCTCAAGGCCTGTTGGACTCGCCCGACTCAGTTTATAAATGATGCAACACAAGTTTTTACTGTTTGAAACTGGCCTTTGATCCTGGTCCACAGAGTTCACATCAGCACTCTCCTTCAGAAGAAACTCTGCCATCTCTATGTGGTCTTCACGGACTGCTACAGCCAAAGGGGTGAAGCCCTCCTACAACAGCAAACAAAGGCATCCACAAGATTTTGGTTTCATTCACAAAATCTTTGTTCTGAGGGCAGAAATGAATCTGATCCTATTTTCAAAGTGAACTACTTATATGAAGAGGTGAAGCCATTGACTCTACATGAGAACTGTACCAAGTCAGTGTGATGTCACCGATATTAAATGGCATACTTCAGACTCCCACCAAATGAAGTCAATTCCGTCGCCATTTTTTCATGATGCAGACGCCGCTATGTTGGATCCAGACGTCATCAGTAAGTAGTGATTGGTCTGGATCGGTCTGAGTACATTTTTCTATGACAATCATTCTTGCCAAGTGACCTTGTTGGAAACCTACACCCCCACCACTTGAAAGCAGGCTCAGGAGAATTTGGCTGTGTCCGAATTCCCACCTTAACCCCTAAGTACTAAAACAATTATATAGTGCGGCAATATGTAGCGCCTGAAGTTTAAAAGCAGACACAAAGCTTACTACTTTTTTATTTTTTTAAACGGCGGATATGACGTCATCGATTTCACAAAGTTAGAAACTCATTGATACGAGTGTTTTGCTATGATTATTTATTAATCCACTGTCTTCTGAAGATAAAAACATTATTGGTTTATTAAAAAAATACATTTAAATTCTTTTTTTTGGCAAAAATCTTTCAGACGCAATGCATTGTGGTCTATATTCGCCAATCTAGTGAGCATCAATGCACACTGTTTTTTTTTTACAGAGACTTCTGGGAGGTTTCTAGGGCACTGGATTTTGGATTTGTAGATCCGGACAGCACTACAAAATGGCAAACGGACTATACAGTGCACTTGTAGTAAGAAGGGGAGGAATTCGGACACAACCTCTGTCAATCAAACATTTCGAATGTGAGACCACATACTTTTATCGAGGCATCTGATTGGCCAGTTTGAAACTTGAATAACTTGCAATAAAGAAAAGATATCTTGAAAAAAAAATAGGATTAGCAAGAATATATCAAGTTAAGGTAGCAGATCAAAAATGGATATTCCGACGAATAGAATGACTAATTAATAGCTGTTTATTTCTCTATAGAAGTCTATGGGATTTTGGCTTTTTGGGACCAGGGGGTACTTCCTATTTGGAGGAGGGAGGGGTCACTCAGTCTAGTTCTCATTTACAGTCAATGGGCAATGGTATAATAAACCTTCAGTGCAACACATGGTTGCAGTCCCTGCGCCCATAATTAAACATCTCTGGTAACACGATGCCGAGTCCATATCAAATAACTCGTCTACTGAAGCGGAAAGACGGACAGAATCACCTTGTTCTGTGCGTCAATTTCAGCTCCATGCTGCAGCAGTAACACCGCTGTGGATATGGATGGGATGTTTGCAGCTAAATGCAAGGCTGTGTTGCCATTGACGTCCACCACGTTGGGCTCTGCGTGATTCTCCAGCAGAATGCTCACACAGCGTTCGTGCTGGCCCTGCACTGCCTGTTGGAGACAAAAGCACGCAGAACCTCAACCAAAACTAAGATGGAAACAAGGAATAAAATACAATAAAAAATCAAGAGGCAGGGACGGTGGGTTCCAGTTCAGATTCCTCTGCATCGCAGGGTTCCATCTTCCAGGATTACCTTCATTAAGGCGGATCTGTTTTGATTGTCACATAGGTTAAGCTTGGCTTTATTCTCGACAAGGAACTGGACCACTTCCACATGACCGGAGGCACAAGCGATATGAAGAGCAGTTCTGAAACAACAAAAAAAATCACGCTTTAAATAGAACAAAAATTGTAACATTCTACTGTAAATATATCACTGACATTTGAAAGGCTTATAGAGATCATTTTAATAATTCAGTTAAGGCTCCATGGGAATAGTTTATTTTCAATCACAAGTTGAATTAAGTCAATCTCATGAAATCACAATATTTTTAAACAGGCTTCTCTGAAAATACTTTAACATGTAAAAAAACAGGACATAAAAAATGTATTACATCCATTCATAATGAATGATAGTGATTTGTGATGTTCATTTCGTAGTGACAACAGTGTTACTAATGTCTTTTCAACTTGATTCTATTTACGGTATATAATCATTCATTCATCTTCTTCTATTTATTCCCTTTTGGGGTCACGGGGTTGGCAGTCTGTCGCAGGAACACATCACACACCCACGCACTCTCACATTCACATCTTGGGACAATCTAGAGTTGCCAATTAACCTATGAAGCCTATTTTTGGATGGTGGGAGGAAGCCGGAGTCCCCAGAGAAAACCTAAAAATGCACGTGAAAAACATGCAAACTCCACACAGAAAGGTCCCCCATTGGTGTTCTGTTTCAGGTCCCCCAGCCGGGACTTGAACCGGGGGCCTTCTTGCTGTGAGGCAAGAGCGCAAACCGCTGGCCACCGTTCAGCCGCTTTATATAACCAGTTATGTGTAAACATTCCTCTCTAACATTACATATTATTTTTCATTTTGACATATTTTTTCAGATGAATTGATAAGACCTGGAATACAAAAAGGAATAGAAATGATCAAAAACTGGAAAGAAAAAAAGGAACGAAATTATTATTTACTATAAATACAGTTAATACCAATTTTGAATCATCTGTAAAATCTAAGATTATAGTAAATAGGAAAATAAATGGGTGATATTGTAACAGTCTTGTAAAATGCTGGTTGTTAAGCTTAAAAACTGTTGTGTATTAACTTTTAATGAAAAAGAGACCAAAAACAAAATTTGTTTTCGTTCTGCTCATTAAAATTCACAAGTGGAATTCAGTTTGATCTTTTGAAAAAATAAAAATAAAAAGGGAAATACAACTAAAATATTAAATAGAAATGTAATCGAAATGGAAAAGCAGCTTTGTGAATAGAATAAAACAGAATAGAACTATATATTGATCCCACAAAGGAGGAATTACCTTATAGCTTTAAAACAGAGGATATTTTATAAAGAACAGTAAAAATACACCTAAAAATCCTCATGATCAACAACAACAATGTTAATACATGTTCATATAAGTAAAGTACAGTAGAAATTATTTAGATGTTCCAATCAACATTTAACAAAATAAATACAAAACAAAATACAATATAGAGGGAAAAGGCTATGGCCTCATTCCTTTTTCTCCATTCAAAAGGTAGTTTTCCCAGCTGCTGTCTTTGGGTTTGTTCCTCACCTGTTGTCCTTGTCCAGTTGGTTGATATCATTCTTCTTTACAAGCTGCCTCAGCTTTGCCAGGTCAGCCTGCAGAGCTGCCTTATGTATCTTCCCGAGGTCCTTGTCTTTCAGGTCATAGCCGGCAGACAGCACGCTCCCGTTGTCAGGGGTGCCATGCTTCTTTTTCTTGGTAAAACTGAAGATTTTCTTCATCTTTTTGAGGCAGTCCTGTGCTAGATTCAGCCAGGCCGTCACTGCCTTCCTATCACCTGCAGCACGGGGGGGGTCAATGCTGACGCCGGCTCCTCCATCCCTAAAATAAAACGCGCAAAGCGGATTAGAAACCTGTCAGGAACTCGGGACAGTAGTTTGGTGTCTCGCAGGGGTTTCACAGAGACTGAAATACTATGTGTCGTGCATATGACGCGGCATTAATGCATATAGGATCTGGTTACTGTAAGCCGGTGTTGGGTGACGGAAAAAGACCTTAGCTGTCGTGCTAACGGAAACGGCAGTAAAAGCATTGATAACTGCAAAGCAGCGCAGGTGTTTGAACACAGACGTTGATGCGCTTACAAGGATCATGAGCGGCGCCTACATCTGCGAAAATCAGCGGTGGGAAATGAGTTTACAGCTTGAATGATACCACACAAAATTGTATAATTTACCTCTAACGGAGTTTGACAGCCTGTGTTACCACGGCAACAACCGTCCCAGAAGTAATAGCTGGCTTATTCATTTATTCGTTTTTATTTTTTCCCTGTATGCAAAAGCATTATAAAATAAAATAAAAATTAAAACTGAAGTTAATTTAAGAAAAATTGAAATATAAATTATTTTTTTGTTGCCAAGCAACGAGATCTAGCTTCCTCGGCCATTACTGCTGCGCCTCCCACGTCGTCACATCGGAATGATGCAAACCGCCACATTTAAAATGATTGTGATCGGGCGGAGAAACGCCCGTCGTTACAAACCAGACAGAAATTCGCAAAAATGACGCTCAGAGCCCCAAAAATGACTGTGGACAACTAATACAGTGGAATTACTGTAACGCGGCTAACTATATGCTAATTAGCAAGTGCTAACACTAGTACAACAACAAAAGAGATTTTACGTAAATTAAGGGTTATTTAAAGACAAGCAATAAAGTAAGTATTAGATTAAGGTGTTTACAATTATATAAGTGTAGTTAACAGTAACAAAGCGTGTTAACTATCGAACTAACCTGTTGATTGTCCGAATCAAAGACACAAGCTAACAAACCGAAAAGACTAAAAACATGGGCGGTCTTTATTTTTTGAACCAATCAAAAATGCGAGAAATTAGTTGGGAACTGTGATTGACCAATGAGTGGCTTCGAATTCTGATAAAGGTTGGTTTCCCTTCAGCGACGGCCAGTGTTTATTAGCATTTACCACTGGGGAGCGACATTTCCTCTAAAGTTAAAACTTGAAGAGTCCACCGGTATTTTAGAATCAGAACCAGCTTTACTGGCCAAGTATGTGTGGACATACAAGGAATTTGGTTTGTGTACAATGCTCTTATGTAGGAAGGACAAAGCAAACTAAAAACATGTCCAAAAAAACCATTTAGGCCAGTTTGGGAATTCTATTTCCTCACGAAAACATAAAAATGTAAATTTAAAGTTAGCTATTATCACACAAAAGATCAGATGTTTTTTCTGTGGTTTGTAAAAAGTGGGCCATGCGCAGCCCATTAAATTTATTAATCTGGCCTGCCTAGTTGGAATGAATTATATTGATAATCCTTTACCTTTTCCCTGTAATTCTGGTGTCTACAAGTTGACCTTTGCTAATGTCCATAAAGTTATTTGGCATTCATGTTTTAAGTTGGAAAGTCACATTTCTGATCATTCCAATACATGCATTTCTCCAAGTTAACATTTTTCTTGGGGCATTAACCCATTGGTGAAATTGCCCGCAAAATAAGGCCAGAGTTTTTGAAATAAACCCCCAAATGTTTTTTAAATTTTAATTTTCAAAATAAGTGTTCATTTGTTGAGGTGGATTTCCAAAACTACACATCTGCTCCTGCACTTGTCAAATTTTAGAGCCTTGAGTGGCCCACAAGTCAAGACGTTTGCCCAGCCCTGGGTCATGGGAAAAAAATAAAGTAATGTCAATTCCTTAAAACAAGGCATCGATTCCATTTACATTCAATGAATTCCTCTTAACCCCCTTCCAACCCACAAAGTTAGGTTCTCATTTTGACTCTGAGTAACGGCTGCTTCCAAGGAGTGTGCTGCCAGCACTGCCCTGGCACAAGTTAGCAGTTAGCAGTGATTGTGCAAGGCCCCACAATACTGTAAGTACAGGTGTTAATCGGCAAGACAAGCTGCCTAGATTGACTCCAGGTTGAAGTCATGAACTGAGAGGAACCCACAAAGAGCAGAAGCTTGGCTCCCTTTGGTGTATAAGGGGAAAGTCAAAAAGCACAAAGGGATTTAAAAATTAACTTTAACTGATTCAAGAGGCAGTAGGAAGTCCATTCCATCCAGTTGGACATTACAATATGATAACCCCTCAGGCTCATTTGGATTTATATTCAAACCACAAGTGTGTTAAAGCATTTTATTCTAGCGTCAACGACAAACTCAACCATAGCATGACTAGCTGTAGAGCTTCTGCTGAAGCTGCTGCTGTTGAGGACCTTGGTCTTCAGAAACATGCTCCTTCAAGTAGTGGATGGATTGGTAGTAGTCTTTGCCCTTCTCATGGTTCTGGCTGAAGGTGGTGTAGGTGCCAGGAGGGTACAGACCATACAGGAGCCTGTAGTCAAAGCCAGGATAAGGAGAACCCCAGAAACCACCAAGTCCTTGGCCTGGAACAAGCACGCTGGTGAAAGCAGCTCCAGGCTGCATGGGCTCTGCCGGGTAACCAAACTCTTCCGTCTGCTGCTGGTAGTTGCCAAGTTCAGCTTCCTTCACAATATTGGAAGTCTCTCCAGACTGGAGGACAGGTCCAGGCTGAGGTTGAGGGGCTGGTGGGAGAAATTCCCCAGATCCCATGGTTTCAGCTTGTTCAGAAAAAGTTGGGGGAGCAACGACCCACCTAGTTTCTGCAAAGAGAACTTCAGTTCAGATTTTGTCCAGTGTAAGCGTTACATTAGCTTAGTTACCTGGCATGCCAGCTTGAACCCCTCCAGGCTGTGGGGAAACCACTGCAGGCTGAGAGACAGGAACATTGTAAAACACTGCAGCAGGAAGTTCAGTCTGGACAGGCAGGGAGGCTACAGAATACCCCGCCACAGGCATGACAGAGCCTTGACCAGCTGCAGGAACAAACTGGACAAGGTTCAGATCCTGCATTGGTGAGTGAACTGGCTGAGAGACACCGCCTGCAAAGGAGCTCCGAAAAGGTGCAGAGTGGCTCCTCTCCACTGCTCTGTAGGAACCTGCAGCATTTGTGCTGCTGTCACCATCTGTGGCCTTTGAGCCTAAAAGCCAAGAGACACATTCACAAACAGGCATATTTCTGACCACATCAGTAGCACAAAAATGTAGCATTACCTTTAGCAGGAAAGCCACAGGACTCAGAAACCAGCAATGCAAGAAAGGAAACCCTAGAAATGAGAAGCATTAAAACTCATGACACTACCCAAACTAGGGCCAAGACTCTGTTCCTACCTCAGGAAGCACCTCACAGACTCCATGGTGAGCACCAGAGTATGGAAAACCTTAGTGAGTGAGGGGTTATAAATGTGAGCAGACCAATACTGACCAATCACAGCCTAACGAGCAAATAACAGACAGCTGCAGGTGAGATCAGGATCAGGCCTCACCTGAGTTAAAAAATGAAACTGAGTATAAATCAATCTCAATGAGAAGACAGTGTCAGAAAAACATTTATGAAGCAAAAGCCTTTTTTGCATAAACTTGTGATAAAAAATGTAATTCTTCCTCAATGCTTCACCGAAGAACAGATGATCCACAAATTGAGCTCCTCTAACAGCTTTATGAGTTTGATTACCACAGTCACAAGCTGTTTCCTGTTGGAGATCAATTTTTAATGTATTTTGGATTTAGTTGCTTTCAAGCATTCAAAACAGAAAATACCAATGCATCTCTCCAACCCGCTCTTTTATTCCCTCCAGTTTCTCATCGTGTGGATGGTGGCCCGGTCTAAACTGGGAAAGAAATCTTTTCTTCCTGACGGGTGGGTGGGGGGGGAGGGGGGTTGAAGTACTTTTGGGTCTGGGAGGGTTATGGTCCTGCAGATCATCAGTAGGTCCCAGATTGTCACATCCTTGACCAGGGCCCAATCACCTGTTTCCATTGGTAACACCCTGCCCAACCTCATTGTCTGTCTGGTAGCCAGACCAAGCGGGGGGTGTTTGTGTCATGAAATGCTCCTTGTTGTATTTTGTGTTTAGTTTAGTCAGGCAGATTTTTACTTCTTCTGGATGCCCTCCCTTACTCTGAGGTCTCATGAGAGAGTGAGAGATGCCATCAACTTCTCATCAGGCTCCTATATAAGGGGTGGTCTTTGTGAGCTGTGTCTGTGTCCTTTTGCATTCCAAGGTTTTAAGTTCTGTTGTTCTGAACCTAAGGAACATTAAATCATATGTTTATTCGAGAAACTGTGCCATAACCTTTCTGCTCCTGAGTTTACTCTGTCGGCCAAACAGTAACGTCTTTAGATTTAGGTATGCCTTGACTTTAAAAGGACCTACAGTAACTCCATTCTTGGTGACAGATGCCCTTACATCAGAGACTCTCATAAGCTCTTTTTGGTAAGTCCATCTCTAGTCTTTGGCTTCAAATTTAACTCTAGTCTCAAGTCAATGCCTTAGTCTTTTTACACACAGTTAATATTCATGTCTTACTATCAGCAATTATCATTATGCTACTTCAAATCAACTAATGGAGACACAATAAAAAAAAGACAAATAGCATTGTTTCAGTCCCAAAGCTCAAGTCTCCATTCCCTGTGGGTGGGACTCTAATATGACAAGTCCAAGTCCCCAATCCTGCCTCACATAACATTCTTTGTCTCTGAAGCTTCTGCCTTTCTTCCTGGTTTCATGTTTGATTGAATGTTTGTTGACATCAACAGTGAAACACTCAGGCAGTTATTGTTGCTCATCAAACAATCAATTGTTCGTCCTCTCTCATTATGGATCTTGGTTCTCTGATCCAGAACCGGCCTCTATAAACTGAAATCCCACAGGGAGGAAATCATTGTGCTTTCAGTGGTTTTATTTGCTTCTTCCGTTCTACACTTACACAAGCTAATTCAGTATTAAACATGTTAATGGCTCCTTTAAAAACATAACAGACAAACAATTAACGGAGATGAAAATATGCACAGGGAACAATAATGAGAAGAGCTACAGAAGTAAAGAAAAACTGCAAGAGTCGACAACACAAAACTGTGATGCAATTTATTAAAAACAAACAAACATAAATATAGCACATGTCAGTCATTACAAGTTCATTGTAACACTAATTAGCATTTTATCATAGCTTAATGTGAAACCTTGTTTTGTTTAGAGATGATGCACCACAAACAATGCAATGGGATCAGACAGAACACACACACTTCCCTTCTTCATCCTACACATGATCAGGACTTCAGTCTTTCATTTAGCTTCTATTGGTACTTCACAATATTTACTAAGTGTAGCTTTTTGTTTTACACACGAATTACATTAATGAAGAGTAACACATGAGGTATAAGAATCCAAGGATGAAGCACCGATAACAAGCTGAGGCAAACTGTTCAGACTGCACATGCAATTGTAAGTCTTTAGTGTCGGGATTTTCTTTGCAGGTTGGGAATTTGAGAAGATTGTCTGGATAACTTTCAACAGATGGTAGTGCAGGAGACTCTATGGAGTTCTGCCTTGTGAACTAATGAGTTTGCTCCAATCACACACCCAGATGGTGCCTGGAAAAAAATAAGGAAAGGCAAAAAGAGATGGACAAGGCAGGAGAATAAACAAGAGAGGAAGAAATAGAAGAGAAAGGGATATATGTAGAAAAAAGGAATGGGTTCATGATTGGATGAAGAGGATGGACAAAGACAAAACAATTGATAGGGGATATGGCAAAGAAAAAATTATGAATGGATGGATGAATGGACAGATGGATGAATGGACGGATTGAGGTGCAGATGAGTAGATGGACAGATTGATGGATAAACTGGTGGGTGGTTAAACGGATGGATGAACAGACTAATGGATGGATGGACAAAGGTATGGGTGGGCAGATGAATGGTTGGAAGGGCTGATTAGTGGATGGGTGTAACAATGGATTGATAGATGGATGTTGGATGAACAGGTGGGTAGATGGATAAATTGACAAATGAATAGATGGATGGATGGATGGATGGATGGATGGATGGATGGATGGATGGATGGATGGATGGATGGATGGATGGATGAATGGACCAATGGATGGACAGACTAATGGATGGATTGACATACAGATTGGTGGACAGATTGGTCTTGATGGTTGAATGTGGTTGGCAGATGGAGGAGCTATGATCCTGTCCTCAATCTTTATTTTTCTTCAGTTTTCCGACCAAGTTCTCCAATCATTAAGGAGGAATGATAGTAGGTGTGTTTTTTCTAAAATAACTTGGTCACAATTAAAAAAAGAGGTTGGTGTAGTCTGTTTATTTCAACTTTGTATTAAAAAACAATAAAAAGTAAATTTTAAAAATCTGAGCCAATAGTGGAATGGAAGGATGGAAATTTAACAGATTCTCTAACAATTGAGGCCCAAGCCCTCTAAAAGTGGGTGAAGAGCCATTATACAATAAGGTTATCATTTTCCTCCATCAAGTTCCAGGGCACATTTCAACATGAACAAAAGCTTACCCAAACTTCTACACATTTACTTTTAAGAAAATTGAGTTATTCAGTGGCAGGTGTCATTCCATGCTGCTTTCAGTTGTCCTCTAGTTTTTTTCTTTACTGCTGAAAACCTCATAGTTTCCCCTGGTGATGAATTTGATGCACTTGCGGTAGCAGTTCACAATGCGGGTTTGGCTGAGCTTAAAAGCCATGGACATGATGGCCATGCCCACAATGATGAACAGCGAGATGAGCATGAAGTAATTGGGGTGTTTGGGTATGATGTCGCCAAAACCAATAGTGGTGAGAGTGATGAAGCAGAAGTAGTACGGATCAAAATCTGTGAAGTCTTTTTCCCACAGAGGCAAAATCAGACCGCCGAGGCAAATGTAGGCAAATACGGCAAAAAGAATCAGCACAAAGGGAACGTCGAGCTGGTCCATTCCATCTCCTAATCCTGTGAAGTCCCACACGATAAATCCTTTGGGGGGGGTTGGAAGCTGATTCAGTTCTGGGCAGGAGAAGGTCCTGAGCAACGGGCCCTTCCTCTGTAAATTGTCCCTGGCGAGAATCTTTTCAAATATCTCTTTGTTGTTTTGGAGCTGGATGGACTTGTGGCGGACATCCGCCTGGCTGCGCAGCACCTGCCGAATATCGAGGGGCTCGAGGGCCACCACATCGCGGCTGAAAACAAAGGTGCCATCGTCGAGACCCTGGCGACGTGAGTCCGATGCTCTGTCCTGGGCTTTCCCTGGTGACCAGCTTTGGGAGCGCAGATCCTTAAAGAAAGCATGGGCCTGAACATAGGCTTTGGTCATCAGCAAAGCCAAAAAGTCTCCCACATCCAGTATGACCAATAGCATGAGCGGGATGCCCACCATGGCGTACAAGACACACGCCACCTTACCAGACAAGGTAACCGGGTAGATCTCCCCGTATCCTGCAAGCACAAAGCACAAACTGTGGGTTTTTGCATCAAAATAAAAAAGAAAAACTGTACAGGTGCATTCATGTGTGACCTCTGAGCAAAAAGCCTCCACTGTTGGGAAAAGCAGAAGCACCAACAACACTACTGATTCAGTTGCAATATATTAGACTGCTTACAATAGGCTCCGTGCACGAAAGTAAGGAGTTCTACTTCCGCCGCCTTGAGTGTGAGGCCGACCATTTCCGGTTTGCGACTTCTATAGCAGCGACACGGCAGATTTTAATTGCGAAAGATGGTATATTTCACCCATTTTCTACAAACAAGGTCTCCCGAAAATCGACGTGAACGACATCTACAGGATTGTCGACCAGTGCGTGGTTACATGGGCAAAATATAGTGTCGAAAATACCGAAAAGGAAATGAGTCCCGTTGTAAACAAACCTGTGCTGTCACATATTTATGCAGCAGCTCGGTAATATACGAGGCGATCTTCCAAACGTGCTTTTATTAATTTTATGAATATTATGAAGTGCCTGTTCGCTCATCATTTTATATTTAATCCTTGTGGTCAGTGCTTTTTTTGTGGAAGAAGAACAGAACTGAAGAACAACCCAGTGTTAGGAGAGGCTAACAACACGGGCTAACAACATCAGCCTTTATTTGTCGGGGCACAATTAGAAACACAATTCCATGTGTCGTGATTTTTTTGAACAGTTTCTAAGGACTGAGCGGCATTCTGCTCTGAAAAGCTCACACACACTGTGTGCTCTGCTCTGTCCTCGCGAGTCCGGCAGCCGCTAACCCAGAGCGGCGGCTCGGCTCGCAGTCCGAATTCTCACACATATCAAAACGCACAGCACCCTCCCCTCAAACACATTAATAAATCCGGCTGCTCTGCTCAGTCAGAGAGGTTCACCCGGTCCACTGGCACCGGAGCCCGAACGCAGAGCTCGGATGCCGGGTCCAGACGTCAGTAGTGAGCACGCATCCCCCCCGCATCTCCCTCATGAGGGGTGAAAGAGACGGGAGACCCAGCGGGGCTTTACGCGGGGCGTCCACAGAGCCGCTGGTGGGTCCCCTATGAGCTCACAAGCTTTCTCTCAGCGAAACACCGTCTATGCATGACGTAACCCAAAGCAGCAGCGACACACGATCGGAATGACCGTTTACATGAACAACGATCGGTATATCCCAGCTATCTCGATCGGAAAGAAATTTTGATCCGAACGAGTCTGACCGAGGCAAAGTATTCCGAACGGCGTGTTTACATGACGCATTTTCTTTCCGATTGCTGCAAAGACGAAACACGACTCGTCTTGCTTGGGGTGAAGTCCTCCCGGGGCCTGTTTCAGAAAGGAGGTTCAACCAACTCTGAGGTCAAACCTGAACTCTGAGTTGGTCAATCGAGAGATTGACAACTCTGAGTTTTCTGTTTCAGAGAAGCTGATCCGCGTTAGATCAATCAACTCTGAGTGGACTGATTCGGAGGTGAGCGTGCGCACCGCGACTATAAGAAGCCATTATCAATGGAGCGCAGATATCACGAGTCACCATGGCAACCGTGAAAAAAAGAGGTCTGCGTATTTGTCGCCAGCTGAACTTGACGTGCTGCTGCAGAGTTGCAGTGAATATGAGCAGATATTCCAGAAGAAAAGCAACACCGCTGCATCTGCAAAACAGAGACAGTTAGCGTGGAAAACATAGCTGCTCAAGTTAATGCCTAAGTTTGCATTTAAGTCATCGTTATAAAATATTGGCTGTAATAACTTTTTAAATAGCGTAAGGAGTGAAATAAAAAATGGCGATGTTTAGGTGTACTTTTGAAGTGTCATTCCTGGTGTAAATGCATGAAATGCTGCATAGTGTACAGAACCAATCTGGGGGGAAATGACTTTAACGTCGGTAATGTTTAGAGGACTTTTTTGTTAACCTTCCCCTCTTGCAAACGTTGGTCAGTTTAATATTAATACATGCAATTGTGTTTTTAAAGGTGAACTTTTGTCTACTGTTGAACCTTTCGCTGCGCAAAGACTTCCTTCTTTTCTCTCGTCTTTGCGACAGTGGTCAAAAGCGCAGGGGAGATTTCCTTCAGGGCCGAAGGGAATTCTCCTTCGGGGTTCACTTCCCGTTCGAAACCCTCAACCTCCAGAGCGGATTAAGAATGACTCCAAAACAGTTATTCTGGGAATGACACCTTCTCCGTCCTCCTCATCCGTGCTCACCACCCCCCCCCCCATCTGCACCTGCAATCGCCCCTCCCCTTGTCTCTCGTGGATCGCACCCCGCTCAGCACACACACGCTGCAACACTACCCCTGTATTGATCAAGTGGTATAGGTTTATATGGGATTAAGAAAGTAAGCAGTGCTAGAAAATTGTGTTTCCAAAAAGTAATTGTTACATTAATCTAATTCAATGTCCCTGATTTCATTTTCATGTAGATGCAATCCTGCAGGACTTAAAAGAACATGGCAGCAGCTAAAAATGAAGTATAAAAACATAATTCAATCAGGTCAAATGTGAGCATGTCATGGATGTAGGCTTTGTTGACAATATTTGACATATGAAACATCTACATAGCAAGACCTAAGGTTGTTTTCATTTTATATATGTGATTGACTGCAACGAAAAACGGTAACGCTCAAACAAAAACGTATGGGGAAATGACAAAACATCGAGTCGAGGTCAAAATCCTCGTACGACGTAAATATAATTCTCTAGGAATTAATGCAGCCTCCTCGTCTATTGGGTCCTCCAAAAAAGGACAAGCCATTCTTGTCACTTAGACCGTCTCTGTGTGACGGAAATGTGAGCAATGAAGGTTGAAGCGAAATATACCGCTTCGTCTTTAAAAAGGGGAGGGGACCGGCAAAAACTTCGAGTTTGGAGAATAAAACCTGCTCCCGACCAGGTTAGGTTCACAGCATAAGTAACCATGGATACGGACTCCGAGTAAAAGTTACCTCTCTTTCAGAAACGGGTTTGACTTACTCTGCTTTCTCTGGTTTGACAAACCTCCCATTCTGAAACGGAAAACCCAGGGTTTCCCTGATTTCCGGGTTTATGAACTCAGAGTTTACACTTAACCTCCTTTGTGAAACAGGCCCCCGCTGTGTTCACCATCCATTCGGCTCTCACCGTGACCGACACATCTACTGGAAAGCTATGAAAGCTTATAGTACTGTTGTACTGACAAATTCGCACACGGGTACACAACAATGTTGTGATGTCTTTGTCACGCGTTGAAACACCAAACGCCTCTCTTTTACCCGAAATCCGCTCCTATTTACTCAAAACTAGCAACTCAACAAAACTCCCCACAACAATAACACGACCAACAGGAAGTTGTCGGCCTCACACTCGAAACACGGAAGTTAACCGGAAGTTCTGTCGTGCACGTAGTCTATTAGGATTAAATTGAGTTACCTCTAAAATGACATTTTCCAAAACTGGAAACAGATTTAATTTGAGTTCAGTTCTAAAATCTGTTGGTGTCAGTTTAGTTATTGTCTGTAGAAGATGCTGTGGAATAAGGCCAGTGTGGCCACCAGAAAGCAGCAGTGTCAGAATCACACTCAATTCTTTATATCCTGGGAGTTCTGATGGTATTTCAGCAAACTTGAAGTCAAACACTCCAGTGCAGAGGTTTGTTGGGTGTGAATGCAGAGGAGGGGGGCAAACTGGGGATCAGAACATTAGTGTGAGCAGAGGCAGACCTGGTAGGGAGGAAATAGACCAGCCTTCATGGAGAACAAATGCCTCTTTCAGATTTTACTGACCTGTTTACTTCTTCTGAATCAAAGCTGCTGCTTGTTCTTTTCATTGTTTTCATTCTGCGTGACCCAAAGGTTTTCTCTACGTTTTCCTGTCCTTTACTATTCTAGGGTTTCTCTGTGCAAAACGTCTTCACTAAAGAATTACCAAACGTCTGCAGATCTGTTTGATGAAGTGAAAGTGGAGTTCTTCAAATTGGAGAACCGGCAAGATGAATGCATTGTTAAAGCACTCTCAGTGGTCTTTTAATTACGATCATGACGTTTTGTGACAAAAAAAAAAAAAACTCGTTTTCTAGGACAAAGTTTCTGCAGAGCAGCAGTAGTTCATTAGAAATTCACCTCTGAGTTGTGGGTGGGACCATTGGCATGACCCTGCCCCCTTCCAATCACCAATTCCTGAGAGCTCTCTTTTTCATTTTTTCATCTGCTCCTGATATACAACAATTTGAATAAAGGAATACTTAGAAATGCAAATTTGAGCTTAATGTTCTTTCATCAGACAAATGCCACAAAACCTGATTAAAAAAACACAATTTTCATTGGAGTGAGTCTTTAACAGCAACACTGCAACAGATGAGTATCCACAAATGTTCAGACATGAGTCTTATTCTGTAATGTTTTAGTAGTGAACAATATTATTTGGATGAACAACTGTTTATTGGTTGTAAATTTGCTTTCAACAGATTTCTGAAAGAACCAGTTTTATCAAATGCACAGATTTCCACATGGCCATGTCCCTTCATGTGAATCATCTCTTCTTTTACTGAGCCACTTCTCTTGATAGTAAAAAAAAAAAATAAGACACAGCACAAAGCCGAAGAGCAAATAACATAGAGGTTGGAAGTGTTCTTCTGCTGTATGGTCTGCTTATCCTGAGAGTACTGTGTGTTAATTGTATGGCTGGGTGATAAAACGATTTTATCAATTAATCTGAATTATTTGTTTTAGACGTTTTATTTTTGGGAAAATCAGGATTTTATTTTCCTGGTTCACTGCTTTCTCTGGATTCCGGTGTTCTAAATAAGGTCAGCCAACCAGTTTCTCGCAACATGCAGAAGCCGAAAAGAAAAAAAAAAGCTTGTTCTGCAAGGTAAAGTGCACGTGGCATGAGAAAGACCTTTCATCCCCTGTAACTTCCGCTAATCACCTCCGTGTATCGTTTGGCTGATGAAGCAGTGGAACATTTGCAATTTTTTAACAGGATCCAGAAGAACTGGAGGATAAACCTGCTGGACTCACAGCAGAAAGTTTTATAAAACAGTGTTGATTGAGAGATAGTGGTGTTGTTAGACACTGATGCAATGACAGTATGCTGATGAGCTGTTCCGTGTTTGGCCAGTATGTGACCACAAACTGGATTAATGTCAGAGAGCATTTATAAAGACTTTATTTTACAAATATAATTTTCAACATGAATCCATTTTGAGTGAAACTTTGTTAGTAGTGCCTTCGTACCATTACAGAGCCGGTGTTGAGCTGAAAGAAGCCCCCCCCCCCACCCCCTCGTGAGAGTGCTGCATTGTCAATGGCTGCTTCTTAACTATCAATGATGTTATAGAAAGAATCTAAAAAATTATAAAAAATGTTTTTAGGCTGTTTTGTTGTGATTTCATGAAAATAAAAATCAATTGGATGAAGAACATTTTCTGTCAATTTGTCCCGCTTTAATTACATTTTTTTCAAATAAGAAAAAAAGAAACAACTTGTTTGTGACTGAAAATAATACATTTCATGGACAGCGGGAAAACAGCAAAAGCAGAGAGCGAAGATTGATTAGAAAAATCTATTTCCTCTCTGTTTGCATTCAACATAATATCATTTGCTTAAGTAACAAAACAGCTGGTCGACCGTTTTTTGTCTACTGGGCAGCTTGAAGGCTGCTGTTGCCAAAAGTGTAGTGATTCTCTAGGTGAATCACTACACAAGATTTTTACAGCTTATATTTAGTTGACCTATGGGTTCTAGGCAATTTCCAAAGGAGAATTTGGAAATAAAATATTTTTTGCTAAATAAAAGTAAAAGGAGGTGAAACAAATAGATTAAGATTGAAAATTGACATTTGAATTGCGTATGAAAAAATCTGAGATTGTATTGTTTGGCCAGCCATCCTTCATCTACTTTCCCAGCTCATTTAAAATGAGAGCACTGGACTGATCAAGTCCGAAGACAACGTAAGAAAACACAATACTTAAAAATTGGAGATTCTAAAATTAAATATTGGCTCAAACAAAACCAAGTAAAAAAAGTCTATCTTTGATTGTTCTTCCAGTTAAAAAAAATCAGTAAACTGCTGTGGATAAAAGCATAAAAGCATTACGAATGACATCCACAAATAAACTTAACTTTTTTCCAGTATTCCCTATAAAGGAGTTAAGAGAAGAATAAATGAAACACAATATTCAAACTATCCCAGCATTTTCTTAAACAGACCAAAAATGCTGATGTATAAACAAGGGCTTAATTGTTCGAGTTTGTGGGAATCCAGTAAACAAACCAACAGATAACCTCTCTGCTTCAGTGGTGATGAAGAAAGTAGTCCAGTCTGTAAGTGCTTTGTCATCTCCTGAGCCATTAGCCATTAACTGACATCCTTCAACCACTTACATGGTTCTTCACTTAAGATGATTAGAGGTTACTTCTCGAAAGACTATGCCTTCACTTGAAATGCTACAGAGAACGTCATGATGAAAAGAGGCGTCACAGATCTTTGTGATGAGGGGGGACAAAAGTGAACTGAACAAAAGACGTCAACAAGGACGTGAACATAAAATGAAAAAGTAACGTTCAAGCACAAAACATGAAAGAAATATTTGTCTTTTTGCTCAGCTGTGACAGAATAAGGAGTCTCTGAAGCATCACGTGTCAGTCGGGAACTGTCCCACTAGACTGGCAGACGGGTGGTGGTTCCAATCACACTCCTCTGTCTCCCTGGGAAAGTCTATGCCAGGGTACTGTGGTGGAGAGTCTGATAGTCGAACCTCAGATTCAGGAACAACAGTGCGGTTTCCGTCCTGGTCGTGGAACACTGGACCAGGTCTACACCCTCTTTACGGTGCTGGAGGGTTCATGGGAGTTCGCTCATCAAGTCCATATGTGTTTTGTGGATTTGGAAGGGCGTACGACCGCATCCCCCGTGGTGTCCTGTGGAGGCTGCTCTAGAAGTATGGGGTCCGGGGAGCCTTACCAAAGGACGTCCAGTCTCAGGAGCCTGGTTCGCATTGCCGGCGGTAAGTCAGCCCCGTTCCTGGTGCATGTTGGACTCAAGCAGGGCTGACCTTTATCACCGGTTCTGTTCATAATCTCTATGAAGAGAATTTCTAGGTAGAGCTAGAGGCTGGAGGGGGTCTGGTTTGGGGACTACATAATTTCTTCTGCTCTCTGCAGATGATGTTGTCCTGTTGGCTTCATTGAGCCAGCTCGGCTGGTCAGGTTTGTGTGCGATTGGAAGAATTTCTGACCAATCAGCATCAACCTTTGCGTCCATGTCTGGGATTGGCTGGCTTTTGTGGCACATTTGTAATATGGTCCCCTGCTCTGTTTCCAGCACAGAAGAGAGAGACATTCTCCCAAGTGAACATTGTTTTGTTTGCATACATTTGTGAGTTTCAAGTACATTTTTCTGTTTGAAGTGCAAAATAACTTTTTGAGCACATGAAATTTTGAAAGATTCATGCTCAGAACAGTGAGTGTTGCACATGGAATAATGGCACAAAAATCACTCCATATTAATATAGCACCTGTACCAAAAATCCATAAAGACTTAAACAGAAAATGTACTTTTTTGTTTGCTTCTCATCTTTTCTTTCTTTATGTTTTTTTTCCTCTTACTTTTAAAGCAGAAAAACACATTCTCTGTGTAGCAGTTCAGATCCTAATGATGAATTAAAATAAACTTCTGTTGCATAAAGAATTAGACATTTTTTGACTCACCTACTGTTGTGAAAACTGTGCAGCAGAAAAACATTGACCCAAAAAACGTCCAGTTGTCGGGATTCTGGAACCAAATGGAATTAAATGTCTTCATCTTCTTTTCCACCTGTTCTACCATGCAGCTTTGAGAGCAGGAGGTATTCTCTGCGAATAAGAAAAAACTAAAATTACTTAACACAAAAGTTTAAAATCAAGACCATAAAATAAAATTAAAAAAAAAAAAACAATCTTTAAAGAACTTGTGGGGAAACTTACGACTGTGATTCCGGACAATATCAACAATTTCCCCTAGAAACTCGCGGTAGTCCTCCTGGATCTTGGAGGGCTTGTTTCCCCCTTCGATCCGCTGGAAGATGAGCGCACCCAGCACTGCGTACGCAACCAGCGTGCCGCACAGCGCCAGGTGCGGGAAAACTCTCCAGATGGGCGCCGCGCATTTCTCACACCCGCTTCCAGCGCTCATCCTCTTTTTCACTGACAAGCTGCTCCTTTTTTCACAGAAGCTTGAGGGGCGAAGCGCGCGCCTGCGCGTCACTGGAGAGAAAGGCAGAGGTCTGGCCAAGAGCGCGTGCCAGCTGCGAGACCGCGCGCCGCTGAAACGCAAACTGCTATGGCATGTGAGGAAGAGTGAGAACAGTTAGGTGCTGCATGCCTGTAAGACCAACATATAGAGAATAAAAACCTTAATATTAATACATACAGTAGTTTCAGAAAAAACACACCACAACTCGCCATTGTCAAATTAACATGTTCCATTAATTCACTCTATCTAGATATTTAAAAGCTATTTAATTTTTGATTTGGCAAACTTTGTGTCTGATGCAGGTACCAATTCATTGATAAAAGAGTGTGTTGGCATTTGCATAGTCTGCAAAAAAGAATGTATGTGTATTTTAAAGTAAAAAAAAAGGAAGGTATCAAAAATACTTTATTAATCTGACCATGAACTGGGCCCAAAGATAGCCAGCCCCAAGGTAGAATATCAGGGAGGCAAGCCTGAAAGTGTCATATCCTCCCAAACTCCTAAAATGCATAGAAAAAACCATCAGTTCGTCTATCCATTAATCTATATCTTGCAGTACCCTCCGTGTTTACTGGGCTTGGGACAGGCACAAGCAGGACACCGGTTTGTGCCCTATTCAGGCTGCATTTATCTTTTTTTCTTTCTTTTTATGTCTTTCTATTTGTCCATCCGCACCCTCATGGTATTTTTCGGGTTGTAATGTTTTGTTCTTTTAGTTAGTTTTGGATTTTTGCGGGCCATTACATTTGCTGTGGCAGTCACGGTATTTAGGGGAGGGCAGCCCCCGTTCCCCCTGCCTATATCCGCTATATCTGGCCTTGCCAGGAAGGACTCAAAAAGAATTAAGATCAAATGCTAAAAGTTCATAAATTGACGGATTGATCAGCGCAGCAATGGAAACAACTACATTCTAGTTTTAGAAGCATTTATATGTCTAAAGGCATTTTAAAATGCATTTATTGCATAAGTCTGCAACCTTTGACTGAAGATAAAAAAAAATTGAACCAACAATCTAAATATCTAAATACATCTAAACATATTTCAGATTGTTTTTTGTTGTTGTTGTAATTTTTAGTGATGGGCGTGAGTCTGTCACATCAAAATCCAAATTGTTTGAACAGGTTTTTTTTAGCTTTATACTTTTTATGCCTCAATGGGAACAGAGGGATCATCCAGAAGGTCAAAATATTTGAAAATGGCTAAAACACTTGTTTTTATTGCAGATTGGCTTCGGTCCAGAAAACAGCAGGTGGGAGTTTTTCCGACATCCCAGATCTCAAATCCTTTTACTAGGCTGGAGGAGATGTCTTTGAGGGCGAGAGTTGATCTGTGATGCTGTTCTTCTTATAGGCCGGCCTTTTGTCTGTCAGTAGGACCTCCTTAGTGTTTGGAAAAGCTTTGTGCTGCTTTTGCAGAATCCTCTTTTTCAAGCATTTTTTAAAAACTCTATGTGTTTACAGTCGAAGGTTCTTGGAGATGGTGAACCTCAAAAAAAGGTTTATTGATATAAATGACTTGAGGAGAGGATATGAGATTAAGAAGTTTTTCTTTCTTTCACACCTTTTGAAATGTATAAAACTTTACAGTTTTTATTCTAATTTTCTTTGGTCTGTTTTTATTGTCTTCAAAGTTAATTAACATTTAACTGATCAAATACTGGACTTCTTTTTTGTGACATTTGGCCTTAATATCTTTGGTTAGCATACATATTGGAAATTCACACATTTCAATTGATAACAATAATCTTTCCTTTATTTCAGTTTATTTTAAAGTCTTTTTAAACAATGACAAATGTTATACATAAAAAAACGTAACGAAAACCAAATAAAGTTAATAAATAATAATAATATTAAATAAAACTAAAACTATTTACGTTTTAATGTATACTCAATTGCAGTCCAGATTATTCCTATCATAACTGTAATTTATTTTCTACATTTTTTATTTTATCCCTCAAATGTAGCCCACATTTTGGTGTGAAACGGCTCCCTGTGTGCTATTCACTGTTTTTATTTTGTGTTGCTTTTTTTCCTGCCAAAGTGTTCCAACCTCTGGCCAACACCATCAACTAACTTGGTTAATCTGTTCACTATGCTATCTTTTGACTGCAATGCTAGAAACCTAAAGTTTCTAGCTAAAGGTCATTTGGTTATACATGGTGGTTGTAGTTTAATGGTGAGTATAAAATGAGGTGGAGGAGAGAGCAAAACCTCAACATCAATGAGATAAACAGGAAGTGATTATAAACAAGCCTTTCCTCCTTGCTTTTCAGAAAACACCCTGTGCAAGTGGTCCCCAGCAAATTCCTGGATGTTCACCTAAGCAGGAGCCTCACCTGGACTACAGTCAGATCACATTTGGTGAAAACGCCTTATAAGCTCCTCTATTTTCTCTGGAGGCTGAGAGCTGTTAGACTCAGAGGATCAGGTTTTGCCTTGTCCAGATGTGTGGGGAAGAGCCTTGTTACCTCCAGCATAATCGTGGGAGACATCAGCTGTTCTAAACAGGGCTGTGCAAGCTGCACAGAAGATTGTTGGAAGCAGTCTCCCCACCACTACGAACATCAACAACAGCAAATCTGGGAAGTGAGCTGATCGCATCAAGAGAGATTATTCACTCTGCATACACTCTCCTCACCCGCCTTTACTCAGGAGGGAGACTCCACTGCAGACCCACCAGACGGAGGAGCAGTTAGTTTCCTGCAGCTATCAGACTGCTGAGCAGCAGTGATGCTCTATAACCTCTCTGCATGGACATAAATGAGTTCCTGTCTGCACATCTGGGCACACTGTGACAGCCTCTCGCACAACTGCACATTTCCGTGACCTTTTGCACACACAAATACTGCAGTTTATTTATTTACTACTTTAAATTCTGCTGGTTTGTTGTTCATGTATTTTTTCTTTTTATTTGGTGTAGTTCCAGCTTGTTCTATGCTGCACAGAGACCACAGAAATGTTCAGCGTCTTTAAAATTAAGACCAAAATGACAATAAGGAATCCTGTTTGCTTCTGTGCTTTTACTTCTTGTAGCCTACCTTTTACTTTTGTGTCCTCCTATTAGTAGATGAAGCAAAATGAAATGAGGCCTTTAAAGTAGGACCGTGTAGCTGAAATGTTCTGAAAACAAAAATAACAAGAAAGAAAATATAGTTAGAACCATGAAATCACATCTGCTCAATACAACTGGATCCTTGGTAACTCAGAACTCCATCCAAAGTTTCTCAAATCTGGGATCCTTTATACCCTTCTTAGTCACACTCGTGTTCAGCCTTGGCGGATAAGACTTTAAAGAAAGCAGTGTTCATAAATTAAGTGATTTGAAATAAGGGGATCCACCCCCACACATTACACCTTCTGCCCACTCCCTCAAAGTGACAGTTTGTTCTGCAGTCCTCTCATCAGTCTCATCAGTGGAGCTTTAGATCAGCCGGAGAAGGGGAAGGTTACGCTGACCTGCCAATGCTTTTAACACATAACATAACAACATACTTCTTTCACATCCAGGCGTGAGCGAGGTGTTCCAGCAACAATCCTTAAATGGCGCCAATCTCACTTGTCAAAAAGGAGAGTTAAGGCCAGTTTTATCTCAATGACTTTACTTTGGTATGGAGTTCCTCAAGGCTCAATGTTGGAGACCTTTAGGTCCTTTGTTTTTTGTCACTTGAGTTTAACTGTTTTCCCTAAATTTTTAATATCTGATTCATGTGATAAAACTGTAGAATTATTCTATCTAATAGCAGGGTTGAAAGTACTATGTACCGGTATAAGATCTGGCGGAGTTACCAGGTACCGGCTGGAAGGTCAGCTGTGTGGCGGCTCTGTGCTGCTTTAACACTACAAAAGCAGCTGCAGGCTGATGCTGCTAAAACTCTGAACAAGGCAGCACTTTATCTCATCATTTTAGTAGTTTTTAGTGTCTTATCATCACTAAAAAAAGGTTGATCTACGTCCCTCTCTCCCCTCACCGCTTTTACTTGCTTATATGAATTTAAGTTCATTTTTGCACACTTTTCTGTGAATTGGTTTGTTTTAACCATCAATAAAATACAGACTGTTATTTGCCATCTTGTGCTTTGCTCTCATCCTCCTCATTTAACAAATGAATCTGTTAGTTCAAAAGGGGCCCAAGTCTACAATTTTTTTCAAAATAGAGATATTACATGTTCTATGGTCTTCAACAGAAGAGCTCAGATTATGTGCAAAAAAGGCCCAAATCCGTTGTAATGTATTGACTATGCTTGACATTTCAAATGCATTAAGTGCAAAATTCCTGGACTTGGGCCTCTCTTGCATGGGTTTAGCTTTATCCCATAGATGGCAGCACTAGTTATCCAATATGGTAGCACCCCTGTTTGATTCAAGAAGGGCCCAAGTCCAGAGACTTTAGTTTGCTAGTCCTCTGAAATTATAAAAGTGAGTTGCTACATATTGTAGCATTTGCAAGCTATGAAATGGTGCTAAATCTGGGTAAATTAATCATTTGGTGTAGCCTTCTTTTAAGCTATGCAATTAAAATCATTTCCTGGAAAAAAAAACCTCTTTGGACTTCAAATGCACTGATGCTTGAATAGGAATGGAAGAGATCTACCAAAGAGGCAGCTTCCATTGAAGTGCTGAAGTTTAAAGGGAACTGTCATTTGATTTACCCTCTGTCTCCACACAGAAGTGCGGTGTGTGGAGTGAGCATCATTCAGAGTAAAATGTCTTGTTCTCATATACATTAACAGGGATTAAAGCCACCATGTGATGATTAAAATAGTTATAGTGCAAGACAAGCTGTAAGAGAGCAGTGGGAGGATGGGAGACTTCTGACAAATGATATATGAATTCAAACATATTGAAACATATTTTTGGAAAAAAATTAAATGACCTAAAAGTAATGGTTAGGTGCTGATGACATTTAGCTTTTTTTTTTTTTATTAAACACACAGATTAATTGTTCATAGAATGAAGTGATTACCATAGACCACAAATTTTTTTAAAAAGGATTTTCACTGTAGAATTAGGTTTTTTAATCTAAATGAGCTGTCTATTCTGCAAAAACACAAAAACTCTTGGACATGCAATCTAAATTATTTTAAAATTTCTGCAGCACAATAAAATGAAATAAACTGGCTGGTGTATTGAGTGTACAAACTAATGCCTGTACATTTTTTGTGAACATTTTAAAACCAAAACTGAGCCAGTGTAAATTATTCATTTTTGGCATATTGTCTAAAATGGGTTTTTGTGGCTTCCACTCCTGCTCATGCTAGACTTTTGGTCAATCTGCTGTCTAATAAAGTGGAGTTCTGGTGCGCAGAGAACAAGTTTGTGTTAGTCTTGGTTCATGGTGCAAGCCTCCTTTTGACCGTCGTGTCCCCTGAAGCTGTAGCTGCATCAGAGGTGACTCCTTCATGCTGCACGGGTCTTTAGAAGCTTTAGACTTCTGAAAAATGTTTGCAAATCTGAAACTTTGCAAAAATCCAAAGATAGCAGAACTTACACTGCTGAACCTGAATGCATTTACAGTAATTGTAATGTGCAGTGATTGATACTCTCCCTGCAATTCAACTTTTCAGAACTTGTTAACACCCTAAGCTACAATTATTGGTCCATTACTGAGGACAGAGCTCAGAGGAAGAAGCCACTACTCCTCCTATCTTAAGGCATCATGGGAATTCATTTATTATATCTGCAACCTTTTAGTCATAAGAGATAGAAAGATCATGAAAGATCAGAAGCAGACAGCTTTCAGAGTTTTCTTGATCACCACTTTGTTTCAGATGCTGAGAAGGATAGGATGACAGGACAGGATACACGACATATTAAACCTAAAACGTGTAGAAAACACCTCAGATGGTCCTTACATGAATGGACTGAATCCAAACTTGTGGGCTTCCTATCATCCACATCACATCCATTCTCAGCCAAAACATACAGAGATGGATTTCAGGAATTAAACAGTAGCTCCAAACTTTTTACTTCTGAAAATGAAAGAATTTGAAGGACTGGAAATGAGCCACTTTAACAACCCCTCATGATCAGTTGCTCTTGACCCGTCAGATGCAAAAAGCTGCTGAAGAATTTCTATGCAGAGAGGCAAATAAGTATTTGAACCCTGTGTGATTTTGCAAGTTCTTCCACTCAAAAATCATGGAGGGGTCTGACCTTTTCATTTTAGGTGCATGTCCACTGTGAGACACAAAATCTTAAAAAAAGATCTGGAAATCACAGTGTATATAAAATAGAACTTTTTGGTCTAAGTCCCACTCGCCATGTTTGGAGGAAGAAGGGTGGTGAGTACCATCCCAAGAACACCATCCCTGCTGTGAAGCATGAGGGTGGAAGCATCATGCTATGGGGGTGTTTTTCTGCACATGCGACAGGACGTATTAAGGAGAGATTGACCAGGGCCATGTATTTCGAGATTTTGGGGAACAACCTCCTCCCCTCAGTTAGAGCATTGGAGGTCATGGCTGGGTCTTCCAACATGACCATGACCCGAAGCACACAGCTGAGACAACCAAGGTTCTGGAGTGGCCAAGTGTGTCTCCAGACCTCAACCCAAAGAAAATCTTTGGATGTACCTCAAACTCTGTTTTTCTTTCCAGAAACCTGACTGATCTAGAGAAGATCTGTGTGGAGGAGTGGACCAAAACCCTTCTTGCAGTGTGTGCAAACCTGGTAAAAAAACTACAGGAAACGTTTCACCTCTGTAATCGCAAACAAAGGCTACTGTATCAAATATTAACATTGAATCTCTCAGGTGTTGAAATACTTAATTACAGTAGTATCATACAAATAAATTATTTTAAAAAAATCATGCAATGTAATTTCCTGATTTTTTTTAGATGTCTCTCACAGTGGACATTCACCTAAAATGAAAATGTCAGACCCCTCCTTGATTTCTAAGTGAGAGAACTTGCAAAATCACAGGATATTCAAATACTTTCTTCTAATCTAATTAATACTTTCTACAAACACTAATCTTTGACTGTTTTTGTCGTTCAATGAATCAAACTTCAGCTCTTTTCCATTTTTAAAGGATGATGAGCACAACAGGAGTTTCCAGAATGTTGCCACTCTGAAATGCACCATTTGAACAGATGTGCTCATCAGTGCTGACTCCTTATCACGTTCTGTCACAGTCTTAAACAAAGACAGTCAAAGAACACGACACTAGGCCTCGCTCTGAGCTTTTTAAGGTAATCTGAATGGGTTGTGTCCATGTGAATGTGATTTGTTTTGGGTGAAGCTCAGAGGCTCACAGGCCTCCCTCAGACATGATCATTCATTAATGACTATGTTTATCTTTAGGACTTCACTTAGAAGGCCATGCTAAACAACAGTGTCAACATGACACATGAAGACCACTGAACAAGTCCTTTTTTCCTAAAATCTGTCATCTGGTCCAGTGTGTGTCTTTTTTTTTTATTTAAGAAGACTTTTTCAAATTCCTAAAAATTTCCTAAATAAATCACAGATGTTGAACACTCTGACTTCTCTTCATTCCAATACTCACCTATGGTCATGAGCTCTGGGTCATGACTGAAAGAAAGATGCCCAGAATACAAGCGGCTGAAAGTTCTTCCTCTGTAGGAAGGCTTGCCGCTCCGTTAGAAATAGGGTGGGAAGCTCGGAGTAGAACCGCTGTTCTTCCACACTGAGAAGAGCCACATGATTCTGATGCCTCCGGACGCCTCCCTGAGGAGGTGTTCCGGGCCTGTCCCACTTTGTGGAGGCCCCGGGAAACACCCAGGACACATTGGAGAGACTATTTGTCTTGGCTGGCCTGGAAAAATCCCAGGGTCCCCCAAAAGAAGCTGGAAGAGGTGGTCTGGGAGAGGGAAGTCTGGGCATCATTGCTTAGACTGCTGCCCCCACCACCCGGTCCCGGATGAGTGGAAGAAGATGGATGGACAGAAGTCTTTTGATTGTCTTCATTGGTATTTTCTGTTTTGAATGCTTGAAATGAACCAAATCCAAAATACATTAAAAATTGATCTCCAACAGGAAACAGCTTGTGACTGTGGTAATCAAACTCATAAAGCTGTTAGAGGAGCTCAATTTGTGGATCATCTGCTCTTCAGAGAAGCATTGAGGAAGAATGACATTTTTATCCCAAGTTTATGCAAAAAAGGCTTTTGCTTCATAAATGTTCATACTTTTCTGACACTGTCTTCTCATTGAGATTGATTTATACTCAGTTTCATTTTTTAACTCAGGTGAGGCCTGATCCTGATCTCACCTGCAGCTGTCTGTTATTTGCTCGTTAGGCTGTGATTGGTCAGTATTGGTCTGCTCACATTTATAACCCCTCACTCACTAAGGTTTTCCATACTCTGGTGCTCACCATGGAGTCTGTGAGGTGCTTCCTGAGGTAGGAACAGAGTCTTGGCCCTAGTTTGGGTAGTGCCATGAGTTTAATGCTTTTCTCATTTCTAGGGTTTCCTTTCTTGCATTGCTGGTTTCTGAGTCCTGTGGCTTTCCTGCTAAAGGTAATGCTTCATTTTTGTGCTGCTGATGTGGTCAGAAATATGCCAGTTTGTTTGTAAATGTGTCTCTTGGCCTTTTAGGCTCAAAGGCCACAGATGGTGACAGCAGCACAAATGCTGCAGGTTCCTACAGAGCAGTGGAGAGGAGCCACTCTGCACCTTTTCGGAGCTCCTTTGCAGGTGGTGTCTCTCAGCCAGTTCACTCACCAATGCAGGATCTGAACCTTGTCCAGTTTGTTCCATCAGCTGGTCAAGGCTCTGTCATGCCTGTGGAGGGGTATTCTGTAGCCTCCCTGCCTGTCCAGACTGAACTTCCTGCTGCAGTGTTTTACAATGCTCCTGTCTCTCAGCCTGCAGTGGTTTCCCCACAGCCTGGAGGGGTTCAAGCTGGCATGCCAGGTAACTAAGCTAATGTAACGCTTACACTGGACAAAATCTGAACTGAAGTTCTCTTTGCAGAAACTAGGTGGGTCGTTGCTCCCCCAACATTTTCTGAACAAGCTGAAACCATGGGATCTGGGGAATTTCTCCCACCGGCCCCTCAACCTCAGCCTGGACCTGTCCTCCAGTCTGGAGAGACCTCCAATATTGTGAAGGAAGCTGAACTTGGCAACTACCAGCAGCAGACGGAAGAGTTTGGTTACCCGGCAGAGCCCGTGCAGCCTGGAGCTGCTTTCACCAGCGTGCTTGTTCCAGGCCAAGGACTTGGTGGTTTCTGGGGTTCTCCTTATCCTGGCTTTGACTACAGGCTCCTGTATGGTCTGTACCCTCCTGGCACCTACACCACCTTCAGCCAGAACCATGAGAAGGGCAAAGACTACTACCAATCCATCCACTACTTGAAGGAGCATGTTTCTGAAGACCAAGGTCCTCAACAGCAGCAGCTTCAGCAGAAGCTCTACAGCTAGTCATGCTATGGTTGAGTTGTGCTTGACTCTAGAATAAAATGCTTTAACTTAATCATGGCTTTCTGTAATGTATCCAAATGGAGCCTGTAGAGGTTTTGAAATTATAACATCTGACTGGATGCCATTGCTGTCTCTGAAAACACGATGCAAGGAAGTGGTTGTGTGGATTGCTTAAACATGGCACTGTCCACACTGCACGGGATGCAGACTGAATTGGCTTCATTTAATGGAAGTAAAGCGTTTCCCATGGGTGACATGGAACCTGCTCCGTCCAGTTCTATTCAGTTGCTGGTCTGCAGAATGCTACACACTACTTGGGTGCAGCTAGAACCACCTAGAGTTGAATCCACTTAAAACTGCCCCACAAACTTCACAGACTTGCAGGTTTCTAGGGTTCACAACCTTAAGTGGGCCTCCCATATTGGAAGGCGGGTAAAGGTTGTACTTCAAGTGTAACAAGCTCAAGAGCTCCTGGTCATTCTCTTGATATATCCCTTCATGGGTTGCCACAGCCAATCAACTTGAACCAATTCACATGCTTGGTTTGGCAGAATTTTGCATTGGATGCCCTTGACCCAACTTTTCTCTGGGCTGGGGACTGCTTCAAGGATACCCACATTTGGGAGGGAGGTACATAGTTGGTCATTGGTGTGAAGGATCCTGCTTGGACCCCTGAAATCTCATATTTAAAGAATACTCCCCTCAGGCCAGTGTTTCAGGGTCTTTACGCCAAAACCACTCACCACAAGGACAGCTTCCCTGAGATGTTGCTCTGAACAGAGTGAAACCTCAAACATGAGAACTTTTAAACCAGCTTAAATGTTTTTTTTTCTTCAACTGAGACAATTCCAAGTACAATACAGTATTACAGGTGTAGTACACATATCAAAACTACATTTTTCAAGCTAACCACAGCATAAAGCAGTGTAAAAATATCTTAAAATAACAAAATTAAAATACGCTTCTGCTAATCAAATAATACATTTAAAAACTAGTCTAAACATTTTTGATAACTTCCAGTTACATGTATTTTTAATTTTTCTATCGAAGCCAAATATATGTTTAATTGTTTAAAACATTTTTGTAAAGGGATTTTATCTGACCATTTTGTCTCAGAATTTTTTTTTTGTTTCACTGGAATGGGAAATTGGATCAGCAAAGACCCAACCAATATCCATCTCTAGAAAATCTTACATTTTCCCAAATATGTTTGAGTTTTGCAGATCAAAAATTATTTGATTGTTATATATTTATTTGGTGATACAAAGATTGTATTCCAAAACTTGCTGTTTTTATTTTCTGTCCTGTCTCTGTCTTTGTCTGCATTGTCCTTTTTACATAAGAGCATAAGACACTATAGCCAAATTCCTTGTATGTGTGGACTAGTTCTTGGCCAAAAAAGCTGATTCTGAAGTACCAGTTGCATTCTTGAGTTTTAATTTGAGAGGAAATGTCGCCCCCAAGTGGTTTCCAAATAAAATGCTACTAAACACCAAACCTTCTCAAAAGATAAACTATGGGGTCAAAACAGTCTCAGATTGAAATGAACATACAACTAGATAGTACATTTCAAAAACAGGGAGTGCAAATTTGCAAGATTTGGAAAAAAGTTAATTTGAAACTTGAATAAAAAGAGAAAAATTAAACCTAAAACTGTTGCCAAATAAAAAAAAGTAATGTTCGTTTTTTACAGCTGCTGTTTTTGTTTCTCCCTCTTTGGTTTTACTTCTCAATGTAGAGGTTAATCTTTGTTTCTATTAATACTGGTTACCTTCAGGCCTCCACAGAAATCACATCATGTCTGGATCTTCTGGTGGTTTCTTTTAATTTTGTAACTGTTGATACATCTCTGCTATGGCTAGGCAATATGGATGCGTCTAAAACAAGTTTTTTTCGTTTCGGCTTTCCCTTCAGGGGTCACCACAGCGAATCAGCTTCCTCCATCTAACCCCGTCTTCTGCATCCTCTACTCCAACACTCGTGTCTTCGTTCACTGCATCCATAAACCTCCTCTTTGGTTTTCCTCTAGACCTCTTGTCTGGCAGCTCTAGACTCAGCATCCTTCAACCATTATATTTATTGTCTCTCCTCTGAACAGGTCTGATCCATCTCAGTTTGGCCGCCTGGACTTTATCTCCAAAATCTCTATCATGTTCTGTCCCTCTGATGTCCTCATTACTGGTCCATCCCGGTCCTTCCCAAAGAGAACCTCAGCATCTTCATCTCTGCTACCTCCAGTTCTGCTTCCTGTCTTTTCCTCAGTGCCACTGTCTCTAGGCCCAACAACATGGCTGCTCTCATCACAGTTTTTTTCCCATCTTTCCTTTCATTTGAACTGAAACTATTCTATCACACATCACAACTGGCACTTTTCTCCACCCTTTCCAGCCTGCCAGCACTCGCGTCTTCACTTCTTTTCCAGACACTCCATTACTCTGGACTCTTGACCCTAGAATTCTTCATATCACCATTGCAAACAGAAAGGGGCTCAGAGAAGACCACTGATGTAATCCCATTTACACCTTGAACTCCTCTGTCACCCCTACAGTTAGTGTCCCTAGAGTACGCCTCATCACCAACATATTCCTCTGTCACTCCAGACTTCCTCATACAATACCCCAGTTCTTCTCTGTCACCCTATCATAAACCTTCTCCAGATCTTCAAAGACACAGTGAAGCTCTCTCTGAACTTCTCTGTACTTTTCTATCAACACACTCGTGCCAAATACTGCATCTTCAGTGCTCTTTTGTGGCATGAAACCATACTGTTGTTCACAAATGTTCATTTCTGCTCTTAGTCTAGCTTCAATCACTCTTTCCCATGACTTCATTGTGTGACTCATCAGCTTTATTCCTCTGTGTAGTTGCCACGACTCTGCACTTTATTCTTAAAAATGGGCACCATCACATTCCTCCTCCAGTCCTCTGGCATCTTCTCACCACCTAAGATCCTGTTGAACAACCCAATCGAAAACTCCACTGCCATCTCTCTTAGACACATTCATACCTCCACAGGTATATATATCATCAGGACCAACCGCCTGATCCACTGCACTATCCAATCATAGCATGCAAGCCATTATAAATCCCTTGTCTGGCTTTTCATTTTCTTCCTGTTTCAGCTTCTAACAGTTTGTCCTGTTTTCTGCCTTTGGCCTTTCTTTCTTCATCTTCTTCACCACAATGAGATCCTGGGTTGGACCCCTTCTTGGCTACATTTAACTGAAGAGACAAACAAACGTTATTAGACTGACCTACCTAATTGGAAACAGAAGGGAAAATGCACAGTGGCTGATGAGAACAACTAGACAAACAAGGGGGGGACTAAAAAGACTAAGACAACCCAGCCAGCATGGCCAAGTGCCCCATGTGGTTTAAAAGTTTGAAGAAAAGTGGGCACAGGGGGCTACTTGGCTTTGCTGCCTGGGAAGCTACAACCTACAGAATACAGCAAACAAACAGTTTACCATATCCTATGGTAAACAAACTTACGAAAATAATGAAGCTAATGAACATCAAGTAAAATTTAAAGTAAATCAACTTTAGGCATAAACAGTTTTTGTTCTCCTCTGGGAGAGAACAGTCCAATTAGCTGCCTGCTGAATATAAGGCTTCTGCTGACTGGCATGCAATGTTGTCAGGCCGGACTGGATGTTCCAGCAGCAGATGGCAGCAGCAGCAGCAGTCACAGGGGTCCCCTCAGCACCGGTAATGTAAAGACAACATAACAATAAATAATGAAAGGAAATTGAAATAAAGCTTGAAATATGTTATGTCATGTTATAAATCAAACAGTTGCATGATTTATATGGGTCTTATTTTTGCAAAAGAATAATTTTGAACTGAGAGAATATCTGTAGTACGGTGCAGTTGTTACTACCCTGATGGGGTGGCAGTGTAAGCAGCCATAACAATCTGAAAAGCTTCATTAGTCTGAACTTTAGTTTGAAAATTTGCCTTTTTTTTTAAATAGTTGAAAGATCGACGTGAGAGCAAAGCTGAAATCAGAAACCTTTTGTGTAACCTTTACTGACACACTTCAGACTTGCAGACTAATTTATTAGACTCTGAAAGACATATACAATGAGTAAGAAGATTAAAATAATACAGAAAAGCCATGCAATTTTTGGTTCATAATATAGATTCAAGCTTCTGATTCAGCAGCTATTGTTTACTGGTTCAAACAAAACAAACAGAAAATTTGCATCATCACACATTATAATTTCTTAAAACTCCACTCTGATCATCGTTTGGAAGATATTGAAAAAAATATCAGAAAACTAACTTAAAACCATTTTTCTTATAAAAACATTCCTCATCGTTTAAGCACGACACGAGGAAATGTTTTATTTGATTTCATTTCATTTTGCAAAGCATTTAGTTTATATTAGATATCAACTACCATCTTCACTAAATCATGCACTCGTTAGTTTGTTGACGGTCCCTAAAGTCACTGCTGAATGTCTGTCGAATTTCCAACCTAGAACTAACTGCACCGCGGCAATACTAACTACTTTTTTTGCTTGGTTTCTAGGCAGTCTGTTTATGAATAAATGTATTTATTTTTTTTGTTTTTAACCGAAAAAAAACAAGAAGATTGATATCCATTTGATATCAATGTTAATGCGTGATTGTCGTGTCCTTCTCTGGTTCTGATCTAGTTTGGGTCAGGTTCTCATCCGGTTGTCGTGAGGACTCTCCTGTTTGCTGTTTTAGCTCCATTGTTGCGGGTCTCATGCGGGATGTGTGGTATGTCTGTTTGGAGAGGGCACTGACTGGAAGAAAGGGGCTGTGACGTCAGCGGCGGCTCGTTCCATAGAAAGCCTTCATCCGCGCTGCGGCCGCTCAGCTGCTGCGTCTGCGCCTTAGGTAGGACATCGCTTCTCTGCTCCTCACCAGCACAGCGCTCCTTTTAGCTTTCTTTCTTTTCTTTTTTTTTTTTTTTTTCAAATCCCCGTTCCTGCAGGATTTTCCAAGCGGCCCCTCTGACCCTATAGGACCTCCCTGGGCTCCGAGGACCGCGCCATGGGGGTCCTGGATGCGCTGCGCCAGTTCAGACTGATCCAGTGGCTCCGAGAGGAGCGCCAGTCTCGGAAGCTGATTCTCTTCATAGTTTTCGTGGCTCTGCTGCTGGACAACATGCTGCTGACTGTGGTTGGTAGGTGCGCTCCTCAACTTTTCCTCTTTGCGCACCTATAGCGCGCGAGCTGCCGCGCAGTCAGCGCACGGAGAGACTGGTTATTATTACAAGAATTGTGATTATAAACAACTTACAATCAACTGGAAACCACATTTGGTTGGGAAAAGTGTCTAATTCTGCATCCAGTCTATGAGACTCCCCGTTGATTTTACTAAGCTGTCAAAAGTGAAGACTTTGGTGATGTATTGGTGCAGAGTAGTGGACATTTTGTCCAATGCGCTCTGATGCATCTGCGTTTAGGTTCTTTTGTTCCGCAAACAAAGGCTTATAAAAAGCAGGTATCATTTACAAAGCCAAACAAACTGCTTTATTCAATCCAACATAAAAGCATATTTGAATACGACTCGTAATTTGATTCCATGAGGTAAAAAAAAAAAAAAACCACACAGATAATTCGAATAAAATAACATATTTTAACAATACAAATCAAATCATATGGAGTAGCTAATATGTCTTAAAAAGTTCAAGTGCCAGTTTAGATTTTAACGATGTCTCTTTCCTTTTAGCTCTTTATTTCTGTATTTTGTAATGCTTAAGTGTGCTTGTTTTAAAGAAGGAACTTGTTTTTAGCTAAGTATTAATATTTCCAATGACTGAATTGACAAACATTTACATAACATTTATTCTTTTTGCTGACACTTTTAAACGTTTATATTTATGCATATCAGTTCATGAATTAAAACTGCAAATTTATGATTAACGAAACGTTCTAATTCAAATGTTAAAAAGAAACCGGGGGTGTAGCGATTCATTTTAACGATGATTCAGTTCATATCATATTTGTGGTTGAGGATCCGATTCATAGTAGATATCGGGTCATTTCGAATGATCCGATTCACTGAACTAAATTCGATCCAGGACATCTTCAGTCAAAACTTCAACCAGTGTTAAAAAAATAAAATAATTCAACCAGTGTGACTCAGAGATAAATACCTAAATATTGAACAGTGTAGGTGAAGATTCCAGATTCATTGTATTTCTTTAATCAAGTCTAAATTTAAATAGGTACAAACAAACATGTAAACAAAAATGAGTGGCAAATCCGCTCACATTATAGTCCACTGTTGGTTTCCACATTAAAATAATCCAAAGTGACAAGTTTTGAGCTAATTTCTGTGCAATAATTATAGGACTGTGATAGGGCTGGGCGATATGGCCTAAAAATAAAATCTCCGATTTTATTTTTTTTAATTTGATTTCCGATTTTTTTCCCGATTTTTTTTTTCCGCCCACCCTACTTAAGGAAAGCAATACATACAAACGGCAGACAAGTTCAAGCAAATTTTGCTTTTATTTAATCAAACCCAAGACAAATGTGACCCCCATTTCTGGCATGAATAATAAATAAACGAACACACTCTTGGATTCAAAGTTAAGTATAAGATTTTTCTTCTTCTCACTCCCTTTTGGATTTGTGTTTAAATAATTGTCTTGTTTTATATAACTTTTGTCTGGTTTTTGTCTAATTTCGTTATTCTAAACTTGTTTTCACTTATCCAAAATAAAAAGGTTACTGTACTTCTTTACTTAAAGTCCCAGCTGTGTTCTAAGTCCCACTTTGTAGTCTGGACTAAAATGAGACAAACATTCACCTTGACAGTAGCACCATTTTCTAAAGGATTAACAATATAGCTCATATCTGGGCTCTAAGGTTATAATTAAATAAAGAAACCCCGTCTTTTCCACGGAGAAGATGATGACCCAGCAGGAGTCGCGGTCAGACCCCCCCCCCCCCTCGCGGCCACCTCCTCCGAACACAAAATCCTAAAGCGGCCGCGTCACAAATGAATATATCGGTAAAAGTAATAATTACAACGCAGTATTCTTTATTAACAAATAACAGTAAAAACTAATGAACTAACTATTCCGGCGTTGTAGAATGAGTATATATTTCTGTGTCAGGGCGCGTGCGTGTTTAAGAGGACTGAGCGCATGCCACGCGAGCGCGCGTGAAAGCCTTTGACTCCGATGGGCTAGGCAGCGTGGGGGGGAGTCTCTTCCTTCCAAACAACAAACTTCCCACTGTCGCCGGTAGCCATGCTGTCGCTAGCTGCTTCGTGCGTCGATTGTCGCCGTGTGATACTAACGCTACGGAAGCTCTGGGGAGCCAAAAATGCGCCACATATAAACTCGATTTAGTTATTTTTGAAATCGTCCGTAACAAAAAATTCGAATTAATTCATTTGATCGATTTATCGCCGAGGCCTAGACTGTGAAATTATCATGGGACTGTGCGACACTGTGATACATTCTCCTCTGTGCAAAACTCAATAGGAATCATATTCATATTGTCTCTTACTTCCCGTCTTTCCCACTGTAAACGGCTGGCCCGGGACCAGAGACACAAATTTCGTGTTATCCCTGTGGTGAAATGACAATAAAGAATCCGGAATTATTAGAACATTCTACCACACTGTATGGTCACATGTGTTTGATAAACATATAAATAAACAAGGAGGAGATGTGTAAAAAATGTTTTTATTAAAGTCAAACTGTTTCCACACGTCGAACTGGAATGATGGACTGATCAGTTTTTGCTGCACTCGTGTGTGTTCTGCTGTGATGCACTTAGTCATTTTCATGTTACAGTAAAATAATCCTATATCATGTCTCAGTCCAAATGATATTTTCCAATACAGCTAATCGATTTGTCACATTTATAAATTAATTTCAACGGTGAGGGTGGATTTGATTCAATTGCATTAACAACTTTCCTCAGACAGATTGATCTGGTTAGATCATAGGAATAAAAATAGATTCATTAATTAAGTCGAAAACATTTTATCAAAGCATTTCTGGCAAAAGAAATAAATAAATAAAAGCCCACAAAGGAACTCAGAGCGACAGGAAACAAACTATTTTACAATAATGCATTACCATTAAACAAACATACTCTGTGGTGTGGAAAAATCTAATGTGATGATGTTGAGTGAAATCTGTAAAGCAAAAAAAACAAAAAAAAAGACTGTCATCCAGAGATATTACTAAACATGAAGAGGAGTGTCTAAGCAATTCCCCTAAAACTGCTAGTTTTGAGTAGATCACTGGTACAGTCATCCTCCTCTAACCTTTCTCTGTAGATCATAATGTTGATGACAAGGAACAGGTGGAGGACCATCCAGAGAGGTGGAGGTTTCCTCAAAAAAGGAGAGGAATGAAGGTCATCAGAAGCAAGACAGATTATCTGTGTAAAAAAAGAGATATTTGAGTGGAACAGTGAGGTTACAGGGAGCAGAGGGAAGGAGGTGGGGGACTTTTAGACAACAGTCCAGAGCAACAAAGAGTTTGGTAAAGAGGTGAAAAGGTGTGTGCAAATAGGTAGGTACGGGTGGAGGAAGGTTTCAAATGTGATGTGTGACTAAAGAGTGCAATCAAGAATGAAAGTAAAGGGGGTGAGAGCAGCCATGTTGTTGGTTTAGAGACTATGATGCAGAGACAGAGCTGGGGGTAGCAGAAATGAAGAGGTTGAGATTTTCTTTGGGAGTGACCAGGATGGATAGAATCAGAAATGAAGCCATCAGAGGAAAAAATGAATGGAGGTAGATTAAGATGATTTGGACACACTGAGAGGAGGAACGATGATGATGGCAAAAGGACACTGAGGTTTGCAGATCCAAGAAGAAGAACTGGAGGAAGACCAAAGAGGATGTTCATGGTTGTAAGTCAAGGAGGACGCATGATTATGTCGGTGAGAAGGACACGGAGGAGAGGATTAGATGGTGGAGAGTGATTCAACGGATGTGGCAACCCCTGAATGGAGCAGCCGAAAGACATGGAAGAATGACTGTGATGCTCCTCATCCTGCTCATTAGCATGACTCACCTCCACTGAAACAATCCTCTTCCTGCCTGTGTGCTCTAAGGAAGCAGTTCTGATGCAGCCCTTATGTCAGGTCGGTAGAGAAGCATCTTAGAAGATCACTAAGACAGACAGAGAGGAACAGCAGCGTTCTGGAGATCCTACTGGAACAGACAACTGTAGAAACATTTTCTTTAGAGCAGACAGGTGAAAGCTTCAGGTAACCTGAACATGGCTTGATTCTGACTGCAGTTACATCCGGGATTAAAAATGGAGAACCACTGAGAAAGGGTGAACTGCTATTTAAGTCACAAGATTAAAACATCACATCCACTAATCCAGGACCGGGTTGCAGGGGCAGCAGTCTGAGTCAAAAATGCCTAGACTTTCCTCTCCTGTCTACTCCAAACTCTCCGGGTGACCAAGCTTCTCACCCTATTTCTAAGGGAACGCCCAGCCACCCCACAGAGGAAGCTCATTTCATCCTCTCGCATTTGGGACCTCGTTCTTTTGGTCATGACCCGTAACTCATGACCATATTTGAGTGTTGGAACAAAGATCGACTGGTAAATTGAGAGCTTTGCTTTTTGGCTTAGCTGTCACTTCACCACAACGGACAAGTACAGAGGACGCATAATGGTGCATGCCGCACCAATCCGCCTGCTGATCTCATGCTATGGTCTTCCCTCACTCACGAACAAGACCTCAAGATACTTAAACTTCTACTCCCCCAGAGAGGACAAACTACCGTTTTCCGGTTGAGGACCATGGCCACTGACATAGCTTCACACGCAGCCGCGAACTGCCCCAATGCATGGTAGAGGGCCTGGCTTGATGAAGCCAACAGGACAACATCATTGGCAAAGAGCAGAGAGGAAATCCTGTGGTCCTCAAACCAGACCCTCTCCAGGCCCTGGCTGCATCTAGAAAGTCTGTCGATAAAGATTATGAACAGAACCGGTGACTTACTGCGGGCTGTTAGAAAACAAGCTCCTGCTTCGGTCATACAGAGACCAGACAGCCCTAAGGCTCCCCAGACCCCATACTCCCAACTAAAAACATTCAACAAACAGGTTAGCGAACAGCTAAAGCTGACAGAGAACACTTGCAGGAATTTGTGACAGGAAACGGCTGCTGATCTGATGGGAGAGGCAGACCTGCAAGGAACACTACTAACTGAAAAAACAGAGTCAAACAAGACAAATCACAACACTAGAATGTGTGATTGCTGAAAGCATGCTGATGATATTTCTTGTGTCTTTGTAGTTTTCTATGGTTCTGTTACACTAGTAACTAGTACCTGTGCAGAAAAATGGTCGGCAGGTGTCTTAGACGTTTTCAGCACTTTAACCTCATCTTGTTTGCTGTGATTTGCTGAGGCAGCAGGCTGAATGCCGCTGAGTCAAACGGAACGTATAAACTGATCTGTGAGGTGGGAGTGAAACTAGATTTACTTAGAGACAGTGATGGAGTGAAGGATTCTTTAAAAACTAACGCCACCTGTCCTCTCCATCAGCTCCTGGTCCAATACAGGAGCACATGGACAGCTAAACTAAGACACACTGATCATTTGCACAGCAATCTAACTGGACCATAGGTAGCTTTTTCTTTGTTTGATTCATGTTTGGTGGTCATACCTTTGCCAAAAACACAATTTTCCCCTGGGAAAAATAAAGTATTATGATTCTCTGGCTCTGCTGTAAAACATTCTCCGCCAGTTGAAGTAAAAGGATGCAGTCTGTCTTAAAATTTTTCCGGCACGATAAAATATATTCATGATGAATTGAAGAAAAAAATGCATGAGGTTAGTAGAGATGCCTGTTGTTTAATGGCACTTTGAGCAAACATTTATAGGTTGCCTCTGGCTCATTAGCAAAATGTAATGCAGTAAGTTAATTCTTTTTAAGCATTAGGAAATTGCAAAAGTCCCACTCACTTAATCTGCAACACAAGCCCTAGAGACCCAACCTAATGAAAATTGTGTTTTTGCTGTTTTTAACATGTTCTTGTAGCATTTTCTTGATGACAGAGGACATGTATGAAAAAAAATCGGATTAAAATTTTGTTTTTTGAGTACGGTATGTATTTAAATTGTTGTGAATCAGGAGCAGACAAAAATGCCTTTTTGAAAAAGCCTGTAGTTACATAAAATCTACAATCGACATGCCACAACCTCCTTGCTCGGCTCCATTCTGATGCATCCACTTGCAGACAGATAGATCCACGTACGCCTTTGCGTTCCTCGTCTGAGCTGAATCTGACTTGAAAGTACGGCTTGAAATCTCTGATGTTGATCGCCGTTTTTGTTGCACTGGTAATGTTAGGTTTTGGTTTTGATGGGCTGTAAGGCAGCGGGAGGGTGTGTAAACAAATGGATGATGGGAAATGGTGGCAGGTTCACTCTGCACCAACCCTTCCGCCCACAACTCAGATGTGAATTTCTAATAAACTACTGCTGCTCTGCAGAAACTATGACCTAGAAAATGACCCAGGTTTTTGGATTTTGGCTAAATTCGGCATAATTCCAATTAAAAGAAAGCTGGAAAAAATGTGAGAATAGATGAAAGGATGACCAGAGTGCGACTTTAAAATAAATTGGAATTTGTTTTAAGGATTCATCAGAATGATTGAGACCTTAACGTTTGTTGTGTACTCATGAGGGATGGACCAGGATTAATAAATATTAGATCGCTTGTAATCTATAGGAAACTAAAAGTGTGACAAAAAATTAAAATAGAGAAAGATCAAGTAGACAGAAGTGGGTGGTTTCACCAGTAACTTAAACTTAACTTAAATTATGAGACAAGACGTAAAGCATGCTAAAAGCAGAGGTTCTGCTGTAACACGTTATCCATAGTTGATGACTTTTTATAGCTCCAGCTGGTAAAGGTTTGGAGCTTTTTGCTGAAATATTGATGTGTGCCGTAGCGCCTCTTATGGTCCAACCATTCAGTCACAGCTTGGATGTTTTGATGTTCTGGGGCCTGCAAAGAAATGAATGTTTAGATCTTCTTCAAAACCTAATGATGGTTTTTGGTTAAACTGTGTCACCTATTCCTTACTACAACAGTTTTTTTTTCTTTTTCTCACATGTTCACCAGTTCCCATCATTCCCAGCTATCTGTACAATCTGGATGAGTCAGCGGATTTGGCGCTAAGGAACGACAGCCTGTCACAAAAGGGTCCCGAGGGATCTTTCCACACGATTGTGTCTTTGTATGACAACTCCATCAGACTGTCAAGCTCCAACTTCACAACCAGGCCTGCTGACCCAGTTCCTCCAACTCTAGTGGTTACAAAGCTGCAGCAGAACTCCTCCGACTGCCCCCAGTCCAGCAGCAGGCTCCTCAATGAGAACGTCAAGGTCGGAATGTTGTTTGCTTCCAAAGCCACTGTGCAGCTTGTGACCAACCCCTTCATCGGACCTCTCACAAACAGGTGGGCTTTTACCTCATTTTCATACTGATGCAGAGTTGTTTACCTTTTTTTTGTGAATTTCTCTGAAAACACTGAAGGGACATCTTTCAGCCTTATGGTAACAAAAAAAGATAAATAAATATTAAAACAACACATCCAAAGAAGTTTAAGAGGAGATGAAAACAAGGTTCATGACATGTTTTCATCAGAAAGATCGAGCTACAAAAACATTTTTAATTCTTTGAGATTTCAGAAAACCACTATACAAGTCAATATCCACTCATCAATTAAACTTGGAAAACTGAAGAACTTTTGTAGTAAGAACAAGAATATCAGTCCAAGAATGTAACAAGGACTCATTAAGAAGATCTTCAAAGAAATAGGACATAGAAAAAAGCCTAACTCGACTCAAGTAAAGTCAGAGTTCATAATTACATATTCAGAAAGAGACTTTTGAACTAAAATGGATCCATGAAGAAACCATACAAAGTCTCATCTGACGTTTAATATACACTTTCAAGCAAATAGACAAGGAACTAAGAAGACACAAGGGGAGTTTTCCCATCCAGAAAAAAACATCATAATAATTCTAGTAAATGGTGGTAGTAGTGTGATGGTGTTGGTCTGGAGCCATTCATTCTACAAACTCCAGGAGCATGTTTTCTATCAACTCTGCAGCAATTTTACATTTGTATAAATCAAAAACATAAACGAATGTTCTGCTCAAATTCTGGACTTTAGTCAAAGAAATTTTCTGTTTCGCCACAGAAAAAACTTCCTTTAGTCTAAATTCAAACAGTATACCAGGATACACAACCAAAAAAAGAGTACATGTTGATTTCCTCCATCTGCTGTACCGTGCCGGTCTCAGGGGGCCCTAGCTACCGCTACCGCTTCAGCAGGAGTCTTAAGCACAGGTGTCGGCTTACTTTTGCACAAATAGTATGAGTGACAGAATGAAATGCTTTAAATGTGTTGGTTTGTATGCTCATGTGCGTGTGAACTGTAGTACATAATGACATGATTGTGTGTAAAGGCTTTTGAAGCCAACAGGTATGTTTGCAACCCCTGAGAATGTGTGTGGACTGGCCCCGCCCTTTTTGACTAACATTCACACCAGACAGTAATGATGATAATCCAGCATCTTGTTGCTTAATGATTTTAAACCCCCCCCCCCTCATCACCTCTGTAGTCATCCTCCAGATTTTCTGAGCTCCCCCTTTCCCCCTTTCTTCTGTGCCCTTACCCCCTGTCTCCAACATCCCTCCCTTCTTTCCTCTTCTTCTTTTCCTTTCCAAAAAAGGACCCAAATGTAATCAGCATAAATAAAGTTTAGCCTAAATTACAAAAGGGGTTCATACAAATACACACCTTGTGTGTCAGAAGATCCACAACCCCCTGTTGTAACAGTAAAATATGTCCAACACAAGAGGCCTTCAGCTCCTATCTGTCTGCTCAGATGTTGGACAGAACAAGTAAAAAAAAATGAGAGAAGAAATTACCCTTTCACAGTGAGGGATATTTACTTGCATCAATCACGCACCTTCCTTAAGACATAGTTGTATATGCATGTGTACGACGGTCCCATGAGGCATGCTCATCATATGTCCACCTCAAGGGACTTCATGGAAATGGAACGTACCATTGTCATACGTGTGGTATGTTTGGCTGATGCTGTTGTTCAGTGCACCTACGCTGCACTCTAGTTGTTGGTAAGGTGCACAGTGACTCCTTAATGACGATGTGCAAATGCGGGCTGTGTATGTGATATTGTGATATGTAAATGCCCAAACAAACTACACTCTGATTGATTATATAATTTTTTTTATTCTAACCGTCAGGCTGCAAGCAGAGAGCGTGCATCACTTGAACGGGCCCCTTGCGCAGGGGTCGAGGGCTTGAAAAAAGAAATAAAATCTGTCTACAACTTTGACATTTCATGCGGTCCACCTGCTTCCATGTTTGCACATTTTTTGCCTGCAGACAGCCCGTGTCCAACTGTTAGGGCAGTGATGACTAAAGCTTCAGAGATTTAAGGGGAAATAATCACAAGGTCTAACTCTATGGGGCAGCCAAGAACTGCAACCAACCTATTTTAAAGAAAAGATGGTCTTTTTTTCTAATAGTGTTGCATAGTAAAGAGCATTAGGTCAGTGTTTTTCAACCAGTGTGCCGCGGCACACTAGTGTGCCGTGGGAGATGGTCAAGTGTGCCGTGGGAAATTGCCCTCATTAGCTGATCTAAAACATTTTCCATCTCCAGGAAATCAGCTCCGTGTTCATCCAAACAGGCCCTGATAAAACACTGAGAAGTTAGGAATATAAAAGATCTTAAAATTACTTTTTCTTTGTGTTTATTTAATTCTATTAAAGACATTTTGATAAGAATGATGGTACCGCGATTTAGCTGCAGCTATAACTGTGTAAGGAAAAGTCCCGCCCCTTTAACTGTCTCCGCCAATCATTCTTGAAGGCTTAATCACATGTCATCAGTCTGACCAATCAGAGGGTCTTAAAGTCTTCACTTCCTTGTTCTTAATTCTGCTGATAAAGTCGCTCAGTTCTAACAAAAATACCAGCTAAAGCTTGTCTTTAGCGTTGTTGCTTTCCACAGAGTCCGGTGTCAGACCGTGGAACAAGTGAACAACACAATGAAGCTCAGAGACGCGAGTCTTTCTGCCCTTTTTCGGCAGTTTTCACACTACATCTCCCATGATGCATTGGCTTAAAGGGACAGTGTCTCAGCGCACAATGAGTTGTCCTTGTGAAACGTCTTGAAGCCTCAACAAACAAACAAACAGTTTCTAAATTGTCTACTTTAATTTTTATTTCATTTCTTAGAAAAAACAGCCGCAACTTCCTGCTTTTTCTACCACAATTATCACAAAAATGCACGTCAGATTGCGGGGAGGGGGGGGGGGTACTGTCGATCAATACAGACCGTTAATTTCTGCTTTTTTTTTTTGGATGCTGGTGTGCGACGGGATTTTTGTCAAGGTTAAAGTGTGCCGTGGCTCAAAAAAGGTTGAAAAACACTGCATTAGGTTACTGCTGTGGCTGTTTTTTGTGGTCTATTTTCTTTTCCTTATAATATCTGTGACGGCCTCTGTCAACTTTATCAAACCAAGAAGACTCTGCGGTTGAAAATTGTTTTTTATTTGTCTTCTATCTATCCAACACCTGCAAATATTTTATCGGAAAAAAAGTTCCAGCAAAACTTTGTTGTCCTTCAGTAATGTGTCACATGAAATCCCTTCAAAGAGTCCTGATCCATGTAAAAAAATGTTGCCTTTTATGGTCCATTTTCCTCCCAGAATTCAGAATTTACTGTCTGATTTGTGAAAAGCTGAACAGATAAAACAGAAGCTGACTTCCTTTTTAAATTGTCGTTAGTAAGATGAAAAGGTAGCAGGTGGAAATATGTCACATTAACAGAAAAAGCTGGCATGTGTGTGAATTAGGCAAAGCAGAATTCCTGATTAGTCATGTCCGGATGCAGTCTGGTGTGATTGTGCACAGACGGCTCCACCGTGAGGGCCTAACGTCACCAAACACACCTGACAGCGCAGGAAGCAGGAAGCAAATTCAAATGAGCTCAGAGAATTTGTGTCATCAGATCTGTTTAAGTTTCCAATACAATTTCATGTCAGAACTTTACAGAGTACAAAGACAACTCAAATCATAGGTGAGGGTTCTGGACAGGGAAGACCAAATTTTGGGTTGATGCGTGTTTACATAGACTCATCATCATTCATCATCCGGAGTGACCGTACCTTTAGACTGGGACCAACCTATGACAAACTAGATAAAAATGTCTGTTTTTGTTAAAACAGAATACAGAGTTTCTTTTTTATTTTTTTAACAATATCAGTTGCTATTGTGCCTTGTGATTTCATCAAGGAAAAAGAGCAGCTTAAGCTCAAAAACAGGTGAAAGATATTCGACAGTCATTCGGCTATGTGCCTAACCTTTATGTTTTTTAAATCTGAACTTCCAACCCAGATTTATCCTTTTATTTATTAATTTGAACATCATTACAAATTTAGTAATTGGTTTTCATCAGATTCCTTCATCTCAGTTATCAGTATTGATTGAGGTTACCAACATCCTCAGAAATGTTTAGAAATATGGTTTAGTGTGCGACTAAATCAGCTTCTTGCATGAAGAATCAGCTGCTGTTTTATCTGAAAAATAGTTTGGGATTAACAAGGAAAAAAAATAGCGATTAACTTTTTTTGTTATTTTCTTCTAAGGACTCAGTTGAAATGATGTGCAGCTGCTTTGTCAAATTGAGTGTAAATTGCAAGAGGAGCATTAACTGCTGTTTAAAAAGGTTGTTAAAATGATCTCAGAAAATGAAATCTGAGTCATCTCTTTGTTAGCTTTCTCCTAAGGAAAATAGGATGGGAGATATTTTTATAGAAGACAAAAGGCGTGACTTCTCCATCGCTGCTGGCATTTATCCTTAAAGCCAGTGTTTAGCGTTTCAGATGGACACTCATGTAAGCAGCAACTGAAGCAAGGAATGTAGTCCCATTATTGGCTGTTAGTCACCTTCACTCCTGAGAGAGGACAAAGCAAGGCAAGTCGAGCGTGCCACCGATCCACATGGAGTACAACAGCTTGTTTTGTTTGCACTGTAGCTTTGATTCCCCCTCTAGTGTTTTTGATTCACAAACGAACAACTGGCGTTTCTCTGCAGATTCACCGATTTCTTTATGTTTTCCCTTTAGTTGCTGGTTTGCTGCTGCTCCTTGAGAAGTTGCATTCAAGGTTTTATTCCATTTATGGAAACATAGATTGGATGCAGTTTCTGGTTCCTTTGTAAAAATAATGACAAACTCCAAACAAATGTTTTAGTTGTATATCAAAATCTAACATCATCTTAAACTCAAAGCACATAGTCTGACACACAAAAATGCTCTTTTTGTTTTTTATTGTCCCGCTCAGCCAGAGCTGGATTAACTATGTGGGACACAAGAGGTGTGAGGGTCTTTAAAACTGTACAGTTATGTCTGATCACTTTATCCAAATGGACATTTTGACACAAAGATAATCAAATTAGTATCCAAAATATTTATGAATGAAAAACATTTGGGGGGGGAAATTAGAACAGATTTTTTTCTTTCACGGTACCTAAAAAAAGCCTTAGTTTGTAGACATTCTTGAAAACTGGACCTTTATTTGGGAGCCAGAACACAAGCAGAGGATTATTCCGGCATCTGTTCGTCTACCATGATCATGGAGGACCTGGATCTCCTCATCGCTCTGGTTTGTCCATAGTTCATAGTTTGTGAGCATCACACCTGGCTTTATAGTCATCATACAAGGAGGAAAGTGAAATTTAAGGTGGCCATCGGGTGCTTTATTAGCATTTGTGTAGATATTTTTCAAACTGAATAAATGTATCTTTTCATAATGTGTCTACGTAGAATTGGATATCAGCTTCCGATCTTCGCTGGCTTCTGCATCATGTTTCTCTCCACCATCAGTAAGTTCTCCACATTAATCTGAGGGGTCGGTCATTCCTAATGTTTCCTCATGTTTGATGGTTTCTTTATTCCTGTCGTATAGTGTTCGCTTTCTCATCGAGCTACACTCTGCTGTTCCTGGCCAGATCACTTCAAGGCGTGGGCTCCTCCTGTTCTTCTGTTGCAGGTTCTTTCATCTTTTTCTGGGACTTTCAGTGCAAATTCTGTCTGTTTAGCTGTTCGCTTGTCAGGATCTGAACACATTTATTTCACTGATTTTTACATGTTTATTGCTTGAAAGTGACCTCTTCCAAAAATAGAATACTCAGTTTAGATGTTTGTGTATTTGGAAGATTTAAGAAAAACATACTTCATCACAAAACTGTAAAATTACATTAAAAGTTCCTGCAGCCAGTGTCTGAGCAATGATGCATTCACATGATGCTAGAAAGTGTGTATTCTGGTAAATGCTGCATTTACGTCTAAACCATAAGCATTTCTGTCCAAAAAGGGATTTATTATCAAATATCAAACTCTATCAGCTATTTTTTCTAAAAACCAAACTAGCAGCACTATTCTCTAATGTGTCTGGAACTAAAAAAAAAAAAAGCCAGCTAAAGCATCTAAAGGGACTGAAACTCAATACAAACACAAATACAAAGAAATAAATAAACAAAAAAAAACTTAATGTGTGACAAAACGGAACCATAAAAGAAGTGCGGAAAAAGGCGACATTTAGAAATCTCACCTAAAGCACTAAATGTGTTGGGTTTCTGGTTCCAAGCCCTAAATGCAGATACATAGCAGATACAGTTGCTGTAAGTTAAAAGATAATAATGATATGAACATGACAGAATAACAAACTAATAAACCTCAAATTCCAAAACTTTCTTAATGTGAGAAAAATAAAATAAAACAAACAGTACCGGTATATCTTAAGTCAGGCGCTGCTTCAAATGAAAGACTTCCAGTTATCCCTGGAAAATAGTGGAAGAAGACAGTCTGGAGGAGCGCCAGAAGAGAAAATGAAAAAAAGAAGCCAAGTTTAGTTTAGTTGAGCTTATAGAACAGAACCTAGCTAGAATTCAATGCTAAATTTTCTGATTTTAAATGACACGTAAAAATCAGGTCATTGTGGTGCAGCAAAGTTCTCACAAATGTTCTGTTTTTATACAGATTTATGCTTGTTTTATTGTAAATAAGGTACATAATTATCTGTTCTCCTTAATTTGAAGTAAGAAAAATGCCCATCTAGAGTTTGCACTTCTCATTAACTCCTTCAATGAAGATCATTTGGACAATCCCAAAAGTATTAAGCTTTCATTTTTCATCTTGGTCTGAGTTTCTGCTATGAAGTATGTGTTTTGTCTCCTGACTTGAATTAAATGTTGTTACAGCTTTAGCTTCAACTCATGTCATTATTTATTAAGTTTTCTTAGCGCTACTGTCCCACCTAAAAGGGTTTCTTTGTCTCTGTATCGACATATGCTGTATGTTTAGGTATGGGGATGCTCGCCAGCGTGTACACGGATGATGAAGAGAGGGGTCATGCCATTGGAATTGCTTTGGGAGGTCTAGCATTAGGAGTGTTGGGTATGTGCACATTCATAGGGACAGCTTGATTTGTGTATGCGAAAGCACACTATTCATAAATTCTTTGATATGTCTGCCAGTCCTTTAACCCTTGTGCTATCCTAGGCACTTTAACATTGGGAGTTGGGTCATCTAGACCCACTAGACAGTGCGCTGAACCTTTTTTCTTCAATGATTTATGAACCTCACTGGTGTCCATGGATTACATGAAATCTTTCCACCTTTATCCACCTTTTGTCATGGCAGGTAGAACATGTCAATGTAAGGGCGGGGGTCATCTAAGATAGCACAAGGGTTAAGCTATTTTTATGTCTAAAGGCCGTGTCATACAGCCACTACCTACAGTTTGCCAATTTTCTAGGTATTTTCTTTGGTTTTTACTGATTCATGTGTGATGTATGTAATTCAAGTGTTTTGGCCAGTGGGTCTTTACATGAATTCTGCTGTTCACATGTTTTAGTCGGTTGAGAATTGAGCAGTTTACAAGTATTTTATGCACTTTAGAAGCGATTATTGCGAAAATCTTTCGCAACTGTGTGAGTTTTTGCGAGATGAAAACACAACTTTGTGGCATTCAACAACCATTACACATGTGTTTAACTGACTTTTCATGCATATACCACCAATGTAAAACTATTATATCACGTATGGGGCACACATTTATCACGTTAAAGTTATCTAACTGATGCACAAATCACTGAAATGCATGTAACAGCGCAATAATCACACACGGTTCATGTTCTACATTCATTTACGTGTTTATTCGTACTTCTTCCGTGATTTTAACGTGATTTATTTGTCATACATCTGTGAAAATTTCACAAAAAGACCACAACTTTTCTCCATTTTTCCACGTATATCCATGTGAGACCAATTTTCATTTGTGTAATATGCGCATAATTTACGTAGCTGTGTGCCATGGCTTTAAACTAAGTGGCAGCACTGACCCCCCCCTCCTGCATGTCCTTCTCAGTTGGACCCCCGTTCGGCAGTGTGATGTACGACTTTGTCGGGAAAACAGCTCCCTTCCTGATTCTTGCTTTCCTGGCTGTGTTTGATGGAGGTACAGTTGCATTTCTCTTCCACACACCCAGCAGACTGTGAGCAAAGATCACCGTTGAAGTGTCTTGAAAAACAGCTTTTTTAGTTCAAGGGACTTCCTGGTAAAATAAAGGATTGATAAAAACAATCAAAAACAATCAAAAACAATAAAAACAAACAATCAAAAAAAAGTTTTTTTTTTCTGTGCATGGTTGATGTTACCTGAGATTTATGTGAAATTTCTAAATTTTTCCGTGTCAGCTTTGCAGCTTGTTGTTCTGCAACCCACCAAAGTGGAACCAGAGGTGAGTGTGGCTTCTTTAATGTTTGTGAGTCCTGACATTACCTCAGACTAAAACTCTGTTTAGAAATATGCATCAAATGTCAATTGAAGGGGAAAAAACGGTTCTAGGAAAAAAAACAAGAAACCTCTGGAAGGTCCACATGAAGGAGGGATTCTCTCCCGGGACGGACAGGCGATGTGCCAGAACTCTTAGAGAAGAATTAACTTATCTAACTCTACAACTACATGTTTAAATAGTGTAGCAGATGGGCTTCATCCAGATGGAACTGGGGGAGGGGTGGGGGCGCGAGACGAGGTCCACAGCCAAGGACAGAACAGGGGCACAGACGAGCCAACTGTTTCTGCCTGTAAAGGTAGTCATTCCAAAAGCTGAATTCAATGTTACAGAACAATACAAAACAAGCGTATGCATTGTACACACATAGTGCTTCCCTTTGGACCGGACTCTGATAAGCACTCTAAAAACTCAGAGGGGAATTTCTGATGAACTACTGCTGCTCTGCAGAAACATAAAACACGTTCTAAAAAACAACAACAGTGGTTTTTTAAAATTTTGGCCAAAAAGGTGATTAAAAGACCACTGGAAACACTATTACAATAGATCAAAAGATGATTGGAGTGGGACTTTAAAGGACACAGTTACATCTCCATTTTAGCAGTCCAATGGATTGTCTTGGGAATTTTGTTTACATTTTTTTTCGTACCTGTTTTTACTTTAAAAAAATGTTTTTACTGTTTTTCTTCCAGAGTCAGAAAGGAACCCCTCTGTTGACACTCATGAAGGATCCTTACATTCTCATCGCTGCTGGTAAGACAATAACACAACAATCACACAGCCGATGTGAGAAGAGTCCAGCCTGCAGAAGCATCTGTGGTATATTGCCTTTTTATAATGTGAAGGGGTGGAACAGAGGAAAAAAATAGACTCGTGTTTTTGTTTTTGATCATTTGGACATATCAGCTAAAGAGAAACCTCCAAATTGATTTGCTGGTTATAAGAACAGACTGTGATGTGTGTTGGACCATGAGTGCTAAATTGAAGGGACGATAAGCTTAGAAAGAAACTCTGTCTCACTTTTAGAAGCAAAAATATATTTTGTTAAATATTGAGGATGAATAAACAATCCTTCTCAAGATATTTTAGATGTTCCTAAAACTGCTAAATTATTGCATTTGTGGTAAAATGTTGTGTAAAGTTTTGCTTTTGGAGTCTTAAAGCTTTAATGTTATAGATACTTGAAGACAGAATTATATGAACTTTTTTACCTTAGCACTTACATTTATATTTACTCTAAAAACCTAAAAATAAAACAAATTGTAATCATCAACTATTGCTTTTAGTGTTTATTATTTTCATTAAGGGTTCCAAAGCAGAAACCTTTCAGCACAGAATTTGATATAACAGCTTTTCATGGCTGTATATTGCTATATTTTAACAACAAGAAACAAAACTTAAAAATTATTTCATATTCTTTCAGCCAAAATATATATATTTTTCTTTCAATTTCCTGTTAACCCCTTCACGCTGTTTGCAATTTGCAACGTACTAACATAACTTGTAGTGATGCATGGAAGGTGTCCGTTTAAGTCATGGAAGTGCCAATCATTTGAAATTTGATTATGGAGGAAAACTCATAATTGTGGATGACATGACACCAGTTGTGGGCCTAAAAAAATAACTGAATCAAGTGTTAATTATATTTTGTCCATGCATACTCATTAAATCATGGTGTGTCCACTCCCTTTAATTGTACTTATGATGGTTATGCTGCTTCCAGACAGATATATTTTCATATTGTAGCATTTAACCAATCGCATTTCAGCTGTCCTTTGTTGCCGAGCAGAGTCACAGCTAAAGAGGCGTTCAATATGAGTTCTGAAGGTCTTGTGATGTAAAGTCAATGTCAGTCATTTATTTCTTTCAACCAATCAGATTTTGAGTTGGCGTGAGCAAGGCCTTCTAGCAGGCTTAGACAACATCACGGTATTCAGACCTTCTGATTGGACAGAAGTTTTAAGAAGTCACATGCAGCCTTGTTCCATTTGACACAGAGCCATGGAGCAGTTTTTGATCCGTCTCAGTTAAAAACAGAGCTGACTGTAATGTACGCCATGGATGATTCAACAGGAAAATCTCCCACTGATCTCCTTGACTTCCTTCATCAGAAAAATCTGTATCAAGTAGCTTTATAGATTTGTGTGTTTGGCGCTGACCATCCCCATGTCCACTGTGTCTGTTTTCAGCTCTGAAGCGAATTAAAACCTACATAAAAACACAACTGGACAGATGTATCGGAACAGAGCTGTGACAGAAAAATCCTGGAGAATGATTCATGAGATTTGCACCATTTTCACATTTACATCAAGCCTCTTCCAACTGTTGGAGGTGGACATTGTGCTAGTAAACATTAGAAAAGCGAGAAGAAGCCCCTCCCTGCTTGTCCAATGTGAACACCATGAGCTAAATGCATCTTCAAGAATGCTTGTTTAGCGCTTTCAAGAACCCCCGTCACATGCTCGGTGTGAATCTAGAAATAGAGGCCAGACCATTACAAAGCAACGCTCTCAGGGTAGAACAGGGCTGGCAAATCATCTAGAATGTAAAGAGAGACAACCATTTATGAACATAGAGACACATATACCGCATTTACACTGCATGGTTCAACTGACCCAATTCCGATTTCTTCCTCTCATGTCGCACAGATCGGATATGACAGGTGAACGTGTAAACAGTTAAAAAACCGCATGGATTATGATTTTCTAAGATCGGATAAAGGCCTCATTCATTCATATGTGGTAATAAATCGGATATGAATCGAATACGTGCATTTGCGTGTGCCATGGAAGCAGACAGATCGGATATTCCCCAGTAAATGTGAGTCGTACGTCAGTGACGTCAACTCAGGACACCACCAACTGAGATCACATGTCACCAGTCACCAGTCTTGAGTCCTTTGCTGCATCCAAACCTCCCTTTGAACCGATGTTACAGCAATCATCGCGAAATTCACCCAGGCTGCAACAAGGGCTCTCCTCTATTTTCTCCGCCGTACGAGACCAATGTTTTAATGATTTCTTTCCTGACTTTTCAAAATAGTGTGGAAAGCAAAACATTGTATAATTTTATTTGCATCGGCATCCATTGTATTATTGTCGGTATCCATTGGAGACCTTCTGACCAGGAAAAGGATGGGTCACTTTTAAAAGATGATGTAAGCGGGTCGTCAAAAAAATCGGATATAGTCAGAAAATCGGATTTGGGCATCAAGACCTGCAGTGTAAATGCAGCCATATATGCTTGTAATTGGCTGATAAAAAGGTGGGCTAGAGTGTAGAGTGATGTAACAACACAGCATACCTCATTACAATTGCACCAAAACATCACACTATTTCATAATGCCAACGATTTGAGGCAATGCTACAAAATAACGGCTTTAGCTGCAAATGGAAATGTGGAAGTATGAAGCATACAGCCAAGAAAGACTGACTTCTACTGCTGTACTTTGACGAGATGTAACAACAACACAGTTTTTTGGGGGGTTTCGACAAGATTTATATGAAAAAAAAAATCTTCAAATCTGAGTTATTATTAGATTTGTGCGGCTGTCTTTAGTAAGTTGAGTAAATAGGCAAAATAAAAACATAAAACTCCTAAACTACAAATCATTTTATCAACGATACTCTCAGACAGGGGGAAAACGTGCTGGTTGAGTTTTTGTTGCCAATAAGAAAAATCCCTAGAGATTAATTTAATGTTTGCATCGGTGATCAATTATCATTTTATCAGGAAAAACTGTGTTTGATTCTATTTTTGGTGTGATCACCTTTGCTGTTGTAGTTTGTAGCGTTTACACATAAGGAGGCTCACCTGTTTGAGTAGAGACAAAATACTCAGTTACAGTCTGTGATTACAAAGGAGACCAAATCTAATCATGTCAGAGACACTTCAGCGGCCGGTCCTTACAGGTAGAGGACCGCAGATGTTTCCGGCTGTGAAATTGCATCTATCACGTGCAGGTGGTAACAAAGGGAGTGATCTGTTCTTGTGCCTGTGAGCAGGAAGTTGGGCGGGGCAAATAACATGCAGACAAAGGAACAAAAAAAGAACATAAATGACCCTGCAAACACTTATCTTTAATCTTCATCCACAGGTGCCATTTGTTTTGGAAACATGGCCATTGCCATGATGGAGCCGACACTGCCAATCTGGATGATGGAGACCATGTGTACCAGGAAGTGGCAGCTCGGTATTTACAAAGCTAAGCACCTAAATACAACTCACACTGTAGCAACAAACATGCACTGACATGGCTAAACACGCAGTGTTTTATGTTTTTTCCTGCTCAAGTTAAGTGACATTTTCATCCCATTGTGTGAATTTCAGAGTAGACGATGAATTCTGTCTGAGGCCGATGGGTCCATGTTTTTTTACTGGACATATAACATCCAAACTGGACTAGATGAGGTCGCAAATAAATTTCTGTTGGATTTAAAGACAGAGGGTCTACATTTTTGTTCCAGGCCTGATGCTGTGTGCACACCGGACGCAATCTGTGCGACCAATTCGCGCCGGTGTCTCTTTCTTTTGCTGCGCTGCAAATTCTCTGTCCGCCGCCTGAACAAAAATATGTTCATAAGCTTGATGCCGCGGTCACCATGTTTGGGATCATTCAAATTGCCCTCCCCCCAAGTTATTGAAGATTTCAGTTGATTTATTCCAGAATCATGTTTTCAGTCTCTTTTAGTTTAAGTTTTAAAGGTTTAGTTTTAGTGTGTTCAGTAAAAGTTCATTCTGTTTGGCCTTCAGCATGTTTTGGAATTTGGCCCCCTGAGCAATCAAGTCTTACACCCCTGGTCTAGGGTGTACCCGCTTTTCGGAAACCCTTCCGGCCTGAAGGGACCAAGCAGGTTGAGAAAATGAATGGAAGTTTGGGAGAACTATGAATCGATTCACTATATTGTATGTGTTTTCTACCTGCTATCACTGAAAACATCACATGCCCAAAGTTGAGTCTCTGATTGGTTGATGCTACGCGTCAACCTCAGAGTTCAGATTTTTTTTAAAACCCTGGCCCGTCACCACCCAAAACATGTGGCCCAAATGGCGCCGCAGGACAAAACAGGCCGCCTCCGCTGCACAAAGCGTGTTTGATGTACACACAATATTACAGGCCACCAATATTTTAGCATGAATAAACAATAAATTGTGTTTAAATTGTTTGCTTCTCGGTTTTACCATGCTTGTGCACCACTTTTTGTTTAATGTCTGCCTCTAACCTATTTGCTTTTATCCATTCCTTGTTCCAATTTTAAGTATAAAGGCCCGTACACACCGGGACAAATATTCGCCAGCCGTTTTTCGCCAGCGTTTTTCAACACGTTTTTTGTGTTCACACCCGGGCGATTTTCGCTGACGATGAGCCGAGCAAACATGCAATTTCATTCCCTGACATTAGATGGCGCTTAATGTAAAACAGAAATACTCCTGTACACAAGGTGGTGCTGCGCAACTTAACGCTTCTTAAAGTTGCTTTTTACTCAGAAGAAGAGAGCAAGTATTTACGCGCTTGTCAGAATCATACAAAGAAAACATGAATATTTCAAGCACCAGTTGCTCCAGCTCCAGTACCAACGATGAAGAAATTACTGTTCTGTTGAAAGATGAAAGACGCCGGAAAAGACGCAGATTTTGGGTACATCCCATAGTTACGAGAAGAGAAGAACATGGGGAGTTTTATTGACTGGTACAAGAGCTGAAAATGTATCCTGAGCGTTTTCGGGGATATTTTAGAATGTCCATCATTATTTCTTCGCGGCAGTGTAGACGCTACTTGGCGTCTATCTTCTTCGCTGGTATGTGTGCTCAGAAAGGCAGTTTTGTGTTTGAGCGCCCCCAAGTTGTGTTTTACTGTAACTTCAGAAGCTCCAGAGACGTGTGCAAAAGCGCCATTCTCATTGGTCGTATAGTTTTTGACGCAGCGCGTCAAACCAAAAAAACGAACCCGAGGCGTTTTTTTAAAAAGTGACGCTTTGACGCGTGGCGTTTTTTCGCGTCGGTGTGCACACTCACATTGGTGCCCTTTGTTTAGTCACGAGGCGTTAAACGTCGGCGAATATCGCGCAAAATTCGTCCTGGTGTGTACGAGCCTGCAGTTTAACACCTAACCGTTAATATTGGTCTATCTATCTATATACCCAGGCTGTGTCCCACTACAGTGGGGTAGCCTGGTTAATATTGGTAAATGACAAATTAACAAATAATTATTTGTTAATTTTGCAAGTTGTCCCACTAAAAAGATAAGTTTGGTCTGTGATGTTAATCAAAGAAACATTTCAACTGTAAGAAACAGAATGTAAACAAAGTGTCCAGTAAATTATTTGATATCTACATAACTTATTTGCATAATGGTGCAGAAAATAAGTATTTATCGCCTACAAGAATTCTGTCCCTCACAGACCTCTCACTTCTTCTTTAAGAAGTTCTTCTATCCTCCTTTTGTGACCTGTATTCATTTTGGCACCTGTTCTGACTGGTTATTTGAATAAAAGACACATGTCCACACCTTTTAACAGCCAGACTGCAACCTCTGCACCATGACCAAGACCAAAAAGCTGTCGAAGGACACCAGGGTTGTTCACCTGAACAAGACTAGGATGAACAAATGTACGAAAAGCAGACAGCTTGATGAGAATAGATCAACTTTTGGATCGATTATAGAAAAATGGAAGAAATATAAGATTACTGCAATAGCACTCCACCTAAGGCTCCATGCAAGATCTCACCTGGTGGGATTCAGATGATCTTGAGAACAATTACAAAAAACCACAGAACTAGACGGGGGAACTGGTCAATGACCTGAGGAGGGATCACAGTAACAATGGTTAACATAGTAACACAACGTCATTGTTGATTCAGACCCCGCAGTGCAGGGCCAGCACATGTTTAGGGCATCTGATGTTTACCAGAAACCATCTGAAGGAACCAGAGGAGATTTCAGAGAAGATTATGTGGTCAAGTGAAACCTAAATGGAACTCTTTGGTATAAACGCTGCTCGCTGTGTTTGAAAGGAGAAAATGTTGTATCCCAAGAACATCATACCCACTGTGAAGCATGGGGATTGAAACATCCTCCTTTAGGGTTGTGTTTCTGCAAAATGGGGAGTGGACGACCCATCTGTATTAATCAAAGGATGAATAGAGCCATGTATAGTGAGATTTTGGTCAAATCCTCCTTCCATCAGTGAGAGCACTGAGGATGAAACATGGCCTGAACATCCAGCATGACAGTGGTACCCAACACATCATTTGGGCGACAGTGGCTCAGCCGGTGGAGTGGGTTGTCCAATGATCGAAGGGTCAGCGGTTCAATCCCCGCTCCCACCAGCCAAATGTCGTTGTGTCCCTGGGCAAGACACTTCACCTTCCTTGCCTCCAGTGTAGCCTCCACTGGTGTGTGAATGTGCATGAATGATCCCGGTGATGGTCAGAGAGGCCGTAGGCGCGAAATGGCAGCCACGCCTCTGTCAGTCTGCCCCAGGGCAGCTGTGGCTACAACAGTAGCTTACGGTCACCAAGTATGAATGAGGAGTGAATGAATAATGGACACAATGTAAGCGCTTTGAGCGTCTGGAAAAGCGCAGAAAAATCCAATCCATTATTATTATTATTATTATTATTACATCACTGGGGCAACAAATTACTGGCTACATAAAAAGTTTATTAAGGTTCTGTAGTGGTCTAGTCAGTCTGTGAACCTCTATCCAATAGAGAATCTAAGGACACGGTTGATAGTCTGTTTTCTGGCAACAAAACCAAAACATCACAGCTCTTGAGAAGATCCGCATGGAAGAATGGACCAAAGTAGATGCAATTATGCAAACCTGATGAAAACCTTTGACCTTTGTGATTTGGGGACATGGATTACATTGAAAATGGGATCAACTTTTTTTTTCAACCAACAACTTATTCTTTGCACCATTATGCAAATAAATTCAAACATTTCCTGGATTTCTTTACATTTGGTCTGTAACTGTTGAAGTTTGTCTATGATGAGCATTACGGACAAAAGTGGGACAAATAGCAGAATTAATGACTGACAAATAGTTTGTAAATAGCAATGAAGAGGTTTTCAAGTCCCAAAGTGCTTTACTGTTTTAGTCACATTCAGTAGAATTTATGAAGAAAACTATGTAAAAAAAAAAAAAGGGAAAAAAAGTCGCATCGTGTGGGGATATAATCTCATTGCCAACCAGTTGGAAAACTTTGATCCGCTTTTGTAAATCTTTGCCTTTTAGTCACTGAATAAAAAATAAGAATATATTCAATGACATTTCATCAGTGCTGAAAGGTTGTGAAACATTTCGTTCAAAAATTTCAGCATTGCATTAGTTGATCAAATATGCTGGTCTTCTGTCAAAAACACACACGTTAGATTGACCAAAAGTAACTCCCAAAAATGATGTGTTTTTTTTCTGGTTTTCTAGAACAAAGTGACTGAAGGCTCCCACTCTTTCTGTAAATCAATATTAGAATGCAGATTTGTTTTTAAAAAGTAAAACATTTGAATTAGAAGTAAGCAGGGGTGTTTTTCAAGCTGTGATTTGCAGAATATTTAACAAACATGCAACAAAAGCAAACACAAAGGCTGCCACACAGTCTTTACTCTTATTATTTCAGATCTGCACTCGGGTGTATATGAAGTCTCAGTCAGATAAAAAGAATGGGAGGGGAACAGGATATTAGGGTGTCAGATGCTGGCAGGTGGAAAGGAGTCTTCGTTACACACAATGTGAGAAGCCCAGCAGCTCAGAGATGAGGCACAGATATGGATCTGCTTATCTGGAAAATCCTCCCCACACCTTTGTGCCCTCATGTCTCTGTGTGTCTGTTTGTGGCCCAGGCATCGCCTTCTTGCCGGCTTCCATCTCCTACCTTATTGGAACCAACATCTTTGGCACGCTGGCGCACAAGATGGGGAGGTAAGGAGGGAAATTACCCTTATCTGCCGTCTTTCCGCCCCTGCATATGAGTTTCCAGTGTTTTTAATGTGCTGCTTCTGATGTTGGAGGCTTCTTGATACGAGCTATCCAAGCTTCCAGCGTGAACCGGACATCAATAGATCTTCTGTGGGTGGCACTGTCATCTGCAACAGTTTGTAATGATAACCATGTTTGGAAATGAACAAGTTGTTTTTTTGCTGTAAATCTAGTTTTGTGTATTTATAGTCTCCATTTAAAACTCATCTCAGAGAACTTTACTGAGAAAGCAGAGGAGTAAAAAAAATCATCACTGCCCAGTTTATTCTAATTACATTCTAATTTAATCCAATTCACTCAATTTGATTATAATTCTGTTTACATAATGCCAGAGAGCTGCTGTATCCTGAAGGATCAAATGCTGCCTTTTTTCTTTGATCAGGAGAGGTTGCAGTGAGTAAGAGATGCTAACTCCATTAATTTAGTCATGAAAAACTAAACGTTTTTAACACTGGTACCCTTGGTCCTCTTTGGTACATGCCAGAGTTTGTTTCCTTAGATAGCTTTTTTAGCTATCCTTAGATAGCTAAAAGATTTATACTGCGTCACTTCGTTCATTGCAGAAGTGAAATCCACCAAGGAGTCTTTTTTATTTTTTTTACAATTATTTTATATATTTCAAAGCTGTAAAACTCCTCCGCATTCAGGACACGGCATGGAAGAGATTGGTTGACGGTGGTCTACATCCAATCAGGATGCAGAACACAATGCACAGTGAAAAAGAAAAAAAAAACAGATCACGCAAAATTGCAGTGTAGCAAGGATAATTTAATGCGTTATAAAAATATATGGTTTCCAGATTAACAAAGAGAATAACATCATTTGTCCTTCATAGATATTACAGATAATTCTGGTATAGATGGTTGTTTATGGCAACCTTACAGTAGCAATAAAATATTTTAATAAATACCAGCAAAAATTGAAGTTTTGGGTTCATTTTATGTGACCTATAGTCTAAAACTTGAGAATGAGAGTAAACCCTAAATGACAATTCGTATTGTATTTGTAACGCACATGTCTGGGACCCTTATCTCCCTGTCATGATCCACACTTTCCTTAAAAAGTCATTATATATGACTGAGTCTTTTTTTTCTGCCCTGTAGTTTATTATTATTCCACTAAGAGCAATAGAAAGACTTTTCCTGCTCGTTTCAAAATAGCTGTTTCTATGAAATCTCAAAAGCACTTGTGGTGGGAAAAAGTTTGGGGAATTTCCCTAACTTTATGGTGAAAATAACTCATCTATTGTTGTTCTTTTTTTCGTTTGAAAGCCAACTTGCTGTATTGAAAGAAAGCAGCATTTGTATACATTTGCACCATGCTAAAAATGTGTGGATGAAATTTGAGACAGTGGATAAATAAGGGGGCTTTTTTCCTGAACACTCTTTTCAATATTTTGGATTTTTTTACATTGTTTTGATCAAAAACTAACAAATCACCTAAAGTATAATAATTGATATAAGATCTCATTAAAAAATTATGCTGCAAAAATCAAAAAATACATGTTGATTTCAAAAACTGATTTTTTCTTTTGTCAATTGTTTTATGTAGTTGGCATTACAGGGTTAAAGTAAAACACATTTTTTTCCTTTTATCTTTGCCTTTTATTTATGTGAACCAAAGTTCTTCTTTTCAAATGTTTGGACTGACAGTCACTGTTGTGTGATGCAGATGGCTGTGCGCTCTCATTGGGATGGTCTTGGTTGGATTCAGTGTCATATGTGTAAGTATAAAACACCCACGAAAATAGGGGCCGATTTTTGGAAAAATGAAATGCAATAGAAAAATTCTAGATTATATTCTAGGCTAACAGGTATTGAATTGTTGTAACAGTATGTTCTGCATACCCACCACTCACATTTTGGAAAGGATGGCAAAGAAAAGGGATTCACAGTAGAGCAAAGTAACAAATTTAGAACAATTTTTTATATGACTAAATGTGACGGAGAGGGGCATGGTTACCATAGTTACCATAATCTCTTCTCCTTTTCTAAGCAGTTTAAAGATGTCTGGCCAGTCGAGGTTTGGAGTATCTGGAGTTCTGGTGTAGAATTAGCCCCCATGTTTTGCCTTATAGGTTTACAAGTTGTCTTTAGATATATTTTTAGTTCATAGATGCACTAAATGTTCTCCGTAAATGAAAGCTGTGGACTGCTGCACGTCCGTTTGGCGAAGCCATGCTGCTGTAAAGCTGCTGAAACACTCTGAAACAGACATCTAGCAGGAAGCAGATGTTTCTCTCCAACAGAACCTCTGGAGCCACATGCAGCTCTTTCATCCTCCATCTCTGGCTTTGAAGAAAGCTTAATGCTTTTTTAAATAAATAAGGACTACTTTGTGAGCATTTATATTTCTCTAAAGTTAATTTTTGTAGGGCTTTTATAAAAGTAAGATGAATCATATTAAGATTTTTAAACCACTCCTAATATAACAGTGAATCCAAAGGCTCCATCATTCTTCCAAAAAGCACTTATGATGGTTAAAGATGTAATCTACTCCATGATCTGCTTTATTAGATCAGGTTTAAAGCAAATGTTCTTATCTTCTGGTGCAAGTAAGATGAGAATAGGATGACTGCTCACTAAAGCTGCCATGAAAGTGGTTTTAACGGAGTTCATTTGTGATACATCTGTGAAACTTTCACGTAAAGACCACAACTACGTATATTCAAGTATGACCAGTTTCCTTCCTGCTAAATAAGCAAAATGTAGGTAGCGGCTGTGTGACGCAGACTTTAGAACTGAAGCTATGGTTGTTCTTCCTCAGGTCCCGTTTGCCAAAGACATCTATGGCCTGATTCTCCCAAACTTTGGTGTTGGATTCGCCATCGGTAAGTCGGTTTCATTTCCTCCCTTTACGTTCTCCTAACAAGGAGTGTCTGTTTGTATCTTCAGATGTGGATGTGGTTTTCTTCTTCTTCTGCATTAAGTCTTGTGGTCCTGGCTTCTTTTAATCAGAGCGACAGTCATGTGATGTCTTGTGTTGCAGGTATGGTGGACTCCTCCATGATGCCAATCATGGGTTACCTGGTGGACCTGCGGCACATCTCTGTTTATGGAAGCGTCTATGCCATCGCTGACGTGGCCTTCTGCATGGGGTTTGCTTTGGGTGAGCGCAAACGGAAAAAAACACGTTACTTTTATACCAATAACTTTTTACTGTTTAAAAATCGTATCATTATATCATTTTTTTAATCCTGTGCTTCCAAGTTAAAAAGAAAGTTATCATTTTAAAAATAGACTAAAATATAACTGATTTTGCTAACCTTTTTTTTTCACTGAAATGATGTACTTTTTATACAAAATAGCAAAGCTTACTTTTTTTTAAGTGAAAATGTTTAACCATGTATTTTCACTAATGGGACACGAATGAGGCAGTCTGATAAAGTAAAAATGTAACTTTTATGAAGTTTAGACTATTTCCAGACTTGTCTAGTTGGAAGTTGAAGTTAGGGAATCTGTTAAATTTAAGATTGATGTTAACATAAAATGTATTGTGGATTTTAAGGGCAAACTAAAAGGGAATTTGTTTATGTTGGGATTAAGTGTCATTTAACCCTTGTGCTATCCAAGGCACTTTAACCTTGGGAGTTGGGTCATCTAGACCCACAGTGCGCTGAACCTTTTTTCTTCAATGATTTCTGATCTTCACTGGTGTCCATGGATTACATGAAATCTTTCCACCTTCATCCAGTTTTGTCATGGTAGGGAACATGTCAATGTAAGGGTGGGGTCATCTAGGATAGCACAAGGGTTAAAAATCATTGAGCATTTTGTTGCTTATGAGAAAATGAGAGGGATGCACAGTGGTGCAGTGGTCAGTCCCCTCACCTCACAGTGAGAAGGCCCTGGTTTGAATCCCAATGGATTACCTCTAGGTGTGCATGTGAGAGCAACCCCATGACCCCAACAGGGATTCAGCAGGTCCTGAATTGAATGAATGAATGAATGAATGAATGAATGAATGAATGAATGAATGAATGAATGAATGAATGAATGAATGAATGACGTGAACGAGTGAGCGAGTGAACGAGCGAGCGAGTGAGCAAGCTCTGAATTTAAAAGCAAAATAGTCACAGACCACATGAACGCCACTGTTTTAATCCCAGTTCACTCAAGCTTTGTCTGTAAGACAAAACTGTGTAAACATGTTTGTTTGATCAGCCTTTCCAGCCTGAGGTCAGATTTCTGATAAGATATAATCAGGAGGGAAAGACTACAGACATGTTTATGGTTTGAAATTCAAACAGTTATCAAATATCAAAACCCATTGAACAGCTGCTGTTCATTTTTCCAAATGGGATGAATATTGTTGGTGGAATTCTCCTAATCATCAGCTGATGCTCCTTTGTTGGGACTTTTCTCAGAACCATGTAAACAGGAATATTCCCTTTGCTGCTCTAAATCTACATATCATTCCTAATATTTTGGAATATTTTTTAGTATGGAGTGTATGTAATTATTTCAATTTAAATGATTATTCAAAAGTGTTAGTAAAAATTTGGGTTGATTTTGTTTATGAAAAAAAGCACTGTTCAATCAAAACACCACTTTTGTTGCATCGGTTTTTCAATTTGAAATAATTTTATTATCTTTATCAGTCTGCGTTGGTGTTATTTCTTGAAAATGTGTCCGAAACTCTAATCAAGGCTGCAGTTTTCTTTCTTCAACTAAATTAGGTCTTATTAAATCCTTTTACAAGTGTTGAAAATAAAATATACAATAAAGGACAGAGGTACAATGAACAGCATTCAATGAAACCTTCAACACTTAGCAAAATGTTGTTTTCACAGAACAAAAAACCTTATGGTTTCCTTTACATTTACACTGCAGAGTTTGTTTTTTAAAAACAGGAGAAATCCATGTCTATAGATTTATGCAGTCTGGAAAAGATTTACATCCTCCCTCCCTAACCAAAGAACTCATGCAAGCCGCTATTAAACACAGCAAACATAAGGATGTACACTCCACACAGCACAAAGGTGTGCTGCAGGTTCTTCTGATTTCAGCTTCACATTGATTTCAAATTGTTTTGCTTTTCCGGTACAGGTCCCTCCATCGGTGGATCCATAGCTGAGAACATTGGCTTCCCCTGGCTGATGACCATCATTGGAATAGTGGACATTTTCTTTGCTCCTCTCTGTATCTTCCTCAGGAATCCACCTGGACAAGAAGAGAAAATTGTAAGCTTTAATGGCCTTAAGCTACTATAAGCACTAATGTATTCTTTGTGGACAACATTAAAATGAACAAACACAAAGAGGCCTTGATTTTAGCTTAACTGACAAGTCCTTAATATTTTTTAGTTTCACTTAGTTTTAGTTCCAATTAACATTATAAATCTGTAAAAGAAAAGTTTGTTTTATTTTTCTAACATTAAATGCTACTATTTTTGCAAAAACGGAAAAAAAAAGTTTAAAACAAGGAAGAAAGCTCTTTGGCCTTTTCAAGAAAAATGAGCTCTTCCATAATTTTCATGTTTAAGAAACAAATATATGCAAAATATTCCTGCAGTGACTACTGCAACCTTTAAAAAAAAATCTATCACACAAACACATTTTTGTGATTTATTTATTTTTTGGATTGCTTGTTATGTTGAATCAAAGAGGTTTTCTGTGTTTAGGAGTATCTACCTTCTTTTTAACAGAAGCTGATTTCACCGCGTCAGCTTAACTAAAACTGTATAAGAAGAAAGTTTGTGTTGTTTTCTTCACCGGAGATAGTAATGGAAACTTTAAATCTCATCAGAATTGGGGGTGGAACTGTTGTCGCGTAGCAACCCCCCCCTATTGCTGAATGCTCAGAGCAGGGAGCTTGAGGCCCACCCAGTGTGCTTTCTACAGCCCCAAAATGATCTTTTACAACGAGCATTTGTCTGCTCCTGATTCACAATGATTTGAATAAAGAAATACTAAGAAATGTAATTTTAACCCTTGTGCTATCCTAAATGACCCCCCCCCCCCTTGCATTGACGTGTTCTCCCTACCATGACAAAGGTGGATAAAGGTAGAAAGATTTCATGTAATCCATGGACACCAGTGAAGATCACAAATCATTGAAGAAAAAAGGTTCAGAGCACTGTCTAGTGGGTCTAGATGACCCAACTCCCAATGTTAAAGTGCCTAGGATAGCACAAGGGTTACGTCCGATTTTCTTTATGTATGTCCTCTGTCATCAATGTTAAAAGGGCACGTTAAAAATGTTCAGCAGAGTGGATCTTTGAATATTACTGGTAGTGTAGCCCTTGTGCTATCCTAGGCACGTTAACGTTGGGAGTTGGGTCATCTAGACCCACTAGACAGTGCTCTGAAGCTTTTTTCTTCAGTGATTTGTGATCTTCACTGGTGTCCATGGATTACATGAAATCTTTCCACCTTTATCCACCTTTGTCATGGTAGGGGGAACACGTCAAAGTAAGGGTGGGGTCATCTAAGATAGCACAAGGGTTAAATAAAGCACTCAAAGTCAGCTGGTAGAACCTGGAATCAGAACCAAAGAGAGTGGATCCGCTTCAGCTGCACGTATAAGGAAGAAGCTTAATGATGTCCCCCAAATCCGTCTTTAACCCCAACTTATTTTATTTTTTTGACATGCTGCAATATCTGCTTTTGTGTGTGTGTTTTTGTGCTTCGACAAAACTTTTTGTTTCTGAGAATCAGTATATACCGGTAAATACAGTTTCACATGATAAAAAAACCCAATGTAATGTAAACAAGACTGAAATGAACCAGGATTGATCCAGAAATGCCCCCAAAAAAGTAATAAGATGCAGCTGTGATAAACACAAACAAAAAAAAACAGGGCTAAAACCTCTTGACGTTGATTGATTTAAATACAGATCCAATCTTTTCTGTTTCTACCTTAAATTCATTTAGCATCTACCCCAGAGCAAAAACATCAGTGAAATTTTTTATTATAAAAAATAATTCAGCCGTCAAGAGATTTTCAAGAATGTCAAGAAAAAATGATTATTTTTCACATTTAAATGAGAATCGCTCATAAAAAATGAGTAATTTTCGCCCGTTTTAGCAGAAGCTGACTTAAACTACTTTTTTTTTTATTTCAGGCTATCCTGATGGACAGCAACTGCTCCATGAAGACGAGGTCCTACTCTGCGCAGGGGACGTACTACCAGGGGGAGAGCATGGATCCAGAGTATGATGATTACGATTAACAGGACACCAGCCATGCAGGTTGACCTTTCAGAGGATCTATTTTGTTGTACAAAAGAGAAAAAAAAGAAAAGTAACACACGAAAAAAAACTTCATCACCAAACTGTAAAGACATGTTTCCATGTGAATGTTCTCTATTTAATTGTCTTTATTCAATGTATCTGTACTGGAGAAACCAAAGTTGTTCTTCTGTGGTCACAAGTGCATTGTGTGACAAGGTATTTGTAGCCAACAGCCTTATTCTGTGGGGAGATGTGTTCAAAAGCACTTTTGAAACTGCAGGAAGGTCCTGAGCGACAAGAACCTTTTATATTAGGTTTAGTTTTGTCTTCATCCTTGTTTGACTTTTGTCTGCTGTGTGTCAACAAGGCTCTCTGGAGAATTCAAAGCAGAACTCTCTGTTCAAGTTAGTGATTGGGTAAATGTGTGATTTGTGAAGACAACACTGGGCAAATGTTTGTTGTTGTTTACCTGTGTGGGGATGTTAACGCTCTACTGCTTACAGTTCCCATAATCTGACCTTGTCAAGCCTTAACCCTTTGTAGAGTTTCTTTCACATTTGTCTCTATTTATTGATTGTTAAAACAGTTTTTTGTGTCAGTGATCTACGTGCATCTGTTAAGTAAAGCCACAGCTTCTTTTTTTTACAGACATATTTTTGATTGCATTACACAGTGATTCCTCCATGAACCTGAAACTACCAAAAAAACTCAATTCTGAGTGGTAAATCTGGTCATTTTCTTACCCCAAAAAGTAACATCAAACGGTTTTTATATTGTATAACAGAAAAGTCAAAGACATTAAGAATGCATAGAACCACAAACAAAGCAAAGACGAGGTCAAAAAATGTGAGAAATGGCCTAATAATAGCTCCACTGAACTACATAAAAGTTCCATGGATTTATTCCAAGGGGTATCACAGTTATGTGTCATAACTCTGGTTATGTTTGTTTCAAACCAAAAATGTCAAAGCTAGTCAACTTTTTGAATCAACCATGTTAAATCCTGAAAGAGTGGTGGTAAATATGAAATAGCATAATGTCAGATGGAAGAGTTCAGTTAACTGTGTTCAAGTGCTGCAGGAATATTCCTGTTTTACGAGCTTTTCTGCAAATTCTGAATAAAACACAGTCAGTAGTTCATTATTTCCTAGAGTGGACCCAGCCAGTCCAGACCCAGTCCGCTTAATTTGTTCGGATTGAGTCCTCAACTTTGTGTTTGGGGTGTATTCAGACTTCCTTCAAGGAGACTCTCCTGTTTCTGAATAAAGCTTGTAAACAAAACCAAGTGACAAGTTTTGAACGTCTGTATCAACGTCAAGCTCAACAGTTTTTACTCGCTATTTTAGTTCGGTGGAGGCGTCCTGCAGGGCGGTTACTGGCAAGAAGACCGCTAAGAAGGTCCACTGATAAGGGATTATGACATATAGATTGGCGAGAAAATAGTGACAAGCCGTGTGTCTCACGTTAAAATTTATTTTGATGTATCTGAACTCATCCGATCACATTTCAATGAGTTGCTGTGTCTCATTGTTGAGGTGTTAGAGTATTAACACCGCATGTGAGAAGCGAATTAAGCAGTGTTAAAATAAATGTACTAACAAATAAACAGTTGGACCCTTTTTTCGTCTTTGATAACACAAAAGTCATTGCTTTATGTTTGTTGCTTCATTCCTACTCTGTTTACGTCTGCTTTGTTGGCCGTTTTGGTTCAGTTGCTCCGCTCCAGAAACAGATTGTATTCAGACTGAAGAATCTCAAAACGAACTGAAGCTCAGTCCAATTGGAAACAAACCTAGACCACCTTCAAAAATGGATCCAATAGCGGTTCCTGGCCTCGGATCAGAGTCCGTTTGGTTGTATTCAGACTAAAAACGTTTTTCGGATTATTGGGGGAAACGAACTCTAGTTCACTGTAACCCTTGTGCTATCTTAGGCACTATGCACTGTGTCTATGAGATGAGTTAACAAAGCTCAAATGTGGAGACTAGAGGGATAACTTAAGACTACTTTTCTCTCTGTAATGTTCTATTTTATGACAACCAGAGTTCTTGTTGTGTTTTTTTGGTCAAAGGGATGGTGGCTCTCACTGTGATTCTCTGTAGACCCAAAGCTGCAGAAATGTCTTTTTGTGTAACATTTTTAAAATAGGCTTTGGTTTCACTTGGTTCACCTCAGCCTGTGAAAACAATTTGGATTTAATTTAAAAATGTTCAAATATTAGAAGAAGAAAAAAAAGAAAGAAGTTATGCGAGGATTGCTATGCTCAGTACGTACAGATTTGTCTGTTTGCATTGTTTTTTAACAAAAACATTTATCTGTGCTCAACTTTGTCTCCATTGTTTATTTTAGCATTTGGTCTGCTTTAAATATGGTCATATATTTTGGCAATTGTTTTTGTTTTGTTTCTTAAATGAAGTTGGAGATGTTTTAGTAGAAAAAAAAACATTATTTATGTTCATCTGAACTAACATCTTTGGTTTTTGCTGCTAAACGGCCTCAATGTCTCTTTTGCCCCGACCCCTGATGAGCTTTGATGGATGAACATCATGTCTGCTTTCGAAAAAAAGAACTTTTCACATGTCTGTAAAAAAAAATGTATATTGAACAATTGTTCCAACAAGTCTGTTCTGTTGTTTCTTTTACTTTGTGCTGTAGTCCTCTGAGTTTTTAGTGACTGTGGTGCGCACAGCTGTTTTTACACTTCTTCCTGTTTTTCTGACTGTACATCATTTGAACGGCGTGCAACATGAATGATTCTGGACACAGTAGACGGTTCTTACTCTGTGACTTGATGTTGCTGTTCATCTCGTGCATTTTTGGTTTTTGTTAGTTTGGTTTCAGTCTGTCAGCGCCTGAACCTGTACGTCACTGGCCGCTTGTTTGTCTTTTCTTTCATACCTGTGGAGCACAATACCCTCTATTAAAGGCAGTTTACTCTGGAAAAGCTGTTCTCTTCATGCCACTGACACCCTGTGACAGATGGATTCTCAGCACTGTTAGCTGTGCATGCATCAAATATGCGTTCACAGAGTTTTTTCACATGTTGGTTCCATTACAGCTAATGGTTTGTAGAGGCCAAACATTTAGTGTGGTCGCACACAGATGCTGCTGGTGGAGGACAGCAAGCTTGTGCAGCAGATCTCAGAGCAGACATGCTGTAATCAGCCTGTCCATCTCATCGATGGCCTTCAATTACTTTGCAGATGCTCACGCAGTAAATGCCTCCTCCTCATCATCCTCTTCCTCATCAAGATGCCACACAGTGTTGTGTTATGGATCAGTGTAGGTGGGTTTAAAGTTTTCATGACAATGAAATGCAGCCATCAAGGGAGCCACCAATGTGCTGGACTTCTTTTAGGATAAATTGACTTTTGACGTTTTTTTAATTTTGCTATAAATACTTTCTTAAAAAAACTAGCTTAAAATTTAATTTATAATTTATATTCATTCAGGGTGTTTTAAAATTTGTGTTTATATTTCAACCATTAGACATTTATGGATGTTTTTAATCACCAACTTTGGGTTTATTATTAAACAGGTTAGCAGTTTGGCAAATGTGATGCTACAGCCGGGGGAAAAAGGTTTTTTTTAGCCACATATTGTTCAAGTTCTCCCACTTAACCCTTGTGTTATCTTAGATGACCCCACCCTCACATTGACGTGTTCTCTCTACCATGACAAAGGTGGATAAAGGTGGAAAAATTTCATGTAATCCATGGACACCAGTGAAGATGGTGTTCCTTGGATGCAACTCAGCATTCTCTCCACTCCATACACAACAAGTAGAGTTTTTACCAAAAAGTTCTATTTTGGTTTCATCTGACCATAGGACATTCTTCCCATCCTCTTCTGAATCATCCAAACGCTCTCTAGCAAACTTTAGATGGGCCTGCTCATGTATTGGCTTTAGCAGGGGGACACGTCTGCCACTGGAGGATTTGAGTCCCTGGCGGCGTAGTGTGTTACTGATGGTATCCTTTGTTACTCCCAGCTCTCTGCAAGTCATTCACTAGATCCCCCTGTGTGGTTCTGGGATTTTTGTTCACCGTTTTTGTGATCATTTTGACACCACAAGGTGAGATCTTGCTGGAAACCCCAGAACGAGGGAGATTCAGTGGTCTTGTATGTCTTCCATTTCCTAATAATTGCTCCCACAGTCGACTTCTTCACACCAAGCTGCTTACCTATTGCAGATTCAGTCTTCCCAGTCTGGTGCAGGTCAACAAGTTGGTTTCTGGTGTCCTTAGACAGCTCTTTGGTCTCTGCCATAGTGGAGTTTGGAGTCTGACTGTTTGAACCTGTGGACAGAGACCTCTTTCAGGAGCAGTGGTTGGTACTCACCTCACAACGAGAAGCCATTCAAACCTCGGCTGGGACCTTTCTGTGCATGTGTGGGTTTTCTCTGGGGGCTTCCTTTCCTTCCACAGTTCAAAAACATGCTTCATAGGTTGATTGGTGTGTCTAAATTGTCCAGACATGTGCATGTGTGAGTGCTGCCATGCAATGGAATGGCAACCTGTTCAGGGTGTACACCGCCTTTGCCCAACAGAAGCTGGGTTGGTTCCAGCAACCCTGTGACCCTAGGAGGGATTCAGCTGGTTCTTAAAAATGGATGGATGGATGTTTTAGTCTCTGTTCATGACTTCCTGTTTCCTTGATCTCCCATGAAGAGTGACTGGTTTCAGACATGGCAACACTTTTCAGAATTTTCTGAAAGAAGATTGGTGTGGTGCCATCTATAGACTACATTAAATCCTTACTATTACTTTTTCTGTGCTATGTCCAACTTATGTCAAGCAAAGTTTTAGGGGATAAGATGATTCTTCTGCAAAACATCTGTCTAGTATCAAAGCAGCAGTAACTAAACAGTCCGACAAGAAGGGGCTCTAGGTATCTAGGTAGTCTAAAAATCTGATTAACTTGCTTTTAGCATTCCATTTTTAATCAACCCTACTCAAAAAGACACTTTATGGACGGATTCAAAACAACTAGCAGACCATTTTTATTTATTATATAACAGGTTTTAAAAACTGTTGCATGTAGTTTTCTGAATGTTAACATAAAACAGTTGAGGCTTAGAGATGGAAATCCATTTGTTCTCGTTTATTTACGTTATGTACAATAAAGCTTCGTCACAAGGCTTTCTTGAAAACTGTTGTACAGCAACTCTCAAACACACACAGACACACAAAGACAGCATTTTGACCTGCTGACTGCCAGAATGTACAGTCTTTTACAGAGCTCGGCGAGGACGGAGGGGGCAGAAGCAGGTGAACTTTTAGAAAACCAAATCCAAGCGTGCTGTTTTTCTTTTTCTTTTTTTTTTAAACCAGCCCAGAAGGTGCACTGGTGGCAGAAAGCAAACCCCTCCATCTCCGAAGAGTTCATTGGTCCGCGACCCCCACCCCCCTCACAGGTGACATGAGCATAGACGGATACACATACGCTTATCCACAGAAACAAAAACTAAAGAAAATTCACAGACACAGCAACTCATTCCTGATTATCGGCTTCTTTCCTACAAAAATATTGCACAGAAAAATCTGGATTTTAAAGATTGACAAGAGCAGCCAGTGAGATAATATGTACACGAGCAACAACAATCCACAAGAGGAGAAATTTCACTCCAATCATGTGGAATTTCTGGTCTGTTTAAGAGCAACAAGTGTCAGAAATTAATGTAAAGATGCAGATTAGTTTGGTTGTAGATCATGTAAAGTGGATCATTTACTCTGCAGGTGGAGAAATCAGTTCTTCAGGACCACCAGTCTGAAATTTTTTATCAAACCCAAATTTTGCTCTTATTTTGTGCAGGTAAAGTTGCAGCACTAAAGGGGCATAAAAAGAAACAAATCTGTCCTCTTCAAGCTTTACACTGTAGCTGTGCTCCTCTGGATAAAAAGATCAATGAAAAAAGAAAAAAAAAAAGTGTCACAGCTAAAGCTGATTGCAATGGTGGAGTTTGTGTGGAAAGTGTGGAGGCGGAGTCTAAACATACATTCATTGAAGCAAGAAAAACACCTGTTGAAGGCATTTGCATCTCCAGGGAATTCACCCCGAGGAGCACGGAGATCATCTCCACACTGGAGGGCTTATTAAAAAACCACCAAAATAATAACGTCACAAGGGCCAACATTCACCCAGATACCTTTTTACGGGTTTTATCAAGACACAACAATCCATGGATTAACTTTAAAAGCTGGAAATAGATTTTTTTTTAAAGAAGAACAATGTATATAATAAAAAACGGCAAATAAGGGAAAAATTTCACAACGATCAATAATGACAATAAATCTCAGCCCTGGAAAGATAATAAGTTAATTAGATATTCTTAAACATAACGAAACAAATGACAAATTATGCATCATAGTTAATTATTACAATGGAATTTAAGTCCAGAAGAGTAGACAGCATTTCCTTAAAATCCAAACATCTGCAGTAAAAAAAAGTGCTAAAAACAAAAAGGTTCTGCATGAATGCTTGCAAGGTGCAAAGCGAAATGTGACTTCATCATCAAATGGGCTCGTCATGCGAAGCTGACACTAAAAGACCAAAGTGAGGACTATACTTAGAAGCTGTGTCAAAGTCTGTTACTATATTTCTTGTTCAGGTTATTGGACCAAACGAAGGTGCGTTTTCCATCGTTTTTCCAATGCAACAGATGGAGAACAAAGTGACCAAAATGTGACGTTTGAAAGACAAGGAAAAGCACAACTGGAGGGTAAACACGCAGCAGAACTGAGGGCAGGTGATGCTGTCGATTTCCAGCTTCCCTTTAACAAACCGTCAGCATGGAAAAAGCATCACGGTGTGCAAATCAGATCGTCAACAACAGATTTCCCCCAAATCCTCCAGGGGAGGAAATCTTTTAGGATCCTTCCATTTCTGACTGACAAAAAAAAAAAAGTGAATAAAACATCCCCAATATCTGAAAAAGGACTGCTGAAGTTCTTCAATATCAAAATCACTTTTTCTGCAAAGCTCAGGCCCAGTGTACGCATACTTCATCTTTTCATTTACAGGCTTGGTCTAATGCAGTGCCTCCACACAGATCTGCTCCTCGGTTATGTCATCCAGCAGATTTACATCCACAGGGCTGGAGATGTCACTGTCATAGACCTCTGCTCCCATCAGGCCCTCCTCTTCCAGATCCACCCTTTTGGCCTTGAAGCCTTGCTGTTCAGAAGGTGACATGCTCTCCACAGACTCCAGGTCTTCAATTCCGGCGCGGTAGTGGATCATGAGCAGTGTAAGGGCCTGGAGTCTCTCCCCAGACTTGGTCAGAGCAGCACTGATTAAGGCCTTTCGTCGGACATCTGTGGCCTCCCTCTCCTCCATCAGAAGGGAGTTATTGTGCTCCAGCTCCTGATCGATTTCCTGCTGGAGCTTGTCCAGCATCAGCTCCAACTTCTGGGAGCGTTCGTCCGTGGGCAACCCTCGATACAGGTCACGGCCTATCTCCTTCACTGCGATGAACACGCTGTCGTCCAACCCGCTTTCTTTTGGTGCAAGTTTGCTGCTGCTGCCACCAGAGAGCTGCTTTGACGGGCTGGCACCACTTGTGTACGTCTCAGTGTCACTGCTCTCATTGTCGGACGTGTTTGGCGTTTCTTTGGGTGAGGGTTCCACCCCTCCAGGTGCCATGTACATCTGTTCAGTAGGTCGAGTCTTGGGCACCTGGCGAAGGCTAAGCAGGCGGGAGCTGGTATTGATGATATGTCGCGTCAGGCCAGTGGCGCGGTTAATGGTGGATTTAGCCTCAGGGTCAGTTCCACGGCGCTCAGCTGCTGCCACACAGAAAGGATTTTCAGCGAGGCACTTATCCTGACACTTCTTGTGGCAGACATAAGCACAAATTATACACTGAGAGGCTGCCTTGGTCCAGACCTTTTTCTTGCAGTATTCACAGTAGGTAGGGTTTTGGAACTGGGTGTCTTGAAAGTTGTGACGAACTTCTGTTAACTGCATGGTATTAAAGGCCAAGTCATCACGTGGAACCGAGGGGATGGGTTCCTTCTCCTTGTCCTTAATTTCTTCATCCTGGAGGCTACCTTCTTGCTCCCTTTCCATCAGCCCCACTGCATTGTCTGGCTCACCCTCTGCCAAGTAGCAGAAGTTTAAGGTTACATCTCCATAGCACAGTTTCTCATTGAAACCCTTATGAGTGCCGAGGCTGCGCAGTGCAGTGCGACTGACATTAGCTCTAGGTTCTGGAGGCCCCAACCTAAAGGTGCTTTGATATTCTGCAGACGATGTAGCCATACATTCTAGGGCTACATGTTCGAGCTGAAGGCTCACATGACCCAGGCACAACAAACTGCCGAGCTTAAAGGGATCTTTGGACCACAGGGCCACATTAAGGTACTTATGGTTGGCCTCCACCTCAAAGACAACCGAGGTCTTAGACCAACGTGCAGTTTGATTTTTAAACAAGGTTTCTGGGGATTCCCAAAGCAAGTGTTCTTCCAGACTGTCTCGTGTGCTGCAAGAGCTCTCGGACGTTTTGTCCTTTGCTTGATCGGCTTTGCTGCTTGTCATAGGGGAAGGAGCAAGGAGTTCATCACTGGAATCTGTTGGCTTTGTAGATTGCTTCACTTCAGCTTGTTTGATACTTATCTTCTCAGCTTCAGCTTTTTCGTCACCAGCTCCACTTAATGGAGCCTTTTCTGGTGATTTCTCAGAAGCACTGATGGTGGTAGTCAAAGTTGACGCAACAGAAGTCACAGTAGTGGTAACAGAATCAGCACTTTCTAAAAGACTGGTCTCTGAGGATGCCGATGTCAATCTTATCTGAGGTCTTGGGGGCACTGGGGGCCGAGAGGGAGGAGGCGGGGGAGGAACAGCAGGTCGTTGCAGACCCTCCCCTGGATCACTACTGGCCTTACTTGGTGAGGGTTTGGGCGATTCTTTGGCCTGGGGTTTTAGTGGTGATTGCAAACCCACTAGGTTCAACTTGCGGTTGAGAATGGGTGATATGGTGCCAAGGGGTTTAGCAGCCAAGTTCGCAACCGTCCTTTTGGGACTTTGGTTGACGTTAAGTAAAAAATCCTCCTTGGTGTCACTGGTGTTTGTGGTACTGCTGTTAGGTCCACTTGCCTGGCTAGTTTTCGTCTCCACAATCAACTCCTCAAACTCAGAGTCCATGTCTTTGCTGTCGGTTAAATCAGAGATTGTGGTGATTGGAGTGGGATCCTCTTCATAGCTTACTGGATGGGAAATGAAAGCCGTTTCCTCCAGCGGCCCTAAGCCTTCCTGAAAAGTTCCATGGCTCCCCAGGGAGGCATTCTGATGGCGAACTGGTCTTTCATATAGTACTTGCACCTTTTCTCCAGCTTGCTTTAACAGTTTGGGCACTTGAACAGAAGATGTCACTTTGACACCTGAAAACAGACAAAAACATGATGCTTTACGCAAACAGCTGTAAACAGTTGGAACAATTTCTACACTACTTTTCTCAATAACACTTCTATAACACAAGGCATTATAGTTTGTTTGTTGTTTTACCTCCAATAGCAATGAGGCGATCACCCTTCTGTAGATCCGCCAAAGCTGCAGGAGAGTTGGGTGTCACCGTCTCAATGCTGACATGCATTGCATCTCCCTCGGACGGAGGAACTTGCCTGAACGTCATCCCCACGCTGCCACCAATGCCCTTGATAACCTCCGTCTGAAGCGGACACAAAACATGTATGTATATCTGTTTGTTTATGTATTGCATTTGTGGCTTTAAGAAGGGGAGACCCCAGGAAGAATAGCTACTGGCATGCCCAGTAGCTAATGGAAATCCTAAATAAACCCAAAAACAGAACAGTTAGGGCTAATGTTATTAAAAGGCACATGTTATCAACACCATGTGGTTTAATTTGAGTAGCTTGTCTACCAAAATGATCTGTGGTAAGTCAGGTTGTGGACATAAGTTGTTCTGAGAGTTTCATACTTGGTTATACAAATTCTGTCAGCCCTGTAGGATCTAGAACTGGATCAGGGAGGTTTTGTGAGTTGAGGATCCTTTCAGGAGATGTATATATAAATAGATATGGTTTATTTATATGGTCAATCGTTTTTGGTGTCACAGAAGGAGCCACAGTGGTATAACCTTTGATTCTTTACAGATGCTGTAAGCTGTTGTTTTCTTGAAAAGAGGTGCATGTGATGCTAAATTGTTGGTTTCCAGTGGTATTTTAGTTATTATGGTTATGCTGTTTTAAGGCAAAACACAAAAAGCCTTTGTTGATTTCTAGAACATAGTTTCTGCAGTGCGACAGGAGTTTATTAAAAATTTGCCTCTGAGTTCTGGGACTATTGGTGCAAGAAAGTTTCTAAGCTATTTTTTAAATGACATTTTTTCATTGGCTCCTGTATTGCAACAATTTGAAAAAAGGCCCAGAAATGCCATTATCAGAAAAAGAATCCATAAGAACATGTTAAAAATATGATTTTCCTCAGTATTTAACTGTTGAAGTGTGTGCACTCAGGTTCAGCCCTATAAGGGTTGTGATTAATCAAACTTCAGAAAAATTGAAGGCAACCTATTATTTTCTTTAAACAAAAGACAAATTTTAAAAACACTTGAACTTTTGTTCTTTTCTTATTTTGTCTGGCAAATACATTTTTTCAGCAAGTTTTTAAAAGTAAAAAAAAAAACGTATTTTACAAATAAGGTTGCACCTTTTGTTCAATTTAAATCTGTAAATGCTGTTATGGTAAAGCAAGTCAGCTTTGTATATCTAGGAACTTTTGACTGGGGAAGCAATTTAAGAAGCTTCACTTCTGTTTTAGAATGAAAATTTGAAACATAAATTTTGTGTTTAGTTACTTCTACCGAGCCTTAACCCATTAGCATTTTCTTGGGCCATTAATTCAAAAAGATAAACTATAATAAATATTACAACAGTAGCAAAAAATATATAAACAATTTCAAAAGATTAAACTGTAAAGACTTTCTAGCGGTGTCAGAAAACAAATATCTGCACGTCAGACTGTGAAATTATCAGCATATTCATGATGAGACACAAAAGTGGTGATTCTGAGGAAGGACAAAGAACTGCAATTATGACACCCTCCTCGGCAGCCTAAATAACACACCTGACAACACACCCCTGTGGTGGTGCGGGGGTAACCTGTTCATCAAAACCACACAACACGTAACTCCTGCAGCACCAAGACGGATGAGCACCTGTTCACGTATGAAGCCGTTTTAGTTTTTATACTATAGAAAAAGTGGATCAATATCCTACAATCAAACTTTTCTCTACAACCTAAGATTATTTTGTCTATTAATTAAGCACCAGAAAGAATCTAATCAAAAATGTAATCATGATTTTTGGTTCATAAAATAATGAGATTTCCTCCGCTGAAGAGAAATATGGATCAAGCTTTTTTTCCCACACTTGGTGAGATGAGACAGGCAAATTAACTGATAACATTTTCCCTCAGACATCATTGTAGGACTACAGTATGTTTCTGTCAGGCATTTATTAAGGTCTGTGTCAATTTCAAAGCACCATGGAAAACCTCATTTTGTTCACTGCTGATAGATATGGAAGATGATGTGGCTGGTTTGGTAGCACAAGCTTTTTTAAAGCCGCCTTTTACAAAGAAGGAGTTGGTTGGACAAAAGATCAGTGCAATGGAACTGACAGAGAAGAATTTTGAAAGTGTTTTAGAAGTGTCTCATCAACGTTATCTTAGTTTATTAGGAAAAAGACACTGAGATGGTTTCCAAGTAGGAATAGAGCTCAGTGGGTGTTAATGATGAATGAGGCGATGGACAATGAAGAAGATGGAGGAAAATGCAAGAAAAAGAAAGGACAGAAGACCAACAAGATTTGGGTAGACCGAGATAAATGACTATAATTTTCCCTGTTGTCATTTGTTACCACTCATCTGGAAGACTGAGTGAGTCATTCATGGTCATAAATAAGCGGAAGATTTGTTTCGTGTGGTAGTGAAGTTTTGTTCAAAAAGTAAGTCTGTAATTTTGGAACAGAGTGTGTTGATGTGGCGTCAAAGGCAGTCAAACACCATATTAGCTGAATAGCACCCTGACGTGGTTAATTTGCTGCATTGTGAATAGTGGATAGATGTCTTATATTGTAATGTAAAAATATTGAACTATGAAATACATGCTGCTATTTGCTGATCATAAATTATTGGACTGCAGCAAAAAAAGGCAAAATCTTTACATTACAAAATTGATCATTTAATTTTTACAGTATTGACAGAATGAAAGTTGACTTTAGCAAAAAAATAAATAAATTTGCCAGTCAATAATTTGGCACATTTTTACAATTAAAAAGAAAACAAGTCTGTAAAAATTATCCCTCCCCCCTTGTTAGATTTTATAAGTAAAAAAACAAATGTTGGAATAGGCACCATGGCTTTAACTCGAGGGGACTGTAATGTTAAAAGGCGCAGGACTAAATTCAGCCAAACAGTGGTGTCAATTAGAGGCACACAGTTATGGAATACGCTGCCACAGCACATTAGGAACTGTGAAAAACTACCCTACCTTCCAAACAGCTCTTAAACAATGGCTAAAAACAAACCAGTCCTGCAGACATTAGTTATTGTTGTTTTTCTGTGACTTGCTTTTTATTGTAATAACCTTTGTAAATATTTTTACCTCTAATATTGTGCTATTTCATTGTGTTGTAAATGTAATTGTTGATATTTTTATCCTGCCCTAGGACAACAGATGAAATGTAGCTCCTGTGCTAATTCTGGCATATTTATGTTAAAGCAGCTGCTGAAACACTGTTTAATATGCATTGTCCTAATTCAAATAAATAAATAAAAAAATTAAAAAAATTATCATCATTGGTGGGAAGTGGCGTTTATATCAAAGAGTTCCATCTTGATCTCATCTGACCACATGACATTCCCCCAATCCTCCCAATGTTAGCTACTGGTACATGTTGCTGTGCTATGAATTACAGGAAAGTAAACACTGTTGTTAGCAGTAAATATAGGTTCAACTACATAAATACTTCAGATGTTAGGACTCCTGGCATACTGTAGTCTTCATGGGATACTTTTTAAAATAAAGTTGGATCACCATCATTTTGAGATATATTAAGAGCCTTACCAATGGAGCAGTCCAAGATTGTGATTAGTTCAGTGCAAAACCCTCTATACTAGTTAAGGACAAACTAAAACAAGCATTAGTGCCTTAATCCTCCTCTGATCATCACTTATTGACATCATAGTCAATTATATATATATATATAACTGTACAATGATGACTTGGACGAAATGGTATATGTGCTACATACATACTTTCCATTTGACATGATTTTACATCAAACTGTAGCCTGCCAGCTCAAATGGGCAGGTTTTAGCCTAATGCATAAAGACTGAAGAAAGATGAAAGAGAAAAAAAGTGGTCGTTTAGAACATATGAAGGAATTAAAGGCAAATTTCTGCCAAAACCAACAGTTTAACTGTACTGTTGAGCAACTCATTTAGTTTTCAAAGCTTCTGATGGGTATTTCATGAGGGCAAAGCATTACATTGAATGACCTTACTGCCTTTACAACATAAATAAAAGGCATACTGGCTGATTGAATTTGGGGGGGGAAATGAAAATATTTTAATGATGAACATGGAGAATGGATAAGTGCTGGTCCATTACAACTAGCTAGACTGGCTTACTCATTGTGCTTCCGTTTTCATTATGGTCAACAATATTTCCCCTAAATTCAGGTGGTTTGGTCTACTGTAGTTGTTCAATGTGTGAAACCAAACCAAAGCTAAGGAAGATGTCAAATGTTCAGTCTTCCCTGCCAAGTCTGCGTCACTATCCAAGTGTGAAAGCAGCTGAACTCCTGGACATCAACAGACACATCACTGATGAGCTGTTACAGACAAATGCTCCAGAACTACTGTTGATCCACAGCCCCGCAGAGAAGTGGATCAGCTTCTGCGTCTGTCAGACTATCGGGACGGGGATTTATTTAGCCGTTTGAGTGGGAACAGATGAAAGGTGAGAACAGGTGTTGACTGTCACTGAGGAAGCTGGCTGTAGCTGTGTGTGTACAGCTGCATCACTGGCTTCCCTCTGGCCATTGTGCCTATAATAGATTTACAGAGAAGCTTGCAAGTCCATTCTGCTCAAGTGCAAATAGTGGCAATCTCCCTTTTACAAACACGCACACGCTCAGTCACGGAGCCTCATATGTAGCGGATAATGGCACACACCCACAATGATAAGGTTTCAGCAGCTGCAGGTTCAGAAAAATCAACCTGCAGTGACTTTGTTTCCCGCTTATCTGCCTGTTCACGACTTCCTGAGCAGAAAAGGTGTCAAAATATCTCTGTTATCAAAATGTCTTAGGAAATTAAAACATTTGAAAACATAATGATTTTCTATGAATTATTAAGATTACTATACATATCAGTTTGAAGAAAATATTTTATGCTGTTTCCGTTTATAAATGTTAATTTCTATTTGAAAAGCATTTGCTCTACTGGAAAACTGCACTCACAAAGCATCTGTGATTTTGGACTTAGTGTCCAGAGGGAATCTGGTTCCAGCGTAGACGCACTTCTCAAGACCACAGAGATGAGGAGGTTAAACACAATGTGATGTCCAAAAAGATTTATCACCGAGCCAACCTCATTTAGAGGAAACAGGCTGATCTGTGTTTGGCCCCAGAAGTCTGAGGATGCACCATGTCTGCATCCGTCATCGCTTTGTCTCACTTTCATTTTCTAAGTTGAGGGTTTTGCGTAAGAACCGTCTTCCTGCAGAAACATGCTGTAATGTTTTTTTCTCTTTATTTTATTTTGAAACGTCCCCTTTTTACTATCAGCTTTTTATTTTCATCATGACAGCAGTAACTTTTGGATTTGTGATCAACTAAAAGGAAATATCTAAGATCAAACCAAATCTGCTTAAAAGGAAATGGCATAAAAAAATGCAGTTAGAGTTCAGCTAATGCAAATATCTTATAAAGAAAGTAAATAATAATTAATTTAATAGATATATTGTAAGAGCTAATACAATTTTTCTACAAAATATAGATATATATACAGTACAAACCAAAAGTATGGACACACCTTCCCATTCATTTGACTGAGAAGGTGTGTCTAAACTTTTGGTCTGTACTGTATATAAACAATGTTTTTTCTTTTATGCTAATGAAACATTTTTTTTCTATATTCTGAGTATTTTTTATCCTATTTTTCATTATTAGTTAGTTATTGTTTAACAAGAAATCCAAATATTAAATAATTAAAATAATTTTTTTTAACAACATGGGAGGACATTTGATTTAGTTTAAAAAAACAGAATAAAATAAAAAATCTGACTTTTTTCTATTTGCAGACACTAGCAAATCTGTAGTCTTGTCATTTCCTCACAGTCAACATTTGATTTTGATTAAATTTATCATGGATGAGGATGGAAAGAGTCAGATATAACATACCAAAAACTTACTTAAACATTTTGCATTTTAATGCCAATATTTTTTAACAGTCTGACAGGGTTCACAAAGTTGGAATAGCTTTACCAATAACTTAAAAATCACACATCTATGTTCTTGTGATCGGAGATTAGAGTAAATTTAACCTTCGAACAATAATTCAGATTGCAGGGCTGGACAGAAAGTTAATATATCAGAAGACACCTTGATAAGTGGAGGGAGAGCTACACCCCGAATACTTTTTTTTTTGTTTTTCAAACAAAAGAAAAGAAAATTTAATTCACTTAGATATCAAAATTTTAAACCATAACAGAATGTAATGATAGTGTTAAGGTGTTTAATATTTGGGTTTCATAAAGTCACTTTAACCCTTTAACATTTGTTACACTAATTCCAGCCGATTTTAAGCAGAGAAAAAGCAGCTTTGCAATGATATGCAACACTGGACAGCAGCGAAGCATTTATGCAATCGACATGAATCAGTTGATTCTGTCACGGAGAAAAGGCGCTTTGCGTCGTTATGCAACACATTAGGATAGTGAGGTGTTGCATATCGGTGCAAAGCCGATATGAAAAGATGCTCTCCTCAATGTCAGAATTAGCCGATTCACGTTGATAGCATAAATAGTCGAACATTTAGGGTAGAGTTATAGTGCGTTATTAAGGTGTCACAGGAGACACCTAAACTGAATACATTTGTTTACCTTTTTGTCAACAGTTTACAGATTGTCAACTGGTGGCTGGTGTAACTTTCCTGGAGGATACCTGTTAGTAAAATTACATTTACTTTCAGGGAATAATTATTGAATAATGGTCAAAATCCAAACCAAGTTCAATAAAAACATCCTGATAAATTGTAAGTTCGGTGTTTCCCAAAATTGCAGGGTGTAATTGCTGTGTGCTTCCTCCGAGGCAGTAACGGTCCTAACCGTGTTTGCATTGACCAAAGACAACAAGCGGCTCCTAGTTTCATGTATCTGAGCAAAAAAGACAAACAAGGAACAGTGCAACCCTTAAGTGGCTACATGTAAATTGCAATTCCCCATCTATCTGCGCAAAGACAGCCAACTCTTTTATCTGGGCTGCCACAGACAACAAATGAAAGGTTAATGTGTTCAAATTGCAGCTATCACAGCTTTAAATCTCTCTCCTTTACCTCGGGGACAGAGTCCCAGACAGACCTCCCTTTGATCTCTTAAAAAAATAAAAACCTCTCGCCTTCCTTCTCTGAATTTTCCACAGATTACAAACCTCTTTCAATCGAACCAAAAATTTACAACAATGGATGAAATTAGACTAATTTTTTGTTACTGTAGCAATAATTGCCGTCAATCAACACCTGAGCATGCTAAGCCAATTAGATTCAAGCACAGGAGCAAGCATTGCAGTGTAGTTACTGTGGAAAAACGCTCTTTTTTTTCTAACAAACCTTCATGGCAGAGACTTATTCGTCAACGTCTATGGAGGTTTAGTTTTTAGATGTTTTTACATCACACATCATTTAACAAACGCCATTGTCAAAAGCAACTGAGAGGTTTCTTACAGACGGCCAACATGTGGAAGTGTCTTTATCAAGGACAAGACTGCAGGTAAACCCAACCAATTGCCTACTGAGCTCCATTTTTATGTAATAACTTTAGCAGCACGTAACAACCAACAGTAACAGAGAAGACGTTTCAAAGAACAAGGCAGAGTGCAGCTCAACGGTAAAAACAAAACCAGGTGTGCGAGAAAAACCTTGGGATATGACCCTCGCCAACACCACTTCAGATTATTTTCTTCGTCTGCCTCACCTGTTTAGCACATTAAACATCAAAGCAACCATGCACCAAAAAACCGAACGGGATTCAACCATATGATCCACTAAATTCCAGGATATTACATTCAGGTGTAGGTTTAACCATTTAGTGGGAGCATTTATCCACAGCAGTTTGCAAATGTAGTACAAAGCAAGTTAAAGCTAATCTGAAGTCAATATATTTCAACTTCAGGCATGAGAAATGTCATGGAGTAGAAATGTTTAATTTAAATATTTTAATTTTAAGATTTGAGCACTTAGGGGATTACTTGTGATAAAGGTAGCTGTGCCTGTAGAGTTGGAAAGCTTCTTCAACTATCATAGATCATAGAGATTGAAAATGCTGCATAAATAACCAGTCGTCACTCATTAGCAGAGAGTAGAACTCTGTGCAATAGAACTGAGGGACTTAAAAACTTATGTATTTTACCAATAGAAATGGACAAGTCTTATTTGATCGTTCCATCCAATCTTGTCTCATAAAGTGAACTTTCAGTCTCAAGTGGATTTAATTTTTGCTCAATTTTAGTATTGAATTATTGTTTTTTTATTGTGTGTGCCACTTTTGGTAAATCCAGAGGAGAAATTTTGAGTTGGTTTTGAGCTGTTATGACTTAGTGATGAAAAACAAGAAAGGTTTAAATGTCTGATATTAGTATCGGCAAAAAGTGGCATAAAAATATCAAAATGTTATATTGAGCACTTGTTTTGCAAAGTTACTAAGGTAATTTTGAAAATGGAGTCTCTTATTATGAAAGAAAAAGACCAAACAAATTCTCCGTTTGGTTATATTTATATAAATTGATGAAGTTCATACACAGCAGGGTAGGAACCTACACCACATGGGGATCTTCTGGGACACTCTTGAAATGTGGCAACACACCACATGAAACATGTAATTTTAAAAGCATTGCAATAACGTCTGCTTTGAGCCTTTAATGCAATGAACATAATTACAGCATATTTCTGAGCAGAGAAAATCTGCCTTGCGCCGATATGCCACACTTTACAGTAGTGGAGTGTTTACACAATCAACTTAAATCAATGGATTTTGTCGTAGCTTTGCCTTGTTATGCAACACTTTTCATTAGTAATGTGTTGCACATCGATTCAAAACCTATATGAAGAGCTACTTTTCTCCGCGTCAGAATCAACGGATTCACGTCGACTGCGAAAATGGTCGAAGGTAGGTCAGGGAGCGTGTGTTATTTCGGTCTTAAAGGGTTAGTAAGCCTTAGGATATCTAAAAACAAAGTGCTCATAGTAACTGGAGTGAACTATTTTAGCAACAAAATCCTAAGGGTTTATTTATTGTAATCCGAGGAGCTACCTTTTTCTCAACACATCATCCCAAACAGAAGGTCCTAAAAATGTAATTATTATTTTTATTTGCTTAGTTTATGTTGTGTAGCTGTGTGTCAGTGGAAGGGTCTTACTATCAACTTTTTATAGAATAAAAGCACACGAGCTCTAGAGAAGATCCGACGGTTGTGTGAATACTTGAACAAGCTGGGGGGCTGGTCGCAAATATGGGCATGATAGATGGTTTAAGTAGCATCTCCTGCTGCTTGACCAAACATCCCTCTGGTCTTCAGCAGGTCTGGCCGGGTGCTTGTGAGACGGAGGGGTAGAGCAAATTCTTTTTCCTGTCACTGGGCTGCTTGGTAATTTAATTTAATACCACATGTCAGATCGATTTGTGTATGGTTATAGGGTACAAGTCGCTGCAAGGCAAGTGCGCAGCAATTCCCTGCCAGATCCAATTAGCAGCCCCGGTGGTGATGGGGTGGGGTGGGCTACGGGGTGGAGTGCACGGCTGGTAGCTCCACAGGTGTTCATGTGGGCGCTTACTGGGCAGGCAGCATACGTTCCCAGAAACACAAACGGAGATGGATGCTAAACTGCCGGCACACACTTGTACACAACAGTGCTACCAAGACAACTGGATGCTTCCTCCACGAAGCCCAGCTGGAGGTAGGCATCCAGACTTTTTAAGAAACTTTTCATCAAACTGACCGTTGAGGAAGGATGTGAAGAATGAAGACGTCCTCCTTGATAGTAAGGGACCGTCTCAATGACAGGGACACCCTATCAAAAATTCCTCAAGAATATAAAAGACAGAATAGTGCTGGATCCGGTTTGTATTTAGCAGCACCAATACATCTGTGGGAGTGGTGATGAACAACATAAAACTTTGGTTGGTAGAGCTGCTTAGTAAAGTACCAGGACTGACAGTAGTGGTGTTTGATCCTCATTTCCCTACTGTAGTTCCCTCGAGCAAGACCCAAATTTCCCCAATGGCTATTGATGAATCTATGGTTGATCTGGTCAGCTCTTGAGTGGGAATCCATGACTTTAAATAAATGACTTTGATCTATCAAAATAAAGGTTTAAAATACTTGGTTTTATGAAACAATGTTGTTTCAAATAAAAAGGGAAGGTGTTGGTGGCAGTTTGACTATGTCAGCATGTCTGGATCAATGTAAAATCTCAGTCCACCACACGTGCACTTCAGGTTTTCCCAGCAGCTCATAACCTCCACCACTAAATTAATTCACAGTGTGTCAAACACAAAAGGAGTGTGCTCCCACAGTAACTAAGCACACATGCAGCCAGAACAAATGCAGTATGAGATTCAGTCCACCCTGCACAAATCTGATTCCACTCTATTAAGCTGAAGGTCAGCGCAGAATACAGTTTTTGCTATTCTGGAAATATTTATCTACCAGTTTATGTGACAGACTATACTGAATGCTAAGACTACTAAATAGCCGTATGCTAAAAACACAGCTCTTTAGTAACAGAGACAAAAAGCAATCACTTTATATTTTATGTGTTTTAACTTACTTAGAAAATTAAAAATAACCAACATTAACCAGATCCAGGTGCAACATTTTTATGTACAATGTTTAAAATACATCTTGAGATTTATCATTAAATTAGAAAATGGGTTCTAAATACTATATAGTTCTGAAATTTAGGATTGTGAAAATACATTCGTGAAATAAATTATTTGTATTGAAATCTTTTAACTTTTGTATTTGCTTCAGAATTTTTTGTTGTCATGATGACTTCAAAGAAAAAATAAAATAAACTTCAAACAAGCCTACTTTACTATTGAATTTCCTAAATTTTTGAAAAATTTTTGAAAAAAATAAATCAATCGATTTAGTATTTTGGTTGCTACATCCCAACCCTACTGTGGACAGTGACAAAGCTTTGTTTGGTCCACATCTACTATAGATATTTCCATGCTATACCTTACACTAAATTCTTCTTACCAAGCAAATACATTATTGGTGAAGCATAAGTAAAAAAATACATTATAGTAGCATTACTATGAATTATTAAAAAAGAAAAAAGTTGTCTATTTTTTTAAATCCTAAACTCAGCAGTTTAAGTGACAACGTTCAATGAATTATTATTTTTTTTTTAACTTTTAGTTGTATTTTATCGTACCTGTGCAGCACTTCGGATCTCTAGTTGATGTTAAAGTGCTTTACAAATGAAGTTTTGATTGATTTGATTGAATCATATGTCTATGTAAATGCGAGTAAAGGTGCGTTTAGGGTTTTGTGATTTTTTAACATTTTGTTCTATACGTACAAAACACAAGGCAAAGGCATAGAAAGTTAAACCAGGTTTAACTTTGACCAATATGGGACTCTGATTTGGTAGCGACATATTGATGGCGACCCCCTTTAATTCACGGAAGTGCCAGCTGTTTAAAAATGTATCATGGAGGTAAATCCATAAATGTGGTTCGAGTCCTGCCATAAATGACACCAAGTCTTTCAACATATCGGAATAGAGCTGTGAAAAAAAGCTTGGAGCAAAATTCATGAGATTTGCACTGCTTGGACATTTTGCACCAGGCCTTTTCCAACTGTAGGCGGTGGACATGCGCTGGTATCGAGTAGCGACGGTCTAGCGTGGACACCAGGGGCTAAATGCATGACATAGCTAGTGTGAACATAGCATTAGAATGAGTCTCTTTTTATTGGCTTACTGTTCAGGGGTGGAACCTGCTGTTTGCATGCACTAAAAAGCAGACAGTTGGGAGACACTATTTCAAAGCGAACCTGATAAATAAGAAACCGACTTTTAGAAGGTAGAAGTGAATGTGATGTCTAATCTTCCGGCAGTTTTGGTTCACACTTGTTAAGCTGTGAGGCTTAATCTGAATGTTCAAGTTGCGGTTTTATCATTGAAAGTAGAGTTCAAAAGCTTGAAGAACAAAGGAGTCGTTATGGAAACATGGTCAAACAAAAAAGGTGTTCCGGCTTATTTGCACTTGTATGAAGCTCGGCAGAGGTTTGGTCGCCTACGCAACTCTGTCATTGTCCTGCCATTAAAAAACAAGGATCTGTCGTGACTGTTGCATCATCCTGCTTAATTAAATGATAAATAAAATCAACTAACAGCACAAGCCTAGATGGGAGGAAAACACCATTTCCACTCAGTTATCTAGTTGGCATTTGGTTTGTTCTCCTCTGAGCAGTACAGCTTCTCAGTCATCAAGACAAGGGTCCTAAACACCCAATCTAAGAGCCACATTCACTTATCAGTCATTCAACATTCCTACATTTTGTCAGCTAATTTCAAGACACCAGCAAACAGTCTACAGATTGTCATGTCATTTACATTTTATCTGTTGGGCTTTTAAACTCCCAGAAAAATTAAGCACTTCTGAAAAAAAGACTGTCTTCAGGAGGAAAAGCTCCACAAATAGCCCTTTTATTCCATTTGGATCTACTGCAACCCAATAAATCTACCATAACATCCATTTATGGTTATAAACATGAATATATGTGGTGGTTAGTATCACTGTAAATGACACTAACAGAACAGAGCATAAACAGACGTGCCTACGTCATGTCAGCTGTCAGATCTTTGTAGATGGAAGAGAAAACTCATTGAGTGTTTTTTTTTGTTTGTTTTTTAACACTAAGAAGGCTATGTTGTCTCCGTGTTTGTTAAACCACCGGGGACTTTGTCTGGATTACACTTCTGGATGTTATCGGTGCAAAAGTAAAAAATCGAATGACCTCTGAAATTTCAAATTGGATAAATAACTTCGTCACAGTCCTTTTTGGTAAATCTGGGGGTCGTTTTAGGTTAAACTGGGCATTTTCCACACCCTCACAACTGACGACTCCTCCTCTATCAATTTGATTATCTCTGATATTGTGTGTGTCAGCAGTCTTCTAAGAGATGTTCCAGATCTCTTACTTTAGTTTTTGTGACCTTGTGCTAATTTGCTTCCTGACCTCTAACTGCTGCAATGACCATGTTACTCCTTTTGTCCTTTCATTGATGTTCCATTGGTTTTGTGTGTGTATCTGCTTGCTCTTTCCTCTCTGTTAATAACAAACAGGTTTGTCTTAAAAGCGATGTTTCAATTTTGTTTTGTCCGACTCTTTCCTGCCTTCTTGGACTCCAGTAGATGGTCATCCTTACTGCCTCTGGTTCCACTGGAGACTGGTCTTCCAATAAGAATGAGTTTTCTCTCCATCAGTTCCATGATAACCTCTAGCAACCATGGGTCAGACTTTGTTACATGACATTTTCTAAAAGCGGTAATGTAGAAGGGACCAAGAAGCCAGATAGTCACAGGGTTGTTGGCGTGCATAAATGTTAGACAAGACAGTGGTTTATGGAAATGAAATGGGAAACTTTCCTAGAAAAAATGCAAGGAGACAAAGAAAGTGTTTCGAACGTAAATATGTGTACTTTTGGTTGCTAAAACCCCCCAAAACTTATACATATGCCTTTTTTATGTAAGCCCACATAAGGAGTCCATTAAGACAGGCCATTCTTTCTTAATTTCTAATAGAATTTACACCCTATTTATGTTTTAAACTGCTATAATTCTGCTGTTGTGGACTATGTGCTGCTTCTATTTGGGGTTATGAACGCTCACAGCGTTCAGCTTCCATTAACAGGTCATTCCATCTGTAATGAGAGCACAGCTACAGAACAAGGAGAGAAACACTTCAAATGAAAATGGACGGCGATCTGTAATATGACTGCATTTCAGCGCATCATGCACATGGTGCCTGGCTTATTGGGTCTCCTTAGAGGTGAATTGATCAGTGGAAGAACGATTAGAAACAAACAACTTGTGGGACCAACCTCTCATGCCTTTAATCTGGCTTTCTCCATATAGCCAGCCGTTGCCATACGGGAATAACAACGGGTCAATTTACCGGCAGGCCAAAGTGGAAAGAGATGATGAATGTGTCACCTGCTACAAGGTGTGTGTCAAATATGGCTAAAGTAGTAGGGGCCACCAGGTGTACTTGTCATGTGGTGCATGTTTACAGAGTTTGCTCTGCATCGACAATTTGGGGGCAACTACCAATTTTAGAAGCCCCACCAGTTCTGTCAGTTTTCTTAAAACATGTGATTATCTGTATCTAAGCTGTTATCTGCCCTTTAGTCAACTGTAACTACAGTTTTACATATGCAGGTGCTGGTGCTGTATCAAATAAAAACATGAAACAAAGAAACTCTAAATCAAGCATAGACTGTATCAGTTTGAGATCTCAATCATTTTGCAACTTTTTTTTTTTTTTTTTTTTTTACAAAGACAGAGGAATATCCTTATAGAAAAAGTGTGGTCACATTGAACACTATTAAAAGCAGTTAATATCCAAACAGGAAATGTTGGACTGCTGTTTTCTGCTCTCAAGGTTTGTGAGGTCATTTGGGTTAGGTGTTTGTGTTTTCCCAGAACACAAGCTCATGTTGATATGTGGATGGTGCAGAGGTAGAACGGTTGACCCCTTATCGAAAGATCATGGGTTCCTGCCTGCCCATGTAAAGTGTCCTTCGGCAAGACACTGAACCCCACATTGCTCCTGGTGATGGTGGACCGGGTCATGGGGGCAGCAGTCTAAGCAAAGAAGCCTGGACTTCCCCGGCCACTTCCTCCAGCTCCTCTGGGGGACCCAGAGGCGTTCCCAGACCAGCCGGGGCCTCCGCCAAGTGGGACATGCCCGGAACACCTCTCCAGGAAGGCGTACAGGAGGCATCCGGACTAGATGCTCAAGCCACCTCAACTGGTTCCTCTCGATGTGGAGAAGAAGCGGTTCCCTCTGGGTGACCGAGCTTCTCACCCCATCTCTAAGGGAGCGTCCAGCCCCCCTACGGAGGAAGTTCATTTCAGCCGCTTGTATTCGGGACCTCGTTCTTTTGATCTTGAACCAATGTAGCATGTAATGTAGCATAACTTTGCACATGTTTTTAACTTATGATACTTGATGAAATTTTGCTATGAAAATTCCTGAAACAGTGTTGTGTCTATTTTACTGATATAGTATTATGTTATAATCATATGAATGACTTTTAAAAGTAACATAATCTGCATATATTTCAGATGCTGCATTTGCCATGTTGATTTCTAAAATAGTTATTTTTGACGTAGTACTTAAGTAATTCATCTTTGGCATGTGCTTTATTGATACCTTATGGTTCTTAATTCTGTCTGATAAAACCTAGGAACCGGATATTGATAAATCACGTAATAAAATGGTTATAGTATAACGGGGTGGGATTATATAAGTTCGCTTCTTTCCACTCCCTTTCAAGCAATTTTTATTAATTATGTCTAATTATCCTAAGTTTGATTAGTTACTGTATGAATGTATAACTGATGATTATATTGCTTTTGTGTATTATTTCTATTTGATTGCTTGAAATAAACCATTTCAAATCAAAATTCAAATCAAAACCAGAGCTCATGATGATGTAGAAGGGTGTTTATTTTTTTTAATCTGACATTTGTGAGACAAACTGCAGAACTTAGAATGCGGATTTTAAACAGCTTTTTCTGCTTTCATCTTGTGTTTCTATTTTCGCCCAAATCATTTTCTGATTTTTGTTTATCAAATATTGGTATTTCTTTATTCCTGTGCGCATCAGCCATGCATGCGACAGAGCAGTAACCCAGCAGCATGCAAGCGTGCTCTGTGTTGTGCCGTCCATGACTACGTCAAATTGATTTTGATTACTTCTAAAGATTTTTGCAAACCCGCCACACGCCAAAGGTAGATTGCCTACACATTTATTTACAGTATATATCAAAAGGTTATGCTGACCGTTTCAAATGATCCCATCCTGGTTCAGAAAATAAAAGAATCCCTGTTGCTGCAGCCTCTTGAAAAACAACAACCTATTGTTTCGCAAGCTACTCTTTCTTCAGAAGAACCCTAACTAATATTTATGGTGCAGCTCTGATCGGAAATTCCAAATCAACAACTGGCAAAAGTTATCCAAAATTTGTATTCCATTTTCTATATAAAATAAATAATAAGTAATATATTCTCCCAAAAGTTAGGCAAAATTTAAAATGTATTATTTAATTAAATTTAGAGCTTTGATGTCAGGAGTATGTTGTTTTTAGAGTGATGTATGAGAGGAGTGTATCTGTTGTGAGTGAACAGGAAGAGGCACACAAACACTGCAATGATTTCCAGGGAGAAGCAAACAAAACCATAAACACTTTCAGATACACGGCACCCACAAACACTCAGGATGAGACAGGGCAGTGGCTTTTTGAGAAAACACACACTGTGGCTGATGTTGGTAAAAAATAGAGGGTTGGTGGTCCGAGTCACAGCCAATAAGCTTCATTCTGAGATATTTGCAAACAGGTTCGATTCCCTCTACAGTGTACTGAGCAGCAGGCATGTGTGCGCACAGACTCGCACCTCTTTTAGCCCCTCAGCCAAACTGTCAGCAGGCATCAGCACAACCATCCCAGCACAGAGTCGACAAGGCAGATGTGCAAACCCACCCAACAACTTCAGCACACCATGAATGAATAATACAAAAAAAAAAAAACACACAACAGCCACCAGTCACATTTGAAGAAACAGACTCCCATTCACCTCTGCAGAGAAGTCAAGGATGAACAATAAACCTGACCAATGGGAGGAGGAGGAAACATACTCCAAGTATAACAGGGGAACCTGGAATCGCTGGTGTAAAGCTTTAAGGATGCCTTTACTGCAATGAGGCAGAAATGTCTGGATTCAACTCTTCCCCCTGAAATGAACTGGACTATTCTTCTCATTTCTTTCCACTAAAGAACCTAGCTTCTGTTTTAAAGTTTAACAAAAAAACGATGACCAAATATTGCAATTCCTCTTTAGCGCAGCACAGCTGATACAAACTCAAAAAGACAGAATGACAAAGTCAAGGTCAAGAGCCTTAAAAACGGAAACTACTACTGCAGCTAAAGCACGGTCCAGACTGCAGATGAATGAAACCATTAAAAAAGAATCTTCTTCTGGTTTGACAACACAATCAAACTTCAATAACAGAAAAAAATCCAGAATATTTTCAAGAAGTGAGACCAATACAGATGTTAATAGATCCTTAGCAGTGCTGATTCAGGCACATTCAGTACAGACTGTGCAGTGACATGCAGTTAGAGGCTGAACTGGCCTGGAAGGGAGGACGGGCGCCAAGACATGAGAAGCTTCCACTGCAAATATATTTAAATGACACGAAAGCTATTAGCATACACAAAGAGAGCAACTGTTTTCACCAGGCCAGCGATGGAGGCTCATATCTGGAAACCATCAAGGGAGGAAGAAGAGGGGGATGGACAGTGACCTTTTCCAGATGGTATAGCCTTTAATCCTGACTACAGAGTCCTGCTGAGGACATGCAGACTGGAGACGTCTGATAAATCAGCCTGAAATGCCACCGTGAATCTGCATTTGGATGCGTGCATCAACAAAAAAGGAGACTCGAGCGCTTTGAAGTGGGTCCACTTGGAAAGGCTGAAATGAAGGTTGGATATTCATGACTGATTGGAGAGTTGACGGCACCGTTACCTGCTCTGGTGAAGCTCAGCGCTCCAGTTCACTAGTTAGAAGAGTTCCTTCCAATATCTTTGCACTAACTAGTAAAACACACTAAACAGGAACACTAAACTATTCTCACTTGATCGATTTTGATTTAGTTAATCAATCAACTAAATATCAAAATCAATCAGAAAATCAGCTAAAGGGGACTTAGAAACTATTTCCACTTGATTGATTTTGGTTTAGTAAATAAATCAACTTAAAATTAAATCAATCACAAAACAAGCTAACGGGGACAGAAAGCTATTTCCACTGTAGTCATCCTCTTCATTTAATAGATAGAAATTAAACTACTAGAAAAGACACTAATTAGAAGTAAGGAACTTTATTATGTAGAAACATTTTCACCCTTCCAACTCATTAAATTGAAAAGATTAATGAAAATGAAAATGGAAAAAATGAGTGTTGGGCTCAGTTTAATAGAAATCTATTATATTGCATCAATCTTTACTAAAAAAATGTTTGCTGACCCATTTGAAGTTTCCAATATTTTTTTAAGGCACAAAATATCTTTCTTCATCTGCGTTTCACTCATTTTCCATCCAGCTTCACACCGGAATTTAAGGGATTCTGCAGAAGATTTACCGATTAAAAGTTTATATTTAAAGGTCTCGAATAAAGTATTGATGCTAAAAGACAAAACACTCAGAACTATGACAATATTTTTTATTGTTGTCATGCAGATTAACAGCAAAACTTTGACTTGGTTGTTGCGTAAAGTAAACCTAAAAGTCCAGAGACTGCTCTAAAAACTGAGCAGCATGATTGGATCCATGTGTCACAGAGCACCAACCGTAAGAAAATATTGACCAAATGAATTTAAAACAAATGCTAACTCAGTTTTGGAGCAAACTACGGTCAAGCTGATAAATAGAACATAGTGTTTGTAATATTTGATTCCTTATTCTTTCTAGTCAGTATGACATTATGTCTGCTCCAAAGAAAGCAGGTGAATCAAGAGAAACTGGAGCATTTTTCAGAGCTGGAGCTCCCTTAGAACTTTTTCTGAATTGCAGTGCAAGAACAAACTCAAAAGAAAAAAAATTTAATTCAGTTATTCTTTCAGCTAATCGAGTAAATAAAAAATAAAAAATCAAGAGCATGGTCTTTTAGAGACGCCGCAGAACATTTCTAGAGGCCTCCAAGACATCAATAAAGCATTTTGATCATGATTTACTATACACATTTTGTGAAAAAAAAAACCTTTGGTTTGGAAAACTAAAACATAAAAGAACATATCCTTTTGCTAGGTTGAATCTAAAGTAAATAAATATAGGTGCACATTTGATTTTTATATCACAGAAACGTGAGCGTTGAATGCAAGAGGGATGACTGTGGTGCAGGGGAGAGAGGCTGCTCAGGACAGGGATGGGTGGAGAGAGTTTGTGTATGAATGAATGGATGGGTGTGGTAGAGGTCTGGTCTTGGGATGAAGCGGCAAGGGGAAACCAGCCTTGGCTGAGGCCCTGCTGTGGAGGTGCCCACGCTGGAGTGTGCAGCTGACCCTGGTGCAGTGTGGTGTGGCTTAGACCAGGCCTCAGACCAGTCACATGCACATACACACACACACTGAAGGAGGAGGGTTTGGGGAAGAGACAGAGGGAGCTAAAATTGTGTGCCTTGTCTAGGCTACCCCACCTTGGTGGGACACAGCCTTGGTAAATGAAGAATGAATCACAGAAACATTTCCCCCCCAAACACTGATCTGAATCAGAGAAATGGAAAAAAGCATGATGGTCAAATTCTGCTGTGTTACTGCCCCCTGCTGGAAGAGATTCTAACTGCAGAGACGGTAAACCACATTAACAGTGACTTTCAGATCACGGTGCTTTCACCATACAAACCAATCACAATTACCGATTGTGTTCCTCCTCGCTCATAATGTGGCCCTGGTGTCCTCCTGACAAACAGCCAGGATTCAAACCATCAACTTCCCCAATTGGCAGATGGCTCCTCCACCTCCTGAGCTGTCCGAGGATATCACAGATAATCCTTGAACTGTTGCAAATGTCACAGAAAAGTGTGCGGGGAAGCTTTGCTGCAGCGACAGGCAATAATTAAGCTTGACATTTGCCTGTAAAACGCTCATTAATCACTTCCAAACCGGGCTGACGCCATGCCTGTAATATCTCCAAATTGCAGCAATTAGAAAAGGTTTTGCTAGAGGGGCCTCGAAATGCTCTTTGCTGTTCAAAATGTCAACATTGGGACAATCTAATCAGCACGAGGAAGATGAAACTCCGGCATCATTAATTTATTATGATGACAATATGCATCATCATTAATTTGTTATGATGACAATATGCATCATGTGCAGCATAGCTGTACCTGACAGCCGATTTGGAAGCGACACATGTTCTTCATCAAGAGCACAACCTCCGTGCACTTTAGTGCTCAAACCACAAAATCTAAAAAAACTGAAAATGGATTTAGCTTTAAACAATGAAAATGGTTGACTTTTCTGAAGTTTGCACTGTTAAATGTGGGTTGGTGGAGCCCCCTGCTGGCTTGACGACACTACTGACACGGTATAGGTGATCTTTAATTCAGCTTTTCTTCAGAAAAAGAGATTTTATGGAAAACTAGAAGGAGAAAACGTCTCGTGTTGGACACAAATAGTCTCGCTAACCAACTGCCTGCAGTAAATGCACTTAGGCAAATTCTAAACAAAGATTTATTTATTTTTGTGGTTAAACCGTTTTTTTTTGCAACAGGAAAATTTATATGAATTGTATCTACTTGTCAACAAAGAAAACTAATTAATTTATCTGTTCTAATAGCCCCCCAGCTCAACGGGGTCTCTGGAAGAGAATCTCTGCTGACATTTGAATCCGGAAATATTCATATTCCAGCCTTTGGCTCAATGGTTGCTTTTTGTTGTGTTCAGATATTTCTGGTCTGAAATTTGTTCTTTTTTTCATTTTGATCTTATGAGTTTCTAATAAATGTCCTTTCATGTTTGTTCTTATTTTCTCAGGTTTAACACAGGACATGCCTCTTTTCTTCTGTTATTTCTTATAGGGAAGCATCGGTAGAGAGTATTTATGTCAGGTTTCTTGGCGCCCTCTTTGCATTTATTCCGCTGTCGGCTCCTCATTTCTATAGCATCAAATCAGGATCAGTCTAAAGTAATTGAAAAAAACAGCGTCAATAGAACAAAATTAAATATGATGAGAGGAAATGATGTCACCATAACCTTTACCACCTGGTGGCAATCGTGTCCAATGGGCTCGAAGCCCCATCAAATTACAGGGTCAACGCCAAAAGCGTGAACCCTGAAGTAAAACTGCCAACTGAGGATTGAAAGCGAAGTGGAAGAGAAACAAAAACAACATTTAAAAACACAAAACAGCAGTCAATTAAAAAAAAAGAAGAAGTTATTTTTCATTTTAGGTTCTTTTTTTTCTTTTACAGTGTTTGTTTTTCAAATTTACAATCTGGTTTTTCATTCACTTTAAGCCGATCCTGGTTCGACCCCACACACCATCTCACTGCATCTTAAGAAGCAGCTGACAGCAGTCGCACAGTCTTTTTAAGAATTCAAATTTGAACTTTATGTATTTTCTGTGGCAGGACAACTCGAGGCACTTAACATTAAATTAAAAAAAATTATGATTAAAAAAACATGACCAAACATTCACACAATAAAAACCAAAGGAAACAGTCCATGACATGAATTAATACATAAGTAGAAACCCTATCCCAAAGCTAAAAAGAGGTTTTCATTTTTTTCTTAAGAAAGACAAATACAATTTTTCAAAAAATGTCCACAGACTTGATGACTCTGTCAAAAAAGATCAACTGCATAATGGAGGGCAAAAGACCCAATAGCTTTTTTTTAAACACCATAAAATCATCAAAAATATTTTCTCAAAAGTGAATGGTGATTTATTTCAAACATTTTTAGAAATGATGTGGAAGTTTTCAATTCTTACAACAATTGAATGTTTTTGTTTGTAAAATTAATGACATTTTTAACCTTAAACAAGGACCATATGATTACTATCAGTAGATTTGAATATGTTTAATGTCGTTTGTACACTCAAATAATATACTGTGACTCAGAACTCATTTTGGCCCATAAAACAATAGAATTTTGTTTTCTTTTGTTTGTTTGAACGTTTTGTTAAAACTGCTTTGCCTGGTCATATTAACAATGAGTTTTTTTATTATTTAATTATCTTTTCATAATAATCACAGGAACTGATATTTACAAAAGGGTCAAATGTGACCCTTACACAAAAAAAGGGGTTAATGTTATTTTTAAAAGAAAGAAGTACTCTGGACAATGAATTTAAAGGTTTTTTAATTGATGTTTAGAGGAAGAGCAGAGTCAGAGGCGGAGAGGAAGGATACCCACCTGTTTGATGGAGCTGCGAGTCTTTTCCTTCCATTGGAAGCCGCTGAGCTCCAGAGTCACGTGAACGTAGGTTTCTCTGTCGTACGAGCCAAGGATGAACAACCTGCAGAGGAATAAAGGTGGGATGAAACTCTAAACTGTCATTTTTATTCACAATCCTGAAAATATATATTTATATATATATATTTAAAAAGCATATGGCTCCCCCTGCTGGACATCATCTGCACTTCAGATAATGACCCACGAAGTCCCATCGTGTTGAGAGGAAAAAACACGACAGCAGTGTGATGTAACGGGGCAGTGAGAGCAGATGATTATAATGGCCAAGGCTCATCATTAATAGATGAGCCTGATCCGATCATCCTATGCACCATAAAACCAGCCTCACTGAGGCTTTGTGAGCGCTCAGAAACACGTGCGGTGCAAACGCACCACCCTATCCGAGGCGGCCCGGCCCAGGCCTCTGCAGCTGCAGAAGCTTCGGGAAATTGATTCCGGCCATTTCCAGATTAAAATTTAAACATTCTAGATTCAGAAAAAGGCACGAAAAAACACTTATTCAATGAAACATTTATGAGTCCAAATATTTTTCTTTTAAGGCTGAGTTTTTTTTTTTTTTTTTTTTTTTTAAACTTGTCCTGTCCAACAGCTGGGCAGGCAGATGAGAGCTGAGGGCCTCTTGTGTTGGACACATTTTACTTTAACAATAGGGGTTATTAATCTTCAGACAAACCAGAGGTATGTCTGAATAAACCCCTTTTGTAATTGAGGCCAAACTTTATTAATTTCAACCATGTTTGAAAATTTTGGGTGTTGGACTGGACGGAAAAGGAAAGAAGGGAAGAAAAAGGGAGGGATGTTAAAGAGAGAGGGGGGTAGGAAAGTGATAATGGGAGGGGAGGGGGGATAAGACAATAAAGCAGCATAAAGCAACAAGTTTACTGGTTGTTTATCATTACGGTAAGGTTCAAATGTAGTACAAAAAGGGCGGGGCCTGTCCACACACACACTAAAATGTTATCACACACTTGTTAGCTGCAAAAATGTCCACATGTCGACATGCACACAAAACAGATAGTGTTCACACGCATACTTATGCCTTTAAACCAACTAGTGTGAAATCTTTCATTCATTCAATCATGCAAACTATTAGTGCAAAGGTGAGCTAACACCTGTGCTCAGGTGAGTGTTTATGTCCTTCTGAAATGGATGGTGGAATGTGAAATGAAGGAGGGAGAGTGCCCAGCCACCCCCACACCCAGACCCCCGCCGCAGCAGCAGCGGCAGCCGGATTCCCCCCAACGCCACACGGGAACAGGCAGGGAACAACCGCCCCCCGGGCGACCAAGACCGCCACCCAGGCCAGGGCCAGCAGGACCGCCGCGAGGCCCCCAGAGCCAGAGAGCAGGGAGGCGCGGAGGGAAAGAGAGCCACCCCAGCTCAACCAGGAGAGCAGCCCCCCGCGCCGGGAGAGCCCAACGCAGGGCCCCACCGGGGAAGGACGCCCACAGCCCCAGACGAGCACCCCATCACCACCCAGGAGTTCCGGGCATCCCCCCGCCCCAACCCCAGGTACGAGCCAGGACCCCCCAAGGGAGACCCGCTCCGCACTCCAGGCAGCCACCCACCCGGCCCACGGTTGGTCGAGGGAGGAGCAAGGCAGGGGCACGCCGCCCCGCCCAGGAGGGGGGAACCCCGGGGAAAAAAAGGGGGCCCACAAGGGGTGTTGTAAATATGGCCCGACCAGGCTCGGCCACAGTTGGAAATTTGGCGGGGCCCAGCGCTCAGGGGCAAGGACCAGGACCCACCCCCCAGGGACACGAACACCCCCGGCTCAGGTGTAATGTGATCCCCCCCACTGCGCGGAGAGAGCACCGCCGGGCACAGGAAGCCGGCACCCAGGGGACACGGCCGCCGTTGCCAAGGGGCCCGAACCCCCCACCAGGGAAGGGGTAGGGGACAGATGGACCCAGGTCCCACCTTCCTTGCAAAATGTGTGTGTGTGTATGTGTGTTTGAGAGGGTGTGTGTGTTTATGTTGGAATGTATATATTGAAGGGGGAGGGGTGTGTGTACTAAGGGGGGTGCAGTTAAAATTGGCGAGTAGGGCACTAAGGGGACATCTCCTGATTACTCACAGTGATGTCCCCTCACCCTCCCCACCAAGGGGCCCTTAATCTCTAAGGTGCGGTTAAAATTGGCGGGTAGGGTGCTAGGAGGACATCTGCTGCTTGCTGGCAGTGATGTCCAAGCACCCCCCCCTACCAAGGGCCCTACATGTCTAAGGTGCAAATAAAACCGAAAGAGGGGGGGCCCACTTCATACGGCAAGGCTGAGTTTTAATGTTGGAAAACCGCCTCGGAACAGGACGGGGATGAGAGGAAAGGGGACCTTCCGATCAAAGTGCGAGAATGGGAATGTCGGGATCAATCAGGAATGTGGGGAATTCCAGAAGGAACTGGGGTCTCACCTGCTGCACTCGATGAGGGTGACTCTGAGCCTGCCTTCAACCAGCCGGCTGTCCTGGACAGACAGGTCCAGCTCGCAGGGGGACCCCTGGGGGGGCTGCACCTGGAATGGGAAGAAGGGCTTGTATCTGCAGAGAGAAAGACAAAAACACACCAACGGGGTTGTTAGCGCACAATCTGCTGAAACAAAAATGTCATTTAAATAAGAGAGAAACACAATTTAGAGCTCCTCTTTTGTTTTAGTTTGGATTGGAAAAGCGGCAGCAGGTCTGCAGGAAAGCACTGACGAAAGCGAGGAGAGCATCCACACAGCTTTTCCTGGTGACTGCTGGGAGGGATTTGGCCTCAGCTGGACCGAAACCCACCACCGTCATGAATTATCAGCTAACACACCCAGCCTGGGCTTTTCTGGGATCCTGCTGCTCCCGTTTGGCCCTGGGGACGTTGCTCAGACTAATCATGCCTGTTAATTATGTAACCAGCATCTGGCTATAGCCAAGCTCTGATAAGAGGCTCTCTCATGGCGTTCTAACGCAGACACTTGTTAACACTTCTATAAAAGGAAACCGTGATTAAGCAGTCGAACTGCAGGTTTATTATTCCATTGATCCCTCTGTGCTGCTCTGAAACTGACCCTGGACACTTTTCTGTTAGATTAGAAAAAACAGCAAGTTCGAATACTTTGCTTCAGGCCTGAAGTATCCAAAAGTATCTGCATTTCAGAACTTTAGCAAAACCAAAAAAAAGAGCCTAAACAGAGGCTTTGCAGAAGTGAGGTTAAAATTAAAAAAAAGATGATCAAAAGTGACAACGGGTGATTATTTGCTCTACAGATCACAAAAACATTGAACCATTTAGATGTCTGCAGTCTCAGAGCCTCAGGTTCCTCTGATGTCTGTGCTGCCAGTCAGGGAAACGTCTCCACATAAAAACTAAAAAAAATTAAAATGTGCTGCATTTGTTTCTTCTGTTCATGAATTCTGGAAGCTTCTGAATGCTCAGACACGTCTGATGCAAACTGATTTTCAGCCTCAGAGCAAAGAAACGGTCCAGGACATTTGACTTTCACTGAGATCTGAAGCAAAAGGGGGAACTTTGCATCCTGGAGAGGACCACTGTGCCTTTTTTTGTTGTTGTTGTTTTTTGTTTGACACTCCTTGACTTCAAAGATTCCCAAGAACCGTTGAGCCAAACCAGGGACTTCTCGCTGTGAGCAACGTCTCCACATTCTGTGCATGTAAATCACACAGCTGGGTCCCCTGAGAAAGAACCTGACCAATCTGGACTGATACATAAAATGATCTAGAATAGTTGATTAGAAAATCTGTATTTTAATTTTGCCTGGTTGCATGTTTCTTGCAGTTTGTGTGCAGGTTTTAGACGATATTTCCTGAAAGGTTGTGTGTATAATCTTTTGTTTATAGTATTTAGAGATATGGAATTAGCAGCAGAAAGTCTATAAAAACAGATTTGAAACAATCAAAATGTCACACAAAAAACACTTCAAAAAGACAAGATTTGAAACAATAACAAGTTATGGATCATCAGTCTTGAAGACATTTCTTTGCTGTGCTTTGCCACCCCCCACTATTCCCTTAGAAATGGAAATCCACTTCTTCCTCTGGTGTTAAAGATTTGATGAAAAGCAGAAAGCTCGTGTCCCAAAGAGACAAGAAAAGCAACAGAAAAGAGGAAGATGGAGACAAATGACCTGAAGTTGCACCTTCTGAATAAAAAAGTAAAAAAATATATATATATATTTTGATTTTTGTTTAAAAAAAAAAACCTCATCTTCCCACCTCGGAAGTTTCTCATTTGATGTAATTTGACAGCATAGTTTGTCCGGCAGTTATAGGTGTGGCAGTTTACACAGAAGACCCAACAGTGACCAGAATTTACTGCAGTGCTGTTAATCTGCTGGGAAGCTCATAAAACAGAGAAGTGGAATGGCAGTACGGAGCGGCTGACGGAGGGTTTCAAACTGCATGCTGCAGCCGTCCAGGCAGCAGGCAATTACAGTTTTGTTGTTCTACAAACATCATCAGGCCTCTCTTCCAGGCCTTCAGCCAAAAACAGCCGTCCGATCAATGAGCGTTCCTGCAGCCGGCGGACAGCTGAAAGGAAACTGGAGCACTTCTAAAATGGCCCAGTGCACCGGACCCCCCCCCCTTCACACACACACACAGGAAGTGACAGAGGGGGAAAAGCGGCGCTCGTATCGACGCTGCTCTTGCATAACAACAGATGAAGCTGCACATTATGTGTGTGAGAGCAGACACAACAGTTCAACTGCTCATGTATAACGGTCTGTGCTTGTGTTGAGGAGCCGGCACCTTTAGTTTTTACTTCACTGCTGGAGCATCGCTCCTTCATGGTGAACACAGAAAACATTGACAAACTGTAGGGTCAAGGGGGGGTGGATGCTTCTAGATTCTGCTCCAAAACCACAGAAAAAATAGGAAAAATGAAATATTTTAGTTCAAACTTCAAAGACAAAACAAGGTAACTGGAACTGATTGTGCATTTTTTTTAAGATTTAGTACACCCAATCACACTCGTAAATAAATGAGGCACTGTTTCAAACCCCATACACTAGGTGGCAGTATATAATTTTCTTGTTGGTTTACCAACCATTAATAAACGGAGAGATGCAGAGCCTGCAGATGAGGGAAAAGGCTTTAAGTCCCACTGGTCTTTTCATTAAGATTAAAAACAAAAACCTGTGTCATTTTTTATAGTTTCTGCAGAGTGGCAGGAATTTATTACATATTTACCTCTGAGGTTTTTTTTTTTTTTTACCTCAGTTTAAATGCTCTCCCGTTAGCTTACAGCCTTCACCCCCCCATGTTAACAAAAATGGCGAGCAGTAATTGAAGCTATCCAGCTGTACAGTTAAGATCCAGATTCCAGCTCAGACGAGGAAAACAAAGACAAACATGGCTCTACTCGTCTGCAAACGGATGCATCAGAATGGAGCAGAGTTGTGGGTTACCCGTTGTATTTTCTATGTCACAAACGTGCCCTTTTTCAATCAGGGAGAAAAGTCAGCGAGGAAACCGAATAAGAGCCTTCGACTTAAAAGAAAACAATGCTGCTATTTACAAATAAAACAGGGAATCTTTCTCGACACACGGATTTATTGAGACAGTCGTCACGTACCAGAAGCTGCTAGCTTGTCTAACTTTTGAATGTTTCACACACGCAGAAAATAAAAGCAGATACGGTGGATTTGTGTTTATTAATATAGTTTGGGAAAACAACTGTTTTACGTTGGGTAATTGTATTTTGCTTCATTTATCTATCGCACCTAAAAAGTCGGACACAGCTAAAGTTAGCATCCAGTTTTTAGCATCCGCTTTGACATAAAAAAAAGGAAACTTTTCACCACAAAGTTTAAGTTTAAACCAGCCGCAAAATTTTTCCAGAGAATGAAGATATAATCAAATAAAGTTCCTGATTTGTGAAAGTTGCCTCTGATCTGTGTAAACTTGTAAAAATGAAGTTTGAGTTTTTCTACAGAAAGGGAAAATAATGCAGGCATCCTTAAACATGAGCACAAAAATTTTCCTGTGTAAAAAAATATGCACTGTGCTCTGAAGATGAAACCATTGATGGTTTATTTAAAAATACATTTAAATACAATTTTTTGGCGAAAATTGTTCAAACGCAATGCATTGTGGTCTATATTCACCAATCTAGTGAGCATCAATGCACATTGGTTTTTTGCAGACTTCTTGGAATTTTCTAGGGCACTTGATTTTGGAATTGTAGATCCGAACAGCACTACAAAATGGTGATGAACAGTGAAGGAATTCCAACATAGCCGTAGACTTTGGCCCCGTTCAGACCAGTGAAAATATTGTCCGACATTAAACCCATCCGAGGCCTGATAATGGTTGGGGACCACTGTTCTAGAGAGGTGGTGTTTGAAGTTAGCAGTTTTTCCCCAAAGACAACTCATACTAGACTCTACTTCACCTCTGCAAGCCAGCGCCACTAAACTTCATTCCTTCATATCTGGTCATGGATCACAGCAGCCACACTAGCTGGGCTTTGTGCTCAGACCTGTTTGGGTTATCTGATGGGAGTCGCCCTTAAAGTAAAGTAAAAGAACACAACTAGAAAACTTCCTCATGGCAATGAGGATAAATGGAGAATTCTTCATCACATTTCTTTGCTTTTTATTTCACCTATAGAGTTAACGTCTCACTTTTTAATCACTAGGGGTGTAACGACTCATTTTAACAAGGATTCGATTCAAATCATAATTCGGTTATCGATACTGAATGATTCCATCTGATTCACTGACCTAAAATCGATCTTTGGCCATGATGTCTTAAGAGTTGCTAAAGGCTTTAAAAACAAGTGACTTGTGTAACCCTTGTGCTATCCTAGGCACTTTAACATTGGGAGTTGGGTCATCTAGACCCACTAGACAGTGCTCTGAACCTTTTTTCTTCAATGATTTGTGATCTTCACTGGTGTCCATGGATTACATGAAATCTTTCCACCTTTATTTTGTCATGGTAGGGAGAACTCGTCAAAGTAAGGGTGGGGTCATCTAAGATAGCACAAGGGTTACAACTTCTCTGTATATCACAGTATATCCACACACTGGACCGTAACGACGGCTCGATCACTCCTAGTTGTTCATGTATGGAAGTTAAAGCCAAAAGTATGAATGTGTCCCTCGGAAACCAGATGTTTTACGTGACACAAAGCATGACGAAGACAACAGCTCTGACGCCTTTGAACTTCAACATCTTCTGCTCCTGACTTAGTTTAGACGCTGAGGTTTCTCACCCTTACCCAAGTGTCAGAAACAGAGAAGCTGTTTGTCCCGGCAGAGGGAAGCAGTCTTTGTTTTAACCATTCATAACCTGAATCATTATGGTGTAAAGGATATTAATCAGCACAGGCTGCAGAAGCATGAGAGAACCCATCCCAGATTTGGCTGCCAGTTAGTATTCCCTCATAGCTGCTTGCATGATTGCCGTAATGCCTGGATTAGCTCCAGAGGGCTGCTTTCCCTGCCCCGCCCTCCACTGAACTACCATCTGTGCCACTCAACGAATCCCAAGGCCCGGCACTCCGCCTCTTAGGCTTCATTACATCATCCCATCCTGCACAATGGCAGCTCACGGACACCCGTTCCGAGAGCTTTTCTTGGCTGTGGTGCTCTCCTACACACATAGCTCCGCCGGAGAAATAAACGCCTGAGTTCAACAGGCAATTCTGAACATGCATCGCATTCACATCCGCCTCTTTAACCTCCCACACCACTGATGCTGGGCTCCACAGAGACACAGCAAAGCCTCTCAGGCTCTCGTCCTGCTCTGCAGGAGGCGTCACAGGAGGCCCAACTGCTCCAACGCCACCATTTGAATCCCTCAAATGAGAAGACTTAGTTGAGGTTTGAAAACACATCCAAAATCTTACACGACCAGATAATAAATTGTCCAAGAAAGGCCACAGTGATATGAACATTCACTTCTTTTTGATCCTAAACTTGCTTTTCAACATCTCTAGGAATAAATCCTCTTTTTATTTATAGGTTCATGCCCCCCAAACAGCTTTACAGCTTTATTTTGAAGGTTTTACTTCAATTAACAAAGTGTTCATTTTTATAAAAGCCTTATTATGAATGAAAGTTCAAGAACATAATTCTCTGATGTTTCCAAAAGCTGGTTGAAATGGATGAAAAACTCGCCTCAGCGGGCATGTCCAAAGTCCGGCTCATGGACTAGATAAGGCCCACATTCAAATTTCCACCGGCCAGCAGGCTCCTTTCATTAAAAAATTACAATATACAAAATAACTGTGGGTGATTTTTTTGATTGTGGTTGGCTAAATTACGTTTTAAGCCGTTGTAAACCTGTGGCAACTCTGTTGTACGACCTTTCTGCGACGCTTTCTAGCTCTTTTCTAAAATGTCAACAGTAAATAAAAACAAAAAGTTGACAGTGAGGTACGCCGCTTCCAGGACAAGGAAAGATTGTCAGGTTTTATTAGTCAAATATAAAACAACTTTGCCTAATATGCCAAAAGACTGTGGCGTTTTATTACAAAAGATTCAGTATCAAGAGGCAGATGCTTATTACAACCAGCTAACAGAGAATGAACGGTGAGAAAAATTGACCAAAATTGATAGAAATTTTTGGTATTAAGATGTATTAATTTTCTATTTGCTAAAATGAAATGTATGTCACTGCAATTAATTATTTACATACAAAATTTCCACTTAATGTTATTAAAATAGTTTAAATAATGGAAAACGCTTGAACACCAATGAGGTGTGAAACTGCAAGATGATGAGGAGGAGGATGGGGCTTCAGAGGAAGACCAGCAAAAAGAGGACCAAAAAGTGTTTTCATTTCATTTGAGTTGGTTTATAATGTTTCAGTTTAGTCCTGAGGTGAAGCAGCTACACGAAGAATGCATGAAAAACACCCAACTCAAGTAAGAAAAGAAAAAATAAACTAAAATCTGTTCTAGTCCAGTTCTGTCCAGGTTCTCACTACAATTCTCTGTGTTTAATTATGAATAAGAAAGATTACTTTAAAGAATTAAACATACCGATGGGTGATGCAACATTCATTTACAAAACAAAAGAACTAAAGTGAGAAAAAGTTTGGCTTCTATGCATCTTGGAGGAAAGACAGGGTCTGCATCCCCCTGCAGAGTCGCGACTCCAGAGCAGAGAAGAGACGGAGCTTTTGTTCCAGGAGACGCACTGACCTCTTAAAAGATGACCGGAAAATGCTTAATATTCTGAGGGGATCAAGTCGGTTTGCTAAGAGCAGGAAGGGATTATGGATTCAGGCCACAGAGCAGCAGATTCCACTTCATGACTCAAAGTGGACAGTTCTGATCCGGCCCCAGCGCATCCACACAAAAATAACAGATTCTGGGGGAAAAAAATACTAAGAATTCACAATAATGAATGCAAATATACCCATCAGTCTCAAGAGTTTAAGAATATAAAATGCATTCAGCCATTGACTTTATATGAGAGCTGTACTAAGTGACCTCCCCCACGTTCCAAACAGGAAGTACCTGCTGGCTCAAAGAAGCCAAAATTCCGTAGAAGTCTATGGAGAAATAAACAGCTGTTGCTCAGTCATTCTATTTGTCAGAATACTCATTCTTGCTCTGATAAATTTTTTAAACATATTCTTGATCTCCTTTTTTGTAGTGTTAGGTATTCAAGTTATAAACTGACCAATCAGAGGCCTCGATAAAAGTAGGTGGTCTCTCTGTTGAATGTTTGAAATGTTTCGTTGACGGATTCCGTGTGGTAGGAGTGTGGCCTTCCAACACGCTCCTGATTGGTGAGAGTGGCAGCCACAGCACATTCTGAGGAAGTCACGAGAAACTCCTCTTCATGCCTGCATCTTATGTGAACTTTGCTAGGACGCTTCTGCCAGATCAAAAGCTCATGATAGGCCTTTCACCACATCTGCTACGTGCACACCGGCCGTGGGGTGCTCAAGAACGTACTGAACACGGGTTCTTGCATGCATATAGTGTTCACACTGGTCTTTCATTACCTGATACTACCACATGGACTCACAGTTTGTTCAAATCTCACAAATCTTGCTCCAGACTTTTTCTTTCACAGCTCTATTCCAATACTAAAAGACTTGGTGTCATAGAATTTTGCGCGGGCACAAAAAGTAATTAGTAAAGCACTTCGGCTTCCTCCCAAACTCCAAAAACAAGCTTCATAGATTGACTGATTACTCCAATTTGTGCCTGTGAAGGTGTGTATGGGTGTGCGAGTGGGTGGTCCAACGACCAGCTGGCGCCTTGTCCAGGGTGTACCGCACCTTCGCCCAACAGTAGCCAGGTTAGAATCTGGCAACCCTGTGACCCCAAAAGGGAGAAAGTGGGTAAAGAAACTGGATGGATAGATTTATCCAGAACAATCAACTGTGTCAAAGGTCTATTTGACACAAAACTATACACATTTCAAGGAATACTGTATCAGAAAAACCAAAAGGTTGTTTTTTTCTCCAGCTGGAAATGAAGGAACCACTTTGTCTAGTCATCCATCATGATGTCGAATAATCACGCTAAGTATTAGAAATAAATAAGAGTATTCTTTTTGCAGCAAAGTGTAAGCATGTTTTCCAGAAGATGATCTCCCCCTCATGTTAGGTGAAGAGTAAAGCTTATGGATGCTCCCATGTGACAACACTAGAGCTCCAACCCAAACCTACGGCTCAAGGTCAGACTGAAGACGTAGAAATGACCAACCAGAAACCCTGATGAGCCCTTTACCATGTGACTGCAGAAAAACGGAGTCGCTGGAGGACGGACGCCCGAGTGTAAGTGCCCGGGTGAGAAACACAGTTGTAGAACAAAGAGAGAATCAGGCCATTTATCATGTGGCGTCACGCTGATGTGAGGAAGCTGCTGCTGCTGCTCTCCAGAGGACAGCTGGAGATCCAGTTACACTAACAGGCGTGTGTAAAATACTTCCTCTGAACTGCTGAATTTCTGCAGTTTTGCCGAAATGCCTGCTGCTTTCTTTCTTCCAGCCTAATTTGTAGGATAAAAGGTAAACACAGTAAAATAAGGAGCAAGCAGTTTTGTAAAGTCCTTCTCTTTGACTTTAACTTTCTCTATTGGCACTCTGCTTTCCTTACTCTGCTTGACAGTCCGTGTGACTGCAGTTTCAGGGGTTTGCATGGAATGGTAAAGCAGTGAGCTGTTCTTGCAGTCCTTCTGTCTGTGCAGCATTACTCCGTTAGCTTACAAAGGGCTTCAGTGTCACATGCGGTTGCACTTAGAAAAAGAAAACTGGAAAGATTTATGGGCCAGATGAATGTTTTAGCAATGATTTGAATTAAGAAATATTCAGAAACACAGTTTTAAGCTTAAGTTTCGTAGTATTTTTCTTCCATAATCAGAAAAATGACAAGAACGTATAAAAACACTCAAACACCATCTTTCTTGGAGTGGGTCTTTAGTTATTATCTGATTGTGCATGGATATACACTCTTAGTAGGCTGCAGGCTTTCATTTTGTTTGCTTTCTGGAGGCATGCACATGCTCAAGTCCATTAAAACCTTTGATTCTTACATAAACTGGAGTTTTTACCAAATAATAGAATTAGTGAAATAATGATTACCATGATTCTGGATGGAGGCGGATTAAGTTGATGTAAAGTGGAGCCATCTAGAACCACGGTCTGCTTAGAGCCACAATTAACAACCCATTATGATTGATACACATTCACACAGTGTGTTGAAGGCTAAAGAGACACTTCAGCAGTCCTGCACTACCAACTAAATGAAGATTTTGTTGTTGTTTCTTTCAAATCTTTTACCGCAAACTTAAGTTTTATCATTTACAAAAAAACTGACATTTTGGTTGATAAGAATGTTTACTTTTTTGAAACAATTTAAAGTTGGTGGGAGATTTTTCTGTTAATATTAGTAAGTAATATTTTATTAAATAAAAACTATTATTAGTAATTGTTGATTTCTGCTCTCGGACAAGAAGGAAACTCGTGTCAACTTTTACAGAGCCCGTAAAAATTCTCCTTCTTTTGGGGCGACTGTGGTACAGGGGAGGAGTGGTTGACCTTTGATAGGAGGATTCGCATGTTTGATTCCTGCTTCGCCCGCTTGTGTGTGGAAGTGTCCTGCCGCGAGACACTGAACGCCACCATCAGTGTGTGAATGTGTGTGGAAAGCATTTTGGTTATATCAGTAGAAAAAATGAGGAGGATGTGTTTTGAATATCCACTGAAGTCTATTATTATAACAATAACATAATAAATACTGCATTCCTAATTAGTAACATTAACATTAAAACTGGTACATATCCTGTTTATGCATAAAAAAGTGTGTTACACATATTTTTTAGAAAATTTTAAAAAGTTAAACTTAGTAAATTCAGTTTTTTAGTTTTCCTTTAACTGTTTTTTTATTTTATTTTTAGGAATAAACACATCATATAAAAAAATGAGTGTGTTACAACGAGAAAAAAAAAATCTTTTTAAAGCCAAAATTCCCAAAAAACTTTGAAAAATGTTTGCCTTTGTTTTTACTGATTCAGGATTACACTAGACAGTACTAAATGTAATCTACAGACCATTTTACTGGAATATTCTGGGCTGAACTGAATCCCAGTAATCTAAAATGATTAAAGATGGACCGAAAAGCAATTTTTATTTTTTTGGTTTTAACGTTCTTTGGGCACGACTTCAGTTATGAGAAAGACTCTAAAGACTTCCTAGAAAAAAATAATAGAAATAACATAAAACTAGAGATTAAATTAGATGAAGTTAAGTAAATAAAGGAAGTAAAATTTCAGAAAATGTCAGAAATCTAGAAAAAATAAAGAATAAGTTAAATTTCATTTTGAACTTAATACACTGCAGAACAACAATGTAGTTAAAATATTTGGTTCTCCGTTTTTCATTAGGATTCTTTAGAGTAATTGTGAGAATCTTTACATCCTTAAAATGATATTATTAGAATCTTTCCTTTTAAATTATGTTATGGTTAATTTATATTCCGAACCATAAACAAGACTGTATTTTGATGAAATATTCTCACTTTGATTCATGATTAGTATTACTGTACTGTGGTCTAAAAGAACTGTCCTGTTTTTCCGTTTAGTAAATAAATGGCAGAAAAGGAAGAAGCAGCGTTTTCTTTGATGGATGCAGAGCCTGAATGTGACATAATGAAAAGCTGCAGAGAGCATGTCTGGACAGCTGTTTTCACCCTCCAAATCCATCATATGGGCTGCAGCCATATCTTCATGTAATCAATTTCATCGGCTGTGCGAGTCTGTCGGCACACGCAGGGCGGATTAATGCTACGCACTTTGAACACAACCCGCGTTCCGCAGGAGGTCACTCGGACTTCAAAAGTGTGGGAATTCCCAACAGATATCCAATAGGAAACTATTCCGGACAGCAGGCTGTCCCACCTTCAGCACACTGGTGTTCAGATTGTAGATCCACTGTTTAGCCGCTGAAGAACATGTTCTCTTAGTTGTGAGGTTGTTGAAATGTTTTGTGTTAAACTAAATCGATGTTGGCTCTAGGGTGAGACTTTCTCACGTAAAAACATTTTTCCACCTTCTTTGATTGAATTCACTCGTCTGTTTGACCACTTTTTTTCGTTCAAATGCAATTTTTTCTTCACAAAATAAAACATTTCAAAAATATTCATGTTATTTATCGATTTAGGAACATCTATGTGTCTGATAGTGGTGGATGTTCCTGTTTCAGCAAGTTTGTGGTGAGCTCTGCTGCTGCTGATGCTTGTGGCTCAGAAATCCAAGAGAAAGACGGCATTGAAAAAGATCTCATATGACATGTGTACTGGTGTTTGCTTGGAGGCATGAGGAGGCTGAAACCGTAGGGAGAGGCTCTGCAGTGTGTTGGTTTGCATCCAGTCTTGTTCCAGCTGTCATGAGGGTGAGAATCCATCACAAACTAAGAACTTAAAGCCAATTTCTGCACAGACACAGGAAAGTTGCACGCAAAACAAGCTTTGAACTCCAGAACCTTCGACTTTGAGACAACACTCCAAACATCAAGCTATTTCTCTTGTTGGAGAAGCTGTTTTGCAGTGGGGTGGAGGGAGAAGGCCACTTTCATATTTTAAAAAAAATACTAAAGTGAACATTCAACATTCCCCCCAAAACAGCATGAACCTTTAGCAGATTTTAATACTTTTACAAAACGAGTAAAGATGGAAAATAATCTGTTTTAACAGTTAGATAATATTCAGCTGTTACATAAATGTAACATGGGGTGAAAGTGATTGTGGAAGTAAAAAAAAACCCACACAAAGGAAATGGAGATTTAGGGCTGACTCATCAGGGAATCTTCACAGATCCGTGCTGGGGTGCAATACTTCTAGCTCTCACATTGTCAGATGATCAAGGCCAAGCACAAGAGCCGCCAATTCACCCAAACATCCACTAGATGGCAGTATGACCTGCTCGTTAGCTTACCATCCACCATTATATGAAAAAAAAAAAGAAGGATTTCACATTATTTTTATAGAACCAAATGTGTGTTGTTTTTTTTAATCTACTGCCATTTGAAAATGTCGCAAAGCGTTTGGTTACTCTACCGACATTGGAGAATAGCATTCTGGGATGTTTAGCGTTCGCACCAAAGTGATCGAGACCATTCCAAACAGAAAGTACCTGCTGGTAACAAGAAGCCATAGGGCAATAAGCACATCATTTGTCAGAATAACCATTCTGGCTCCAATACCTTTTCTTAAAATGTTCTTGGTATTGTTGCTGTACTGCACGTTATTCAAGCTATTAAGTGACCAATCAGGTGCCTCAATAAAAGCATGTGATTTTGCATCAAACGCTCTAAAAAGTCTCATTGGCAGATTCTCCCATGCCTGCATGCAGTTGAAGGGGTGTGGACTTCCACCCAAGTGACTCCCGATTGGCGAGAGTGGTTCCCATAGAGACGTTAAATCAGAACGACTCGAACTATTCACCAACTACTGACGTTGCCTGGCTCAGACATGGCGGCCTTCCTATTGCAAAGAAAATGGCGACTGAATTGACTTCCTTTGGTTGGAACTGGAAGTAAGACATTTTTCTATGGGTGATGTCACTCATTCGGCCCAGTTCTCATATACAGTCAATGACCAGGAATCGGGTCAATTTTTGCTGGGTGGCCCCGACATGTTTCGCATACTTTAGTGTGCATAATGTTGCTAGGTTTGTCAATCCAACCGACTAACCAGTATTAATCCAGTTGAAGGACACATATACCCAATGTAATGATTATATTTTAAATGGATTTAGGTAAAAAAGTAACTTTGCATTTCTATAAGTCTGCCCCTGGTGGACAGGAGGGGTATTACACCAACAGCAATGGCTATAATTTAATTGGTATTTCAGGTTGTTCTGAGTGTTACATCACCTAGAGTTGGTGTTATCGTTCTAGTCAAAGTTCTGAACATTTCCCAGTGTGTTTTCTGTGAGGAGTCTACCTGATCTTATAGTTGGGTAAGGTGTGCTTCTTCTTGATGACTCGTTTGAGCTGGTTGACGATGATGGAGGTGAGCTGCGGCAGCGGCCTTCCCTCAAACTGCGACTTCACCTCAAAGTCCACCAGCGGGTCCTCCAGGAACGAGAAGGACCAGTGGGAGAAGGGCATGCGGGTGAACTGCAGCCGGAGCCGGCCCACCACCCGCTTCATCTTCACGAACAGGTAGGCGGACTTCCCGAAGACCAGGTCCACGTCGATGGCCAGGTGGAAGCCGCCGTTGTACTCGATGTCCACCTCGAAGTTGAGCTCCTCGGGCATGCCGTCCTCGTTCAGGTGCACGGGCTTCATGAGCCTGGCGCTCTTGAGGACCGGCAGGGAGTTCCCCAGAGAGATGTCCCGGAGACTGAGCCCCTCCAGCAGCCGCCCGGCCGTCTTGGTCTGCAGCAGCTCCTCGAACTCCACCTTGATCTTTTTGGTGAGCCAGTGTCTCACCACGGGGGTGTCCCGGAGCTCCCTGAACAGGAACAGGAAAATCGCGTTCAGGAAATGGCAGGTCTCCGGTTTGCCAGAATCCACCGGCTCGCCGTGAGCGACCGGCGGCGCCGGCTGTTTGGGGCTGCCGCCGCTGACAGCCGCTTCCTGCGGCTTAGAGAGCGCGGCCTCCGGCTGCTTCCACGCAGCGGAGGCTGAGCCTTCCTGCGGCGGCGGGCTGGGCTCCGCCTGCGGGGTATTAAAGTAATCCTTCAGCGAGGTGTCGGGCAGCACTTTGACATACTGGACCGTCCTGCCGACGGGCTCCGGGCTCCTCCTGTAGATCAGCAGGAACTCCAGAACCAACGTCAGGACCGCCCCGCACACGGCGGAGATCAGGATTAGGCAGAGCATGTCGAGCCTCCGTCCTGACGCTGCCGGCTCAGGCGGCTATCATGTCCGAATGTCCAGTCGTGTTAACAAAGCAGGTTCCACCTGGCCGCGCTCGAAGCTGCCATATCATCTGCTCCTGTTCTCAGCTCCGTTCTCCGCTTCTAATTGGACGAACAACAGACGTCGCGCTGCGTCATGACGAAAGCAGACGCGTCCTGATACGTTCGGGTCGTGTCGGTTTATTTCACTTCCCGGAAAACTGGTTTCGTTTTTTTTGTTTTTTAACTTTACTGCGTGCTCACATTCTTTCTAAGGTTTTGGCCGACAAATTACGATTCATACAATTTATATGAATTCACCACGTGTATCTATAAGTCTGGAAACAGTTTATACAGAGATTTCAACAACATTTCTTTAAAAAAATAATAATAATTTTTGAAAGGATTGTGACAACAGATAAAATCAGCTGTTGTAAACGCACCCTTCCAAAATGTCTTCTATTTTTTTCGCATTTACAAAAAATCTTAGTTGCTTAGGCAGTTGTGGGAGTTTGTTTTTTGTTATTTATTGTATACTACTTGTATCCAGACCATGTTTTCTTTTTACCTGCTTAAGTTGAACCTTTATCTATCAATTGAATGTGGTCAACAGACTTGATAACATTAAACCAACTATTAAACTTTATGATAGAAGCAACGGTATAAAAAGATTGTCAGTGTAATAAAACTCTCAATGCAATAAAAGCTTTACATAACAAAAACCTTTGATGCGCATTTAGTGCATTTCTCACAACAGGGCAAAACTTTACACAATAGTGCAACCTCCACAACATGTCGTCGTTTCATGTTCATTTCATCCAATAGCAGAAGCTTTTGGAGATGAAGAACTTAAGAACAAATATCTGCAAAACGATCTCAGTTTAAACCTAGTCTTTCCCACGTCTGTCAATATTAACCATACCTGTGCAGACCAAATAGTTACCGATCATGCAACTAATAATTTTTATGTCATTGCTTACTTCATTGCACACAAAATTGTTAAATACGTTTTCCAACATTTTGCACATCCTTTTAAAAAATATTTCAAGATGGCAAAAGGCAGACATCGTGGAAGAAATCGCATTAGAAAGAGAGCCTCCATTGACATCCCAGACCAACGAGGAGGGAACATTTCAATGTGTGCAGCGATCTTACTTTGACTGGAAAGCCTGAAAAGCTCAAATCAGATTGTCCGAGGCCCATTCAGAGTCTTGAAACTGCAGAGATGGAAACATTTCTTAACTGCAAGCACCTGACTAAAACTTTGAGAAACAAAGTGTTTCTAACAGAAAGGTTTGATTGTCTTAACCCCTTAAAAGGAATATCCTCTGTTGAGTCAAATTCAAGGAGATTTTGACTCATATTTGCAGAAGATAATGGATCTTCAGGTAGAAAACAAATTCCTGAAATTCCAGATTGAAATGTCAAATTGACAGGAAACTTAAGCTGATGATCACCTTAACTGAGCTGACAGCTCATGTTAGCTGACCTAATGAAGAGAACAGTCGTTTTAAGAATGAATGTAAGAACTTATATTTGCAGATCCAAGCTCGTGACACAAAAATCTTGACTCGTCATCATTAGCAGAGATGACTGTAATCCATAATGAGTCCTTAAAGTTATTAAGGTGTCTTCCAGTCAGTACTACAGAGTCCTGAAGAGCTGAAACAAGAGAGCAAAGCTTTGGAAAACAGTACGAAGCTAAAGAAGAGTACACCCAGGTGCTGCAAGGACATTTAGCTCTGGCTAAGAACAAACTTGCAAAGGCTAACAAACGCTGTGAAACTCTGGCTGAAGAATTAGTGTCTGTGAGAGGAGGACTTCAACAGTCCTTGCAGGTTGAGCACACTCAACCTCATCCTTCAAATGAAGAAAACAGTTAAGTCTTCACAGTTAAAAGATCTTGTGGTGGATCTGACTTGCAGCCATGTCCACCAGCTTCCTTGAATCTTCCAGACACAGGAGTGATCTCTTGGTTCAAGCAAGTCATACCTTGTTGGTCCTGATTTGGATCATTCAACTGAACCTGTTCTCTCTGACAGAGAACTTAACAAAGTTGCTCGCAATATTTCTAAGTTTGAACCAATTGCTGGTGGTTCAACTTGAATGGCATTGACTTTTATTTGCAAACGTTTCCAATTGCCACTACTGTAGGTAAAATCTACTTGATCAAAGTAACTTAAAGTCGTGAAGTTAACAAGTTCATCAAACGGCAACCTGAACGAGTGAGAAATGACTTCCACTTTCTTCACCAAGCTTTGAAGAAAGAATCATCTGATCATGTTTCTCTGTCTGGTTTAACTGTTGCCTTTACAGTCAACAGGGAAGTCATGATCAGCTTCAGCATACAGACTCTGGAGAGCTTGCTTTGGTTTTGTAATGAACCTGGGACAGAAGAAGACTTGAACTTCAAAACTCTTTGCATTCAGAACTTCTGTCCCGACAGGCCAACATTTGGGTGTTTCTACTAACTCCAACTTTATAGCAACTACACACGTTGGCCTCTTTGAGCTATCACAAACAAGAAGAGTCAAGTTGTTGTAAATCCCAAAGACTGTGTCAATGGAGCTAGAAGGAGTCTCCTAAACAAAGACTAGTGACTCCTTTCTTCATCAACTTGACATACGTCTCCCAACCTTTGAATTCCGGCATGTCATCCAATGCCTTGGTCGGTCCAAAACACTCTGATCTGACACAATGCCAGACATTGACAGAACGAAACAAGCATACTGCATATACTAAGAAAGTTAGAGATAAATTCTTACCATATGAGTATAACAAACCTATGGTTCAAAACAACAACAAACATGATGACAAACATGGTCAAAAGAAAGGGTCACAATCTTCCCCATGCATGTTCCACAGAAAAGATACTTAAGAAGAACCCAGACATGCTGAAACCAAAAGCATGCTCTGATCATGACTCTGTACGCCTCAGTGCAGATGAAACTGATCATCTTAAAAAGGTCTTGAAGAAGTGGGAAAAGAAATAGGAAAAATGAAAAGACAAGTGTTTGCATTGTCAACTCATTTACACCAATATCTGTCTTTTATGCTGAACAGAAACCGGAAACATTGGATCGGAGCTTTGCAGCTTCTGAACCCAATCCTGACCTAATTACACTGGTGATCAGCTCAGACCTTCAGTCTTACCCACCAGATGAAAAGACGAAGAATTCTTCTCAAACAAATGTTTTTCTTGGTGGTCCCATTGGAAGAGCAATATTGGATACCAACTCAGAATAGCAAATTAAGACTGAGGGAACCATCGGCAAAATTTGTTTGCAACCTCAATGAAAAAGGGTCTGCGCAAAAGCCCTATGTTCCCATAACACTAAAATGTTTAGGCTGAAGAAGTGTTGTTGGACGTTGGTACTGGCATCACTCTTATGTCAACAATTGTTCAGAGGTGTCAGGCTCAAGGCCTAGGGGGCCAGAATCCTGCTATTTTTTTTAGAAACCTTGCATTAACTTCTGCTGATCACCTAGATCAGGTGTGTTTTGCCAGCTGTAGCGGCAGGTTGCTTGGAAAGTATGTAGGATACCGGCCTTTGAGGCCTAGAGTTTGACACTTTATAAGAAATTCCCCAGATGAGTTTTTTTCTCTCTGAAGACTGCACGGATGGAATCCCCTGTCTAATTTTCCTCAGAAAAGTAAACAAAAATAAAATTCTGCCAGACTCGGTGCACCTCAGATCTGAGAGAATCCATATTACACAGATTTCTCAGCAGATTTCTCAGTCTTTCCACTGGTTCTCCGCCACCGCATGATTGATTTTAAGACTCTTCTGTGGTTTATGAAAAATTGTCTTTGTCGCTGTCTTTGTTGATCTAATGAGGTGCAAAGTAAAATCTAACTAGCTGTGATTATTTTCTTGATTAACTCTGAGTTAATCAATAAGCTGCTGATGAATCTGCTGAGTAAATCCACCTGGGAGTAATGTTTAGTCTCTGTGGCTGAGGTAATGTAGTAGGTTTTGATATAAGCAATCTATAATTTTACCCAACTTAATCTTTCATTGTTAGAAATCATTTGAAGGTTGGATTCTTCTAAGTTAAATCAGATGATTAAAAAAAAAATTTGAGCCACCAAAACCAAAGCACCACATACATTATAAGGTGGAATTACGTATGCATTTTTGCAATGGCTAAAGGGAGGAAAAATCCAGAAAGTACTCTGAACATTCATTTATGTATTTTTATTTGTTTTTAAAATTCTCCTAATTAAATTTTGGATTTTTAATAGAGCAGTGGTGCTGCTGTAGCAGCTTGGTGACACTAGATGGCAGCAGAAGGCAAACTCTTACCACACTCATGTCCCTTGTGCTATCCTATGGGGTCCAGATGACCCAATCCTTACATTGACGTGTTCTCCCTACCATGCCAAAGGCGGATAAAGGTGGAAAGATTTCATGTAATCCATGGACACCAGTGAAGATCACAAATCATTGAAGAAAAAAGGTTCAGCGCACTGTCTAGTGGGTCTAGATGACCCAACACCCAATGTTAAAGTGCCTAGGATAGCACAAGGGTTAACACAAACGAAACATCTGGAAATAGTAAAACCAAAACAAACACCAAAGATCATAACATTGGTCTTTTAATGGTTTTATTTCATATTATTTTCTTTGCCAGATACACACTTTCAAAATGCTTTTATGGTCTTTTGGAATAAACTGTTATCCATGAGAACATGTTGAGACCATCCTCATTTCTCACATCACGTCCTGATCATTCACCATGCATGTTTACACCTCCTTAGCAAAACATGGACATAAATAAACCTGTGGGTAAAACCCTAAAAGCCCCTGATCATCTCCTGTGTGAAGAGGAAAAGAAGGTCATCATGGAAGATCTCAGCAGATCTCTACCAACCCCCTCTGACTAGTTTGAGCCTCCAAAGTCTGGAAAGAGTTGAAGAGTTTCCTCTGCTTCTCAAAAGTTCACTTTCTCTAATACAAATACTTCCGTCAACAAACTTAAAATAAAATAATAATGCCATAAACTGAACTTCCAAATATCACATTTGCTTGGAATTGTACTTTTCTTTTTTTTTCTGGCATTCTGTGTTTTATGAAAATTGTTTGTTATTCCTCATTTTCCTCATATTACTAACAAAATAATAATAATTAAATAAATACATAATTTCTTTTCTATTTTCTTTGACACCCTTTTAGTTCTCACTTTTTTCATGGGTTTGTCAAAAGTTATTGAAGTTTTAATTTCCGCATTCAAACATGCTTTCTGGGATCTTTACTAATGGATCCTGACATTTATTTTACTCTATGTTATTTAATTCTATTTCATTCTAATCAATTCTTTTTTAAGAGCCAGATTTTAAAACATGTGGCTTTTGTGGGTACAAAACAATAAGAAAAACCAATGCAAGCTTTGAGATTTCGAAGTAATTCAGAAAAATAATAAAGAAGTATGAATAAAACCGATGTAAACATAAATTTTATGATAAAATACATGTGTTGAACAAAAACTAGCAAAGAAACCATAAAATGCATTTAACAAAGGGAGAGGGACAACAGTAACCCTGGCCCTAACCAATAAAACTTAGTCTGAATGAAAGAAACCCTGTACCCTGCCTTCAGGATAGGCCCCAGCAACCCCGTGACCCCACAATGGATCGAGTGGTTTTAGAAAATCATCTAAATTAGCTCTTGGGGACCATAAGGAAGTACATAAATTACTTTGAGAAAGTTTAAACCCAATTAAGGCTCTCTCGGATGATAATATATGGATTTTTTTCAGTGTGGTTTCTGTTTCTGAGAATACAAACCCCAGCAGGGAATCTTGAATTTCAACAGACACTGCAATGATTGAACAGCTACAGTGAATCTTTCTTTTGTTCTGAATAATTTACACAAATGATCAATATTTTCAGTTTCATTTTATCCCTTTCATATTATTTACAGCAGGTCTGTTGCCATTTTATCTCAAAAACGTCAGAGTTTGTGCACCTAACTTCTACCTTTGTAGAACTTCTTAAAATTTGAGAAAAATTAGAAAACAAAAAGGCATTTACTTTTGTATCATCAGTTTGATCAGAAATCAAATCCAGAATCCTAATGTGGAATTTTTCCGACTCAGGGCACTCCTGCAAAACAATGCAGAGGTCTGTTGAGGCGCTTTTTATAGGTATTGTATTACCAGAGCTGTGTAATAAACAGGTGACATTAAGTTACATTTACTAGAGTAAATTTATGGAAATGTGAGTTTTTAGAATGTGTTTAGAGTAGAATAAATGCTCCAAATCCTTTTTCAGTGAAATGTGGTTAATATTAACTATTTTTTTTCTGCCTCATTGAATTGTTGACTCATCTTTTATTTTCAGAAATTTTACCTGAAAAGACAATAAATATATTTTATAAAAATGTTTTCTATTTCAGAATAAAACATGTGAATGTTTTATATATAAGGGTTAACGGCAGACGAATGGTATAAGACATGTTAATGTTAAAGTTCCACTTCCATCATGTTTTGATGTATTGTAAAAGTGTTTTCAGTGCTGTTTTTAATTGGGTTGATGCCGTTTTCAGCCCAAAAAAGGTGTAGTTTTTTAGGAACTAGTTTCTGAAGAGCGGCAGAAGTTCATTAGAAAGTCAGCTCTAAGTTATGGGCGGGACTGTTGGCGCAAAGCAATCCTGCCCCCCTTCCCTTCACCCATGATTTAACTTAACTAAGCTCTCTTGGGCACGCCCACTACCTTACAGCCCCTCACATCACCGAGCTAACAACAAAAATGGCGAGCAGTATCGAACTATCCGGCCATACAGTTTTGAGCCATGTGCCAGTTCAGACGAGGAAAACAAAAACGTACATGGATCTATTTGTCTGCACGTGGATGCATCAGAATGGAGTGGAGCAGGGTCCTTGCAACTTGCCAAGCATCCTTTCTTCTACCTCACAGTTACAAGCTTTTTCCAACTGATTCACAATGATTTAAACAAGAAATATTCAGAAACACAATTTTAAGCTTGATTATCTTTATATATATTTTATATGTCATTTATGACGCTTTTTTGTGGTTCAGGAAACTCTTTACTGATCCTCATTTCGCTCTTTTTATTCAGGGTATCTGCTTAATTGTAACAAACTAAATTAAGTACTTTGACGTTAAATTTATTTTATTAAAAAACTTGTGTTCTGTGTGAGAGGATTTCATCTGTTGGTAACCACTGTCCCCATCAGAGCACTCTGTTTTCCTGCGTGTAGTAGTGTCGTAATGAACGAGCCGCCCCTGAAGGCGGCATACATTGAGGCCGTCGTCGTCATCACTCAGGTGTCTCATTCGGGGGAGACTCCGCAGCGGGGAGAAGGCGCCGAACCCTGAGCAGAGTTCCAAGCGGAGGATGTCTGATAGTTGTTGCTCTTTTCTTCCCTTCAACGCACTTTAATTCTTCCTACGTCCCGCCGCGCACGAGCCACGACCATGAGCACCTTGATGGCGTGTAAAGCCGGACGATGCGGTGAGTGCCACGCGCTCACACTCAGCGTCACCTGCAGACCATAGAACCAAAAATCTCCTCAGTTCATTTTAAACTTCTTTTTAGATTGCATAGATTATCTTTAACTTTTTATTACTTTAGGTATTCAAAGTTAACTTTTTCTACTCAAAAACAAAATGAAAATAAGCACAAGAGTTACAAATAGACAAATGTGCTCGAAGTAATAAAGTTCATTTCAACCAAAAAGTAGCTTTATAACAAACATGTATTATCATTAAAAATGATAAGTTTTGTAGTAAAGAGTAATCCTGATGACTCAACTTTGCCCTGAAAGTGTGTGTGTGTGTTTTGTTTTATGTTGTTGTGCACAAAAAGCAACAAAAAGTAGTACACTTGAAGTCTAATTTAATAAGTATACTTGAGTATAAGTATAGCAAGTACCTGTATACTAGTCATGTTCATTTAGTGAAGGAAGTATACTAAGTGAATACTTTTTCAGACTACACTGAAACATTTTAAGTTTACAATATAAAGATAGTCACTAAAGTAAACTTCTAGTATACTGCCTCACGTTTAGTACACACTAGGGATGCTTGTAGTACATTTAAATCCACTACTTTTTGCTAAGACACAGTGAGATTTGATGAGACTAAATCAAACATCTGGATGTTTATTTTTGCAGCTTAAGAAACAAAAATGACATCATTGCAGAGCAGGACCTTTTGCAACACGTCTGTGTTTCAGTTTAATGAACAGGAAGCGTTTTTTTTATCACCTAATAGCTGGATCAGTTTGAACTTGTTAACTGCAGCTCGACGCTTTTTCCATGGTATCAGTCTTCATTTAAAAAAATATGCAACTTTTCTTTGCGTCTATCACGATGTAAACTTTAGATGCATGCAGACACTTATGAGTTTTGACAGTTGTGTTGTTTCCTGCAAATATGTTGATTGGATCGACACAATTTCTGCTATAAGGAGGAAGCTGGAGACATCCGCTTATCTTAATATGAAGCATACGTACTAATGCTTTTTTTTACAAATAGGGGCAACTGGTTCTGTATTTAAAGATACGTTTAATCAGCAGCGTATAACTTAAAGTTAATACTTGTAATTGTGCTATTGAACATTTTTAAGAGTTCTTTTAAAGATTGTCATTGCAGACATCCTGAACGGTAAGAAAAGTAATAAAACTTGATCTTAATTTCTCTGTTCTAGAATTGCACTGTGTGTTCTGATATGCCTAACAACATACTTGCACAACACATGTCTGAGTGTTTTTGGAAAGCAAAAAAACCACATTTTCGATGCAAAATACAGATACATACAAATATAGATATTAGGCCTGCGCAATATACCGCAAATGTATCGTTATGGCGATATCAACTGTGCAATATGCATATCACAAAAGACAGGGTTGCAAGACAGACACAGGGTTGCTGGAGCCTATCCCGGCCGCTTGTGGGTGAAGGCAGGGGACATCCTGTTGCCAGTCTGTTGCAGGGCCACAATCCCTCACCCATGCACTCTCACTCTCTAGGGACTATTTATAGTAACCAATTCACCTATGATGCCGGTTTTTGGACGGTGGGAGGAAGCCGGAGTCCCCGGAGAAAACCCACACACGCACGTGGAAAACATGCAGACAGATTACAAACGAAAAAAAAGTTTTCAACAATTTTCCCAACCTGTCTTATTCAGCTTGTCTTTAACTCAATAACGTACGTACACAGATCTGGAGCTGTAATAATTTTTTAGTGAATTCTCTTTTTTTTTTTTAGTTTTGCTTTTGACATACTTTGGAAAGGCTTGCATCAATAAAACTTGGTTAAATTTAAATACTGAAACACAACATGACAACATGACTAAGTAGTAGCGGGTCATTTCAACAGGTAGAACGATTACTTTCACTTGCGTTTATTTTTTTTAGAGACTGTGTTGAACAAACAGCATCCCCTTGAGCTCCTGACATTAGTTAAAGTGTAATATGTCTCCCATAAATGAGTTGATGCTGGTGATCAACCGTTAGATGGGTTTAAATTGTTGTTGACTGTTGGAAGAGTAGCCAATATGAATATACAGTGACGCAAAAGGGGACCTTTCCAGGAATTAAGTCATTAGGTTTTGTTCTTTTCCAGTTGTGGTATGTTAGTTTTACGTGTGGGTGGTGGAGCAGAAACATCTTCTCTTTTTCAGGGAGTTTGGTAAAAATGTCAAAACCATGTTTAAAAAAGGATTTAAACTAGGGGTTGCACTGATGGAGTGTCAGTGCACAGAGAATGAAAGCAACAATCGGGTTAGTTGGATTAGAAGGACGTTTTGGTGCGATTCAGTAGCAGTGAACTTTAGTTTGCGTTTTTCCCACAAAAATACCTTTTTAAACCCTTTTATTTACCTTTACATTCATTAGAAAGAATGTCTATTTGAATTATGCCTTAAAAACCCTAAATATAAAACTACGACAGACAAATACAGATTAGTTTTGATGAAGTCTTTATATAGAGTAGAGGAATTAATCCTAAAATATGAGCTTTTATGATTGGGGGACTTTTCCCACTGCTGCCCCGGACCGCTTAAATTCCTTTTTCTCACATCCAAGGTAAAGGAACTGACTTTGTAGTGATAAATGATGGATGAGCGCTTGTGGAGCCAGGACTTCAGATACACAGATCTGACTGCTACAAAATATTTTAAACGCCTCTCAGTGTTTCAACGACTCATTTGAGCTACAAAAGTAGAGAGGAGTATCAATGCAAAGAGTTTCAAATGACAAGATCCATTCACTTTCTGTTACTGGTCTTTGTCTGTTTACGTCCCATAGAAGTCGGAGCTTATTTCATCTGCTCTAACATATGTCGCTAAATCATTAAAGGAAATAAGAAATGCAGTTTAGATGAGTTTCAGACCCTTTTTATTTCATTTTTTATATTTATTCAGTATATTAACCACGGGGAATGTCCATTTATGATCATATTTGACATGTTTACATGCTAAAACATACAATAAAACACATTCAAGTTTTCATTACATAAAAACGCTAACATACATAAAAGCAGCAGCTGGTAAAGATGAATATGTTGCACGGTTTAATTGTGATATTTTGACTAAAGCGTCTTACAGACTATTTATTTAAACCTCAGGAAACTGAGTCAATTTGTTAAAAAAAAAAACCCAGGATGCACAAGCGAAACCGTGAAATGATTCAACACAGTTTATACCTAAACAGGCTGGATGTAGGTTTAATCTTTTTTCTGTACAAATGAACAGAGCTGCTTTAATACAACTAAAGTTTAAGACAGGGAGCTTTCAAATGGGAAATTACAGTATTTTTGTACTTTTGATTTACTGAATAATAGATGAGATGGGTCCGTCTAATTCTTATTGCCGTTTTGAAAAATGAAAATTGGATTTAAGTATGTTTCACATGTGTTTCCCCAGATTTCAATGCCAACACCATGCGGCTTTTACTTAGTGAAACCGCTTTCAAACGTGTGACTCTGGATAAAAAGACGTGTTTAGAAACATGGGAGGTTAATTTCTGTTTGCCTGGAATCCTGTTTGATCCATAAATACAATGTCATTCCCATAACTGTCACTGATCTGTAATTTACTGCAGTTCTCGGGGAGCGGAGTTTAATGTTCATGATGGTCTCAAAGTGACTTCACTGCATTTCTGTCTGTAGTTGTTTGGACTTTTTCCCACACAGCTGATTAGTCACAGTAGTACTAACCTTTTTAACTAAATATGCATGCGCGTTTGCACCAGTGCCCAGGAAAGCCACAGCTGTGGTATTCACACCTATTTTTATGGGTGATAGAACTGAGCATTTAAAACAACAATAACTTTGCCACTTGTAAAATTGTCCTTATTTTCACCTGTAGTGTGATGAAAGAGGACATGTGGGTGGTTGGTGTGAGAGGGGTAGATGCAGTGGACAAGGGTTAGATGAAGGCTGAAGATTTGCTGAAGAGAGGAGTGGAAAAATAAAGTGGAAGACTAAATAGAGTGACGTTTGCTGTTGAAGAGCTGCAGGCAGAACCTCAGGCAAGCCTTTCTTTCCCATTTTACACATAACTATAGAGCCTTTTCCCTTTCATCCCTCTTAAAGTCTTACTCCGATCATGTTTTGATTTATTGTCAAAGTGTTCCTTCCCAGTGTTTTTTGTTTAAATTATAATTATGCCACTTTTAGCCAAATTAAAAAATACCTGTGTTATTTTCTAGGACATTATTATTTCTGCAGAGCAGCTGGAGTTCCTTAGAAATTTTCCTCTGAGCTGTGGGCAGGACTGTTGTCAACTCCGCCCCCCTTCCCCTCCCTGTTGCTGACAGCTCAGAGCAGGGAGCTTGTGGCCACCCCAGCGTATTTTCAACGTCACAAATGCAAACGGCAATTTCTCCAAATTTACTTTATATATGTCCTCAGTCATCAGAAAAATGCCACAAGAACATGTTAAAAACACCAAAAAAACACTTTTCTTAGGAGTGGATCTTTAATGCAAAGATTCAATCTGCACACAGTTACGCACCAGGAAAATGTTCCTAACTGAGTCTCAATCTTCTCATCAACTTTGTTTTTTTAGGAACTTTTAAAATAGAAAAAAAAATCACACTTTTTAAGTAAGATTTATGAATGACTTTCATGCAGGACTGTTGATCTCAAAGCTTTTAAGATGGTTCCAGACCAAGAAAAGACTACCTTCATAATTTCCTAATAAAACACTGAGTCAACAGCTACTAATTACTAGACCGATCTGCTAACAAGGCTGGGAGGTGACCAGAGAAACCCATGAGAATCTACTGTTGATGTGGTTTCAAGACTTTCACTTCCTGCTTTGTGTTTATGCATGACAGCGATTGGTCTGGTCCCTTTGAAGTGTCTTCAATGCCTCTTACTGTGTTCGTAAAAAAAGCTACTTTCTAATGTCTATTATGTTTCTGATCTGTGGTAATGTTGGAGTGAAAGCATGAAGAAATGGTGTAACATCAGTCAGATGATGCTGACAGTATCCTGTTATACAAAGAAATAACATCCTTAATGAAGCATTTCTATTGTTTTTTGAATTATTCCTGCTAACTAAGACTTTTATTGTGTAACATTTTACATTGTATCAAGCCAGAGATTTGTGTGTCCATTCTATCCATTCAAACTAATGTGTCTGTATGTTTGGAGCCACTTTCCTGTAGGACCAGACATAAAGGATATCAATACATAAATCTAGTTTTTACTCAGTGGAGCGTACAGACTCGAGAGTTTGTCTCCAGTTTTTTTTTTGTTTTTTTGTTCTCAGTCTGACTTTCATGTTTCTGATGCAACAACTTTGTGAGTTTGCAGCATTAGTTGGGAATGTACTGCAAAAAAACACCCACAAACCGCTGTATCATCAGTCACCGTTGCTATGAATGATATAATATGAATGTTATACAGTTTTTTGTTCTTTGTTGGTGTATAAATAGGTACACAAGTGTGGGATTTCTTCGCCCCTAGAAGGGGACTGTTTGATTTAACAGCTGAGTTAGAATGAGGATATAAATCAAACAGGTCTTTATTGTGCAACAGCTGTGTAGAAAAGTTCAGGTGTCAGAGTGAAGGCATGTCACTTAGACAGTAGGGTTGGGCCATGTCCCTTAAATTGGCAGTTGACGATGTTTGCAGTAAACCATCGGGTAGACGATGATATCGTCGGGGGGGGGGGGATTTGTAATTTTTCGTTTTTATATAATTATTATGTACTATGTATGTAGCTTCTCAGTGGAACTCATTTCCCCTTCCGGTATTTCAAACACTACTGCGCATGTGCAAATGATTTATTCCGACCGAAAGTGTGCCCCATTTGAACGTTTGTTATAATCGGAAAAGTTTTTCTGGGCCCATGTACACGGTTGGATTCTAATCCGACCATTGGTCTGGTCTGATCAAGATATTTTGCACATGTAACCGCGGCTTATGGTGTCTACTCGCAGCGTGGCGGGGCGTGGGATCACGATAGTGTCTCTACATCGTGAGGTCAGTCACCCATCACGATGGACAATGGTATCAACCATCGGCACAACCCTATTATACAGTTGAAACCAGATGTTTACAGACACCACATAAAAACACACATATGCTATTTTTTCTCACTGTGAGACATGACATAAAAGGAAACTTTTCCTGTTCTAGGTCAATTACAATTAACACAATTATTTTTATTTGCTAAATGCCAGAGTAATTACTAAAGTTTTTTTAGACAGGTTTTTATTACTTTTGTCAATGTCAAAAGTTTACCTACGCTAAGATCACTATGCCTTTAAACAATTTGGGAAACCCTAGATGATGTCATCTCTTTGGAAGCTTCTGATGTGTTTATTGACAGCATTTGAGTTCATTTGAAACACACTTGTGAATCTATATTAGGGCACATTTGAAACACACTTGCTTGTTTGTAAAACATCATGGGACAGTGAAAATAAATCAGTCAGGATATTTGAAAATATTTGGGAGTTTGCACAAATACTAATGAAAAGTATGTAAATTTTTCACTTTGATAAAAGTAAAACAATTTCGTTAATTGTAATTGACCTAAAAAAGGAAATATTTTCTTGTAATTCATGCCTGACGGTGAGAAAAAATGTGTGTATTTTTGTGACGTATTTAAATAACTGGCTTCAACTGCTGTTAGAGGCCAAAGAAATGTTTAAAAAGCTTGTTGAAAATCATTCTAACATTTCTTTTGGTTTAAGTTGTAGTTCCATTGTTGTCTTATTGGTTGGTATAGGTTGTAACCTGTGAGTATGTACTGAGGTGAGTTTTTATCAACTTTGGTGTCATTTCATTTTCAAAATAGAACATTTTGAACATGATTGGTAAATTGGATGGTAAATGGTAAATGGTGCATTGTTATATAGCATTTTACTACCTCAACAGGTACTCAACAGTCACAGTCCCATTCACCCATGCACTCCTACAGTCGGACAATGATCGATCCCGCTGCCAAACACTGACGCCAACCTATTACCACCAAGAGCAATTGGGGGTTCAGTGTCTTGCCCAAGTACACTTCAACATAGATTGGTTGAAAGGGATCAGTTCGTTTTCCATATTGGTTTGGACCAAGTGTGTATATTTGTTTAAACCCCTTTTTGTATTTTTAAACATTTCTAAAAGAAACTAAATAATTATTGTCCCAAAAGACCTCCATGATTTCTTTCCTAAAGCTGCTCCAAGTGCAGCCATCCTCACACATCTCTCTGTTTACAAATTTTACTCCACATACTTAAAAGTACAGTAAACCAAGGGGAAAAAAAAAATCTGGACTCTATCCAGACTAAGCAAGTGAACCTGACAAAGCAAACTGACTTTCCCGGTCCATGGTGGCTGGATAGCTCGGGGATTGAGGTGGAAGGCTGCCATGCAGGAATCCAGGGTTCAATTCCTTGAGGGAATGAACAATTACCATATCAATGGTGAGCAATTAATATCACCCAGTGATTATAATTTTGTATTTTATACTGTTCAATTCCTATAACCACCATCCGCATCTAAACCTTAGATTTTAATCAAGCAAATAATTTCTAGTCTCTCTAACCTTTTGACTTATTTAAATGCTCCCCATGCATCACGTCTGCTTTCCAACCAGAGCAAACACCCACTTTAATGTATGTTTCTGTGACTGAAACACCTCCGCAGTGATAACATGTTAATGCTCTTTGATGGCTTTCTCTCTGGTTCAATATCAAGTCAGTTTACATCAGCTAATTCTAATAATTACTATTACAGGACTGAAAATATGGATAATATCAGGTAGATGTGAATTTGATCAGTGTTTGCTATTTTTTTAACCCGTTACTAACAGATTTATTCTTTTGTTTTCAAACTCTATCCTAAAATTCCACTGAAGCTTCCACAAAAGAAAGTTTGAATGTGTTTTTCCTGATAATAATGTAGTTCAAGTTGCTCTAAGGCCCTGCACAAGTGAACACCAAGCTGCTCTTTGAGTCTTTGCTGATTGCTTGTGATTTTTATTTACTTTGATGACTTGTTCTTAAATCTTTAAACAGCAGGCTAATCCATTGCAGCTCAAATACACTAAAAAACGGTGATAACCCTCTAAAGTAACTTAGCTGGAGAGAGCACTGTGGTGTGGGTCAGGTATTGGCATGCCATTCGCCTCCATTCATGTGTGGAAACAGGCTCACGACAAAGCTCGGGCCCAGTAGGCTGCTGAGAAACTGCCTAATCCTTTCATGGCAGACTTGGGTGGTCAGAATAGAGAAAAGACTGGTTCACCTGCATGGAATTATGGCCCCTAAGCAATGAATTGTGATGTGGTTTATATTTCATCTCTTGAACTTTATCCAGAGCATGCAGTTACATGCTCCTGCATTCCCTGGGAGGGAGAAACAGTGTTCAACTGATCTGGGGTTCGACTTACTTTGGATAACTTGCTGCTTGGCTTTATGTCTAAAAATGTATTGTTTTATTTTTAAAGGGAAAAATGAAACTGAAGAGTGTATTTTTGTTGTAGAAAAGCAGAGGATCATAGAGCTTCCTTAGTCTGACATTATCTGAATTAAAAACAGAAGTTTCACCAGACCAGTAAAACCTGCACAAAGCTTTAATGTTCTCCTCTGATATGTCTATGAATCAGCTGAACATAACTCTGAAAGACAGATTTTTTGGTTTTCACAACTCTGTATCAAATCAGACTTGGCACAGACCACAAGACTGACTAGTACACAGTTCAGAGTGTCTTTTAAACACATATCCACTATCTCAATTCATTATGACAAATCTGAAAAACCCTAACCACTAACCCCTAACCATAAGAATACTCAATGTAAATAAATAAAACTGTTGTGAGTTTATACCAAGCTGTAATTGTTTTTTAATGTTCTAAAAGATGAGCTGTTGCATTCACACTAAGCTCATTTAGAATAAAGAATAGCAAAGCAAAGTTTGTCAACATTACCTAATAAATGTATTAATAGACAAAAGTTAATGTTCACAGAAATACACACCAAAGCTTAATGGAGAACCAAAGTCAACATTACCAGCCAATAAAATAAATCACTGTTAAAGTGCTTTAACTTCTGTTTCAAATGAAGGACTTCTCCCTTTAATGAAGCAGATTGAAATATGGCATTTGTCCTTCGTTATTAAAATGTTAATTTTGACATGAAGCTTGAAGTGGGTCTCTCTTAGAGTTGGTAGAAATTGTATATTTTGTATAAATGAAAAGCTCGGTTTAACCCCCAAAATGATCTGTTTCTGAACAGACAAAATCACATTTATTTTCCTTAAAACAGTTGTTTGATTTTTGTACAGGATATAGATTTCATCTGTTTTGTTTAGCAGTGAAACAGTAGTGGACATAGTAATGGTCTGTGTTTCACACCACAGTCTTTTTTGACGTAATTCGAGGATATTCTAAGCCCCCTCCTCTGTTTATAATGGTAACTAGGTGAGTAAGCTGGCAATATTTGCTCATAGATAAGATCGCAGTGGAAGCAAAAGCAACTTCTCAACATTTCCTGCTAGTCTGCGTGGGTCTACTGCTGCGGCGAGGAGAGGAGGGGGGATTACCTTTTTTTACCCACAGTTCCGTTTTCCATCCTCAAAAAAATAAAGTTAGCGTTCTAATATTGGCCCTCTGTTGTCACTATCTGAGGTTGTGACTGACAAGTGCAATATGCTTTGCAAATGGAGTGCTGTCAAGACGGAAATTCAGCAGATATTTGACATTTGATCTGATCTCTTCCTTGTAACTGTTGATTAAAGGCAAAATAATGAAACAAAATTAAAATTTGTTTTTAACACCTTTCAGCTTTCAGGGGTCGCTACAGCGAACCAGCTTTCACTGATTCGCACAGGTGGCTTTGTAGAGATTTTATGCCGGATGCCCTTCCAGATACCAAAGGACCCACGCCAAATTAAGCTCATTGCACGCCCTGGGAAGCAAACCCAGGTTTCCTGCATGATAGTCAACTGAGCAGTCAACCCAACCAACTGACCCATCATGCTGCTAATTCATTTGTCGTTTATGAGTTACAAACATTTTGTGGAATTTGATATTGTGGACATTGTGTTGTCATTGGCTTTTCAGTGAATTCAGTAAAAGGAGGTGTCAGGTTTTTTTTTACATTTTTATTCCTGATGACATCTTTGATTATTTTAGACTTAATCATAAGAAGGGAAAAGGAAATGCAACCTTTTTAAAGTGATGCATTTTCTTCCAGACATTATACATGTGTTAGTTAGTTCTGTAAAAAAAAAAGTAAAAAAAAAAGAAGAAAGTAAAGTGTCTTTCCAGGCTTTACCCGTCTGCTTACTTCAGACAGCCACAGGAAAGTAATGTGTGACTAACTGTGGATTCAGACTAACCCTGACCTACATGTGGTCTGACGGAGTTGCTGACAGGAAATCTTTTAAAGAATCAGAGCCAGTTTCATTTGTTGTATATTGTACATCAGGAGTGCATAGTTCACATTTCAGAGAGGGTACCTCCACCTCTCCTTAATGGCATATTACAGAATTAACATTACATTCATGAAGAAATTATAATCTTCTAGCCTTGTTAACACCAGTTGTATGAAAAGTCCCACAATTGTCCACAAAGGCCCAACCTCCGTCTTACACACTAATCCCAGGACGGGATGAAGAGAGGGAATGTCATCCCTTTACCTGCAAAGCCCACTACATCAAAGAATTGACAGAAAAGTCGAATGGTTTGGAATTAAAAATGTTTTAGTTTATTTGATGAACTCCACAAAACTTGTTTTTTTATTAGATATAGATATCAGTTATGATACGTTGGGTGATTTGGTAAGTTTGTGCTCTCCACATTGTTAGGTTAAGATGCACAAATATTGACATAGTTACCCACTGTCTTAAATTTGATCCACACATTTTTAACATGGTGTAACTGTATTGTAAAGAATTAACTATTAACAATTATCAACAAATTTTGCATTCTTTCAAGCAAAAAAAGGAAAAACAAAGGATGAATTATTCTAACCAACGTTTAGAAACGTAGCTAAACTTTTCCCGCCTAAAGGTGTTTTTGAGGTTTCATGGAACTGATTTGAAATGACCAAGAAAGGCCCTATTACTGCCCCTAGTGGGATAATAATTTACTCCAGGGCAGAAAACATGGACAAAGATATACGCAATGGGTTTTTAAGGACAGTTTGGATCATGCTAATAAGATGGGAGTCACAGAAATGTGTGTATCAAATATAATACAAATGGTTATATAGGGTTCAATATTCCCTAACACCATAAATGGTGGGCTCTTTACATTGAGCCGGTTTGTGTCCTGAAATGTGCTGGGCTGTTATTTGGATTAACCATTTCAAAATCTGTCGATCCGTGATACAAAATCCCTACTAATCCAGGCACTTAAAGAGCCATCAGGACCAGTTTCTTAGACCAAAACCCAACGAGACCCGGAAAGCCCCACTTTTTGTGACCATTAAGCCTTTTATTTGTAAGATGTAGCTTTTAATTATATACGATGATTCAATTATACCAACGTTGTACTTTTCTATATGCTTAACAAACTTGATTTATTTGACATTAGATAGCAGCACAGACAAGTTACTTACAAAATAAAATACAGCCTGTGTCAAATAACTTACTAACCTATTATTTTTAAAGTCTAAGAGCTACACGTGGCTCTGAAGCGTCATGTTGCAGCCCCCGTTGTTAGGACATGGGGGTTCTGTATTTTGGCGAGCTTTTTGGCAGTTTGCCCTGTAGCTGACCTTTTGTGGCTGGTGGTGAGAAGCATTTTTATAATGGGATGAGTGTTGAGTTCCTGTGTGGACATTAGCCATTAGGAAAGTTCTATTTACGCAGACAAGTGACCCAACTTTGAGGTAGACCCTGTTCTGTGAGGATTCTGTGGTTTAGTTTGGTTTTTGAGTTTTGAAGCTGTGGATGATTTACTTCAACCTGAAGTGATTGACAGGTGACAACTCAGAACATCACCAAAAACTCAACTTAAAAATCAAACTTAACCACAGAATCCTCACATATTGCTGTTTTACTTGTTTGTTTACTTGTTTTGGTTCCAGCAAGCAAAGGTTCTTTTTTTTACAGTAGCTATGGCTTTTTAAAAACATCTTTAAAAATGTTCTTTTGATTGAGCAGAGTTTTGTAGTTAAATTCAGTGGAGTTCTAATAATTTTTAAAGTATTTTTTCTGTCCGTCATCTGTTGAAAGCAGTGAATGTGATCCTGTCAGGTGTGGTTCTCAACATGCTGGTTTTTGTCTGCTACCTTTTTCAGTCCAGTGATTGGTTTAATGTCAGACAATATTGTCACGCAATGGCCTGTACAACGGTGGAGTGGGTTTCTGACTCTTTATCTCTTTGTCTCCAGTTTCCCTTAACTTGAATGAAGTTTTTTCCTTAATTTTCGGTAAAATATTTTCAAGTGGTTTGAACTTTATTTGTAAATACTAAATAGCCTATGCTTACATAGAGCTTTTCTACCCTCTCAGAAGCCCAAACCGCTGTACAGACACAGTCTCATTAAACCATGCACACACATCGATTCCACTCAGATGCCACACGGATGGCGCGCAGGGCAAGAACCAAACCTCCAGTATTCCATTCAGAGGTCGACCGCTTTACCTCTGCACCGTGGCCGCCCCTACACTACAGTTCGTGTAGGAACCATTAAAATGTGATATAGATTTTTCCATTAACCCATAACTGGAAGCTATATAAGACGCCAACTCAAACTACTTCGACTTTAAAAAGTGTGACAGGTAAAAGCAGGTGTTTTCTGAATATAGACATAAACATGAGCAACTTTATTAGAAGCAACTTCGTAACATTAGTCAGTCGGTTGCTGAGTATTGCCTGGGAACAACTGGCAATACATCCACATGTGGAGTAAATACTCTTGGTTTTGGTTTGTTAAATGCAGATTTATTTTATTTTGAAGTCAAAGGCTCCTCTTCTGTTATCTCCCTGACTCTTTTCTGCTGAAAGAAACGTTCCAAATACATTTCTTTTATTTTCTAGCTTGGGGTTTTCAGTTTAGCGTTTGGCGCTTTAGGAAGTAGTGGATGTATTTTCAACATGTAATTGAGGAACTTGACGTGTAGAGAATGTGTCGAATGTGGTGGAGAGAATCCGGTGGTTTCTAAAATAAGACCTCCTTTAGATTTAGTTCTTAAATAAAGCAGAAAAAAATTTAGGTTATGTTTGTTTTCTCTGTTATCCAGTACCAACCACGGACCGGTACCTGCTCTGGGACTGGGACCACTTATTTATAGCATTTGAAAAGAGTAGAATAATAAAAACCCTTGATATAGATTAGGGCTGCACGATGTGAGGAAAACTTGCGATTTTCAAAATTGGTTGTCAATATTGCAATAATGATAACTTGCAATACATGAACAAATAGCAAAACAACTAAAAACATTTCCATTTCTCTGCAACAGTTTAATCTAAATAAGAGTCAACATAACTTAAATTAGACTCCAAATAACCCTAGTCTACACAGGAGGCGAACATCTAACATAAAAGGGCTCCATCTGATTGATCACATGCATAAAAGGATTCATTTGATTTGTTAAATACTTCAAGCTGCCATAAGATTGTATTACCACATTTAAGATAACCATTTATCTAAATTTTCACCGACTTTTGCGATATGCGTATTGGACAGCTTGATATCGCGATAACGAGAAATTTAACGATTTATTGTGTAGGGCTAATATAGATAGATATGGATTGATACATATATAAACAAATTAAAAAAAAAAACTCTCACCCTCCGCGGGTGGTTTCTCCTCCAAACTCGGGTCCTCTATAGGCCTGGGAGCTTGAGGGTCCTGCGGAGTATCTTGGCTGTTCCTAGCACTGCGCTTTTCTGGACTGAGAGGTCTGAGGTCTTTCCAGGGATCTGTTGTAGCCACTCCTCCAGGTTTTTCTCTCATATATATAAAGAATTACTCATCTTTGTTTACATTTCGATACATCGTTGGGCTCTGTATACTTTGTCCTTTTGTGCCAAAACTATAACAACTCCTTATGCTTTCTGTGGTGTTAACTATGAAAGAAGAGCAACATAAAGTAATACTTTAAGCATACTGCTGTGATTCCAGATCTGCAGATAAACAGATAAGTTTATCATATCTGAAGCTGAGTTCTAAAATTGGCTCAATATTCTCTAAGAGACATGAAGGAGAATCCAGGCTTCAAACTTAAGAACTAGCTGTTTTTTTCCATAAGAATGCAAGTTTAATGCTTGTGGAAAGCTACATGTAGGATCAGTTCATCTTGATGCTGGTTTCCTGCTCAGGTGAAAGTATTCCTTCTTGTCATGTAACTCAAGAAAGGCCAGAGCTGGTCCTTATATGAAGCCCTTTGGATAAGATGGCTTTCTAGTGACGTGGACTGACGAAGGCCCAGTCCAGGTATTTTCTGGAGCTGAAAAGCCGTCTTTGTGCTTTGGTTCCAGCTCATCCGAGAAAAACCTTTTGCTAAAAATATACCTTCACGGACAAACAGCTCTGGATTGGTGAGCATTTTGTTTGTGCTGAACAGTATTTCCATTGTTTGGCTGCAGTCTTATGGACTTTTTTTTGGCAGGAAAAACACATAACAATAGTTAATGAGCAAATCTCTTCGTCACAAAATGAACAATATTTTGTTTCCCCCATCACTGATCTGAACATCGACATGTTTGCTTTTCGTACCAGCATGTGGCTGTTCAGCATGTCCATGTGGTTGAGACTTTGACATTTTCTAGGAATGGACAGAGTTGAACTGTCGTTCAAATGACTGACTCTCTCCTTGCTTGTTGTTTGGAGCAGGCAGAAGCAGCTCGGAGCCTGTGGAGGACACAGACACCACCAGCTTTGTGGCAGAGATTGTGAGAAAACTTTTTTCTTTATCCTTTCCTCCAGCCTTCTGTTTATTTAAATGCTGTCTTGACTTGCTGTCCGTCCGGTTTGCTTTGTGATAATTTTTTTTAATTAAAAAGAGTCAGAGTCTTACAGTAATCTGCTGAGAAATGTACCATAACTGAGCACACAGGGCTGTGATTGCAAGTGCCCAAGGGCTCATGGAAGAACAAGTTTCAGCAGGCTCGTCTCTGTCTTAGCACACAACAGAGTGGTTTTGTTCATCAGCGGTGGAGCCACTCTTACCAAGAGACAGAACATAAAGCTTTTTAAAGAGGCTTCAACAAAGCAAACATGCCTGTCTCTCTCAGGTTTCCCCTCAGCTCTGTTCACATGTTACATTGACATGTTTGTCTTTGTCTGTCTCCCACAGTCCTTGGAGACCAATTACCCCGTCCAAGTTACGGATCCTCATGGTAAATAAAGAGCCCTCCTCTCCACAAATCGCACGTGGAACGATTCTTTCCATATTCCTGCTGTAAATCTGATTTAGAGATGAAAAGGGTTTGAAAATCTAATATTTTTTCTACAGTAACAACCTTCTAGCCAGTTGTTTCTAACATATTTTTCAAACTATAAGTTCCACATGCAAAAAGAGACATAATAAAGAAGACAAAAAAATCATCTTTAAGTCATACTTTTGGGAGAATTTTTTTTTTTGGAACAAGAACGGACGGAAAAGATAAAAAAGACAGACTGAATATCTGTACGCTTCACTTCCGTAACCGTATTTAGTGCCATGAAAAATATAAGAAATCCAATATATTAGTGCAAGCTATGAACTATTACTAAGATGACCATAAAATAAAGAACACGCTAAAAAGTTATAACTTTTTTTGTCACTTCTAATAACTAAATGTGTTAAACTCTTCATCCTTTGTGTCACTTTTGACTAATTCCACAAGTCCGGCGTAAGACTGAGCGGCGCTTCTTCTTCTGCTTTGCTGTCAGTAGAAAATACCGATGCATACACCTACTGTGGCCTCTAGTGGCAGTTAGTGGGAAAATAATGAACACACGAGTCTATTTATTTAAAGGTAATCACATATGTTTCACCTGAGTATAAGTCGCAAACAATGCCAAACTATGCATAAAAACACGACAAATTTTCAAAAAATACAGTCCTTAGTTTTCCTAAAAGCATTTCTTGGTTTTTCTACTGAAAATTAGGAATGAAAATGTTAAAACTAAAAAAAGAAAAAGGACAAAATACTCACTGAACTACATTTTTGGACTTCTTGGACTGAAAGCTATATAATTATTTTACAGCTTCAGATACATTTTTTGCTGATTAGCTAAAGAACATTGGATTTAGTGATTTGATTTTGCACCTTTTTGATAAGGCATCTTTGAATTTGAGGTCTGATTTTGTGTTAGTGAAACTCAAAACAACCTTCTTTGCAAAATCTTGAATCAATGTCATATAAAACATGAAAATTACTAGCATAATGATTGATTTGCTTCTGTGAAATATTCATACTTTAAGAAACGTTTGTCTCTTCTACAAATGATTATGCTAAACTGATGGAAAAAAAATCTGTAATTTATTTATATTTTGATGTATTTGCATAAAATCAGAACAGACCGAAAATGTCTTTGTCTTCAGCAGATGCTGTAACACTGCACCTGAGCTCCATGCCCTCCAGATACCTGAACCCCTCCCCAGAAAGTAGGATACGGCAGGTGAGTCAGTTCCTCACTGAGTTGCTAAAGAGGGCCGGGGGCCAAAACCACGAGCAGCATGTGCCCACACAAGCCTCTGCATAATTTCCTGCACACAGACTGAAACCTGTGTAAACTTTTGTCAACCCATCAGATCAGGCTTTCCAATAAAGAACATTTAAAAAAGGAAGGAACAGTCTTTCAAAACCCTTTTTCATAAGGGTTAACGTATTTATTTGGACACACTCACAAACAGCCAAACAGCATGGATGTCACTTCTGCTCACAGCCACCTCAGTCACGGTGAGGAACTTTACACCCACGATTCCCCACTTCTCATGAGTCTTAGGGGCTAAAGGCGGGGCTAACCTCCAGGTCGCCACACTGATGTAGATTGAGGATGTGTATGTGCTGAAACCGCGCGCGCATGTGTAAGAAGGAGGAGGGAGCGCATGCAGCGCAAGAGGGTGTGAGAGCAAGAGCAGTGAAAGTGTGTTGGGGGAGTGTATTTATGTTTGTTATACAGAGTGAAAGAGCACTGTAATAAAACAAGGTTTCCCCCAGAAGAAGATGAATGATTCTTTATTAACCCGCTCTGGAGGCTCTGGGGGTCCAAACGGGGAAGTGAACAACTGAAGGAAGATCCGCCTTCAGCGGAGAGGAAAGAAAGAAAGAAAAAAAGTAATTGCAGGAAAGGTTAAACACATAATATATTTACAAAGAAAGATGGCACACAGAAAGAGTTTTCAAAGCTTGAATAACATACCTGAGCTTTTCTTTCCAAACAGTGCCTGTGACACGGCAGCAAAATGGTAGTAACAGGGCTGGTTTAAAAAAACATGAGCGTAAAAGTCACTGAGAGCTTTCTTCATCTTCCTCCTGTGCACTGAAACCACCGAAGTCTTCCTCCTCAGTGTCGGATTGGAATAGCGTCAGAAATTCTTCGCCACACTCTCTCTCAGTCTCTCCTTCGTTGTAGCTGTCAGTGTCACTCTCATCCTGAGGTAAATTCCCTCCTGAGCTTGCGCTGTCCTCTCCGTTACGCAGCAGACCGGTTTTTCCAAACCCGTTGGTGATGGTGGATTTTTTCACACTGCTTTTAATGATTGCTTTTAACTTGAAAGCCGCATCATATTGTGGTGGCGGTCACGTGCACGTTGGGTCTAAAAGCAGCATGGGATTGTGGGATGCGGCTGAGCATGGATGTTTCTTTTTGTTGCACCATGACTGAGGGGTCTAAGAGCAGAAGTCACATCCATGCTTTTTGGCTGCTTGTGGGTGTGTCAAAATGAATGGACTTGATGTCAGAAATGAGAGTATGCATTCAGCTACTCTCATAGCCTCTTCCTGAGACTGTTCAGAGTCAAGAGGTTTATGGTTAATGGATAGTTGACAATTACAGTCAGTTATCTGAGTGACAGTTCAGTTGACTGACAGCTAGAACTTTGTGCTGTTCTTATTGAATTTCCAGGGATTATCTGTTCAGGCTATTCATTCTCAAAGCGGGAATTTACATTTAACTTGCATTCCCCCTGTCTCACGCTTACCTTTTCTGCTCCAGCGCCCCTAGCGGCCGTTAGAAAAAATGCATAAATTAGCCGCATCCTTGAAAATTACGGTAATTCTAGAATTTGTTTGTTACATGCTGCATGTTAGCCATGTCCGAAGCGTCAACATATTCACAGTACCTGCAATTCCTAACCCTGTGTGCAACACATAAAAACAAAACACAAAAAAAGTGACTGATACGGCCAAAACAAATGTTAATGTGACCATCCTAACTCCCAACCTTGTAAGTAATATGTAAAAAAACACAGTCTGCTACACATTAGCCACGTTAGTGTTTTTACAACAACACCCAACATTTAGACAGCGCTGTGCACCTCTCAGAATCGCTTTCACATCAGTAAGCACAACCAGAATCATTCTATTTCTAAGGCGCTCCAGATTATAAGGCTTTTAAGTAGGGAAAATATGGTAGAATTACTTTATATGCATTTCAGACAAGAATAGCAGGAAAAAGGAGACAAAAACCAGTTTCATTAAAAAAACTGAATTGTCTGCATATCTTTGTAGACAATTTTAATGCTCTGCAATAGAGGATAGTTGTGTGATAAGCCAATTTAGCTCAGTGTGTCTTTGAATTCGTCTTTAATTTTCCCTCATCTTGTCTATTAACGGTCAAACAGCCAGTTCCCATCATCATCTTACTGCAGGTCTGGCAGAGATGAAGCGCCTGTGATTACTCTTTAATTTGAGCGATGAGTGTACAGGATGTGGTCTCGCTTTCCTCTGCCGCTGTGAGCTTTGTGATAACAGAGTGAACATCAATGGCTCATATGCAGCTTTTTCATAAATAGTGCTGCGTTTAGGTGAACTGTATGGGAAAGGGTGGTTAGCTGAAACTAAAGAAGAGACTTAAATCCTCACAGTATTCCTGCTCTGGTAAAAATGTTCATCATGTCAAAGGGCTCATATGAGATTTATGTTGAAATTGCACATCCAACTACAAGTGCCCTACCATAGCAGTATCAAAAGAGCATTTTGGAGAAAATCTTCAGGGATGTTGAGGTGTTTAAATCCTGCAATTTGTTGCTTTTTAAATCTGTTTTACGAAAATATCTGCATATTTTCTGGGTCGTTCTAATTTTGTAGTATTGATCAAATATATTCAACTATTGTTCTTTGACTTGGAAGAACTAGACAGTTATTGATTAGTCCAAAAGTTTTATGATTGAAAGTATTCTCTGGAAAAGGTTTGAATTTATGCTAAAAAGAAAACCTTTTAACACAAAAAATGTTTTCCATGAAAGACAGAGGCTCTCTCTTTTTCTGTTTTCTTTGAATTTGTGGTCTTCCACATTGCTTTTTCTGTTTCAGTCTGCTATGCTAGACGTCTGACAGTTCATTTCCTGTTGTGCGTATATTAGCAACAGTGCAAAGGGAATTCACACAAACTGTTTAAGTTAGGATTATTTGTTAAATGCAATACCAATTATTATTCTCATCACAACTGATGATAACCAAGCCCTGTTAGTTTCCTGATAGGAAGGACAAATCGTTCTCTTAACATTCTTGAAACCTTGGAGCAAGATTACAATAGATACAATTTTATTGAGCCCACATCAAAGAATTAATTTGCTTAACTCCTAAAAACACAAGTGCTTACTGCTGCAAAGATACAAATCTAGGGAGATAAGGCAAAAAACAAGTTCACATTTTTTACTAATTTACAATAATAATTATTAATGTTACCTTAAAGGGGTACGATCAAGTGCCTTTACATGCCTGTCCCAAGTCCAGCTTAATGCAAAGGATCATGTCTAGAAGGGCATTCTACATGAAACTGAATAAAATTGTTATGGATGAAGCATTGATTGTATATGAGAACTGGACTGAGTGACCCCTCCTCCTTCAAAACAGGAAGTATCTGCTGATCCCAAGAAACCAAGTCTTTATTGAGAAACACTGAGAAATAATCATTTGTCAAAATGACCATTTTTGCTTTTTCAACATGCTCTCGCGAATACTTTTTTTTTTTTCAGGTTTTCATTGCTAGTAAACACAAGTAAAAACGGGACCCTTAGATACCCTTAGATAGTATGTGGCGCCCACTGGCCCCCATGGTTAGCATTTCGAAATGTTTAGTTAACAAAGTCTCCTGAGCCTGGAAGTTCTGGTTTGGACTTTTAACAAGCTCACTCCTGATTGGCAAGAGTGGTTGTAATAGTAATGTTGACTTGTGAAAAATGGGGTCTAAATTGACTTCATTTGGTTGAAGCTAGAAGTAAACTGCTTTCTATGGGTGACGTCACATTTGGTTGTAAATTAGTCGTTATGTATGAATCCCAAACTTGATTGGTTAATTGGTGATTCTAATAGTCAGCCAGATGTGTCACACGGCAGTCTACAGTCAGTCCATATCAGTTCAGCTCAATTGTACTGAGTTGTAGAAATTTAAAGACTCCTTCTGATGAAAATGGTGTTTTTAACATGTTCTTATGGCATTTTTCTAATGATGGAGGACATATAGAAAGACGGTTTGGGTCAAATTTACATTTCTGAGTATTTCTTTATTTAAACTGTTGTAAATCAGGAGAAGACAAAGAAAACGTTTTTGTTGGAAAAGGAGCTTATTTGTGTCGTAGAAACTACGCTGGCCTGACCCCAAGCTCCATGCTCCAAGCTTCCAACGGGAAGGGGAAAGGGGGCGGGGTCCATCCGGGCCAATGGTCTAGGACGCAGAGGCAAATTTCTAACCCTTGTGCCCACTTTAACGTTGGGAGTTGGGTCATCTAGACCCACTAGACAGTGCTCTGAACCTTTTTTCTTCAATGATTTGTGATCTTCACTGGTGTCCATGGATTACATGAAATCTTTCCACCTTTATCCACCTTTGTCTTGGTAGGGAGAACACGCCAATGGAAGGGTGGGGTCATCTAAGATAGCACAAGGGCTAATGAACATTTCAATGGTGTGGAACTTAAAGATGTGCTGCAAGCAGGACAGCACATACAGTGGAAACAGTATTAGTGTCAAAATGTGGAGCAAGTTCTAAAAATTCATCTTTGTTGTATTTCTGTTAGATTTTTGTTTATTTTGTTTTATTCACATATTTGAAGGTTTTAAAAGAAAACAATACACGTTTCTGTGAGGTAGAATCACATTCATGCCTCAGATCTTTACATGACATTTGAGAATTTAAAAAGTTTTTTTTCTACAACTCATGACATTTATCATTACTAGGTAAAATGTGTAGCTGATGTTCAAACCACAGGATTCAGAGCAACTGCTACCAAAATATTCATTCATAATGACATTCATCATTTTCTATTCCATTTCATCCTGCTCTTACATTTCTTCATAGATTAAAAAAAATGTTTTTATAGTTCTTAAAATTAAATGTACTGTGTAATTTCTTGCAGCCAGTTGAAGATCTGGAAGACTGCACATGCCCAACATCTACTTCTCCAGGTAAATCTGCTCCTCTCATGAACGAAGATAAATCATAAATCGTCAAAACTCTTGAACTGCTGTGATTTTGAGCTACCATTTCATTTTTGACCTCAGACTGCCCCAAAGAGCTGCAGATGTTTAGCAGTCCCTGTGAAAAATGCTGCTGCTCGGCACCCCCTCCCAAGATCAGTGACCTCATGAACGACAAAGACCTGCTGGACATACTGAGACTGAAATTGGACCCAAACCACTGCACCATCAAAAACTGGAAGAACTTTGCGAGTCGCTGGGGGATGAGCTATGATGAACTGACCCTGCTGGAGCACAGGACCCAGGGCTCGTTCTCACACAGCCCCACCCAGGAGTTCCTGTTGCGCTACAACCAAAAGACGGTCACCGAGCTCACAGAACTGTGCCGCATTTACCAGCGCATCGACGTGCTGCGACTGCTGCAGAGCTGGATCGAAAAGGACTGGCCCTCACGCTGGCAGCAGACTCATTAACCTCTAAATAGTTCTCCAGTCTCTTTTTGCAGAGACATAGAACAAATAAAAACTTAGTACTGGTTTCTCGTGCGCTCCATCTGGTAAACCAGTTCTATTTTTTTTATTTCTATGTTCCTTTAGGTTCTCTGCAGTTTTTCTTTGGGATTCTTGTTTATTTGTTTGTTTGTTTTTCTTATATCCAGTCTAAATTTCTTTGAGAAACCTTTTAGTACAAATCACTGGAAAACTGGCATATTTGAGTAGAAAATGTCAAATACTTCTGACCTCACTTTGTTTCTTTTCAGTCGTTTTAGATTGTTGTGAACAGACGGACACCACATTCTTCACAGCTTGATTCGCGCCCCTTTCACTGCGGCTGTGTAATAAAGGTCCAGCTGGCATGGTGTCAGTTCACACTAGCTGCGTTTCCATTGACTATTTAATTGTGCAAATTGCATTTGGGATCATACATTTGCCTAATGGAAACACAATTTCGACAAAAAAAAACCGCACATTTATCAAAAACAACGTTTTTTGCGTTTGGAAGAGGTGGTTTTTGAGACGTATCAAGATTGATATATTTCACAAAACTGGAAATTGGAAACACCTTTATAAACTTAAATGAGTCACATGACCAACAACCGGATACCAATGGCTGCCATGGACACCACACAGCGCCCCCACAGGAGCTCCTACAGCATCACACAGCTCATCAAACGTTGAGTTTGTCATGCTGAATAGTTGGATCCAAAGGTCCTCTATTAAATCACCAACCACAATTTTCTAAAATTGTTTGATCCGTAGCCGCTCCCACATGTGAGGAGCTCGCTGCTCCATGGCCTAAGTAAGACACCAGCGTCTCCTTGGAGAGATGATGATGAGCGCTAGTGCTGTGGCAGAAACTTCAATGTATCTGCTGTAAGTCAAAGTATGTCGCCATGTTTTTGAATGACTTGTTGTGTGAGTTGGTTTGTATTTATTTGCATTTCATTTAATGGAAACAGTGTAATTGTAAAAGTGTGTTTTTTTCTAGAATTTCTATGAAGTTTTGCGCACATGTGTAATGGAAACACAGCTAGTGTGTCCTCAATAGCAAATGATTCCATTCCTTAAAGACCCACTCTGATGAAAATTGCATTTCTGTTGTTTTTAACCTGTTTATGTGGCATTTTTCTAATGATGGAGGACATTTATAAAGAAAATCAAATATAAATTGCACTTCTGAATATTTCTTTATTCAAGCCAGCAGCAGAAGAATGTCCGTCACCGATCTTTACGTATCAAAAACACTTCTGAAACATTTCTGATGCTTTGTGAAACATTTATTAAAGAGCATTGCTCAACATAAAGATTTTCTTTTTTCAGAGCATTTGCCTAGACTGTTGTGTACTTAATAATGCACATTAGGAGTGTCACTCCGCCTTAAAACCAGAAGCCCGCACGGTGCATTAGTCCAGCAGCGGCGTGTTCTGAGCGTCGCTTCTTCCAGAAGAGGCCAGTTTCATCCATCATTCATTCATCCAGATGATATTTATTCTCCGCGATTATCTTTCTCAAATCAGATATTCTCCGTCCGTTTCTGAGTTGGCGTTGCCATTTCGCCATGCAGGCACAGACTTCGGTTATAGCGATTAAGGAACCGGAAGGACAAGCTGTTGCTCACTGGTAACCCTTGTGCTATCCTAGGCACTTTAACATCGGGAGTTGGGTCATCTAGACCCACTAGACAGTGCGCTGAACCTTTTTTCTTCAATGATTTGTGAACTTCACTGGTGTCCATGGATGACATGAAATCTTTCCACCTTTATCTAACTTTGTCATGATAGGGAGAACACGGCAATGTAAGGGTGGGGTCATCTAAGATAGGAGTCACGTTAATGCACAAAAATCTGCAAATACGTGAAACCATGACATGCGAATCAGCGGGGGAACACTAGTTGTGTCGTTGAAGCTACGATCCATTAATATCTTTGTTTCCCTTGTTAGAGCTGGCATCTGGCTCAAAACTGTACAACTGGAGAGCTCCAATTTTGCTTGCCATTTTTGTTGCACCTGTAATTTTATGTTTGAGATTTTAGGGGGCACCAACAGTCCTGCCCACAACTTAAAGGGGAATTTTTAATGAATTACTGTTGTCAGTTTTAATCAACTTTTTCCGTCACATGTCTCTGACGATGTTAACTCGCTAGAAGTGCAACTTTGGCAAGTCAACTGTTGCTAATGCTAACTGAAAGCTACACATGCAAAAAAGGAACCCGATCCCATTTTCGGTGATAACATGACAAAAGAAGCTCTGAGCCAGCCTGGATGATTCTGTGATTCATGCAATAATTAAATGGGATCAGTGTTGGGAAAATATACTTAAAGTGCATTGTAGATATTTGAACATATCCATAAACTGACAAGTGATGAACTTCAAAAGTACATAAAATACTGGATTCAGTTAAAATTTGTTATTTCTGGGGGGGAAGTTTCTAGAAGCAAAGTTCCAGAAAAGTTTATGCAGAGCCAGAAGAACAGATGGCAGCTCTACATGGGAATACAGACTTATGTGAAAGATATGAATCTTTAACTTTATTCTAGAAAATATTTTTATTGCAGTTTTTTTTTGGAAAAGCCTTTTTTTTCTAGACCTGCTGCATAAGCCTGATTGGTTGTAAAGGGTGTGTTGGGGAGTGGATGAAGAAACGTGATTCCTGCCCTAAGCATCAGGCTGATGAGCTGGAAAAACCACATCTATTAGGAATTGCATCAAACATTTGTAAAACTCCAAACAACAAGTTCAAGTTCATTTAATCAAAACTACAGTTTAAAATGTTCATATTAGACTTGCTTTATTAAGGTGTTGGTCTTTTGTGGCTCCATGTTTACCATTTTGAGCTTTAAAGCTTCATTAACAAAGTTGATGTTGACATTTTTAAAGCCATTTAGAAATGTTTCTTTGCTAATGAAAAAACTTAATGGTGACACGAGTATTTTAATAATAGAGATATGAAAATAATGAAAAAGGTTTCATTTATTAAAAACTTAACATGAATATGTTTTTCAATAACAGAAACAAAGAGGGCGTTGTGGATTTTACGTTATGGGCTTCCTTATGCATTCAATCAAATGTTACATTTACAATCAGCATTTACTCAGCGTACCTGTCAGTCACATTTATTAGACGAAGCAATGCATCTGGAAAAAGTCCTGTTTGTGGTTAACAACTGTATCAAAAAGAGTCATGTCAGGGAAGGTTTGTCCACATCGCTGCTCAGCATTACATCTGTCATGCTCTCTTGTGAACAGATCAACTCCAAATGAAAACACCAAACTCAGATTAAAATACATTCTATACCACTTTAGTATTCCTCTGCCTGTATTCATGATCCTTTTGAGTTCATGTTTTACTTCGAAGCCCATCGAGACGACTGTTGTTGTGATTTTGGGCTATACAAATAAAATTGAATTGAATTGAATTGAATTGCCTGAAAATGTAAATTTCTTTGTTATCAGTATGTGACTCTGATACGTGGCAGAAACAATAGAACCTACAGAGCCCTGCTACCATTAGTGACACATGTGGACCAGTCTGATGATGTACACACGCAGACATTTATAGTCATGTTTTTGTGCAATACCACACTCTTAAGTCACGGATGTCAATAGGTGTGAATAGGAAGCATTCATAAATGTTATTAGTGTTTCTGAGACACAAACTGCTGCAGTCTGACAGCTTATGCAGAGTAGTCAGGTAAACTGAGAATCCTGCCCACGTCCCCCCCACACCCCCACCCACACAGACAATATAACTCCGACTGACGAGATAGCCTCATTAACTTGTGACTGAAGGATGGACCTGTCGGTAAACACCCACCAAGAAATCACGTTTAACGCCGCATGATTGCTTTATTAGGTAAAACCTTATTTATAAGTCTATGGATCAAACAAATGAACATCCATAAATCATCTGTGGATGATGGGGCTGTTGTCAGGTTGCTTTTTTTTTAGGTTGCTTGTCCTTTCGTTCACAGCAGCTGCTTCATACAGAATCCTCTTACAAACGTTTCTGAACACTTTCTAAACTAAACTGGTGTAAAATGTGGTGGATATTTACAGCTGCGTTGTACTGCTCTGAAAACTTTGTCACCACATCTGCAAAATCTTTCAAGATAATAGTCTAAGTTAACGTTTTATCCTTTCGTCCCCTTCACCTGTAGCTCGGACATCCACTCAAACTACTTCCGGGTGATCCGTTTCAGACAAAAACCTTAAAACATACATTTAAACATGCATTATCCGTTTGCTCCAATTTCAATTAAATTTAAAATGATACATTTTTCTTTTTGCTTTTGATTTTAAGCTGAAAAACAAATTATACACCGATTCAGATGTCCCCAGATTAATATATTTCTACAACTTTTTCGATTTTCATGCTCAAAAGCATAACAGGGTAGGGTTAAATCGAGAGTTTTATTCAAAACAAATTTGCTAGTGGCTTACAGTTAGCAGTAAATACCTCCATTTCCATCTATTAATATTCATCTGTTGAACTTTGGATGAAGTAGTCATTCATCTTTTCTTCATAAAAGGAATCACTCACAAAGACGTCAGAATTAAACTGATTTATTGAAGAATAATTTTACAAATATGTTCACTCTCACAATACACTCATTAAAATGTTAAAAGAAAGGCAATATACTACTAAGGGAATGAGACGGCTTATTTCTTATATTTGAATGTTTCATAAGTAAAATCAACACTTGCTTAGAAAAGAAGCTTGTATAAATAACAAGATTATTCACATAGCCTATAAAATAAAACGGTCTGCCCATTCTGCTGTCTTTACACTATCTGGACACTGCAGATGATCTGTAGCTACCTTCACTAGGACAAATATGTGGACTTGCTCTAATTACATTTATGTACAGTGTTACAGGACTCGTGTTTTTCCGCACCACTATGCCTCATATCATTTCTCATCTGAATCTCCGACATTCAGACCAAGCATGTTCGAGAGGCTCAGCTCCAGCTTTTTTGATGTCGAAATTTCTGGAGCCGTCACACCCAGGCCAGATTCTGGTTTATCTACTTTAAAAGTACCTCCTCTCACCAGAGGGGTATCCTTTGTGTCTGTTGAGGCATTGATGTCAAGATCTGGGGCGGTAACCTTCAGATCAGCCTCAGTTTTCCCATCAGTCTGTGAGGCATTGCGTTTTTCTTTTGACAGTTTCAACATCTCCATGACATTAATCTTTTCTCCAGGTTTTGCTGTTGCATTCACTATTGGCAGTCGGATCCCTTTGCTGACAACATATTCCTTTTCCTCCGTTTCAGCTTTTGAGGAAGTTTTAATCATTTCCCCAATGGAACTCAGGGTATTTCGTGGCAAGTTGTGAAATTTGAACATTGGAATCGCTGTCTCAGTAGCTGAAGCCTCAGTTTCAGGGTTTTCATCTTCAAGGTCTTCATCTTCATTTTCAAGGTCTGCACTGGCATCAATTGCTGGGGGTTTTGAACCAAACAAGCTTAATTTTGGAAAGCTAAAATGGGGGGGTTTTGATTTTTCAACATTGACGTCTACATTTGGAAATTCTGTGTCCACCTTGGCTCCGTTCAACTTTGGTGCGCCCAACTCAATTGCAGGATCCGAAATGTTAGAATCTGCTATAGGAGTTTCCATACTGACCTTGGGCGTTTCCAGTTTAGCATCACCCGATGCATGGACTTTGGGAATTGAAAGATCCAGATTTGGATGGTTGAAATGAGGCAGTTTAAAGTCCCCCAGACTAGCATCTACTTCAAGTTCTGGTTTCTTCAAATGTGCCTCAGGTCCTTGGAGGTCTGCCTTGGGTAGGTTAATGTCCGCATTTGGAGCCTTCACTGTGACATCAGGAGCTTTCAGTTCCGTTTTTGGTATTTTAGCTCCTATGCTTGGTGCAGAGAGATTCCCAGCAATGTTTGGAGAAGACAAGTCTAGGTTGGGTGCTTTCAGGTTAAGGTCAGCATTTTTCAGATCCAAGGCTGGAGTACTCAAAGTAGCACCTCCTTTGAGATCAGCACCCACATTTAGGGTTGGAGGATTGACATCACCTTTCATTTTTGGAGGTGAAAAGTTTAAGTTTGGAGTTGTGAAACTCACATCAGGTGCTGTTATGTCTGCTTGAGGGAGCTTAGCATCACCTCCAGGCTGGGATAGGTCAGACCCACCAAACTTTGGAAATTGAATTTTAGGGAACTTGACTTTTCCCATATCAGCTTCAGGAGCTTGAATGTCAACATCAGGGCCGTTGAGGTCAGCTTTTGGTAGTTTAATGTCAACATCTGGAGCATTGACATCACCTTTTATTTTTGGAGCAGACAGAGAGACGTCTGGAGCTTTTAGATCCACATTTGGTGCATTTATATCTGCTCTGGGCAAGTCAACATTGGCGCTAATTTCTGGTGCTATTGGATCAACATTCAGCTCAGGAGCTTTAGGTTTTTTACTCTTGAATTTTGGAAGTTTTAATTTGGGTGACTTGATTTTAGCATCAGGTGGCTCAATGTTTGCATCTAGACCTTTAAGATCCACATCTGGACTTTTGATGTCAGCATTTGGCATGTTGATTTTGACGTTTGGAGCCTCAACCTCTCCTTTAACTTTTGGTGCAGAGAGATTTACATCTGGTGCTTTCAAATTCACATCAGGCCCTTGGACGTCTACATCAGGAACTTTCACATCTGCATCAATGTCAAGTGTTGGGCTGTTCAGTGAGCCGGTCTTCGGTTTCTTAAAGGTAAACCATTTGGGTTTACCTGAGGGCGCTTCCAAATCAACTTTTGGGGTGCCAATTTCTGCCTTTGGCAATTTAACATCAAGATCAGGAACATTTACTCCACCTTCAATTTTTGGGCCTGAGAGATCAACATTTGGTGTGGTCAAATTTGGATCTACGTCAACTTTTGGTCCATGCACTTTGGGCTTTTTCAACTTCATATGAGGCCAGTTAATTTTTCCAGAGGGAGCGTTGACTTCAAGATCAGGTCCGTTAACATCCAAATCCGGAGTCTTTACTTCAGCATTTGGTAGATTCAACTTGGCGTTGGGCAAGTTAACATCACCTTCCACCTTTGGAGCTGTGAGATTTAATTCTGGTGCATCAAGATCTTCATTTATATCAAAGCTTCCTTTTGGGTTATGTAATTTTGGCTTTTTCCATTTCAAATGAGGCCAGTTGATTTTCCCGGAAGGAGCTTCTGCATTTACATTGGGGGTTTCCACTTCCAGATCAGCACCTTTAAATCCTGCCTTTGGCAAGTTAATGTCGGCATCTGGAGTGTTGATTTTACCTTCTAGTTTTGGCACAGAAACATCAACATTTGGTGCATTGATGTCCGCATCCATGCTAAGGTCAGGTTTGGAGCCATGAAGCTTTGGTTTCTTCCACTTCAAATGGGGCCAGTTTATTTTGGCAGATGGAGAATTGATGTCTAGATCAGGGGTTTGAAGATCTACATCTGGCCCTTTGAGGTCAGCTTTTGGCAGGTTAATGTCAACATCTGGTGCACCTAGTTCCCCATTTACCTTTGGTCCAGTAAGACTGACATCAGGTGCCGAAAGGTCACAATTAATGTCAGCGTCTGGTCCTTTGACCTTCTGATTTTTCCATTTCAAATGTGGCCAGTTAACTTTTCCTCCAGGTGTCTTAATGTCAGCATTAGGTGCTTCTACATTTACATCAGGAACTTTCGCTTCAACCTTTGGCCCATTCAGATTCAAATCAGGACTTTTGACATCCATCTTTGGAGCAGACATGTTGAGATTTGGCGTCTTTACATTTGTACTGACAGTAGGCAGATCTAGATTAGCATCCAAGTCTGGTTCTGGCGGGTCAAACTGAGGAAGATCGAACTTTGGCATTTTAAATGTTGGGGCCTTGCCGTTCATGGGTTCCGTCTGTAAATTTGGCACGTTAAGATTGAGTGCCGCTTTTGGTGCATTCATCTTGGGAGTATGGACGCTGACATTGGGTGCACTGATATTACTACCTAGATCTGCTTTTAGATCTGCGGAAGGGACAGTGACTGAAGCGGCACCATCAGCAGATGGGGTTTTCAGGCCAAGCTTTGGAAGGGTTCCATTGAAAGTAGGGCCATTTATTTCACCCCCTGTCCCACCTTTGAGCTTTCCAGTCAGGCCATCAAGAGACACAGTTGGTGCTTTAGCTGATGCGTCAAGTGAAAGATCCTTGTCGAACAACACCTGTAACAAAGTAACAAGGGGGAGGGGGGGCAGGTTAACATTTTATGTACTGGTATTTGTTTGACAGGATAAAATCACTTATGTACAGTTTGAAAAGAGAGAAAGAGAACTTTGAGACCAGTTTGAGACAGCTGAAAATAGTATTATAAGAAGAAAAAAGTATTCAATTAACATGTAAGTTCCAAATGTTGAAAGACTTTCTAAAAATGTCGTTGCCAATTAAGTTTGCAGCATTACAAAAAAATAAATGTTATATTTAGGATTTTACTTTTCTACACACTACTGAAAAGTAATGTTCCTAACACCAGCATTTAAAACTAACTCATACATGACACATATGTACAGTGAAAGCTGGTAATCGTGAGCTACTTTGTTCAGAAATATAAATTCTGAGATGTTCAATCAAAAAACTAAACTTGTTTAATCCCCCAACATCTGTTTCATGTTAGTGATCTCCAAATCTGGCCTTTGAGAGTTTCCATCATTCTCATTTGAATGCAAGCATGGTAGCTCTTGACCAGGCTTGGAGATAATTTCAACTGCTTAATCCTCCAGGAGAAACAATGTTCAAAACAAGACAAAGATATTAATGTTTTTCTCTTTGCTTTATATGTAAACTGCATTAGAGCTTAGACTGCAACATTTACCCCAGCAGAGTTTTTTAGACCCAATCCCAATGCATCCAGGTCAGCAGAGGCACTTAAGTCCTTCTTGGTCAGAACCTTCATGTTGCTTTCATAAGGCTTAAGGACCTTCATGATGTTCTCCACTTCATCTTCAGTAAGATCTGTGAGGTTTATAGTGGCTGCAACAATTTTATTATCTGAAACAGAAGGAAAATACAATATGATGCTTTTTATGTTCCAGCAATAGAAATACATATCATTTTTTTAAGTTATAAAAAAGAAAATAAAAAAAATAATTAAAATCACCTACCTGCTTGCAAGCCAGTTTTCGCAGCAATATTTCCATCTGCAGTTCCTTTAGCAGAGATTCCTGACCCGGAGCCATCCACAGTGACTCCGAAAAGTTTGTTTTCTCCACTCTAAGTGGAAAATATGTTTGGTCAATGTTTTTCCAATCAGAGAAGCTTACAAAGCCATCTATAAACTACTGCTGTTTTGTTGGTTGGTATTCTCTTACTTACCATTGTACTGGCTGTTTATGCCCACATATCAATACGCTTCAATGCAATAAAGCCTTGAAACTCCACACAGGAGAAACGTTACCTGTAGACAACAGTAAAGCAACGTTAGTGGCCTGTTTTTTTAATCAACTAGTTTGCACCAATGCAGAAGGAAAAAGTTGGACACTTGATTTTTCCAGTTTACAAATGCATGCACTAATAATCGCTGAAGTCAAACAGTTGGAACAGCAGCATCAACCAACCTAAACTATCAAAGATGGCTGCTACAGACAACAGATGGAGGGATTTCAGCCCTGGTCCTCGAGACCTTCTGACCTGCCAGTTTTTTACAGCTATAGTCTGCTCCACTCACTGTTGATTTGCTGGATTAGATGATTTGAGGTTTAGATTCAACTTGATTGATCCAGGTAATTAGCAGCTTATAGGACATAGAAGTTCAGAAAATAAGCAGGATGGTAGATCTTAAGGACAAGACCACTGGTTCTATGCACCAAATACCACACAAAATGCTGTAAAATGTAAATTCATGCCTTTAAAAAAACGCAGCTCAGCGGCTCGGCGAAAAGTCAAAGTCTTTGATGCCATTAAAGTACTGACTTACAGCTACAAACTCAGGCTGGCATGACCATTTTATTGAATGCATGACATATTTTTTAGTTTAGTCACTATGACACTTGAGAAAGCACCAGACTGCTGCCAGGCATCCCACCCCAGATCAAGGATTGACATGCCAAACAGAGTTATAGCAAAAGCACAAAAGGCACCTTTAAAAGTATAAAGAGCCAAAACTGATTGGCATCAGACCAGCCTTAGATCTTCTAATGGATGCAAAAACACCACCCACACAACGTGTTGTGTCAAGCTTCAGGAATCCAAAGCTTCTGCCAGCTTCACCAAGTGGAATGCAAGCATTCAAACCAGTCTGTTTGCCTGCATTCAGCCTGACACAAGCACACGGTTCCACCACACCCCAGCATTCTCAGATGCAAATGCTAATGTCCTCACCTGCAGGGTGGTTGCATTGATACTAAAGCAGGCTTTGAATACTGAACTGACCGATGACTACGTCTGCTGCAACTCACCCCTTCATTTGACTAAGAAAACAATTACGTCAGGTAGGATGCACAGTTACAATTAAAAAAGTAAATCAGCTTTATATCACAATATGCTGAAATAAAAAGACCACACTGGGAAAAAACAACTTTTTTTTAAAAGTTTCTAGTCAAATAAATGTATCACACTTGTTACAAAGCAGATTGGCTTATTAGCATGTCACATTCTAAATTAAAACCAATATTCACTTTTGTTAGGTATAAGAAAAAAACACTGCAGAAAGATAGAGCTAACGGCAAATGGATTTGATCAAAACACTTAAGGAAATGGACTCTCTATTGCAACTATTACTAAAAATATTTGTTTCCTTCAGTTTTCCATTTTAAAAATCAAATGCAATCTACAATTTAGAGGGGTTTTTTCTTAGTTGTGTTTCAGATATAAACAATAAAACAAATTAAATTGAAGAGAGTTCATGGTCTATATTGGTATTTCTCTAAATTACAAAAAGTACCTAAAGCTCAAATAAGGTTCATTTAATAAAAAGGCATTTTCTCTGAAAAAGGGCGGCAACACAGGTTCCACAAAACTATGAGGCTGTGCGGTGTGAGTGTAACGTCTCCACAAAAACAAGTTTCAGATGACAAAACAATTCTAAAATAAGACATCCTGTTTTCTTTACACACTCTTCACAGCATTTACTTTTACATCAGAGCAGCTGCTGAAACCAGAATATTTACAGAAATCCTCTGTGATGCATGAAACCGATATTAGGAAATCCAACTAAAATCCCAGCTTCAACAGCATTGAGCTTGTGGATTCTTAAAAATATAATCACTTCAAATCTGACATGATTAAAGGTTATATATCCACAAAATATTTCCGTTCTTTTACAATAGCCCTTAAAAATAGCCTTAATAATGGTAGAAAAATAAATGTAAGAAAAATCAGGGCTCACCGAAGACCAGATGCACTTGAACCAAAGTCCCAGCAGGGATTCTTCTCCTCCAACTGTCTCTGCTTATCTGTCAGACAGTTCAGTGTGAGTCTGCAAGATAAATGCCTGAAAGCAGGCGGAAGAACAGGTTAGGCAACATCAGCAACGCCTCTCCAAGTGCCTACCTTTTCATTTGCAGCTCTCACACACACACTCCCACACACCTCTTGACTTGAAACTGCACTTTTTTGGAAGCCGAAACCTGACTAGAAAGCACCACAGAGCGAGATGTGGCGCACAGCAACACACCACACCTTGTGTTAACAAGACCAACAAACACCCAGCAGGGCCACAAGACGACAACAATGGTTTGTGGCCCTAGTAAGAACTATTAGTGCTTCTATGATTCAGAAGTCAGATTTAGTGGCTTAACTACCACAACAACACATTCCCCTGCAAGCGGTCAACTCCAAAGACTGGAGTCAAAACAAGCTTTAAAGCAGCTGAAGAAGCTCTGATGAACCAATTAAAAAAAATCTGAATATATTCTGCATCTAGAAATAATGATCAAGTATTAACATTTCAACAAAACGTTGCACATTGTAATCGTATCATTTTACTGAATAGTGATCCAATTGTGCATTAATAAACGTATCTCTGTTCAAACACTCCACTGTTCAGAGCAGATTGCATTCCAAACAGGCATGAGTCAAGAACCAACCCTGACAACAAATTAATACAAGGTGATGACTGTTTACAGGTGAGGACGGGTGTAGTCAGTATCAGAACATAGTTAAGCCATGAGCAATTCAAGGTAGAATTCTTAATAAGGAGAAAGAGCGGTCGGGTGTTAAAGTAAACTGGATCGACTTCTTCTGCCTCACAAAAGGAGTGGCGTTTGCATTTGCGAGACGTCCTTTGATTCTTCCAAACATGAAAAAGGCTTTGAACAAAAAGAAAAAACAACTTATTTTGTCTGACAGCTAAAGCAATCAGCCATGCATGTTTGATTTTGTTATCGATGACAACATTAAAGCTGAATTGAATAGCTTCCACTGATTCCAGCCTGTCAGCTCCTTAAGGCCTAGAAGGATCCTGACCCAACATGGAGTCTAAACTGTGGCATCCCAAAGGAGGCATGATCAAGAGTACACCGTGTGCCATTTCCAGGTCAGGTCCTCATGTACCTTTTCGTTCACATACCACCCATTTCCTGCTTAGGGGTAGGCAGGTGTACTTGGGAACCAGGTTTAGCAAACAGAGTGTTGTAGGCAGTTTCACCACTTAAAATTGTCGCCTCTCTTTAAAGATGCACTTCGATAAAAATTTTGTTTTTGATGTTTTTAATATGTTCTTGTAGCATAAATTAGGATGGAGGACAAATTCAACTCAAAATTGCATTTCTGAATATTTCTTTATTGAAATCATTGTGAATCAGGAGCAAAGGAAAAAAATTGCAGTTTGAAACATTTGTGAGGTAGAAAATACGCTGGGTGGGTCACAAGCTTCCTGTTCTGCTCCATTCTAATGCATCCACTTGCAAAAACATCCATGCACACTTTCCTCGTCTGAGCTGGCATCTGGCTCAAAACTGTACAGTTGGATAGTGCCAACATTTCTCGCCATTTTTGTTGCACAAATAATGTTGCGTTTGGGGTATGAGAGACTGTAAGCTATCGGGAGAGCATCTTCATTTGTGTTTTGTTGTCATTTCAGTTTTATGCACGCGCACACAGCCGGTTGTGTTTTACATTGGACAAGTGCCAGATATGCAGGTAGCAACAGGAAGAAAATTCTTCTTCTTTTGTGTATTTACTGTTCAACAGCGCTCATCCACCACCAACAATAGGAAGAGGCTCCGTGTGCAAAGTCAAAGCACTGCAAAGACTTTTGTTTTCACAGCTCTGTTAATATAAATGTTCATCTTGGAGTCATATTAATCCGACTGGACACAAACCACAATCATTAATGACTCCTTCATGATCGTGTTTACAACGGCTGGCACTGCTGTGTTTTGAAGCGGACACCACCCACACGTCACTACCAAATCCGAGTCCCCGATTGGTCACAGTGGTGAGTTGCTGCGATTCAGCGTAAAAAAAGAGTTCAACCAGTTGAACTGTCAGCACCCAAGCAATGAACACCCCATACGCACATAGAGACCAGACTTAAAAACTTACAATCACAGGCGTTCCTGACGCTGACACCCGAAATTTGGTCTGCGTCATTGACTGGGGGGGAATCCAGTCTACACCAAAGATGGCTGCAACACTTAGACAGAGCAACGTGTTTCTAAAAGAAATTATTGAAGAGAATGGATTCAAAGACTTGATTGGGGTGCTGCACCCTGGCTACCACCCGAGTCCCTTTTGCAAACTAACGGAGGAAAAATTTGTTGTAGAATATTTTAGTGTTCACTAATTGCAGTACTGTAAAGGCCATGTTTTTAAAGGTATTTTTTGCTTATTTCTGTGGGGAAGTTTAGACAATTTTGTGCAGGGATCAGGAACCCTATAGCTTGGGAGCCAATTGTGGCTTTTTTTGTCTTAGCATATAGATTACCTGGGACCTTGAACTTTTTTTTTTCCAATTAAAATTCTCGAACTGAACATGTAAAATTTCAATTTCTGTGACCATACCATACTCCGAGCATTAGCAGTACCAGAGATGACGCGAACCTTCACAGACTGAGTACCAGCACTATCACCTATTGTTAAAAAAATTGCCCATCACTTTATGTTAACAGCAATCGTTGACTAATCGACTACTAAAATGATTGTGACTAGCAGAAACTACGTCCAAGAAAAGGACAAGGGTAATCAAATTAAGAGACCACTGGGAACACTTAAAATAGGGCAGAAGAGGATCGGATTGGGTTTTCAAGGTGCTAGGCCCACAAAAACCATAGGAAATCTGGCTCATCTTGGACTGATGGAAAACAATGAAAGCCATACGAGTCTGATGCATGCAAAAAAAATTACAAGCCTGTAGATGTGATGGCTTTGTTTTTGTCCAGTTACTTCACTGCATTTCAGAAGAAGTCATGTAATCTCGTTGAGGATCCCTTTTGAGTACACTTTTGACTTTATGACTGACTGTAAATTAAAATTAAATTAAAATAGAAAATAAACTATGAAAATCAGGGTGAAAAAATGTGAAATGTACATTGTGTACAGTGTTGAACAAATAGTCATTTTCAAAGACTAGAACATAAACAAATCTATTAAAAAAACATCTAAAGGCAGTATGATTTATTTATTCTGATTACATTAAAACTAGAATTTATAAGTGTGAAAAAACACAAAGTATTAAAATAAAATTGTGAAGCATTTGTTCTTAGTTCAGAAAATTAGATAACAGTTCATAAAAAGCATACCCTCCCCCCAACACCCCTCCCTTTCTTTTCCATCCAGTCAAAAAAAATGTTACAAATATAAAATGAGAAAAAGTTTAGCCTAAATTACAAAAGGGGTTTATTCAAGTATACACTTAACGTGTCAAAATATTCATAACCCCTATTGTAAAAGTAAAATATGTCCAACAAAAGAGGCTTTCAGCTCTCATCTGTTTGCTCAGCTGTTGAACTATATGCAGAACAAATAATTTCTTTCCATTTTTTTAATTAAACATGTATTTTTGACTTTGTGACATTTCACTTATAGCTCTCATTTGAGAAGGCAAACTTCTCTCAGAATCTCAATATTTAGCGGTGATAAGCACTTCCAAGTTGCCTCATTCAGAACTTCATAGGAATTTATCTCCATGTTTTATGTGAAACTGCTTTTTGTAACTTTGCCAAAAGTGCTTAGAGCAACCTACTAGTAAATTCATCTCTGGTGAGGCGTTTCAGGGCATGACAGTCATTGTTTTCCTCTGCCACTGCAGTCTTTTAAACATGCCTCCATGAGGCAGCAGTTAGAGGAGAAGCTGAGAAACCATTCAGCTTGTTGGAGCTGAATGGTTTCTCACTGGAATGTGGTTCCAGGCCCCCCTCCAATGTGATCTGGCTCATCTGATCAGATTCCATTCCTAACCCCATATGCTGCCACACCTTCTTTAATTAACACTGTCTTTGATTCAGGCATACAAGTCATCTAAGGTGGTTGAGGCGTGAAGATGAGACAGATCGCTCATCAAAAATTATCTTTTTAAAGTTTTAGTAATGGGCAAAATCATCATTTTTTGTCATCAGTTATCACTAGTGCTGGTTTTACTCACCTAATTTAGTGTCCCAAAATAATTTGGATTTTGGCCCACAGAAACAAAGATAAAGTGTCAGCAGCTACCTTCATTCTCTGTCTCTTAAACCCTCAAATCAAGTCAGAAATCTAGGGGTAATCATGGACTCTGACCTGAACTTTAACAGCCATATCAAGTCAGTAACATCAGCGGCATTTTACCATCTGAAAAACATTGCCAAAATCAAAAACATAGTGTCAAAGCCAGACCTGGAGATACTTATCCATGCATTTGTCTCCAGTAGGTTAGACTACTGTAACGGCCTGCTCACCGGCCTCTCCAAACGAGCTGTAAAACAGCTTCAGTACATCCAGAATGCTGCTGCTCGAGTCCTGACCAGAACCAGGAAGTATGATCACATTAGTCCTGTGCTCAGGTCTCTGCACTGGCTCCCTGTACCTCAAAGAATAGACTTCAAAGCAGCTCTGCTTGTGTACAAGTCTCTCCATGGCCGCGCACCAAAGTACATCTCTGACATGTTAGTGCCTTATGAACCATCTCGTACTTTGAGGACCTCAGGGGCCGGCCTCCTGTTGATTCTCAGAGTCAGAACTAAACAAGGGGAATCAGCGTTTCAATATTCTGCAGCTAAAATCTGGAACAGCCTCCCTGAAGGTGTAAGACAGGCCTCTTCTGTGTTCATGTTCAAATCTAGACTTAAAACATTTCTGTTTAGCCGTGTATATGACTGAAAGGTCCTATCTGCACTTTTCTTTCCTTTCCTTCCTTTATTTTTAAATCAATTTTCAATTTTTTTCTTTTCTTTAAAAGGTAAATTTTACGTTGATTATTTCTATGATGTATTGTGATTTTAATGCATTTTTTCTGTTTTGTGAAGCACCTTGAATTACTTTGTGTACGAATTGTGCTATACAAATAAACTTGCCTTGCCTTGCCTTGCCTTGCCTTGCCTTGGATGGAGTGAGCAGAGAAAGTGTGGCACAAAAACCAAAGATTACAGTAGAATTTCTTTCCACTTAAATGTTGTTACTCAAATCTGCCACTTCTATATTTTCATTTCAACAATTTACCTGAAATGTGACTATGGCTGTGCTTCTGTTGTCCTGTGTTGACTGCTGTCCTGTTGCTGCTTACCGGGTGATTGTTTACACCTGGGCTCATTTCCAATTAGACAATGCTGCCTTTGCCTTCCATACACAAAGGCCAAAAAAGGGCTTTGCAATCCTGCAAAAAAAGCACTAAAATGAAACTAGTAATAGAAAAGTACACTTTAAAAAAATAAACCAGAAGCAGAACAGTCAAATTTAAATCAAATAACATTTTTTATATATACAGTAAAAATTCAAAACATTAAGAACAAAAACTAAAAGATTAAAACAAGTCAAAAGTAAAACAGTAAAATATAAAATAAATCACACAATAGAATAATATCACTGATCAACTGATGCAAGACATATAAAAGATGCACCAGAAGAGAGGAATGTTTTAGGTTTGGACTCATTGGATCTCATTTGTCTCAGGGATCGAATCAAAGCAGCGTTACCCTGTCTTGTTCTGATCCATGGTCATACCAGCTGACAGCTTCCTGCTGCATGGATCTTTCAGGTCTCACACAAGTGAGTGATCTAAAAAAACCAGCAACATCACTTCAAATCAGTTCTGTATTCAGGTGTTCCCAGTGTAAAAGTTTGAAAGCAGCACAGATCTGGTTAGTTTTTCTGGTTCTGATCCAAACTCTGGCAACAGAGTTCTGAAGAATCTGCAACTTTCTAATAGTATTACTAAAGAGCAGAAAGAAGACTGTAATCTCAGCTGCTGTCTGATTTATCCTGAGCTCTGTGTGTGTAAACAGATGTTTGTTTTTCATTGTCAGCAGCAGGGTTCATTAACTTCACCTCACCTGTGCCTCAAAAAACCTTTGCCAGCCCTGTTCACAATAAAAGTTTAATTTTTACCGCAAATTTAGGTAAAAATCAAAGCTTTTTATAAGTCTTAGCCTATGAAATCTTTAAAAACATCAAATTTCACAACCAAAGATTTTATTCACAATGAAATAATTGGTAATACTATTGTTCTACTTTCCTCATGGCTGACCACTCTAGATTTTAGCTTGCTGTTTGATTTAATCGTTCCTCTTTGGGTTTATGGTATATAAATTCTAGTTGATTGACACACAACTAAAGATCTGACAAGATTTTTCTTTTTAATTAGATTGAAGCAATACAAAAAATACAATAAATATAAAATATGGAAATACAAGCAAGAAAGAAAGTAGGAATTGGAGCAGTTCCTCAAAAGACCACTGGAGCCTGGTTGCAAAAGAACACGTTTTTTTCTTGACTTTTAAGAAAGTCAGATTTATTGCATAACTAAAGACATGTACGGCTAATGGCAAGAACTTTTTGGATTTGTATCATTTCAATTTCTTACTTAAGTTAATTAGTGTGAGGTGTTCAAAACTGCCCTGTAATTCAAAATTTTCAATAATCTTATTTTCTAAACCCACTTAATTCTATCTAGGATTAAATGGTTGCTGGAGCCTACCCAGCTACTGTTGGTCAAAGGCGGAAACACCCTGGACAGCTCACCGGTTCATTGTGGGGCCAAACAGAGTCAGAAAAGCACTTAAATTCCTAGCTAAGATACAATTTAGAGCAGGGGTGTCAGACTCCAGGCCTCGAGTGCTGGCATAACCTTTTTTTTTTAAGAATTTCAACCTCATCTGCTGCTGATTATCCAGGTCAAGTGTGTTTAGGCAATAAGGAGCTTCAATGGCAGGTTAGTTGGAAAACGTGTAGGACACCGGACTTCAAGGCCTGGAGTTTGACACCTGTGATTTAAAGCTACCAATTAACCTACTAAGCGTGTTTTTGGACCGTGGGAAGAGGCCATGTTGGTCTCTCGGAGAAGCTGAATCCAAAAAAAGTAACTGTTTGTGTGTAGTGATTTAAACTAAAGAAAATCCTGGAGATATTGTGGAACTCTACAGGATAAACAGCAAAGGGTACTTTTGTGTTCAAGTTATGTAAGATGTACAATGAGAATTGTGTAACCCTCAGAGAGCAGCAGTGACATGCCAGTGTATGGGTTGGAACAAAGGTTTATTTATACAGGAAGACAATGCAAAGTACACGTGTTTGGATGTATAATCAGTTGAACTTTGGTTCATATCAGTTCAACCACAATCCAATCATTTCAGTTAAATTTAGTTAAATGAAATCATAGTTAGTTCCTATTAGTCCTCCACTGTAACTTACTGCAACCAGTGCAAACCTTCTTGGTGCATTCTCGTGGTCTCTACTCAGAGATGTAACTGTTGTCCTGATGTTTGCAAGATGAAAACCACAAAAACAGGAAATTCTTCACGCCCTTGCTGCCAGAACTAAGGATGACTTTGTCAACAGAGGCCTACCATGATCTTCCATCACCCAACGATGGAGTGATATGTCAAAATGGACTGGTACAAAAACCCACTAAAGCACATTCAACATTGCACCAGGGGAGACCGGTTTAAACTTTTTTACACAGCAGAAAAAGTGAAAATACTAGACTGGCAACAGAGAACCTTGCAGTACCTTGGATGTAAAGAGTAGGGGTTATTACAGGATTTTACCAATACAACATGAAGGGACACTGACATGACTTATAGACTGCTTGACCAATACTGAGTCATCAGGGTGGCCCGAAGGGGTCTGACCCATAATGTTAGTTATGTGTTTGTAGGCTTAGAGTCCTGGGGTCCTCTTAGGAATCAATGCTTTTTCCCCTCTCCTTACTCACTGTTGACCTTTCTCCTGTTGGTTCTCTTTCCCAGGCCAATGTGTCAAATGTATGAACATGTATGTTTGGTCTTATAACAGATGTCCAAGTATTCTTGTGTCTGTCTGTCCTCTCTGACCCTAACTCTGATCCATCAGCTGGTAGCCTTTCAAGAGTCCGCTTCTGCGGGTGGTGTCTCCCAAGCCACCGCCTTTCACTCCCAAATTTAAAGCCAAGGCAGAAGTTCCAAATATTGTAGTTCTGCAAATGACCACTGGAGGCTGGTTTCACAAACTCAAAAAAAAAGAAAAAAAAACCTTTACTGTGTAATTAGAAAAAAGTTTTTCAATAGTTTGATTTTTTTTGGTGGCAACTGTTAGAGAAGTGAGTGTTTTTTTAACAGCTGATTTTAGTTGAGCTAAAATGTGTGTATAATTGTGTTTGTGCGTAATGTTGGGCCAGTGGCTGGACCAATGACTCTTCTTTTTCTTTGAACAGCTCCTTTTAGGGTTTGCCGCTGTAAATCATCTGCCTCTATCTAACCTTGTCCTCTGTGTTTTCCTTGTCCACACCAACATCCCTAATTGTTTCTTGTTTACCTCCTCTATGGTCTTCCTCTGTTCTTCTTTTATAGTCTCCCGTTAGCTCCGACCTCAGCATCTTTTTACCCACATTCTCACTGTTTTTTTCCTCTGAACGTGTTCAAACCATCTCAATTTGCTTCCCTGCATTTATCTCCAAAACACCTACCATGAGCTGTTCCTCTGATGGATTAGTTACTGATCCTATCAAATCTCATCATTTCAAAGAGAACCTTCATCTCTATTACCTCCAGCTCTGCATCAGATCCATTATCTCTAAACTTTCAGTTTTTATGCCAGATGACCTTCCTCCAGACACAAACCTGTATTTTTACCCGGTTGGGGACCGGCACAGGGAAAGCTTACTGCTTCATAGTTAGGCAGTAGACCTAAGGACCCACACTGAATGAAACTTTTTGTGCTCCCTGAGAACCCTAGCCCTACAACCCAACCAACTAAGGCCAAATTCAACAGCAGTCATAAAAGTGGTACCACTTTATGCCTTTTCCCCTTCATTATCTAATAGGAGACATCAGAGATTATTGATCCAGAGTGTAGACTGTATGATTTTTCCTAATTCATCTTTTGATGGGGAGCTATTCTTTTTCATTGCATCCACGTTACATAATCAGTACAAAAACAAACACACAAACCTGCTTGATGTGTTGGTGAGTTATGGGGGCCGTAATAAAAATACAGTGATGATCATTTTTGGGTTGGATTGTAATATATTTAATTGGTTTGAATAAATTGTTTGAAGGTTATCTCCTCTGCCCATTATGGTAGATGGGTGTTTTCCTGTAAAATGACCATGCTGTGTCAAACACAGAGACGCATCTGTTCACACTGTGTCACACACATGTGGGGTTTGTTTCTACAAGTCTGCTGCTTTTTCTAGAGCCAAAGTGAAAGATAAAAAAGCTTCTTTGATTGGCATTTTAGCTGCAGCCTCCTCTTCAGGTTAAAACTTGTGCCTTTTTAATAAATACCTGCTGAAGTCTGCGATGCAGACTTCGCTCTGCAGAACAAAGATGCACAAAGATGTTGGAAAAGCTCAGATTTTTGACCCAGCTTTCTCCACTGAAGTGCGTTTTTTTTTTTCAGTGGCAAAATTGTTGTCCAGTTGCTGAACAGCATTCTCCTCATTGCTAGCCTGTAGGTCTGTTCAAAACAAAATTCCCCATTTATCAGTAATATGCTGCAGGCTGGAGGAGGTACGTGTGCTTGTTGATAGGTAAGTGCATAGAGAATGTCATTCTGGGTGTTGTTGTAGCATTTGCTGAGTGATGTCATCCCGCATTATGGTATGAATAAGATGTGGAGGATTTTGAACCTGTTACCTGCTGGTTCTAGCTGAAACCAACACTGAACGATTTCTTATTCACACTTTATAGTGTCAGGCCTATATGCCTCGTGTTCAGATTTTTAGCAGTCATTTCTGAAATTCAGAACAAGGTGATCACATCATTCACAAGAATCCGCTGTATTGCACAACATGGAAAATGCCTAAGAGACTAACAGGAAACTGTAGCACAAGAATGCTAGTGACCTCAGATAGTTCAGCTATCAGCGATGTGTCTCCATTCTGTTGACTCACTCTACAAATTTAAAGACTAAGGGACATTTCATGAAAATGTCATGCTCTGAGACTTCCGCTGGTCTTCAGAAATCAGATAAAATGGAAGATGAAGACACAGAACTAATCAACTTTGGTTGTTGTTCACCTTTCGGACTATCTCTTCAGGGGTCGCCACAACAAAGCAGCTTCCACTGATTTGCACAGGTAGTTTGGCAAAGACTTTTTTTTGCAGGATGCCCTCCTCGACACAACCCTGTCTTTCATCCAGGCTGGGGACCGGCAGAGGACCCTCACTGGATAATGCTCATTGCACATCATGGGTATCAAACCCTTATTTTTCATGGGCCAGACCTGCGCCTAACCAACTAACCTTTCAAACTAATCAACTTTGGTAAATCCCCAATTACAACCTTTTGGAATTGTTTTTTTCAAGCTATAAGTCGCTCCAGAGTATAAGTCGCAGACGCCAAATAATGCATAAGAAGAAAAAATCATGCCTAAGTCACGCTGGAGTTGAACTTTTGGGAGAAATGTATAAAATGTTAAAAAAATATTGAACACATGAGACTATTCATTTCGAAAGAAATCACAAATAGGTCACACCTAAGTATGAGTCACACCCACCGCCAAACTATACAAAAAAGTACCATACAAAAAAATACAAGGACGTGTTTAATCTGGCTGTCCATGCATTTCATTTAACCCCAAGTATTGACTTCTTTAACCCTTAACGCCTCGTGTCACCAGTGGCATCTAAATAACACTCTTTGGACTACTGTAAATATTTGACTGTTGATGAAACAATCACTATTCCACTGGAATCTGACATGGAAAAAAGCTGCTTTGTGTCTAAATGCAACACTTTACGTTTCATATTGGTACAAAGTTGCTTTTCTCAACATCAGAATCAGTTGGTTTACATTAATTGTAGAAGTACTTAACTGTTGTAAAGTTTTGCATACCAAAGCCGTTTTTCTCAACTTCAGAATCCATTGGAACTACATTAGTTGCATAAATGGTTCAAGAGTTACAGTAGTTCAACCATCAGTTCTTAAGCAAACGGCAACCAGGTTGGATCATTGTGGAATAGTGGATTGTGCCAATACAACATGAGACTTCTGTTATTGCTGTGTTGCTGTACTGGTTTTATTGTTTTGATCTCTGTATATTTAATCTTGTGTTTAAACATGTTTTAGTGTTTGTTTTCCTTATTTCTCAGGTTCAGCACTTTGTGTCGGCTGCTGTTGATTGAAAGTGCTATATAAATAAAGATGAGTTGAGTTGAGTTGTTCTCCATTTTTTAAACATGATATCATATCCTGCCAAGATCTAAAGGCAGTCAGAGAATTCTGTTCAAACTTTAAATCTGTTTGACAGAAACCAGAGGACCATAAATCCTTTCATTACCCAACAACCATGGGCATCACCACTAGTGTAGTTGAACAAAGTGAGACAGTGAAAGAGAGGAGTAAGTAGAAAGAGAGGAAAGGTAAAAGACAGATGACAGAAAAACCTAAGCACAGAATATCTGAAAATGGTCTGCCTCATGACAACCAAAACTTGGTTCTAACCCTGCTTGATTTTGAAAAATCGCTGCCTTGCTTAGATTAGCTAGATTAGGTTTTTTAGTCAGGAACTTGAATCTGGAATCAAGGGGAGTAATACATCTTCAGGACCACATTTTTTTCTAAGGCACCACAGTGGACTAAACACAGCTGGGCTTAAGTCCTTTGACAAGATCATCAATAAGTGTTGGAAGTCTATGAAGGAAAAGCCGTCTATTTCCACTGATGCTTCAGTACCAGAGAGTGACTTGAAGAAGTTCATCAGTCTTAACCCCTGGAGTTTTTTTATTTTATTTTTTTGGTGCATATGGTGAGAACATAAAATTGTGCATCTACCATTGAAAGTTCACTTAAACAGAAACCTTTTAGGTGCAGACAGTAGGGAACAGCTGTGATGACTCAGATGGTCTAAATCAGTCGTCCACAGCCCCTGGGGCTGCAAACCAGATCAGTTGGTACTGGGCTGCAGAGGAAAAGCACCCAACCTACAAATTTTCCGTTTTATTTCTAATCTGATTCTGAAAGAAGCTTTATTTTGGAAAACTACTGGATTCTTCCACCACATCCAACTCATTCTTGAGACATGTCAATTTGCTTGGTAACTTATTGAAAATACACCCGCCACTTTCTTAAAGCGGCTCTGCCGGTTGCTAAATTAAAACCCCAAAGCTCACAAAGTTAATGAAAAAGAAACATATTCAGAATGTTTCTTTTGGAAGAAAAGAGTCAATGAGGAAACAGAATAAGTGCTTTTGACTTGAAAAAAAATAGAGACAGCAGCATTTAACAGACAAAAATCAGGAGTCTTACAAATATATTTAGAGCAGGGGTCTCCGCCCTTTTCCAGGCCACAGACTGGTTTAATGTTAGACAATATTTTCACGGAGTGGCCTGTATGAAGCCTAAGTCAGCTTCTGATCTTTTTTCTTTTTAGTTTCCAGTTTCCCTTACTTTTTGAGGGTCAAGTTTATCTTCAACCCTGTAAAATATCTGCAGCTGCTTAAACTTCGTATTGTTAGATGGCCAGTCTCTCATGAACCGCTATTTTTCTAAAAATGATCATAAACGGGAATCCACTGTTTAACCCTTGTGCTATCTTAGATGACCCCACCCTTACATTGACGTGTTTTCCCTACCATGACAAAGGCGGATAAAGGTGGAAAGATTTCATGTAATCCATGGACACCAGTGAAGATCATAAAAAAGGTTCACAGCACTGTCTAGTGGGTCTAGATGACCCAACTCCCAATGTTAAAGTACCTGGGATAGCACAAGGGTTAAGCAACTTTATTAGTGGCATTCTCATAACGTTAGACAGCCGGTTACTGTCTAATAGTTCTGCATTAATATTATGGTGTGTGGGAACACCTATGGAAATGACTATTTTCAATCCAGCAACAAAGAATCCTGTGTCAGTTTGAGTTCAGCGTTATTCCATCTTTAGAGACAGACAGTAAGAAACGAAACGACACCGGACCATCCATTCATGCAGGCATGGCAGTTCTTCCCTGTAGAAAACCGAATCATTTTCAGTTACATTGTTTTTTGTAAGCGGAAGCCTGATCTAGTCACTGAAGCTACAGGCTTGTCTTCAAGGCTTAAAAATCCATTCCTTCTGCACTCCTGAGCACTAAGACCTAACTTTTAGTTTAGAACGGACGCGTAACGTTGAAGCTTGTGCACACTTTAGTGGTAAAATCACTTATGATGAACCCCCCCCAATCAACACCTCTCTGCTGAGTATGCGGTGAACCAAAAGAAAGACTTCCTTCAATGTGGGTCTATTGCTCTCATCCATTTCTACACCGCCAGGTGATTTTTGGCAAATAAATAGTTTTATCGCAGAAATGTTTGATCAGCACTTAGGACTTTGATGCCTAACGATGCAAATAGGAATCAGACCACTTTGTCTCCAAAAACGACATTAATTTAGTATCTACTTAAAAGCAAAAACAAAGGTGAAGTTGCTTTTTCTTAAAGCTGAAAATAAAATCAGACATGAAGGGGTTTTAATGTGCAAACAGAGCAGACTGCAGAGACTGCATCTATTTTAATGTATCTTTTTTCAATTACATTTGGATAATTGATCATGTGATGTTGATGATGTAGTTTTAAAATCCATTGAAAGGAGGGAAACCACAGGTGGAGTTTTAGATCACCCTGGTATTTTGGTCATTAGAGCTTGCCGTAGCAACAATATGTTAGTGTCTAATACTAATAGTTCTTTTAGATAAACAAGAATAGGTTATGGAGAGTTTGACTCACCCTGAAAGTCTATTATAGCTTACAGTTGAATTTTCTGACAGGTGAAAATTAATTTTTCTGACTTTTCGAAACGTCTTGTTAGATTTTAGTGAACATTTTTGCACAATCTTCATTGTTAAATTATTCTTTTCTTCATTTGATCACCCCCTACAGTTTTTCAGACACCGTGAGCCTGAAACAAACACAAACGGAAACAGTAACAAGATAAAGGTTTTAGCAATGGTAGGGAACACCTGATACCGTCTCAGGCTGCACAGTTGCTCAGGAATGCGACCATTCTGCATTTTTAAACTGCTGCGGTCTGAGGGCGCAACAACATCCGCTCCTGGCAGTAACTTCATCAGAATAAAGTCACTGTCATTAACTTCCCTCATCGTTCTGTACAATAGAGTGGCAAAAAACGCTTTCCTGTTATGTTAAACAACCTTAATTTTGAAAAGACTTAAAAAATGAAGCCTCACACATTGTTTTTGTTTTACTTCACTCTAAGTTGCAACCAAATAGCAGCAACTGGAGATGAAGGCCTTAATAGAGGAAATTATCAGTGATCGTAGTGTTGCAAGTTTTTCTAAGTTTCTGCAAACTTTAATTTAAAAAAAAAGCATGCATTTGTATTTCAAAGGTGCAATAAAAGAATAAAGTAGAAAAAGGTTGTTTCTTTTTTCTAACAAGGAAACAGGTGAACCAGCCCCCAGCTTCTTGAGCAACAGAGAAACATGCGTGGCATCTGAATTAGTTCAGGCATCCCGCCTGCAGCGTTGCTGTGGACTAACTCATGGAGTCACTCTCACGTCCTGCACGGCAGTCGACAAGCGCCAGCCTGTCCTGCTGAATGTTAAATGTTAAAAACCACAGACGGAGGACGATCAGACTTTCTATGAACACGGAGACTAAAGGAGATATTGTTGTGTAACAGAATCATTTCATCTTTTGGGTGTTTATTAGAGTCTGATTTTTTTACAGCATTCTCAGACAAGTTTGAGGCAGGCACTACTGGAGCTCTGAAAAATAAAATATAGTTTACTTACTCATTTTAAAATCTGTCTTGGTTCAAAAACATGCTGCTGTGCACATGCTGGTTCAAATCCCTCTGGGTGCTTTGTGTGTAGATGCTCTCCTCGTGCATGTGTGGGTTTTCTTTGGGCATTCTGGCCTTCCCCACCCAAAAAACATGCCTTTAAATATTCTGAAATCTTTTCTGATGAGACTTATTAAGCATTTATATACTTGACTTGTGATATGTATAATAATTTCTGGATTAGACATATAATTTCTGCAATGACATTGAATCAATAAGCACTTTCTTTGTTGTTTGACAGTATTAATACGTATGGATTTGTTTAATGATCAGCATTCGGATAGGGAGCCCTCCAGGGGCCAGTGGTTGAAAAGAAAAAAGATCTGGTAAACTGTGCGCACGGATTCCGTACCCTGTAGGACTCCGTACTCGGACTGGGAAAGTATGAATAAATCTGATTAGAAATTACAAACTGTAAATAAATAAGTAATAAAGGAATTTAGTAAAGCCTGATAGGGATGGGATAATATATATTTGCTTCTTCCCACCCTTTTCTTAAGCAAATAATTGAACTGTTTCTGACAAACTTAATTTTTAAAGGATCCATTGTGTCATGTATGGTATGTATAAGTACAAATATGTCTACGTATGAATAACAGTAATTTTAATGGGATCATTTACACGTGTAGGTGGAGGTGGATGTATATGGATATGGATATATCTTTTACTTATCTTTACCAGTCAAGTCACGATTAACCATTCAAAGTTTGGTATGTCTATGTGTAGATACAAATTTCCTTTTTCCTCTTCCTAAGCATTTTTTTGTTTTGATTGTTTCAAATAAACCAAATCCAATTCAATTAAGGTCATGTGTGATTCTAAAATGTCATCTAAGTGTGAATGTGGTTGTGTGGTTGTGTGTCTCTGTGTGGCCCTGTGATGGAGAGATGACCTGTTCAGGGCGTGGCCCACTTTTGCTCAACAGTAGCCTGGTAGCCCATAACTATGACCCCATGACCCCATGACCCTGTGACCCTGTGACCCTGAAGAAGACTCAGTGGGTTAAAATAGTGTGTCATATTAACACTTCAAATAGAATTTTTTTCTGTTGTCATTCTCCTTTTTAGACAATTAACTAAAAACAAAGAGTAAATTTAAAAAAAAAGAAAAACTAATCTGAGAGAAAAGTCAAGGTGAAAACCTGTTTTATTAAAAGGTTTTAAAAAGGGAGCTCCTCTCAATTCTCTTTTTGTCTTTGGGACTAAATGAAGCAAATCTGCTGACATCAAAGGAGAAAAAAGCATAGCACATTTTAAAAACATGTAAAGCAGTTTTATATCCAATCCCAAAAACAAAATAAAAGGGCACTGAAGCTACACCTCTGCTGTTGGCAGCAGTTAAAAGCCCGTGATTTTAAACTAAGAGGCGGGACTTGGTTTGGCCCAAAGGAGTGACTCCAAAGCTTAGATCCACACTCAGTGATCGGGGGGAAAAACAGCTTTAGATTTTTGAGACCTATTCTATTGGAGGCAGCAAAAGATTTAAATCTCTTGATCTCAAATGATCTTCTTTTTTTTAAATAAAATTAATTAAAACTGTAAAAAAGAGTGCATATGTTTTTTGGAAAAATAATAATTCCGCTAAATGTTGTCAGATTGAAACAGACTTTATAAACACAACAAAAGTACAACATAAAAAGTACAAAAAGCATCTTTGTATGGTTCTGATATTAAACCGGTCAAAAATGTATGTTTAACTTTGTTATTTAGTATCATGTGTTTTACATCATCGATCAAGGCCATTTCAGGAATTTTTTCACGTTTTATGAAACTAATATCAATAAAGTTACTTGAAATGGTTATTTTTATGATGCTTTAAAGTAGAAAAAAATCACAAATGTTTCTGAAATGTTTGTCTCATGGGCAAGAGTTACTCCTGAAGGCAGCAGAAATCTGGTTTATCAAAGGAATTCCCTTCTCAATACTTTATAATTATCGTTCTTTTGAAGAGAGGTGTGGTGAAACGTTACAACAAGTGTCCTGTCACTGCTTTCATGTACCCACAATTCCCTGCAGTCATCCACCCGGGAATATTTCACACACAGCATACAAAGGCCTTTGCTTTCCAGGTTCACCAACACCTCAGATCAGAAATCTAAAACTAAATAAAGTTTTTAATTGCATATGAGCTCATCAACGTATTAAAATAATTCTGCAAAGTCTATATTTAGTGCAAATGAATTTCGAAGGAAGGACTCTTTTAATGTGAAAGACTATTTAATTTCTTTAGGTACTTTAAATTGTTATACATCATAGTTGTAATCCAAGGGGTCCCACCAGGATCAATACTGGGGACAAAAATGTTTACATACATTTGGATGATAGTCACTATGGGACTCAGGTTTGTGAGGAAAAAACATGTTACTAAACACAGTCAAAACTAATTTTTTATTTGCTTTAATTTAATTTTATTCAGTCATATCTTTTCTTTGACCTTTTAAGAAAGTCCCCATGTTGAGAACTTTTGTGACATGGAAGGAGCTTCAAAGTGAGCTAAGATAGGGTAGAAAACTCCACATCTGTTCTGGGACTGTAGATTCTTTAGATTTACAAAAATGTTTGCATAATTCTCCCTCTAGAATAAACAAAAAAAATCACAATTTGATCAAACCTGGAGGCTGAAAGGCCACAATGTGGAATACTGTGTTCTAGTTTGAGTTGTTTAAATTGTTTGTTCTAAGGGCTCAAACTGTGAGAGGAGCTTTTCTTGTTAAAGAAACAGGAACATTTTTTGAATTGTTAATAAAATGTAATCCTAACAGAAAAGGCTGACGGCGATCTGCGTGTGTCCTTGTTTACAGTGATGAGTGAATTAAACCATTTGAGGAATCCTTGACGGGCCAATGATCTGCATGACCTGCATGTTCTGTGCAATGACAGCTGGGATGGGCTCTAACACGCCACCTATGAGCTGGGAACGGTTGAAATGCAACAAGAACAACAGTCTAAACACTCTCCTGAAGACAGATTAGATGCAGAACAGGACTCTGGAGAAAACTCGACTGCTTTCAGAAGCACATCTGAGAGGCTCGCCTTCCGTTTGAAAGACCCACTCCAATGAAAATACTGTTTTTGTTATTTTTAACATGTTCTTTTTTTATGATGGAGGACATATTTAAAGAAAACTAGGCATTTTTGAGCATTTCTTTATTCAAATCATTGTGAATCAGGAGCAGACGAAAAAAAATTCAGTTTGAAAACATGCTTATTTATGACGTAGTAAACTCAATAAGTGGGCCACAAACTCGCTGCTCTCTCTCAGAAGCGGCGAGGGGAAAGGAGGCGGGCTTGCTCTCTGAAGGTGAATCTCTAATGAACTACAGCTGCTCTGCAGAAACAATGTCCTTGAATACAACATACATTTTAATAATAGGTAAAAACGTCATAATCGTAGTGAAAAGATGACTGGAAATCCTTTAACAATTGAACAAAAGATGATCGGAGCGGGACTTTAACAAGACTGCAGGTTTGATCAAAGGTGGTGACCTGAATTTTGCTCATCAAGCATGATTTTGACGTGTTTACGTCAAAAGAGCTGGAACTGCTCCTGCAGTTTGATTTGAAACTGAGGTCATTTGTACGTCCTGGTTCAGTTCAGCAACAGTGTGAACCACCTTCAGCCTTTTTTTTGTCATGCAGTGGGTTGAGTCAGAGATCAACTATCTGGTGTATGTCCATACGGTGAACGCAGGACAAAAGACTGGAGGTGATGCATTTTTCCAAAATTGAAGCCCAGAAGATACAATTTAAGAAGCTAAACATCAACCTGTTGTTAGAACTTGTCAACCTGTGGACACTGCTATCATTGATCGCTGGGGTTTAGTATCCAAGTACTCAAAAAAAGTTCCAATAATTCCAAAACATACTGTATTACTTGAATACAAATAAAGAGCAATCTTGCAAAAAATATCTTGACTTAGAGTGAAGTAGTTACTGGTGACAGTTGTTTACAGTGTCTTTGCCATCGACATATTTTACCGGATTGGCCTATGAGTATTTGCTGCTTTACACAGTGACGTGCATGTGCAGGCGCCATTGCTGTGCATTGAGTCACGTCACTGAACCCTGCTGTTCCAGTTTGGGACAGGCAGGCATCAACCACAAAAATCTGGCTATGGCTCCCTCATTTCTATACTGATTTTAGCAAATAATTGCTCAAATTAAAACTTGGAAATGATTGGTCTGGTGGTATATTTAAATGTTTGCTATCTATAAAGAATAATCTGTGAGTAGAGGCCGGTCACAAAGAAACTTGCCTTGTAACTGTAAACAGGCCACTTTCAGCGTAGAACCAACTGGGGGGAAAAAAACATTAACATCCACAGAAACTCTTATTGGGCAAAAGTCGTTTCCTGTTGAAGGCTTGAGAAAATGCCATGTTCATGTGGTTTGGTGCATTCAGAGTGAAAACAAACCAAATTCTCAGCATCAATGAGTGTATGTGAAATACCTTAACACTACCAGACTGAATGTTACTTTTTGATCAGAGATAGACACAAAGGCCTCACACTTACTAGTAACTTGATGAAAACAGTTTCCAGTTTCATTTTTTTATGACAATGCAGAATAAAAGCATCACTGCAATGAGCCAGAATTAGCCCAGCAGCCATTTTTCATTTGTTGTCTACCAAAAAAAACAACAATTTAAATGATCAATAAGAAGGATATTCAATGAAAATACAATTCTGAGCCGAGACTTTAAAGAAGTTTTGCTGCATCTTACTTTTTTTTAACTCTGAATGAGTTAACTTGGAAACTTGAGAGTTTTTTTGTTTTCTTTTTGCAAAAAGTAGGGTTCACTCGATTTTTGCTATATATAGTAACTTCTGTGGAGCTAAAACAGTCTCCCTCATCCTTCAGGGTCACTTGGTTGTATGTTAATTTATTTATCCTTAGATTTTTTCAATGGGAAAACCTGTTAGTTCCAGGATCATTCTCCCTGTGTTATCAACACAAATTTTTAGCGTTAAGTGGTCTCCAAATACACAAGTGTTTACAAAAAGATCAGACAAGAATTAGCAGAGTACATCATATAAAGCGTTATGGAGTGAGGCTCTATGTTTGAAGTGTTTGACTGTGTCTTCTCTGACACAGTCAAACTTTAAAGAACAGATTTCATAAAAATGCGTTGAATGTAGACGCACTTCCAGGTTTTGAGAGGAGGAATGACATTACGAAGTGCTAAAAAAATGCCTGGGCCTTTGGGGATTTTTTGCAAATTCTTCTGCACTAAAAGAAAAACAACAACCAATGCAGGAAGTTTTGGTCTTTACTGTCGGGCAATGGGCATTTTTTTTGTTGGACAAGATTAGTCACAGAATGATAGGCATGTCTGGCTGCATGATTCACATTTTTACCTTATCTTTTTAATGTCGAGTTTGGGGCTGCATTTATGACTAACCTATGCTTATGAGAAAACCTTCAGAAATGTGTTTTAGTGTGTAATCACGTCACTTGAACGAATGCAATAAAGATCTTCTGTCTGGAGCTTCTGGCTCCATCTGCCAACATCAAGCAGTATTTAAATTTAATTCAACTTTATTTATATAGCCCAATATTACAACAGTAGTCGTCTCAATACCAGTAATTGTATAGTAAACATGTAATCAGTCATAGCATTTAATAGGTAATTGCTAAACAGACTAAGCTAAATTAGGCATCACTGCCCTTGGACCCTCCTTCTGGGTAAGAAAAAAGAGGGTCAAAGGTTGGATGAGGAACTTTAGGGCAAACTTGAGCTCTTTTGAGGTTTATTTTAAACTTTTTTCAGCTCATCACTACAGATTTTTATCAAAAGCACCCATCCTAAAACAGATACTATGACATTAGTAGATACTAAGACCTTTAGACGTTAGAACTTTCCAGGCCGGGAATATTCTCATCAGTTTTTCGAGTTTCCAGCCTCATATCCCACAGTTCAACAGGCAGAAAATCATTTCCTCTAAAGTTTGCTCATTTCTTTGTCAGTTTAATTTTTAGGTGATTTCCTAAAAAAAAAACAGGTTTCGGTTTTTATACGGTAGTTTCAAAACATTTAAGTTAATGACGAAAGCTTTTGTAAAAAAATGCTAAATAAATGTTTTCATTTTCAAAATGCAACACAAAAGAAGCATTTGTCTTCCAAATAAAAGCCTGTTCAAACCAGAGTCCATTCTAGCTGATTATATTTGTTTTCCTATTTTTGAATCTGTTGACAGAAAACCATCTGAGGACAAACATGTCTGCAGTCTTTTCATTCCTCTGCTGGTTGCAGCTACTGCATGCTTCGTTTTGCCTGACTGATCGACACGATTGGTCAGTTGAATGTGGAAACCTTTGATGACATCGGACAGACAGCAGCCCAAGCTACAAAAATGTTATTTTATTGAAGGATTTGCAATAAGAAGTGAGAAATCATCAACATACACGGTATGTTTAAAAGATTTGCTGCTTTCTCTGGGTCTAGAGGAGCAGCACAGGATGGTTCTGAGCATGCTCAGAGCTACAGATCAAGCTCAGGTCAGCTGGCCACCACATTGTCTTTGACTGGAGACATTGGTTTTCCTTTCCTGCAGGGACTCAACCTCTGAGCGTCTCTGAAAGCAGACAAACAAAGTGAAGGTTAGACTAATTTCTCATTTCTAAAACAAATGTTCATTTAGTCCTTTTTTTGTGCATTTACACACATAAAAAATCTTGTGACCAACAAGTGGGTGAGAAAAAAAGCATCCTGTTGTTCTCAGTCATCTGCTCTGAGCTCTGCAGCTTTTTGCTGAAGAAGCTGCTTCATTCAAGCTTTGATTCTAATCGGTCCCATTCCTTAATTTACATTTCATGCAGAAACACCAAACACGACCTACTACAAACAAAAGAAGGAATATGCAATAAGAAAACACCATAAATGAGAAAAAAAGATTCCACCTGGAAAATGACAGAAGAAATGGCAACTAAGTAAATGAAGCATCGCGTAAAGGAACTCTGATGTTTCATAGGAGCTGAAAAGATGAACAGTCTGTGACTTTCATAAAACTGTGGACTAAACGAGCTACATTTTTTTGAAAAACGGGTCCTTGTGAAATTGATCGGACGCCTCTTCCACGCCAGTTCTGTTACATGTTCAATAACTCTCCAGGAACCTGCAGGACTCACTTTTTGAAGCTGAAGTTCTTCCAGAGGCCGCTGATGGTGGCCTGGACCCCCGGGCTGTTCTCGTTATTCGGGGGGGAGTCCTTCTTCCCAGAAGCTGTGGGCTTCTTCCTGAGCCCGCTGGCTCTGGCGGGGCCCAGCGCTCGAGTCTTCGTCGCTTGGAGCTGACCGCTGGAGTTCAGCTTGGACAGTCCGGAAACCTTCAAACAGAAAAGAAAAAAAGAGTTTATAAATGAATCAAGTTTACAAAAACTTCAGGACAAGCATACCTTTGATCCCAGCATGCTTGGTTTTGGATCCGTTTGGGGGGCAGGACTTTCCGCTTTTACAGGACTTGAAGGGATTTCCTAAAAAACATGAATAAAGTTTTTGTTACAGGAACAGTTCTGCGCGTTTCAGGCACGGCGACGGCGACGGCGTCTGTCTCAAACCCAGAGGTTTGTAAAAGGGGCGGAGTTTGTTTGGACGCACCGACGCAGCATCGAAGGCGGGGGCTTCCTCTCTGTCGCAGGGAGTCAGCGGGGGCTGAGACTGGGAAAAGTAGGCGCTGTCCTGGGAGGGCGAGGAGTCCAACTGGCTGTCCTCAGACTTTTTGTCGGGGGAGGGCGAGTCTCTTGGGAGCCCACCAGTCTGTGAGGAGGAGAAAGTCTCCCTCTTGTAGTGGAACTGCTGCAGAGCTGCCAGACCTGAGGTAGACTTTGATGCTCTGGCTGTTTCCAGCGATGAAGATCCACCTGACCACTGGAAGAGCTGGAGCCCCTGCTTGGCTGAACTGGGGGGGCTGCTAGTGGGAGACTCAGAGGGGCTGGGGGTTTCCACAGACGGCCAATCAGGACCGTCGCTGTCCGGAGTCTGGATGCTGAGCGAGGATTTGTCCCCAGCTGGACCTGCAGCTGCTGGTTGTGCTTCTCTGGGGGGCTCCTCCATGCTGGGACCTCCTGCTGATCTGGAGCGGCTGAAGAACCTGCAGGTGACGAAGAAGAGGGAGGAGCTGAGCTTCAATCAGGAGAGTGAGTGTGTAACGGAGCAGAACAGAAAGGCATTAGGGAGAGGAAACACCTTAAGCTTTACTCCTCCCAAGACCAACCCAGAAGAAACTGTAAAGCTCCTGTTGCTCCCCAATGTTGTGGGATGTCTTCCTACTTCAGATGAACTGTCCAGCTTGTCCCACCCAAAGCTTGATCAAGGCTTTCAAAGGGTTAACAACGATTTGAATTATTCCGCCTATGTTAGCCAAGATCCCATTAATCTGGTGGAAAATGCAGATCAGGATCAGGATCTTGACTCTGAAGGAAGCTCCTGTGAAGCTTCTAGAAGCTCCACATTGCCATCAGTGGGATCAGCCAGAATAATCTTAAAGATTTCATTCAAAGCAGCTAAATGTTAGGCTTAAAAAATAACCATGTTTTCAACTGCAGCAGTGCAATCAGAACTAAAGCTTTTCAGGAAAGAACTGAAATGTCATTTTTGTTTCAAATCATGTTCAGACTCGATGATGTCAATATCTATTTGAGAGATTCATAGGATGTTGGTAGTTTTGGAAAATGTAGAAATACATATTCAGTGTGAGCCCAGTGATGACTAGAACCCAGAGTAGACTTCCGATCATTAGAGATCGTAAACGGTGTGAGGCCCGACCTGCTGAAGGTGGCCTGGCTGTCATCCTCCTCTTCATCCCGGTTCCTCCTCTGCAGCAGTGTGGCAAAGCGGTTCTGTGTCCGGGGCTTGCCGCCGACTACGGGCCGGTCCGGTGTGTTCTCCGACTTGGACCTCTTCAGCACAGATGTGGAGTATTGCTCCAGCACCTCCTGGTCAGGAACATCGCAGTCTGCAGGAAGACAAAGAGAATCCAATCAGAAAGAATTTATTTCTGTAAATCCTGGGAACAAATTGTGTTTTTTCACATTAGCATTAAATTATAAAGTTATACATTTATAGTAAAACACTGTAGTTTACAGAATAAACTTCATTCTTACTTTGCACATTGTTTCGTGATTTTTTTTTAGAAGAAATTGTACAAATTAAAACTACATATGTGGGATTGAGAGAAAAATCAGCTGCATTAACATTTAGTATTAACAGTAAGACAAACATTCAAACGATTGTAATAAAGTAAAAAAAAACAGAGGTCAGAGTTACACGCTTCTGTATGCAAAAACAGAGGAAAAGCTAACATACAACACTAAACTGTAGAATTAAATACACAAACTGGAGAAAAGCACAGAGAAAATGAAGTGAAATACCTTTCAGAGCATCAGTATCGTGGCCTTGGAGGTCAATCACATCAACAAAAAAGGACAATAAAGACATAACAAATGGAAAAACATGTTATAAATTTAAAAAAAATCCAGAAAGCAAACTGCAAGAAGAAAATAAAGTAGTTTCCAGAAATCAAGATGAAATATTAAAAAAATATAAGAAATCAAAAAAGGTAGGTGTTATAGGACATCACTAATTAGATAATCAGTTTGAAGAGGAGGGAAAGCAGAATAACTCTGCCTGATTTGTTAAATACTTGATAGAGCAGTCACTGAAATGTGTTGCAGTGGCTAGAAGCTAAAATATCATCTGTAGACCATATCGCCATATCAAAGGTGAAACTAGCTGGGCCATCAGAATACCTACTCTTTAACCGTTTCCTTATCTTGTTTCTTTGTTAACTTTTCATTTAGTTATCTGGGAATTACTTTTGTTTTCTAAAAAGTTTATTTTTTTAGGAATTTAGTGTTGTTTTCTAAAGTGTACACATTTTTTCATCATTTGATTTGCTCTTTCATTCATTATTCTGATCTTTAAGTTGCTTTGGCGTTGAGTGATATGTTAGTATGATTTACACTTCAGGGCCACCAAAGTCATGGATGAGAAACACAATATTCAGGGTCCATGATGGCAGAAATATTGCAATCCAGACTTTGGTCTGACAATGTTTTCAATTGATTTACATTTAAAACGATAAAGTGTTTTATTTCCACGGCTAAGCCAGTTTTTGGTGTTAATTAACGACAGCTATGAATTAAAAACAAAAACATTTCTGCATTTCTTCACACTGAACCAGGGCTGCAGCATCTCGTCATTTTAACTTCACCTTCATCCCCGATGAAGATAACGCCAGTTGGACGCCTCATCCTGCCCCTGTGATGGAGAGGAGGTTCCCATCAACCAATCAGGTCAGCTCACCTCTCTGGGCCTCTTCACCTGCAGCAGCCTGTCCACGCTGATGACCCGCCCACTCCTGGTGGGCGGGGAGGCCTGTGTGGGGAGGCTGCAGCATGGGGTGGGGGTGCTGGAGTGAAGCCTCTGCTCCAGATGCTGCCCCCGCTGGAGGCTGACGAGCCCTTCCAGCTGTTGGTGCGATGTTTCCCCTGCTGAGCAGACGAGGACAAACTCGTTCTGAGATGTGAAGGTTCAACTCTGTCCCCTCGGTCTGAGAGAAGCTCCCACCTGTGGGTCATCTGGACTGAAGTCATCTATCCGCTCCATTGTGTTGAAATCAAGATTCCCCAGGGCCATCTCCAAGCCTCTGTCATCTCCCGGATTCCTGAGGTCACTCACATCAAGGAGAAACACTTTGGATGGGGAGGAACTTCACGTTTTCTGACGTAGATCGGAACGCGACTGAAAACAGGATACAGGCCGGCGTAGCTGAGGGAGGCGGGGTCAGCGTGCTCCGGGTACGGGTTGAGGGGAATCACCTTCCTCTGGACGGATCGAACACCAGCTGATGAAGAAAAGGTGTTGTTTGCCCTGACAGTCTTCGACGTACTCTTCAGGCACCACTAGATTCATCTTCAGGTACTGACCCATCTTCTTAATCACCTGTAGAGAAAGCAGAAAGTATCGGATTTTATTATTAGAATCAACTTACAAAATGACTACCAAAACAAAAGACAGAAACTGATGCTTATGAATCTGTTTAGGCAGTGATTAAACAAAATGTGCAGTCTTTGCTGCCACCTGTTGTCTAATTTTAGTAGTACATCAACAATAAAAAAATTAAAATCTAATCATTTTGATTTCCTGATCCAAAACAAACATGTTTTTTTCTACTCCAAGAATGTAATTACTTTTATATATAATAATAATATATATAGAAAATGCTTTTGGGTGCCTAAGAGTTTTTTTGACAAATATTTTTTAATTTATCCTTTTAGTTATGTTTAACTCATTATCAAAAAATATTTTTACAGATATATTTAGTTTGCTTTAACTCCTAATTAACGTTATAATGAGTCCAAATAAAACTTTATACAGATTTTCTTTTTATTGTCTTTAATTATTTCTTATTTAAAAAGATTTTACCACTTAACTGATGTTTTTGTCGATAAAGACAGTACGGATGGTGAATAATATGACTGACAGGGGTCAGCCTGGCCACGCCCCTACCTTCAGGATGTCCGGGTCTTTGGCGAGCCGCAGCAGCTTGCAGGCCTTTCCCAGGCCGATGCCGTGCAGCGAGGGAAGGTAGTCGCAGCCGGAGAGGATGCACATGTACCTGAACTTCTCTTCTGTGAAAATGTTTCCCAGGGAGCGGCAGCGCCCCAAGTTACCCTGATCTATCTCCAAACCATTGCCCTGCTTGTCCATTTTCAGGATCACCTAAAAAGAGAGTACCTTTGCTGAAACATGAAAGCAGAAGCTCTTCTTGGTTTCCTGAAGTTTGCGTGGTTTACGGTTCTTAATGTTTGGCTAAAAACCATCTGCTAACATCCTTGAATTCTTTATGAAGCCTGGTTTCTAATGTGCTGCTGCACTTCCACACACACAATCATCTGCCTGTCACGGATCACTGCCTCTGTCACAGCACTGCATACCGTCTTGCAGCCAAACGCCAGCAGGTCAGAGTCCTCAGTGATGACCGCCTGAGCCAATCCAGACTTGGTGAGGTACGCCAGCTGAGCGTCCGCTTCGTACGGGGCCACCAGGCAGTCCACCCCCCTCGCCCTGGCAGCCTGGTTCAGGAGAAGACACACAATCAAGAAGAAAACCTCACTAACTTGTGTTTGCAACTGTGTTGTGACATCACAGACCCCGAAAAACCCCACAAGAGGTTTCTAAAACTGAACAAAGATGGAAATACGTTTAGTAAAAGGATTTATTCTTGCAATAAAAACTAACAAAAAAAGTGTTCTTGACAGAATATATACAAGAAATTTGCTTGAAATGGTTGATTGATTTATGAATATTAGATTGTTGTCTAGCCGTATTTATTTGACTGTGCTCATTCGTCCACCACATGATGACATCACCAGATGTTCAGTCATGTTTCGATCAAAGTTTATGGAACCTCAGATTAACTTGTAGAAAAAAGCTAAATTCTCCGCTCCAGGATTAGTTTAGTCCTGGAGCGAGTGATGCAGCTCATCCTCACCTTGATCAGGTTGTGTGCCATGGCGGGAGTGATGTTCACGCAGCGGGTGAAGCAGTCTCTGGCCTCTGACAGCTTCCCTTCCCGCAGCAGCTGTCTGCCTTTCTGGAGATTGGCTTCCCGTCGCCTGAAAAGGAACAAGGATGGTGAGATCTGCAGAGGAGCGGTATGCAGAGCCCGTCAGGCTGCTCTCGTTCACAGCAGACTAAGGGAAAGAGCTGAGGCGTGACCGGGGAACTGCAGCTCGCCTCTGGTGACTCCTGCAGACCCACTCCGTATCCAAAGAAGCAGAAATGAGGGGAAGATACTCACTCTCGTCGAGCCTTTTCCACTTCCTGTTTGGACGGCAGATTGCGCCCGTCAAACACCAGGATTGGTTTGATGCTGAAGTTCAGCAGCATGTCCACAAACTTCAAGCAGTACCACACATACCTGCAGCGGGGTAAAGCGAGCATTAGAGCATCTCCGTCAAACACCAGATCATCCCCCAGACAACACAGAGACTCACTGGTCCGTGGGTTCTCCTTTGGCAAGCTTCTCGGCGCAGGAAAAGGCTCCTTTGTGCAGCCAGCAGTAAGTGTCCACAGCCACCGTCTGCCCCTTGTACTTCTTCACGTTGATGGGTTCTGCTGCATCCTTGATGAACTGCAGCAGGCCAGTGATTCCCATTTTCAACAGCCGAGCTCCGCCACTCCCAACAGGATCAGGTCTGGTTTCTTTTGGGAGACTGAAAGAAGACACAGATGTTTTGTAATTGAAGAAATGATAAAAGAATAAATCATCAGAAGCAATGTCCTTTTAGAGACAATGACGTTTTTGTGTTTTCTTTATAATGGTCTCCCTGTGTTTAGTGTGCTTTATTTAAAAAGAAAATTCTAAAAGGAAAAAACTTTTCAATGTGGCATCAGTTTCAACATTCTGGGGAAATAAAAAGCTGATTTTGTCTGTAAGTCATTCTAAGTTCATAATTCAAACTGCTATGAACACACGACGGCGCTTAACGAAAGAGCAGTGCCACCTGACCATAGTGAGCTTTCATGACAGTCAGATGTTCAGGTTATCTTAGTAAAGCTTAAATAGTCATCAGCAGACTTGTATCAAGACACAGAACCACTGACAGAGTTTGTTCAGACCCAGGAGTGAATCCCCTTCAGTGACAGACCAGAACCATGACCAGAACCTAAGGACCTCTGAACTCAGACATGGTTCTCCAAACGCCACACAGCTGCAGGCCCGTTTACCAGATGTGAGGGGTACTAAGGGTTCCAGACAAACCAATCACAATTGACTCCACTGCTTTGACTTAAATACCAGAAGAACGTGCAGGTGACTCCACTGACACCAAGACACCGCCGTGGACGTTTGCACTGGGTGCAAGACCATGTGACCTGGACAATGCAGCAAAGGTCTACCGTCCTGTTCACTTGCACAGAAATGATGGTCGTCAGCGTTGCTGGAGAAGGCGAGGTGAGCGAAACACCGAGGTCAACCTGATCGTTCACTTTGGAGGGGAAGGAGCAACAGTCTGGACAGGCATCAGCAGTCAGCATAAAACCGATTTAGTTGTTGTAGATGGTCCACTCACTGCATACTCTTACCTCAGAGACATCATAGAACCATCATCCTCCCCCAATTCCACCAGAACACCCCCACCTTTCTGTTCATGGATGATAATACTAAACCACATGGAGCCAGAATTGTCCCAGCTGGACTTCAGGAAGTGGGAGTCCCTCAATGACCTCTGACCTGAACCCCTTAAGCAGGTCTGGGACCAGCTGACGCAGAGACTGGATGATTGTACCCCACCCCAAAATGACCTGGCAGAACTGCATGCAGCACTTGTGGAAGAGTGGAACCAATTCCTCAGGACAACATCAAATGCTGGAAATACCCGCTAGACATGATGGTTGAGTTTTGTTTAGGGGTTATTTTTATTACTTTAATTCATTTATTACTGTCTTAATTTTGGGGATAATAAATATCAAAGCAATGAAAATAGTGTTTTCTTGTCATTCATTATTACTAATATAAAAAGGAACTTTTCATTACAATACAGACCAAACAGAAAAGGCACTGATAGAATAGAAATGACAAAATCCTGGCTTAACTTTTTAGTGAGTAGTCAATATTATACGTCCAGGTCAGAGACAAAGCTCAGCTTGTTTTATGTCAAACTTTCTAACAAACGGTTAAAAAGCAACCCAACAGTAAAATTCTCATTAGCATTTGATTTCTAACTCTGGTTTGTTATGTCGAAGTATGACCTTATGTCGAATAAGATAGACTCGCACACAGTTCTTATCGAGGAGAATGACTTTTGACTTGGCGACGGATAAATATTACTAGACAATAAGGACAATTTTATGTTCTCCTCGATCACAAACAAACGTTGGCTTCAACGGTAATGGCTCAACTAACGACAATATCCGGAAATAAACTTAAATGGTGTGGAATTGCAAATGTTCTATGTAAAAACGTACCTGTTTGGCGGTATCGAAACACTAAAGCTGGTAGGTAGCTCTAAAAAATTTGGTTTTAGCGGCAAACCCAGTGCTTCCAGTAAAAACTCTTCCTATTGGCCAGATTAGCGGAAAAGGCGTGGTGATCGGAAGAGAAAAGGGTGAACCAATGGGTGGAACGCTAGAACATCGCAATGTGTCCTCCGCACCACTTGGTGGCAGTATAACAAAATTGAATTTGCTCTAATTGTTGCACACGTCACAACATAGCGCCATGTGTTTAAAACTCTACCACTCGGAGGCGACATTTCCCCTAAGATTTGACTTGAGGATGCAGCTGATACTTCAGAACCAGCTTTAATAGCCAAGTATGAGGGCAAAAATACAAGGAATTTGGCGTCGGTGGCTTATGCTCTTTTGTATAAAGGACCAGACAAACCAGGACACAGCATAGATGCAAAATAATAGAAAGAACAAGACAAATACAAGATTTAAGCTAGTTTTAGAATACAATCTTTTTATTACCCAATACAAATATTACCATAATAAAATAATTTATATTCAAAGGTATACATAGATAATATCTAGTAAAAGATACTTGTCAGTTTGGACACAGTATTGAACATCTTTTTGTAGATTGTTCTGTTTTGGAGTGACCTACAAACTCGCGGACCTTTTTGGGAAAACTGTCCCATTATCCATTCAATTTATTTTTGATGGCAATCAAATATTGTCAAAATATGATATACTCAAGAGAAAATGGTCAGGTAGTTAGAAGTTATTAAAAACAATTCGACTATTTAAAGTTGTTCAGTGCATTATTTCAGTTTTCCTTTTTTTACTTCATTGTTTAATCTTGGATTGGTTATTTTAAGATATTTAAACTGCTTTATGATTTGTTTGAAGAAAATGTTTGGATATGTACACTGCACTTGTAATACTGTATTGCATTTAGAATTGTCTCAATTGAAGAAAAACATTTAAGCTGGTTTAAAAGTTCTGTTTGAGGTTTCTGTCTGTTCAGAGTTCATCAGAGCAACGTCTTGGGGAAGAAGCTGTCCTTGTGGCGAGTGGTTTTGGCATACAGAGGCCTGAAACGCTGGCCTGAGGGGAGGAGTCTAATAAAAAATTGCATCTGGGATTTGAGGGGTCTGCTGACATTTTATCAGCCTGCTTCCTAAACCTGGAGCGGTAAAGGTTCTGGATGGAGGGGAGGTTGGAACCTATGATCCTCTTTGGAGATCTGATGTGGTCAGGACAGACTGGATTGCAGTTGGATGCATTGAAAACCAGGGTTGGTTTCCCAGATGGCACAGAGTATTCTAGTGTAGGTCCCTAGACAAGACCCTTGACGCTAATGCCCAACTATGTAGCCACAGGGGGACCCTCCCAAGTGTGGGTATCCTTTAGCCGGTCCCCTGCCCATAAAATACTGGGTTGTCTCAAGGGCATCCAACGCAAAATTCTGCCAAACCAAGCATGCCAATTGTTTCAAGACGACTAGCTGTGGCAACCCCTGAAGGGATATGTCAAGTGAAGGTAAGACTGCCAGCAGCTCTTTGACCAGATTGAACTTTGAAGTACAACATCTGCTGGGCCTTTTAGGGGGATGTCAACCTAAGGTCCCATGAGATCGTGCATATCCCTAGTTTTAAGTGGAGTCAACTCTGGGTGGTTCTGGCTGAACCAGAGGACTAACCACTGCACTTCTGTATGCAAACTCACTTTGCAGACAAGTTTACATCAACAGGATTTATGGATCTAATTTTTACTTTCAAACTGTATACTTGGGTGTTCAAATCTTTAACAGCTCTAGAACTGGTTTGTTCTTTGCAGATCTTAAATGTGCAGGATGCTCTGCATTGGTCATCCAGAAAGTTTACAATATTTTAGTAGGGTCACTCAAGTTATTGGTGCATAGGGTTGGCAGACTAAGCAAATCTGATCAGAGGCCAAGCTTAAACTTTGAAGGTTGCATTAAAAGGGACTGCAGAAAAAGCCATCTGATTATATCCAGGTAGATGCTACAATACAATATAGACTCTGCAGGGCCTAATTGAATTCATACAAGCCATGATTATGTTAAAGCATTTTATTCTAGAGTCAACAACAAACTCAACCATAGCATGACTAGCTGTAGAGCTTCTGCTGAAGCTGCTGCTGAGGACCTTGGTCTTCAGAAACATGCTCCTTCAAGTAGTGGATGGATTGGTAGTAGTCTTTGCCCTTCTCATGGTTCTGGCTGAAGGTGGTGTAGGTGCCAGGAGGGTACAGACCATACAGGAGCCTGTAGTCAAAGCCAGGATAAGGAGAACCCCAGAAACCACCAAGTCCTTGGCCTGGAACAGGCATGCTGGTGAAAGCAGCTCCAGGCTGCACGGGCCCTGCCGGGTAACCAAACTCTTCCGTCTGCTGCTGGTAGTTGCCAAGTTCAGCTTCCTTCACAATATTGGAGGTCTCTCCAGACTGGAGGACAGGTCCAGGCTGAGGTTGAGGGACCGGTGGGAGAAATTCCCCAGATCCCATGGTTTCAGCTTGTTCAGAAAACGTTGGGGGAGCAACTACCCACCTAGTTTCTGCAAAGAGAAACTCAGTTCAGATTTTGTCCAGTGTAAGCGTTACATTAGCTTAGTTACCTGGCATGCCAGCTTGAGCCCCTCCAGGCTGTGGGGAAACCACTGCAGGCTGAGAGACAGGAACATTGTAAAACACTGCAGCAGGAAGTTCAGTCTGGACAGGCAGGGAGGCTACAGAATACCCCGCCACAGGCATGACAGAGCCTTGACCAGCTGATGGAGCTGCAGGAACAAACTGGACAAGGTTCAGATCCTGCATTGGTGAGTGAACTGGCTGAGAGACACCGCCTGCAAAGGAGCTCCGAAAAGGTGCAGAGTGGCTCCTCTCCACTGCTCTGTAGGAACCTGCAGCATTTGTGCTGCTGCCATCTGTGGCCTTTGAGCCTAAAAGCCAAGAGATACATTTACAAACAAACTGGCATATTTCTGACCACATCAGCAGCACAAGAATGAAGCATTACCTTTAGCAGGAAAGCCACAGGACTCAGAAACCAGCAATGCAAGAAAGGAAACCCTAGAAATGATTAAAGCATTAAAACTCGTGACACTACCCAAACTAGAGCCAAGACTCTGTTCCTACCTCAGGAAGCACCTCACAGACTCCATGGTGAGCACCAGAGTATGGAAAACCTTAGTGAGTGAGGGGTTATAAATGTGAGCAGACCAATACTGACCAATCACAGCCTAACGAGCAAATAACAGACAGCTGCAGGTGAGATCAGCATCAGGCCTCACCTGAGTTAAAAAATGAAACTGAGTATAAATCAATCTCAATGAGAAGACAGTGTCAGAAAATTATAAACATTTATGAAGCAAAAGCCTTTTTTGCATAAACTTGTGATAAAAATGTCATTCTTCCTCAATGCTTCACTGAAGAGCAGATGATCCACAAATTGAGCTCCTCTAACAGCTTTATGAGTTTGTGTTAGGAATGATTAGAAACAGAATAGTTAGAACCTCCCTTTTGCATTTTATTAAACTAACTTTTACCTTTTATTACATTAATGGCTTAACCTCGATTTACTATGTATTATCATCTCAAAATTATATTATATTCGAAGACAGCACAACCAAGACTATTGTCCTCACAGTTTCTCCTCATCCTCCCTTTTTACTTTTTGTGTGTTCTGGTGTTTGTGCTCTGGCAAATGTCTGTGGGAACATTAGAGAGATCTGACACTTGAAGCTTTATGACCTTCAAGTATCTAGCCTGCAACAGTCTGTGGGTGTGTTTTTCACACCATGATCCATCGAATGAGGTTCTGAATATGCAAATGCAAGGTATATATGCCAGGCCTTTTGCTGAACCCCTTTGTTCAGACTTTGAATGCACTTTGTTCATCTGTCTGTAACCCTGCGTACAAATCTGTGGTCTTTGTGCGGAGTAACTCTACAAAAGATAAGTAACTGTCTCTGAGTCGTTATTCATTATTTCTGTGTGTAAGAAACTGACGGGGTTACGAACTAATACAAATACAGTCCTTTCTAGAAAATCCAGTTTCTGCACAGTTTGGTTACCACAGTCACAAGCTGTTTCATTGTTTTCCTGTTGGAGATCAATTTTTAATGTATTTTGGATTTGGTTCATTTCAAGCATTAAAAACAGAAAATACCAATGAAGACAATCAAAAGACTTCTGTCCATCCATCTTCTTCCACTCATCCGGGACCGGGTGGTGGGGGCAGCAGTCTAAGCAATGATGCCCAGACTTCCCTCTCCCAGACCACCTCTTCCAGCTTCTTTGGGGGGACCCTGGGATTTTTCCAGGCAAGCTAACTGACTACATGATGGAGACCAATTCAACATTTCTTCTTTAAGCTTCCAAATCCTCTGATATGATCAGTCACTGAGCTGCTTATCCATCCTCTATCATCCATGTTCAGCAGCTATATGTTCTTGCCATCAGCAGCATCAGAATGGAACCTTTAGGACCTAAGAAGAAAAAAGACTGGAAAGGCTTTCAGTATTTAGATGTTTGCTGCTGGGGCTCACTTTTATGCCAAAGCATTTAAATCTTCTTCATACCTCAGAAAATACATTTTAAATGTGACATGAAATAGAACTAAGATCTGGCTGTTTACTTTCACATTTTTATGAATTGATCTCTGAATCACTCATGCATATCCTGATGTCCCACTTTAACCAGGATTACCAAGTATTTATAATTTATAATTCTTTACAAATTTACATTTGTATTTGATATAAAACTCAATGGTAACTCTTTGTGGATAAAAAACAAAAAACTCATTTTTAGATGGTAAAGCATAAAAAAAGCTGAAATATCAACATAAAGTGAAAATGTAGTCAATTGGAACTACATAGTCTTAAAACTCATCATTCTGTTTCAGTTAAGTGTGTTAAACATCATTTAACATTTTTGGGTGGATTTTTTAGGAATTTGGTGTCTATTGGGGTGGCTGTGTTGCAGAAGTAGAGCGGTCAACCACTAATTAGAATATAGTAGGTTCAATTCGCGTCCTACCGTTCCATGTGCCTTTGGGCAAAACACTGAACCCCACATTGATCCTGGTGGTTATACTATGACTCCAGTTGAGTCACCATCAGAGTATGAGTAAATGAGTGAAAGGGGCTGTAACTGTAAAGGACTTCAGGCCTTCAAGGAAGGCAGTAAAGCGCTTCACTAGTAAACACCTATTGCCATTTATAAAATAATGAGTTAAGGATTAATTTTAATTTAAGGGATGAAATGAAGAAATTTACCATCACAAATTCAGTTTTTTAAATCAGGTTAGAGATTACTGAGGGAAAAGCATTCTAGAGGCCGAAGTTTTCTTACATAGAAAAAAATAAAGAAACACATTGGACCAGATGACAGATTTTAAGAAAAAAAGACTCACAATCAATCAGTCATCTTTCCAACCAATTGATCAATTAATCTTTGTATCAATCAATGTCAGACAGTTTTTGACTGTTTGTCAGTCAACAAAGTAACAAAGAAATCAATCATATTATCGGTCAGTATATTTAACTAACAAATCAAGCAATCACCTGATCATTCAATAAGTCTTTTAGTGATCTGTTTTTGTGATTTGACCGTTTGATCCATTGGAATATTTGAGTCAAATTCTGCAGAGTTCTTATTTTATACTCCTTAAAAATTTCTGCTTTATTCTAGGAAATGTTTGTGGAAAAGAAATAATAAAATAAAAAATTTTAAAAGGATTTTTTGGGGAGAATTCCAATGCATCTGATCTTTTTAACTCTGAAACTGTCCTTATGTCAAAGATACAACCACACAGAAATGAATACCCTTGTTTGTAAAGAGCACTACCACAGAGCGAAAGCGCAATGCCTCTTTTTTGACCAAGGTTGTCTTCAACTGTAACTTGCCCCACTGGTCTCCATCCATCTGTATAGGGATCCATGCATTTCCAGTGGTTCCAGCATGCATCTGTCATGCTATTGTCCGATTCCGATGCTCTTGCAGTGGTCTTCATGTGTCATGCTGACACTGTTGTTTAGCATGGCATTCCAAGTGAAGTACTAAAGATAAACATAGCCATTAATGAATGATCATGTCTGAGGGAGGCAGAGTGAGCATCCGAGCTTCACCCAAAACAAATCACATTCACATGGACACAGCCCATTCAGATTACCTTAAAAAGCTCAGAGCGAGGCCTAGTGTCGTGTTCTTTGACTGTCTTCATTTGGCAAGGTAAGACTGTGACGTAAACGTAACAAATTACAGTTCAAATTTATGCAATTAAATTACAATTACTGGACTACTAAAGCCCTCGTTACTTGCATTTTGGTGAAGTGAAACCATAGGTGATTGATAAAACAAATTCATTTGTGTAAACAGTTGGTTCTGACATTGTCTCTTGATCAAATGAAATAAAACAGACACTAATAAAAAAAAAAACAATGAGTTACTCACGCATGCACACATGTGAGCTAATGCAGAGTTTGAGATTGGTCAAAGTATTTTTTCATGTTTATGTGGTGAAATTAAAGAGGGGGTGCTAACAAAACCTGATAGCCCTTGTTTTATTATTTTGTGTATTTTACAAGGGGATCTTTATTTCATTTTTATGTGAGTGGAAAAGAAGTAAAGGAACAAGTAGTGAATTACTTTTTAAATTGTGAGATCTTTCTGATGATTGAAGAAATTTATAAAGAAGATAAGGTTTACAAATGCATATGTATTTCAAGTAATCACGTAATCAAGTATTTCTTGATTAACATCCTTGTAAATCAGGAGCAGATGATAAAAATGTGGTTGGAAAAACTTGTGGTTGTGTCATGCTACGACGGCAAGCCACAAACTCCTCTGGACGCCCACTCCATTCTGAAGCATCCACTTGAAGACCAATAGATCCATGTTCGTCTTTATTTTCCTTGTCTGAGCTGGAATCTGGATCTAAACTGTACGGCTGGATAGCTCCAGTGTTGTTCACTATTTTTGTTGCACCGGTAATGTTAGGTTTGGGATTGCGAGAAGCTGTAAGGTAGCAGGATAGAGTGTAAACAGATAGATGATGGGAAGTGGGAATGGGATTACTCCGTGCCAATTGTCCTGCCCACTGCTCAGAGGCAAATTACTGATGAACTACTGCCACTCTGCAGAAACTATGTTCCAGTAAAACAGCATAATAAAAATTAAAAGACCACTGGGAATGCTTTTACATACAGTAGATCAGGGGTGTCAAACATACGGCCCGCAGGCCTTATCCGGCCCACCAGGTGGTTTACTCCAGCCCACACATGAAGAGTAAAAATCATAAGGATGATTAAAAAAGAAAGCAAGTTTCTAGTCTATTCCTGTGGCGAGTTATGATTTTTTAAAGAAACAACCGAAATGCACAATTCAGAATCAGAAAGCCTTTATTGTCATTGTTACACAAGAAACTTGTGACAACGAAAGAAAAGTTTCTGGATTGCTTCAGTGTCAGATTTAAAATATTCAGTCTGTATTAATTGGAATAGACCAACTTTTCTTTAATTGAAATTAATTTTATTTGGGATCCATTGGCCCCAAGTGATTAGGCTACTATGTTGATTGAGGCATTTTTTCCAACTGAGTAAAAAACTAGAAAAAAGCTGTTATTTTGCTTTTATGTTACTGGTCCCGCCCACTTGGGATCAGACGGGTTAAATGTGGCCCCCGAACCAAAATTAGTTTGACACCCCTGTTGTAGATCCTAAAATGACCTGAGTGGTATGGAGACCCTCAGAGTTGGGACCCTGCTCTGTTGTGGGACTTTTTAAAAATTTTCCTTCATACCTGTGGCACTCCCTTGTAGGACTGCAATTATTATTTTATTTTATTATTTCATATATGAGAGCATTATAAAATAAAAAATACATAAACTGCAGTTAATTTAGAAACAAAATTACAAAATAGAAATTGTCATCTCTTTTGAATCATGCAAACTGCCACATTTGAAATGATTTTGAACACAGAAGGTTACTTAAAGTGTTAACAAAGATATTTACAATTATATACGTGTAATAAACAGCAACAAAGCCTGTTAAATTCCGTACTAAATTCGATTGGACTTTGATTTATTGGTAAACAGATCTTTTTCAGAATTCAAAGCCACTCATTAGTCAATCTCAGTTGTCAATTTATTAGTCTAATTTCTGATTGGTTTAAAAACTAAAGACCGCCTTTCATTTTAGCCTGGTTGGTTTTGTAACCATTTGACTTAAAACTATATCAAATTCAACACAATAATAAAAGAATATGTCATATATTTTAAATAAATGTACTTAAAATAAATAATAGCCTAAAATTAAAATTTGATTTTTGATAAGAAATTGTGATCAATTCGTGTCCCACAATGACAACAGCATTTGAACGCACCCTATGACGTGTATCGTTTTTCCAGCGCAGCAGTGTCTGTCGGATGAAACCAAAACAAGATGCGGTGAAGACGCTGCGGTGATTGACAGCCCCCCGTTGACGCGTCTCGGCCTGTCTTGCATTTAAATGTCGTTCTTTAAAGGCCAGTGACCGTGACAAAAATGGCAATGCAGTTTTCTCCGACCAACGGAGACTTTACGTTCGTGTCCTCCTCGGAGGCTCAAGGTAAGCTAATGCTGCTAGCAGGCCCTTAAAAGTTAGAGTCAGCCAAAGTCTTTTCGCATATAACGTAATTACTTAGTTAGTTCAGTGTGTCAATAAAGCTTGTTTGACTTGCAACTGGATTATCACTGAGCATGAGTCTGGACACGGTGACTTTTATGGAATATTAATTCCAGTGTTTCAGGAAGGGGCGTTAGCCTAGCCTAACTTTCATACGTGGCTGGGAGGTAGCTGTTCGATCCGGGAAGTAAATGCACCGATTATTTCTTTATTTTATACGGTATAAGCTTTGGTTTGAGACGTTTGAATTAAAGTTTGACCCCTTTACTAAAGTTACAAACTTATATTTACGTAGTTTTATTTTTAAAAGCTACGGCATCTCTTCACCTAAGCCGGACAGTCAGTGTAGTAGGTGCCGAAAACCAGTTCGTATGTCTGGAAAACTGGGAAGCGTAAAAGAAAATAATAATAAAAAAAACTCAAACTTTTCTCAGTCTGTCCACATTTCATTGTTAAATAAAATTAAAAAAACTAGCCAAACAATAATAGCTGTTTGAAGTTAACATTTCTTAGCATGTCCATTGAACAAAACAACAAAATTTGCATATCTGGTTGACAAAACCCTCCACTGTTTCATCACCGTTGATGTGTTTGTTGAGTTTCTCACACTACTTTTAAGTGTGACATTAAAATTGTTGCTCACGTGCAAGGAGTACATGTTTGTTCACTCTCTAAACGCAGCCTTAAATTCTACAGAACTGAGCGGGACCATCAGTACTCCAGATGTCAAACTGAATATGGGGGTTGACGGCGGGAGGGACCCGTACGCCACCACCTTCCTGAGGCAGCGGGGCTACGGTTGGCTGCTGGAGGTGGATGACGACGACAATGAAGAGTCCAAGCCTCTGCTGTGAGTGCAAAATATTCAAGCTCATTGATCATGTTTAAAGGTGGAGAGAAAGGCATGTATTTTTGAAAGAGCTCAGCAGGATGGGTTGTCTTAACTGAGCTGTCCTAGTAACTGAAATGAAATCCGATGTTAGCTTTGGAGGACTAAACTGCTGCATCTACCATAAAGCTGTTTTTCTTTGAGTGTAAAAGTACAATTTAGGGTCCATAGTTTCTGCCAAAGTTTTATTATAGTCTTGTTTTTTTGAAAATGATCATTCGTAGGTGAAGTTAATACATCTTCTTTAATTAGGCCCTTTGAATGTGTAAATATTAATTTAATGTATCAAATTTAAATCAGAAAAATGTAATCTATCATTCATTACCACAGTCCGTAGCTGTGTTGGGGTTCAACTTTGGCAGTCTCCCTGTTTTGCAGATCTTTTTGTGTGTTGTTTTTGATGTGTCTGGATTGTGTTGCAGACCATTGTCAGTCAAAATGTGCGTTCAGCTTTTCACATTTATATGAGTTTTCAATTGTGAGCGGATGTTTTAATTTTTTTCTATTTTACTATGGACTTATTTTTCTACAAAGGTTTAAACTGTGAGTGCTCTTAACCCTTGTGCTATCTTAGATGACCCCACCCTTACATTGACGTGTTCTCCCTACCATGACAAAGGTGGATAAAGGTGGAAAGATTTCATGTAATCCATGGACACCAGTGAAGATCACAAATCATTGAAGACAAAAAGGTTCAGCGCACTGTCTAGTGTGTCTAGATGACCCAACTCCCAACGTTATAGTGCCTAGGATAGCACAAGGGTTACGAGTCACTCCAATGGAAATTGTGGTTTTAACATGTTGTTGTGGCATTTTTCTGGTGATGGAGGACATGTAAAAAGAAAATTATGCTTAAAAATTCATTTCTAAGTAATTCTTTCTTGAATCAGCAGAAAATTTATTCCATTAAAAAAAAGCTTGTTTATGAAGCTCTCTGTGCCAAGATCTTAACAATGGGGAAGGGAAGTGGGGCGGGGTTGCTCTGCGCCACAACTTGGAGGCAAATATCTAATGAACTACCACAGCTCTGAAGAAACTGTCCCAGAAAACGCTGTTTGCTTTTTTGCCTAAAAACGGCATAATCATAATTAAAAGACCGCTGGGAAACGCTTTAAAATAGATCAAAAGATGATCGGGGTGGGACTTTTAACAACAAAACAAAGTAAAAATATTGATGTCTAAATGATCAGATTTCAATAATTATAATTTACAGATGCATCCAAAGATTAACACAGTTGTGACTAAACCTGGTTTCTCTTTTCTTTGCCTTGTTAAATAGGAGCACTGAGAAAGTAAATGGGCCTTATTGTTTTTCTTTGTTTGTGTTTGGCAAATATAAAGACATTGGTTGGTTATGCCATTGTTGCGCACACACAAGACAACACAAAAAGTTCTGTGGCTCTTCTCTTGGTTCTGTTGACTCACCTCCAGTTCATCTTCATGATCAGGGAAGAACTGGACATCGACGTCAAGGACATTTACTACAAGATTCGCTGTGTGCTGATGCCAATGCCATCGCTGGGCTTCAACCGGCAGGTGGTGCGGGACAACCCGGACTTCTGGGGCCCCCTAGCTGTGGTGCTGTTCTTTTCCATGATCTCTATCTACGGACAGTTTAGGGTGAGCAAAAAAACAACAAAAAATGCTGTTCTGTGTGTAGTTCCCCAAATATTGTAAAGCGGAATTTCCACAGATGATTGTGAGGTCAGAACAAAACTTAATCTAATTGAATCCTCAGTTAGCTTCTTGTGTTTTCTTCCACAGGTTGTGTCTTGGATTCTCACTATCTGGATTTTTGGGTCTCTGACGATCTTCCTGCTGGCTCGTGTTCTTGGTGGTGAGGTAAGAGCTGAACATCAAGACTCACTTCAGCAGGGCGCGTTTGCTCTCCTCTCTAAGGCCTTGTGTTTTCTGTGGCGAGCAGGTCTCGTACGGGCAGGTTCTGGGAGTGATCGGGTACTCCCTTCTTCCACTTATCGTCATCGCGCCGCTGCTCTTAGTGATCGGAAGGTTCGATGTGGTTTCTACTTTAGTCAAAGTAAGTGAATGACATTAACAGCAGTTTATACTCTAATGTTATAATAATGTTTATGTATCAATGGATGGGGATGCTCAAGGAACTCTGTTATTGTATCAGGAGTGCATTTGTGCTTTAAAGTATTTTCCAACTTTTTTTGCGAAGCTTAGATTTGATTTAATATTTATTACAACCATTTTTTTTAAATAAATCAATTCTACATAAAAAGAAAAAGACAAAACATATAAACATGAAGGACAACATTCCTGTGGATAACGCCAACTCTGTTCCAAGACCCTCCACACACTTGACTTTATGTAAATTGAATTTGTATTTTTGTATCTTTGCCAAACATGATGCAGTGTTTTGTCTGAGGTGCAGGTTTGGGTGTCAGCGATGTTTGTTGCATCATCAGATTAACGTTTAGTTATTGGTGGTTCTGCAGGGAAGCTTTAGCAGGATTGATCAGCAATTCTCCATCTTTCTTTAATAACTAAAAAAAATATTATAACAGAGATTTCTCCCCCACTATCATTTTCAGTCCAGTTTGATTAGCCGACGATCTGAAAATATGAAATTACTTTGATCTTTGTTTGATTTTAGAGCGTTTTTTCAGACCAGAAGAGGCCAAACACTCTGCTTGAGAGGGCACAGATTCCCATTTTCATATCTTCATTTACTGGAATACAATTGTGTCCCAGTAACTTCACAGCAAAAAGAATCAATTAAAAAAAACGTTTTTGTTTCATTTTTCTGGCTTGATTTTTATTTGTGAAAACTTGAATTGGGTGAATTTTTGTGATATTTATTTGGTTTCATATTTGAGGGGAAGTCGGCTTTAGTATGATAGCCATTTTTGTACAGCTAACTTCTCAGAAGAAGCCGGTGAAAATAGAAACCCCTCTGAAAATGATCTGATGATGCTGAAAAAACAAAGAGCTGCATTGAATCTAAAAACTCAATTAAAGCTGTCATTTCTATCTTCGTCATATATGGTTAAAAGATTAAAATAGTTGTAAGTTGACGTTTTAGCTTAAGTAATTTCAGTTTTCACTCCTAGAGTGGAGGGTCATGGATTAGTCTAGATTAATAGAAACTTTGTAAAGATGTTTTCAAAGGGTGTTGTCATGGCAGCAGTTCCCCCGCCTTCATGCATGTGACCTCTGTCGGAACTATTTGTGCTGATGCGTCTCCTCTCCTCACTCCACAGCTGTTCGGCGTTTTCTGGGCCGCGTACAGCGCCGCCTCACTGCTAGTTGGAGATGAATTCAAAACGAAGAAGCCCCTCCTCATTTACCCCATTTTCCTTTTGTATATCTACTTCCTGTCCTTGTACACTGGCGTCTAAGGGGACAAACTCATTCATGGACTGTAAGCCCGGTGCAGGGAGCAGAAAGTTGGGCAACGTCGACGGAAAGTTTTTAAAAAGATGTTTATTTCTTTTTCTTTTTAACTCTCTTCAGCCGTAGGGATTTGGGATATATATATATACATATATATAAATATCATTGTAAATAGTTTTTTCCCTCTTGTCTCTGGTCAATAAAACACATCATCTTCTGCAGCTAAAAGCTTTTGTGATGCAGATGTCTCAGCAGTGGGACCCTCTCCTCTCGACTGTCTGCTGCCTCTGAAGCTGGGCTTGATGTAGAGCTGCACACTCAAACCGCACACATCAGTGTGGTGCCAAACGTCTGTGTCGGTGTGCGTTCACGCCCGCAGTTCTGGGCCGTCCCTTACTGTAATGTCCACACATGCCCTCCACCTGCCGATGGACGGAGCCGCGGAATGAGGCAGTGGTTGAACCACTGTCTGCAGAATTTGGTGCCTTGTTCTCCCTCTTGACGTCTTGTGTGTCTGCTCTTTGATTCAGAAGAGTTTTCAGTAACTAGATAGCTGCCATTAATCTGAGGAGTTTCTGCTAGTTCATGGCTTCTGTCTCCAGTCAGCACATCTGATGACATTCCTACATTAAACCTTACTTTGCATTATAATGTTCCATGTCTTTAAACACTCTGTTCCATTTATAAACCTAAGTATAAGTTTCCCTAAATGCTTAATTGAAGAAATAAGAAAATAATGGGACTCTTTAAAGCTTTAACCTGTTCCTCCCGCCTTCAGTATTCTGAACGAAAAGTGGTCTTAACCAAACGGCACTCAAAAAAAATCAGTTTTTCCTATTTTTCTAAAAAAAAAAAAACAGTTCTGCACTTGTGTCACTTTTCCTTTTTTGTTCAGGCTTTCTGAGCCAGAGAGAGGAGACAAGCAAAAAAAAAAATTGCATAAACATGACTTGTCAAAGCCTTCTGACGTTGAAACTATGTGGTTTAAAGGGTAAAAATTCTGTTTGACAGTATCAACAGCTGTTTAATATCTGAACAGAAACTATGGAAGACCTGCAGTTCCCACTTGTCACAACATTTTCACAGTTTTGGGATTTTTTATACACATATAAATCACCTATTATGTAAAAAACATGTATTTGCATAATGACTCTGTTGCAGGAGAAGTTGCATCTGATGAAAGGTTTTCTTAAAACAAATTATTAAACAATTTTAAGGTACATACACCTTATAAAACCTACTTTCTGTATCAAATTCATTTTTACACTTAATTACTGGAGAATTTTGGTCTTCAAATCTGCAATAAAAGATCAATTTATTCACAAATTGTGTTTTTATTTAAAAAAAAAAGTATGTGGAATTACCTCAGGGATACAAAGTCAAAAAAGTTCAAATAATGAATAATTTTACACAGATATAGCATTTTACATAATGTTAAGAAAGCTTAATTTGGTTGAGTTTTTAAACTACACCCTTTAAAATAAAAGTTTCTTTAGTGCACATTTAAATGGCCCAGGCAGTCAGCTATTGTCATATTGTGTCGGTAGAATCTGGAAAGTCAGAGACGGGTTTCATTTCATCCTTCTTTATTTTATCCAGCGCTGATTGGTTAAAAGTCTTAGTAAAAGTAAAGGTGCTGCTTTTTTAACCAGTCAGAAAAATATGGTGCTTTATTTCCTCAAACAGCAGTTGAACCTGTTTTTGACAACTGAAACTAAGGCGCACCGCAATATTCCTCTTGTTGTGAACTTGCAATGTGTTAATGCTTTTAAAACGGTTTATCACATCGCAATGTAACTGCAAAACATGAGGATGAACTCTTACGTTTTGGCAAATTGATTACCTTTAATGGCTAAACTCGAAAGTTTTTGTTTTATTCACCGTAAAAGGTTTGTTTTATGTTCACATAAGTTTGTTCAGCAGTTGATCTCGTTTTTGTATTATCGCGAGATGTGGTTTAGAGATACGCTAGCTTCGTTGGCCTGGGTGTGAGCGACATGAAGAAGAGCCGAGGCGGCCGTTGCGTAGTGCTGTTGGTGAATAGCCGCTGCTACGTATACGGGCGGGGGAGAGAAAGCCGCAGAAGGAGTCAGCAGTGGCGGGGCAGCGCTAGTTCAGAGTCAGTCTCGTAGATTTAGGAGTATTACGTGTATCAACGGACCCCTCACGAAAACAAAAGGGAAAGGAAGGGGGAAAGGTGCAAGAAAGATGGCGGCGGCCGCGGCCTCGCCGGGCTCCGGTTCGTCAACCTCCTCAGACTGGATTGTGCTGAGAGACGGCTGCCTGCGCTGCGACGAGGAGGGCCTGCGGAGCCTTTCCTACCACCCGGCCCTCAACGCTATCTTGGCTGTGACCAGCCGTGGCAGCATAAAAGTTATTGACGGCACTTCGGGGGCCATCCTGCAGGCTTCGGCGTTGCATGGTGAGTAGCTGAGTCCCCTGTCCTACCGTTGACAGTAGCCGTTTCGTTTCTGTCATGCTGTCAACAGAGGACCGGACTCGGGTGCATATTAGCTTTACGCCTTCAGTTGCTCTTAGCAGTTGTGTCAAGGCCTGTTCGGGTTGTTTAGTCGGATGATGTACTCAGCTCCCATCTGCTTTCATAACGGCACTGCCGCCGTGTTCGTACACTGACGAGTTATGGCCACTACACTAAAGTCTTTAAAAACGACCGCGTTTGTGTTTGTTTGAGGGTAGTTTCAACCTTGGCACGCTAAGCGGAATTAGCACTGCACCGCTAAGCCGGTCAGCTTTTTCCCCGACACTTTGTGGTGTCTTGCCGCGCACTCGCAACGTGTTGTCAGTAGTTTAAGACATATCTTGCACACCTGGACTAGCCTAACAACCTGAACATTAAAACTACCGACTGTCTAAAAGTTTTTAAGCTGTACAATGTGAAAGACTGGGTTAGCCAGCGAGTTAGCAAGCGGCTCGCGAGCCGCATAACTTTCCAGCTCAGCGGGCGCGCTCTGTCAGATGAGAGCAGTGATGCTGACACTCGGTCCATGATGCACAAGTAGTGTTTCTGTGTAGGGACGTGGACTTGGTTATGTCCACCCATTTACTTTTTAATAAGTTCATGATGTTGACGAAGGGAACATTGCCAAAGGACACAAGACCTCTACTCAGCCTGTCGTGTAAAAGTATACTTAACCGCTTCTCTGCCTCTTCCAGTTCCTGCATAAATCCATGCCCCAGATAGCAATGGTTTCACCCAGAAAAGCCAATGAACACAATACAAGAACATCAAAATGCAGATTTTAGAGTTGCCCAGTAACATTCTGAGTGCTTACTGCCCACATTTTATCCTGGTTTGTTAAGTTAAATTCCTGGTGTGACAAAGGATGTTATGTCTCTTCGTCCTCATCCGGGGGCATCCTGAAGCGAATTGTTGAAGGCCAGAGTTCATACTTTGACCTGATGGTGCTGAGAGTCAGCAGGATTCTGTCTCACCAGATTTACTGTGAATTACTTGGTCAATATGGATTTTTTTGGAGGATTTTTAAGACCCACTTAGATGAAAAACCTGTTTTGGGTGTTTTTAACATTATCTTTTGGCATTTTTCTGGACATGTATAGAAAGAAAATTAAGCTCAAAAGTGTATTTTGTGTATTTTTTTTAATTCAAATTGATGTGAATCGGGAGCAGACACAAAAAGGCAGGTGAAAAAGCTTGAACGGTGTGACGCAGAAGCTGGCGGTCCACAAGCTCCCTGCTCCGCTCCATTCTGATGCATCCACTTGTAGACGACTAGATTGATGTACGATTGTTTTCCTCGTTGGAGTTGGCATCTGGTTTAAAACTGTACGGCTGGATAGCTACAGTATTGTTCGCCATTTGTATTGCTCCGCTAATGTTAGGTTGTGAGCAGCTGTAAGGTAATGGGAGATAGTCCCGTCCACAGCTCAGAGGTGAATGTCTAATGATCTACTGCCACTCTGTAGAAACTATGTTCTAGAAAACGACCGGTATTTTTAAAATTTTGGCTTCAAATGGTATAATCATAATTAAATGACCACTGAGAACACTTCTACAATACATCAAAAGATGATTGGAGTGGAACTTTTTTCAGTAAGGCTGCACGATATGAGGAAAACTTCCGATGTGCGACATTAGTGATCAACATTGTGATAATGACGATATAACTTGTGATACATAAAAAAATAGGAAAACAAAAGCCAACCAACACATCATTTACAGTGGAATGATGTCCTGTTGGCGTCTGATGTTGAGTTTCAGCTGCTCAATAGTCCTGGGTTGTCTTTGTGACATGATCCTTTTCATGGTGCTCCAAATGTTATTCAGTATGGGAAAGGTCTGGACTGCAGGCAAGCCAGTTCAGCATCTAGACTCTTCTACTAAAAGCATAGTTTCTGACTAACGCTGTGAGGGGTCCAGCATTATTTAGCTGGGAGATGCAAGGCCTTCCCTGTAAAAGACAGTTGTCTTAGATGGAGCAGATGCTGCTAAAACCTTGATGCATCTTCCGCAGCGGTAACTTTGTCCTTCCATAGGAGTGAGCTGTCCTTTTCACAGGCACTAATCCCCTCTTTACCATAGAGATGCTGCCTTTGGAGTGTTAAGTACTCACTGGATGGCCTTTCTTGTCACACATTGGCTGGGATTTCCTGGAATACTTTCATATTTAGGTTTGTTTGACTTCAGAGATTTTTTCTCACTTTGCTTTAGCCCATCATAGGACAACAGTGCTTCTAGGTCATGTTTACAAATGGCTTTTTTTGCACAATAGAGGTGGAACATTCATTTGTCTTTTATTCTTTTAGTTCCTGAATAAATGAACTCTGAAGGTATTCCTGAACTGTGCTGATGTGCATTCATTTCACAAATGTTCCACAATTTCTACTCTTTTTATACATATGAAATGCTACCTTTTAAAAATGTTTTTTGCACAGCTAGTTATGTCATGGACTTGTTGCCAGTTATTCTAATGAGCCACAAACCATCTCCTCAACGGCTCAACTGCCACTTGTTTTGTGGGTCTTCTGTTTTTTGTTTCTCCAATGTAAGGAGACTAGATGCTGTTGCAAAAATGAACAAATTAGCATTTGTTATGCTATTGTTATGCCACTGGGAAAGAAAGTGTGTGTGTGTGGGGTCTGTGTGGGTGTGGTAAGAAATTGCCCCCCCCCCCCACGATGTCATCGTCCATCCCGATGGTTGACAGCAAACATCGTTAACGGCCAATTTAGGGGACATCGCACAACCCTAATGTGTGTGTGTGTATATATGTATATATGTGTGCGTGTTTGTGTGTATACATGTATGTATGTATGTGTGTGTGTGTGTGTGTGTGTGTGTGTATATATGTGTGTGTGTATATATATATATGTGTGTGTATATATATATATATAGATATAGATATAGATATATAGATATAGATATAGATATATAGATATAGATATATATAGATATAGATTCAGTCAGGATATAGGATATACATACATTCACATCACCCTGTGATTAAGTAACTTTTCCCACTTAGAAAACATGGAGGGGTCTAAATTTTTCATCATAGGTGCATTTCCACAGTGAGAGACCGAATCTGAAGAAACATTCAGAAATCATGTTGTACGATTTTTTTAAACAATTTATTTGTACATTACTGTGACAAAAAAGTATTTGATCACTTGATTATCAGATAGATTTCCGACCCGCACAGACCTGCTGTTCTGCTTTTAAATAGTCCAACTCCACTCTGCTCGTGATTCTAAATTAGTTGCACCTGTTTGCGGTCGTTAGCTTGCATAAAGGCACCTTTGCACCCCACAATCAGTCAGAAGTCTAACTACCAACATGGGCAAAAAAAAGAGCTGTCAAAAGAGACAAAATTGTAGACCTTCACAAAGCTGGAAGTGGCTACGGGGTAATTGCCAAGCAGCTTGGTGAGAAAAGAACAACTGTTGGAGCAATTGTCAGAAAATGGAAGAGGCTAATGATGACTGTCAATGTCCCTCGGACTGGGGCCCCCTAACAAGATCTCACCTCGTGGGGTATCGATGATGCTAAGGAAGGTGAAGAATCAGCCCAAGACTACACGGGAGGAGCTGGTCAATGACCTGAAGAGAGCTGGGACCACAGTTTCCAAGGCTACTATAAGTAATACATTAAAACGTCATGGTTTAAAATCATGTATCGCACGGAAGGTTCCCCTGCTGAAGTCAGCCCATGTCAAGGCCCGTCTGAAGTTTGCCAATGACCATCCTGATGATCCAGAGGAGTCATGGGAGAAAGTCTTGTGGTCAGATGAGACCAAAAAAGAACTTTTTGGTCTTAACTCCATTCGGCGTGTTTGGAGGAGGAAGAAGGAGGAGCATCATCCCAAGAACACCATACCTACAGTGAAGCATGGGGGTGGAAGCATCATGCTCTGGGGGTGTTTTTCTGCACAGGGGACAGGACGACTGCACTTTATAAGGAGAGGATGAACGGGGCTCTGTATTGTGAGATATTGGGCAAAAACCTCCTTACCTCAGTCAGATCGTTGAAGATGGGTCGGGGCTCGGTCTTTCAGCATGACAATGACCCGAAGCACACAGCCAAGAAAACCAAGGAGTGGTTCCGTAAGAAGCATATCAAGGTTCTGGAGTGGCCTAGCCAGTCTCCAGACCTAAATCCAATAGAGAATATTTAGAGGAAGCTGAAACTCTGTGTTGCCCAGCGACAGCCCCAAACCCTGACAGATCTAGAGAAGATCTGTATGGAGGAGTGGGCCAAAATCCCTGCTACAGTGTGTAGAAACCTAGTGAAGAACTACAGGAACCGTTTGACCTCTGTAATTTTCAACAAAGGCTTCTTTACCAAATATTAAAGTTGTTTAACTCAAGTTATCAAATACTTATTTGTCACAGTAATATACAAATAAACTGTACAACATGATTTCTCAATGTTTCTTCAGATTCTGTCTCTCACTGTGGAAATGCACCAATGATGAAAATTTTAGACCCCTCCATGTTTTCTAAGTGGGAGAACTTGCTAAATCACAGGGTGATCAAATACTTATTGACCTCACTGTATGTGTATATACGTATATTTATATATATGTGTGTATACATGTAGGTATATGTGTGTATACATGTAGGTATATGTATATCTGTACATTACCACAGTGAATTTTAAATTAAAAAACTCAGATGCCAGTGAAGTGCAAACTTACATAAAAATGTGAAAAACTAGAGCATTTTTTTAAACACAATCCCTTCATTTCAGGAGCTTTTAAGTAATTGGACAATTGACTTCCATGCTATTGCATGGGCAGGTGTGGGCAATTCTCTTGTTATGTCAGTATGAGTGAAGCAGACAAAAGGCCTGGAGTTGATTAGAGGACTCCTGCTTGCATTTTGAAGATTTTGCTGTGAACAGACAACATGCGGTCAAAGGAGCTCTCCATGCAGGTGAAAGGAGCCTTCATTAAGCTGAGAAAACAGAAAAAAAACATGCGAGTAATTGCTACAGTATTAGGAGTGGCAAAATCAACAATGAGGTACATCCTGAGAAAGAAAGAAACCACGGGTGAACTCAGCAACGCAAAGACCTGGACGTCCACGGAAAACGACAGCGGTGGATGATCGCAGAATCATTTCCATGGTGAAGAGGAACCCGTTCACAACAGCCTTTAAGACCTGAAACTTAAAAAAAAAACAGAATAATTCAGAGTACTAGAATTTAATAAAAGTTCTGTTTAATATAATTAATGTACATGTGAGAAAAGTTAGTCTTACTAGTATTAATTTGAATAAATGTGTGGCTCTGAAAGGTTTGATTAATAGCCAAAGCTAAATAAAAAATCCCTTTCTTTTTTCTTTTTTAAAACCCCTCAACCTGTCTTCTTCTGTCTCCTCCAGCTAAACCTGGTGGGCGTGTCAGATGCCAATACTTTCCCGCCGTGGACAAGGTGCTTTTTGTGGACGACTACGCGGTGGGATGCAGGAAGGACTTGAACGGCATTCTGCTCCTTGACACAGCCCTCCAGCCTCCAGTGAGCAAACCGGAGGACATGGTCCAGCTGGAGCTCCCGGTCACAGAGGTGAGGGAGGACTGAATGTTTTCATTAGGAGCCACTCTGATCTTTGTCAAATTCTGACTTTGTCATATCAAAGCCAGAATTTCACTGTTTCTGAAAAAAGAAAACAGTTTTTTTTAGACCTTGTCCAAGTTTTCTGTGAAATCAAAGAAGAATGCGCAGTAATTAAAACTCTTGAACATGAGAGATGAGAGCAAAAATGAATCTGAAGCTAAAGAATCAAAATTAAAGGTTTGGAATGCCTTTACATAGCTGTGCTGACAAACAGACATTTATTTCTTGTTGAAGTCCTGGCAAATCAAGAGAGTGAGCAGTAATTTAGAATAACTAATATCCTAATTATTTGGAATAAAAAAAGTTGTCATAATCCAAAATTGAAAAAAATATATTATTGTACAGACTGTACTTTAATGTTTCCAAATGAGATGAATCTCCTTTAATGTAAGTCTGAAAAAACTCAGTTTTAAACCTGTGATTACTGATTTTTAGGCCTGCACAATAAATTGCAAATTATCGTTATCGCAGTATCAAGCTGTGCAATGTGCAAATCGCAAACGGCGGTAGAAATTGCAATAAATGGTTACCTTAAATGTGCCAAAACCATTTTATGGCAGCTTGAAGTATTTAACAAATCAAATAAATCCATTTATGCATTTGACCAATCGGATGGAGCCCTTTCATGCTAGATGTTCACCTCTTATGTAGACGAGGGTCATTTGGAGTGTAATTGGTTGAATGCTGTATTCAACCCTTTGTTTTCCTCTTATGCTATCTTCTGCCGTTTTTCGGCATTTAACTCCTTCTACAATTTTTAACCTATTTTAACCATTCAACTTTTAAAATGTTCAGCTCTTTCAGATTATTCCTGCTATGACTTTCGGTTTTTCAAATCCTTCAACTTTTTAAGATATTCCAGTTTTTCCGGGATTTTCTGCCCTATTAAAATACATAGGGAAGTTATGGTGCATGAGGTGCCCGGTTCGAGACCCGGTTCGGACACTTCAAATTTTTCAACCATTCAACTATTAAAATGTTCAACTCTTTCAAATTATTACAGTTATTACTTTTGGTCCTTCAAATCTTTGAACTTTTCAAGATTTTCCAGGATTTTCCAAGTTTTTGCTCCATTAAAATACATGGAGAATCCTTGAAACCTTTGTTTCTTTCAACCATTATAACTTGTAGCATACTTGTAACATACTTGTAGCTAGAGACACCGTTCAAACATTAAAATGATCACAAGGCTTAGGACTATAAAATAAGTTTAGAAATCATTATGAGATTTTGACACAACCTACTGTTTTGTGGCCATTTTATGACAAAATCTGAAGCAAATATTGCAATAAACTTCATCCATGGCTGGAACTGACATATTGAAATTCACTGGATCTGGACTTATAAGAAATGTGGGCGTGGTTAGCCAACAAACTTCGTTGCTAAGGACGTCCAAAGGTTTACTTTTTCCGATTTGTCTGAAACTGACGTCGATTGGTTTGGCATCCCCCGGCGACCCAAACATAAAATGGTTGCTATGGAGATAAAATCAATAGAAAAGCCGCCATTTTGAAAAAAGTGGATTTTCTATCAACTTAGAACATGCAGCTTTTACAAATATGATACTCTCAAACAATGTGTTTTTTTGAGTCAGTTGATGATGCGGATTTCAATGCTAGCACTTTTAGCCATTTTAGCAACATCTTCAAATTTCCAACAGTTCAGCCATTTTTTTTTATCAACTTAGGTTTTCATGCTTAACTCCTACAATTTTTTGACCTATTTTAGCCATTCTTCTATTACAATGTTCAACGTTTTCAGCTTATTCCTGCTATGACTTTTTTTTCAAATCTTTTAACTTTTAAAGATATTCCAGGATTTTTGCTTCATTAAAATACATAAGAAATCTTATCGCTTAACTTCTTTTACAGTTTTTTACCCACTTTTACCATTCTACTTTTAAAATGTTGAGCTCTTTCAGCTCTGTTCAGCCATTTCTTTAGCAAATTCAGCTTTCATTCAGCAATACAGCATTCAACCCTGCATTTTCTTCTGGAAATGCAGCTCCTTCTAGTTTAAGTTATGTCGAGTTCTATTTAAACTGTTGCAGTGAAATGGAATTGATGTTTTGTGGTTGTTTTCCTATTTGTTCATGTATCGCAAGTTATTTCGTCATCGCGATATTGATCATTAAAATCACATATCGCAGGTTTTCCTCGTATCGTGCAGCCCTACTGATATTAATGCTAAAGACGAGGAGACATTTAATGAGGTTTGCCATTCAAACTTTGATTTACTGTGTAATCAGGTAATCAGAGGAAACTTATTAAGTAACTGTTAGATATTGATAATGTTTCTATTTAGGATCTTTAAATCTTGCTTGACATGAAGCTACTTTTGTTTGGTCCTTCAGGCTCAACAGATGCTGTCAGCCTGTCAAGAGAAGATTGATGTGTCCAACACTGAGGGTTATGAACTCTTCATCACGCAGCTCAGAGAAGGCCTGAAGAACACCTCTCACGAGACGGCAGCAAATCACAAAGTTGCCAAGGTGAGTGACGCAGCTGCTTAAAAATAAACAACCAAATAAAACTAGAACATGTCATGTGAAAAATAAGCTACTTTTTTATGTTGTATTCAAGTTAGTGTACACTCAAATTAGAGTTCAGGCTCCTAAACAAATTAAGAGGGAATGTTGCAGCCAAGCTTTGCTAATTTGCTTGATTCATCTCATTGTGAGGTTCAGTAATAAAAAAATGCATGAATTTTCTTCTTCAAAAGTGTTGAATATTGGATGATGAGTTTATTTAGCACCCCCAATGCAACAGTAAGGCATAGGAACTGAAGTTACAGTCAGTCATTATAATTAAATGCATGGTGTTTATTGTAAGTCCGCACTGTATCATTTATTTTATTGTTATAAAAGTGAGAAAATCTGCAGCCTCTAAGTTAGACATATGAGAGTTCAAGAAGTACAGTAAATTAATATGGAAAAACATTTAATTGAATTGGAGTAATATGACATTTAGTTAGATAAATATGTAAATTTGAGTTGTATAGACAACTTTTGACTTGGATAGACATTAGAAATTAGGTTGATTAAATTTAACTCAATTATTTAAGTTTTATAAGTTGTATATATACATCACAATGTAATTGGAAATAAGATCAGAAACTCGTGCGTTTATTTTGTCTGTTATTCTACTACAAGCAGAAACTCTTTCTTTTGCTGATGATGCAGCCGTATTACTTTTTTGATGGACGTATAATCTTCATACGCCTTCATTAAAATCCCAGACTCCGTCTCACTAAAGTTGAGCCCTCTCTTTTTCTCCACGCGTTGAGAATGTCTTTTTGTACTTGCCGTGCACACGCATTAACCCAGGGTTACCGAGTAAAGCGTAATTATTCTACCTCATATCCGGTCTTTTGGAACTGACATACCCAGAGTAAGCAAGTTCAGGTGGATTTCAGCCAGAGTTCAGGATTAAAATCAGGGTAGCTTAAACATGCTTCCCCAGGAGAAGCAGCTGCTGTTGTGCATCATTATTGAACCTTTTTTAAACTATTTTAAAGTCTTTCATTCTGGTACATTCGGGAAATATTCAGAGAAACTCTGCAGTCCTCTATAAACTAATAATTATCTGAAGTTTTATAGGTCATTATATGATGGAATATCTGTTGATTATAATGTTTTTGTGTATTATTCTTATTTGATTGCTTGAAATAAACCATTCCAAATCAAAAATCAAATCAAACTGGAGCATCTTTTCTCTTGATTAGGCTCAGACAGACACTCCCTTGACAGTGATTACAGTCATTACATTGAGTTGGTTTTAAAACCATCTGAGCATTTCTTCTCTTTCTCTGTACTTCACGTAAACAATCACACCGTCTTTTAATCTTTTTTTATGATTTAGCATTTCTTAAAACATGAAAACAAATATCATCTGGTCTTATATTGTCTAACAACTTTGTTGAAACTAACTGGTTTTGTAACTAACAAAAAAATGAGTTATTCTCATACGTTTTTCTGTTTAACAACATCCGGACTGTTGCAAAAATGAATGTGCATAAAATAGGAAAGACTTGGCTGATCATCGCTAGCTCCGTGGAGAAAGTGTGTGTTAGTCTGGGGGCGGTGCTGGCAGCACAGACTCTTCCTGGAAGGGGCTGTTCTTCTCTGGTCTGTGTCAAAATGTGAGGACCCACTCGTTTATGTGGATTGGGACGGGCCGATGCTCAGAGAGCGAGTTTTTAGAGGAATACTCAAAAATGTGAGAACGGATTAAAATACCACTTTGGGGTTTCTTTTCGTGTGGAATGAACACTATAATGTATTTAAAAGCTCCAAAAAATGATTTTACGTGGTATTTTAAACTAAAATACTTTTTTAGGGGTAGAACAGGCATACAATTTGTGCATTTGCAGCCTGCACCAAGTAATGTGGTCTTCAGCTTAAGTTAATCATTTTTTTTTTAAAGGTGTTGAACAATACTTTTCACCATAACCTGTAGTTGAAGTTCGACCCATTATTTAAGGATTAGTAGTATTCTGACGCGTTTCAGAGTGCACTGTGGCCGATAACAGACAGGCACTTTTTTTTTTTAGCAGAACCAGGCACCAGATAAAATGAGAAACATGTGAGACGTCTTTTAAATTTTTAACTTTCTTAATTTAATTGAAGAAAAGAATATGTTTACAAGAAGCAAACGGACAGAAAACAGAACCGCCATCAGCTTCAGCTCTGGTTGTGGTGCTTTGAAAGTTAAAAAGGAGACTGCTTAGAAGGAACGCAAATGAAACTGTTTCCAGAAAACCCGAATGTCTGAAACAATGTTATTCCACATAGGTAACTATAAACAATCCTCCATAGAACATAGTGCATCATTTTGATTACAGTCAACAAAAGGTTCACACCAACAGCAGACTTACTGCATACAGCAGAGCAGAAAATGAGAATCTGGCTGATCCAAAGCGACTATCTCTGAAACTGACACTGAATGTATTTTTGGAGAAAAATGAAACCTGTTGGTACTAATGAGATTTATCAAAAAACAAAGGGTGAACACATGCATTGTAGTCAGGAACAATAATCATTATGATCGTTTAAATTCAGAGCCTCATCTCTCATTTCTAAAAAACCCACTCCAATGAAAATAGTGTCTTAACATGTTCTTGCTGCATTTTTCTCATGACGGAGGACATAGATAAAGGATTAAAAGTACGAGCATTCCTTTATCCAAGTCATTGTGAATCAGAAGTAGGGCTGGGCAATATAGAATTTTTTTAAAATTACGATATACCGTAAATTCCGGGTTACAAAGCGCACCCGATTTCAAGCCGCACCCACCTGTTTTGACGTGCTTATTTATTTTTGTACATACACAAGCCGCATCAGAATACAAGCCGCTGTCTTGACAAAGCTCGTCCTGACTCCCAGCATGGGCGGGTACTGTCTTAGCTCAAGCTCATGTATCCAAGTGCACCCACGTGTGAAACAGCATGGAGCTATATTCTGTTCACAAGTTCCTCAGTTATGGTTTTTTTTTTTTTTTTTTTTTTTTTTTACTTATTGACAATCTAGGTATCATACATAAAATTACTAACAGTAACCATATAATCAACATTACATCCCTCAGTTATGATGAGGAAATTTACATCCGCGATCCCCCATTTCCCATGAGTCTTAGGGGCTAAAGGCGGGGCCAGCGACCGGCTCGCCACACTGTTGTACGTGTTTAAGATTGAGCAAGTAGCAGCAGTGCATGGAGGGGTGAACGGGAACAGCTCTCCTTCCGCTTGTGTCGCGGCAGCATTATGGTACTAACGGGGCTGGTTAAAAAACCAGTAAAATAAAGCAACGGCGACTGAAAAGCGCGCGCCTCAGCGCGCCTCAGCGCGATACGCGCGCCTCAGCACGGCGCGTTCGTCAGAAGTTTCCCTTCACAACAACGCCTCTGCGCTCCGCGCTCGCCAAGCGGGCTCCTTTCCCCCCCTTCCTATCCGAAAAGCTCACTCGGCGGCTGTGAGCTTTTCAATGCAAAATTCCGCACATGGATTTGTGTTTCCAGTCGTGTCCCGACAAAATAAAGGCTGATGTTATTCACACATATTTACGTGCAGCCAGCCGAGTCACTATGACTTAGAGGTAAATACACTTCTGAGCATGCGCTGTTCTCTCCGTCACGCAGCTGACCGGCATTTCCATTTACTGATGGGGGATTTTTTCACGCTGCTTTTAACAATTGCTTTTAACTTGAAAGCTTCATTATATTGTAGCGGCGATCACGTGCACGTTGGGTCTAATGGCACCAAAGGATTCTGGGATGCGGCCGGGCATGCGTGTTTCTTTTTGTTGAACCATGACTGAAGTGTCTAAGACCTGAAGTGACCTCCATGCTGTTTGGCTGCTTAGAAGTGTGTTACAAATCAAATGACTTGTGTTTGATGTGAGATGGAGAATTCAAACCATTCACCAAGCCTGAAAGTACGTACATGGCGGCTGCCAATTAAATCCACAACTTGGCCGCGTCACCTAATAAGCCGCAGGGCTGTAAGCGCAGGAAAAAAGTAGCGGCTTGTAGTCCGGAAATTACGGTAGTTATTTTCATATCATGCGGTAACGATATATATCACGATATAATCCAAATAACTATGTTTGTCAAATTTACACACTCTGCTCATAAGAGAATAGTGTAAATATCAGCAGGTTGTTTAGATTTAAGTATTTATTTCTTATCTGACTCTTCAGTATTAAAAATCGCTGCATGTTCTGCGGTTTCACCAGTTGATACTAAACACCACACAGGTGAAGTGACCTGGGTGGTGGGGGTGGACAGTGTCTAGCGTGCAGACTGTAGAGGACAAAATAAATTCACCAGAAGGAGAGCTAAGTAATAGGACTACGTTTGCGCAGACGTTTACTCGCCACGTGGCGACTAACATTCTATTTTTAACTCCCTAAAATGACAGCGGATGGCAAGTGTTGATTAAGGACCCTTTATAATAAGTGTATCGTTTTATAATAAGCGTATCGAGTTTATCGCCCAGTCCTAGTCAGAAGCAATGGGAAAAGAAATGCAGTTTATAACAGTTAGTAGTTGTTGCGTAAAATCTGCAATCGGCAGGTGACGTGCTCCACTCCATTCTGATACATTTACTTGTAGACGACTAGATTCATGTACGATTGTTTTCATCGTCTGAGCTGGAATCTGGATCTAAACGTCTGGATACGTCAATTGTTGTTGCACCAGTATTGTTGGATTAGTGGTGTGACGATCTGTAAGGTAGCAGGAGAGCGTGTAAACAAAGGGATGATGGGAAATGAAGAGAGGCTCACTCCATGCCAACTGTCTGTCTTGTCAAAACATATATTTTCAAATAGATTTTAATAATTTATGAAAGTTTTGAACTATTGATAGGTAATGATAATATAAATGGAAGTCAGTTTTGCATTCTGTTTATTTTTAGTAATCTAACGAATGAGTGCTTTCTCTTTTGCTGCGTTGCCGCATCAACTGCTGTAGCAATGCTGAGAAAACAGCAGCCTCCAGGCAGGACAAAGTCAAATACACCTGTTGGATAAATGCAGCTTTAGGCCACTAAGGTGTCAGCAGTTGAGGGGCTCCTGCTGCTGCTGGCACCACACAGCAGCGACACCGTGCTGCTGCACTCCTGACCTCTGCTGCAGCAGCTTTCACCCTGCTCTGATGTTGAACAGCATGATTTCTGTCCCCCGCTGTCATATAGCACATCACAGCCCACATACACCTCGCACATAAAAAACATTTAGATGAACAAATGATGAGGCTGGGTGTGTTTAATGGGGTCTTTAGTGCTCCGCACAGGTGCAGTATTCTAGGAGCTCTTCCTTCTGAAGCTATCAAATGTGTATGTTAGAGTTTCACACTTTCCCATTGTTTATGGTTCACGAAAAAAAAAGACTGACCAAGTAGTCTTTTCATGGTTTCTAGTATTGTCTTGTTTCCATGGAGTTGCTGTGTGTAGAATGAGAAACCATGACCTATCAAAATAGGAAGATTCTCAGTTTGCATTAATATGGTATGCATTTAGCAATCTATACCGTTATAAAAAGAAGAAAAAAGGAGCGTTTTGTATTTAAAAAAAGGTGGGGGGGGGTTGCTGCCTTACGATGTGTTGCGTGAAATCCGAGGGGAAGGACTCTATGCTATCGTGTCAAATTGATTTTAATAATGTGAGAAGATGCGTTTCTGCACAAATGGTGTAAGAAATGTGATAATGGGTAGACAAAGACAGACAAAAAAAGATTGTAGAAAAAGCCACATCAGGCTTTGAGTGAAGAAACAAGGACTTTAGAGTGACTGAATGAAATTTCTATCTTAAAGTACAGCTACAGTTTTGGTGCTGAACAATTTCCTCTCCCCAGCTTGATTACATTGTGTAAATAAGAAAATACGAATTCTTCCTTTGTCATGCTTTGCATAGCCACACTAAAAAAAGATCCCCCTCTGTGTATCCAGCTCCTATTGAATTTTTTGCTCTGAAGATGCTCACTTTCATTTTCTTTGTCTCTATGCGGTTCTCTCAGTGGGCGACAGTGACGTTCCACCTCCCCCATCACTTGCTAAAGCTAATGGCTGGTGCCATTGTTGGCGAGCTCAAGAAAATCAACCAGAACGTGGCGGCGCTGTCCGTGGCCTCGTCCATTATGGACAGGCTTTCCTACCTGTTGTCCAGCGCCAGGCCAGAGCTGGGGTTGGGCCCTGGACGCTCTGTGGACAGGTGAGATCAAACCTGTTTTGGCAAGATGAAAGGAGCAGAAACGTTACTACCTTATCATGAAATTAAATATTTTTTTTAGGCTGTATTGTGGCTGTACATTAATTTTGAATGTGAATTGATTTTTCAAATCTGATGTTTCAGGTGTAATTAAAAGATAATTAATTTGTCTATCATTACTTGTCAACTTTCATTAAAATATTATAACTTTTTTGTTTTCTTCACAGATCCTTGATGTACAGTGAGGCCAACAGGCGGGAGACGTTCACATCATGGCCACATGCCGGGTACAGGTGGGCTCAGCCTGATCCAATGGCTCAGGCGGGGTTTTACCACCAGGTATGTTTCTAGAAACAGTTGGAAAAACTGTAGTAGTGCAGTTTTCTTCTGTTTGTTAACAGTTAGCCTGTAAAATTTGTATGTTGGCAAACAAATTTTTGCTAATATGGACTTCAACAAGTTTGCGTTAACAGAGGAAAATGTGGCCTCGTTTTGAAGAGTTGTAGCTTTGCTCAGTAAACATTTGTAAATTAAGTTTTGCACAGAAAATATCAGAGCTGAATTTAAAGGTCAACTCCAACTTTTTGGTAGTTTTTTTTTTGCTGTTTAAGTTCACATTGAACTGAATAGAGATTTTCTTCCACAGCCAGCATCAACGGGGGATGACAGAGCCATGTGTTTCACCTGCAGTGTGTGTTTGGTCTGCTGGGAGCCCACAGATGAGCCCTGGTGGGTGGAGTCTTGATCTGGATTCCTGGAGGTTCGGCTTCTCTTTGTGACACGTCAAACGTTTTCCCTTCCCTCCTCCAGGTCCGAACACGAGAGGCATTCTCCCAACTGTCCCTTTGTAAAGGGAGAGCACACCCAGAATGTGCCTCTGTCAGTGACCCTGGCAACCAGCCCGGCGCAGTTTCCCAACAGTTCTGACAGCTCGGACAAGATTGCTTGCTATGGCTTCGGCAGTTGTCCACAATTCCTGGCTGCTGCCACTAAGCGGGGCAAGATCTGCATTTGGGATGTCTCCAAATTGATGAAGGTCAAAACACCACGCTACTCATTTGTTAGGCTTCCTCGCCTGTCATGTTTAATCGGATGACATGTCATAATCCATGTTAACCTTTTCATATCTCTCTAACCGTGTGCGTAACAGGTGTATTTAAAGTTTGATGTCAACCCCTATGACCCGGTCATCTTGAGGCAGTTGATCCTGTGCAGCATTGAGCAGGGTTTGACGTTGACGGAGTCACAGAGACCAACACTGAACTGGTTAGAGGAGTCGTCTTCCTGCTCTGACCTGCCCAAGCTGGAGGGGGACAGGTACGTCGCATGAAGTCTTAACATTCAGGCTCAAAGACTCTTTGATTAAAAACATTAAACAAAAGAAATGTTCAACTTTTCACAGGTTCTCACCCACAAATAAAATGAATTAAAACAGTCATTTGGAAGGCTGTAAGTACAGAGAAAACCCCATCAAACATGTTTAGTTTTCTTTAACTGAACCAAACATCTGCTGGTTCAGCCTTTAACAGAAAAATGCAGTCAACTTCAAACTATAGCAGTTAAACTGTTGAAATGTATATAGCAGGTACAACTGAGAAGAAAAGGAGTTACTAAGAACAGGAGCACCATCAATGGCAGTTGAAAATGACCACGCCATGACCATGTGTGACATCCAGGTATAGACAGACAAAATGGTTAGTGCTAAAAAAGAATGAGAAGACAGCCATAGTGATAGATGTAGCAATCTAAAGTGAAGGCAGCATCAGGGAAAAGGTAAGATCCAGAAATACAGAGGTGCTGAGAGAAGAATGGGGGAAAATGTGAAAGGTAACAACTCTCCTTGTGGTTGTTGGAGTACTTAGAGCTGTAACCCCCCAATTTGCAAAGTGTCTCTATCAGATTCCAGGAACAACATCTTAGATTTCTGTCCAGAAGAGTTCAGCCCTAGAAACGGCAGAAGTCCCAGTGTCAACTGCCCACACACTTTACTAACGAGTGCTGCATGAAGGGCGTCATACCTGCGTCATAAGTGCACATTATCCTTGCAAATACTTCACAAAAACGTACCACAAGCACGGCAATGGTACATTCCATTTTCATTAAACCCCTTGAAGTGGCTGACGAGTCTCAAGGGAAATGCGAGATCGATCCGATCCTCTCTAGGACCCTCTATGAGCTGGACAACTTGCAGCACCCTTATGGGTCAACCCCGCAAATGGGTTCATGTGACGAAGGCCCAAGTTGGAGCGGGGCCTGAGCCTATCCTGCGTGCTTAATGGCAAGGCAGGGTCCACCCTGGAATGGTCCCCAGTTCATTGCACACCCCTCCCCCCTGCCCACACACGCTCATTTCAATTTAAGCATCTTTTTTTACTATAATAAAAAGCCAGAGTGCCCTTACAAATCACACACACTCAATTTGTTTACAATTTAATTGCACTGATTAAAAAACAACTGGTGATTAAAAAGAGACTTTGTGTTTAACTAACTTATTTCACATTTTTTAAAATGCCTTCTCTTTTTTCAGTGACGATCAGCTGGAGGATTCAGACGGTGAGGAGCATTCCCGATTAGAATCCGGTACAGGTGATTCAACATCTTGTGCAGAATCTTTTTTTCCCTTCCCTGTTTTATATACCGGTATTTCTTTTTTCAAACAGTGTGTGTGCGCGTTTGTGTCTCATTTTGTTCCATCTACTCCAGGCCAGCCTTCCCAGTGGGAGAGCACAGATGTGAGCCTGGGGGTGACGGCACTGAGCGTGCTCCAGCAGCCAGAAAAACTCCAGTGGGAGGTGGTGGCGAGTGTGTTGGAGGACACGGTGAAGGACCTGGAGGAGCTGGGTGCAAACCCGTCAGTAAACCAAACCAAGGCCCACAGCCATGCTAAAACAAAAGACAAGGTCCCTGACCACCATAACATTCCCTTTCCCTGCCTGCTGGCTGGAGGCCTCCTTAGTTATTGCTCTGCTTCCAGCAGCCCTGTGGCTGGTGGTTCAGCCACAGCACCCACATCAATGCGGAGGACCTCAGGAGGTCCACTCAGAACTCAGGGCCCCGAGCCTTTCCTCGGACCTCTGCAGGAGCAGGCTCCCATGGAGATTGAATCATGTAACCTTCAGACTGCAGCCCAAGATCAGGGCTTCTCTAACCCGACCGGGCCTCAGGCTGCGAACCCTTCCTCCTTGGCCCCTGTGCGCAGGACTATGCCCGTGCTGCTGCTGTACAGCATCAGAGAGGTAGATGACAAATCCTCAGGACAGATGTTCACTCAGATGAACAGCCTGATGAGCAAAGGGCTGCACGAGGAGGGCTTCACTGTGCCTCAGATCATCGAGATGGAATTCGACACGCACGAGCAGCTGCTTCTTCAGGATCCTCCCATCACCTACATTCAACAGTTTGCTGATACGGCGACTAATCTGGGGGGGTTGGACGGTCATGTGAACAAATGGAACACACTGGGGACAGCAGCGGTCAACAGCCCGCCTCGACCTGGAGCGCTGGTGCAATGCCTAAGACTACCCAAACAGCTGGAAGATCAGAATCTTTTTGTGGACTCCATCACACCTTGCTGGGACGGACTTCACGTTCTGGTTGGGCTGCAGCCGTGTTGCTCCGAGTCTCTTAGTGCTACAAACCAGGTCGAGGCTCTCAACAATCTGAACCGCTTACACTCGGCTCTATGCAGCCAGCGCAAGGGAGACTCCCTTCATTCAGTGGCTAATGGCGTAGAGGGCCGACACACCGGGGCGTCACCGCCTCAGACTCCTCTCATCTTACCCCCAGGAGACAAGCAGCAGCAGCAGCACCAGCAACAACACAAGTCTCAGAGCAGTGAAAGCGGAGGAGGTTACCTTGCACTCTACAAGCTCAACTACTCAACCCGCATTGTCACTTTGAAGGAGGAGCCCATCAAGGTGCAGCAGATCAGGGACCCATCTGATGCCATAACCTCTCTGATACTGCTGCCCCCAGATGTGCTGGACAGCAGGGAGGACGACAGTGAGGAGACTCCAGAGGAACCTCCCCCCTCAGTCCAAAAAAACGGTTTGTCTGGGCTCGAAACTGCTCCGGCGGGCTCTGCTGGGTCTGGAAATGTAACTCCATGTGGAGCAACCACAACCATTAGCAGTGCTTCCGTCACCAGTCCCTCCACCTCTGCCCCCAGCCACAAAGACTGCAAGCGAGCAGAGGTGGCTGGCCTGGGCCACCTGGTGGTCACCACACAGGCCGGGTATATTATGATACTGGACCTGTCCACATTGGAGGTACTCGCCAAGGTGGAACCGCATAAAAAGGAAGGGTCACCTGAGGAAACGGACCCCTTTGTCTCAGTTACATATTGCTCTGGGACTGACCGCCTTTGTGCCTGCACTAAAGGTAATCATTGCATTCCTTTCTGCCGTGTTGCTGACATTATGTTCACAGCTGAAAATGTGGATGGCGACTGTTGCACTTCATCTACATTAAGTCTTAAAAGAAATTAGAACTTTTCAAGACATTATTAAACTACTTTAAAAGTTAGTGTCCCCCCCCAGAAAACTCATTCAAGCAGCTTAGGAAAAACAAAGTTTGACAGTAATGTAATAAGGGCATTCAAATATGCTCTGAACATGGAGTCCTGTTAATTGCTGTGTAGTTTCTTTGAATGTTTTTTCAGAATGTGTCATGGTTGTTCAGTCTGTCTGCGCTTAGTTTAGAGCAGCTAACAGTTATTTTGTCGTTGAGAAATTGATGAATTAACTTTTCAATTAGTCAGTTATTAACAAATATTCCAAAGGCAAAGATTGCTGTTTTACTCGAACCACACTCATGTATGTGATGCTGCTGAAAATATTTTTGGTTGAATCATTTGGTTTAGTTTGTAAATAAATCAGGGTGGAGCAGTGGTTGACGCTCCTGCCTTGCAGGCAGAAGGGTTTTTTCCAGGCACTCCGGTTTCCTCCCACTGCCCAAAGACATGCTTCATAGGTTATTTGGTGAATCTAAATTGCCGCTAGGTGTGCATGTGAGTGTAGGACCCGGCAACAGACTGGCGACCTGTACAGGGTGTTCTCTGCCTTCGCCCAACAGTAGCCGGGGCAGCCTCGGGCAGCTCCACAACCCCTAAGGGGATACAGCTGTTAAAAGACTATAGATGAAGTTTAGGAATGTGATCATTGGAAAATCCTGATGCAACATGTTTTAATCCATAATCTATGTTGTATTTAATGTCTTGTCTTTCAAACTTTTCGTTTCTTTGTAACCTTCTGGAATGCTGCTGTCCTCAGTTGTATTTGTGGTTGCCTTGGATACAACACCACAACCCACACGCATTGATTTCTTGTCTCTCTTTTCATGTATTTCTTAACATGTGCAGTTGACAAGTTTTAATGTCATTTCCTTGTGAGGGAGAAGGCTTTTCTCCCTGAATGTGTCTTTTACAGCTAATAGCACACTAATTAGCAACACATTTTCCCTCTCAGCAATAGTCCGGCCCTTTTGTTATGTTTTACCAACTTTTCATTTTTTTTATTAGTTAAAATACTTGACGTTTAGAAGAAATACAAAAAAGTAATTATCAGCAGGATGCTCGAGCATCTGGATTTTGTTGCTGTCAAAACAAAAAAGGTTAATCTTAAATGGCTTTAGCCTGTTCTTCTGGCCTGGTAACCAACTAAGGACTATTACTAACGGGCATGTAATAATATAGAAAAATGACCATTGCATAAATCTTTTCCTAGACCTAATTTGATGGTTTCTTTTTAGCACAATAATGTTTACAAATCACATTGAAGTTATTCCATGTGTATTTGTCTTTACCAGTTGGTAAAGGGATATAAAAGGACATTTCAAAGAAATATCCAAAACTTCTAAAAGTAAAAGGATCCCTATGGGAGTGAATAGAAAAGGGCTTCTTTAGAAAACCAGCCTGTAGTGATCATTTTACAAACCGCAGCATTTGGTGTATTTATTTTAAGTTAGAAATTAAATGTAGGGCTTGACACTTAAATTACTTCATCGTCCAAAAATAACAACACCCAAAAAAAGGTCATTTAACAAGTATTGATGGTAACAAATTCATTATACCACACCAACATTTTTGGTACCACCATAAAAATATGATAGCATTTCAGCAGGAAACATTTTGATAACGTTAAAAGAAAAATACATTTAATATTGTTATAGTTCTGCAGGACAAAAGAAATGTTAAACTCTGAATATCAGAGAAGTTTATTGACCTTTTGTTCTTTAGTATTGGTAACAACCTGCAGCCCAAACAGTGCTGATATGTGACTGTAGATCCCTGATAAACTTTAAAAAGTTTGGGTTTCACACTGTCGTTACCTGAAAGAAAAATATTCCAGTTCTTTTTTTTACCCATGCTGGTTCTCTTCATGTGGTTCAGGGAGCTAATGTGAAGTCCTGAGGGTTGATGGGTAATCAGCATATCTGCTCTCTTCTGAAGGTGGAGAACTTCATTTCCTTCAAATTGGAGGTGTGTGTGACGATGTAGATGATGGAGACATGTTTATCGATGGCCCCCTTTTTAAAGGGGCTGAACTGCTTTCTGATGGGGCCAAGCCCTCCTCCAACCCCTCCAGCCCTGGAGTCTCAGGTGAGCCTGATGCTTCCATCATCTGAGGTTGGTGCTGTTCTCAGTTCTCACCTTCATGTACATAAATGTTTCTGGCTGGCCCCGCTGCAGGAGTGGAGCTTCTCGTGGACCAATCGCTGACCACAGAGAGTCTCATGTCTTTGGTTGAGTTGACACGCTTTGAAACGCTGACCCCCCGCTTCTCAGCCACTGTGCCGCCGTGCTGGGTGGAGGTTCAGCAGGAGCAGCAACAGCGGCGGCACCCACAGCATCTCCACCAGCAGCATCATGGGGATGCAGCTCAGCACACCAGAACCTGGAAGCTGCAGAGTGAAAGGTAGCTTCTACCTCCTTTATCACGAGTTAGGATTGACATGTTCACGTTCTTTGTGGAGGCATAAAAGCTTGTTTTTAAGTGCCACATATGGGTTTCTGTCTGTCTTTTTTTTTTTTAGATAGTGTATCATTTACAATGAAATTACCTGATAAACTGCATGGCTGTGTAGTGAAACAGACATTTTCTATTGTTAAACTTGTTAATCTACTTATTCTGATGATTTTGCTGTGATGCTATGGCTGTTATCTGAGACAACTGAGCTTTATTCTAAAATTTGTGGAAAGCGGTATTCATCAGCAGAAATGATTGATTACTAGATTTGAAACAGCCCAAGCTAAAGGGAAAAAAAATGAGAAACTGCTTCGGTTGTAAGAGTTCTATCTTACTTAATTCCAGAGGAAGTGACAAATGTCTTAAGATGAGATCTCAAAGCTTTAGAAACAAAACATTCAAAGGCTTCAAACTAGTTTGTGTTTAAACCCGAGCATTTCTGTGTCCAAAGCTCCAGCTGGGATGAGCATGTGTTTGAGCTGGTCCTTCCCAAGGCATGCATGGTGGGCCATGTGGACTTCAAGTTTGTCCTTAATGCCAACATCACCAACATTCCTCAGATTCAGGTCACTTTACTAAAGAACAAAGCTCCAGGCCTGGGCAAAGTCAGTGGTGAGCATCCTGTGTTCCAACTCTTAGCCTTTTTTTTCATGCAATTTCTGTGTGTGTTTGTTATGTGACTTATCTATAGGTTAGGAGTCTCAAGGTGCCATGTTATGATGTGATAAGCCACACTTATTTGTTAAAAAAGTCACTAATACATCGTTGGAAAATACTTTAACCCTGATTCACATTTTTTGTTTAATCTTTGTGAACATTATTTTTTTCTAGTCTTGTAGTGAGATTTATGAAAGGTCTGAAACATGGTAGCTTTGCTAGAAGCTGTGAAACCTCACTGGTGTCTCACTGAGACAAAAACCACTTAAATGATGATTGTTTTTGGTCACTCTGTGAAGACTAGCTGCTGGTAGTTTATACAATAAAAAACTGATGCCACACATGTACTGTTGCTCTCAGTCTCTAAGAACCACTTTGAAGTCCATTAAAGCCCCACTCTGATCATCTTTTGATCCATTTTCAAAGCGTTCAGAGTGGTCCCCCAATTATGATGATGCAGTTTTTAGCCAAATCAAAAATACTTGTTTTCTAGGACACGGCTCCCCCTACTTCCCGTCACACATAACTCTTAATTTTCTTTATATATGTCTTCAATTATCAAAAAAATGCCACAAGAACATGTAAAAAAAACCTGATTTTTATCGGAGTGTGTCTTCAAAGAGTTTCGGGAACAAGGTGCACAGTTATCCGGTGCTGGGCTGTGATTCTTGTTTCCTGTGTTTCGAGCAGAGACACCTGTAGACAGACAAATCTCCTTTCCTCTGTCGAACATCCTCCATGCCAATGGGGAGAAGAACGGCCAACCCCTGCTGCAAGATTTTACAGAGGACATCCAGTTCATGGACATCGAGGAGACCTCCGGTGAGGGCCATCTCCTCTGCTGCCTGCAGCTGTTCTTGGTCACACAGCTGCTCAGTCGAGCTCAACTTTGCTGACTGTGCTTAATTGTTCCCTCCAGGCTCGGTACTGTGTCCATTCCTTGAAGATCACAAGGAGGATATTTTGTGTGGTCCAGTTTGGCTGGCCAGTGGGCTAGACCTCTCCGGTCACTCCGGCATGCTCAGCCTCACCAGCCCCAAGCTGGTCAAAGGTAATTGTGGTCCCAGACTGTTTCATCATTGTGCCTGAGGTGTAACATCCCTCCTGGATGGGGTTACTGTTGTTTCATCATGTGGACAGCTGTTTAAACCATCCCTAGTTTCATGATTTGAATCTGTTTTTTTTTTTTTAATGAAATGAGCAGTTTCCCCCCTTTTTTTTTTTAAACCCGTGTCTGATTTTTTTTCTTTAAATTATTCTTTTTTTTTTTTTTAAATCTGACTCTAACTTGACATCCTCATATTGTGGTAATGAAAAGTTGTAAAACACTCAGACGCTTCTTGGTGCTGCAGGCATAGCAGGAGGGAAGTATCGTTCCTTCCTGGTTCACATCAAAGCGGTCAGCGAGGGTGCAATGGAGGAGAGCCCGAGGCCCGTGGTGCGGATACCCAGCGTGAAACCTCACAGCTCAAAAGCTCACTCTCTGACCACGCTGCTGCAGCGCGCTCAGGCCTCCAAGGTATGACCCCACGCCTTGCAGGTCGCTCAGGTCTGGTGCCCTTCTACTGTGAACCTCAGTCACATTCTGGCCTCTCCTTCTGTGTGCAGGAAAAGATGTCTGCAGGGAAAACGGAGGCTTCAGCTCAGTCCAAAAAAGTGGAGAATCTGCGAGGCTGTGACCTGCTGCAGGAAGTTTCAGTAACAATCAGAAGGTTCAAGAAGACGTCCATCCCAAAAGAAAGGTTTGCTCTTGCCTGTAGATTGCCTAACTCAGATCTGGTCCTTCTCTCCCTTGTGCTACAGACACTGTTACACGCTATGTGCAGGTTTTTGAACGTGTGTTCAGCTCGCAGTGTTCATACTGGACAAACACGGAGGGGCTTCTTCTTTTTCTGCTGTTCTACTAGCACATCCCCTCCACCTACAGTTGGAGGAGGCTTGGTGCAAAATGCTGAAGTGGTGCAGATCTCATGAATCTTGCTCAAGGCTTTTTCTTTCACAGCTCTATTCTGATGTATGAAAGACTTGGTGTCGTATGATTCCAGCCGGGCACAAACCCCAATTATTTCTGCTTCATAATCAATTTTCAAACGGTTGGCGAAGTTTTTTTTTTTTCAATTTGTTTTTATTGCAAACAAAGAGAATTGTTACATACATAAAACACAATGAAACAAAGATACTGATTCATATTTGTAATACAACATGTCCAGTTTTTTATTTTCATTTTTTCAAACACCTCGAACCCCCCCCTCTGTGGTTTGCAAGACAAGGATAAGATATATATTTTCCAATATAACAAAAGCATATCTCTATGTGATCAACTCGATGACCAAGTCGATCAGCCAAGTGGCAACATAAAATAGAGAAATATAGTAACATATATAGCTGATGTGATATTTATATGTAAGAAAAAGAAAAATAATAATAATAATACTTACAGTGCTAATAATATTTAAGAACAGTTGGATTATTTTAAACTATAAACTACTGAGATGTGATGATAGAATGTGAAGAGGCCTCAGGTAGAATTCTGAGTTTGTCAAAGTGATCTAAAACCGGGCCCCAGATTGAGAAAAATTTGTCCCTCGATCCCTGAACTGAATATTTTATTTTTTCAAGTTGTAGTAGTTGCATAAGATCCGTCAGCCACTGGGACACCCTGGGTGGGTCCTTAGATTTCCAGTGCAATAATATACGGCGCTTTGCTATTAGAGTAGCAAAAGCAAGAATGTCTTTGTGTCTTTTTCTTAATGTATATGGGTTTTGGTGTAAAACACCAAATATGACTGCCTCTGCACTAGGCTGTAGACTGATATCTAGAGCATCTGATAAAGTTTTAAAAATTGTAGACCAGTAATTCACCAGAGCAGAGCATGACCAGAACATGTGGGTTAGATTGGCTGGGCTATTTTACGGTTGGCAAAGTTGGTCAAAGTTCAACCTGGTTCAACTTTTAATTTTGCAACTAGAACTTGTATCATGCAAGTATGAGAGTTTTCAATACAGAAGCCTGAAACGCGCAAAAACACGTTAACATAGACTTTTCATTGGAAGTGGACGGCTGACTACCGTACATGGTGCAGAGAGCGATGTAAACGTAGCTTTGTACCTGAAGCTAAATTTTCTGCTGTCATCAATAATGAACTTAAATCTTCACTGCTGGATTTTGATCTAGTGAATTTTTTTGAAAGCGCCTCCTGTTAATCCAATAATGTCACTTCGTCTTGTGTTCCAGGGTTCAGCGATGTGCCATGCTGCAGTTCCAAGACTTCCACGAGAAGCTGCTGGATGGGCTGTGTCGGCGAACAGAGGGCAGCGTGGCTTCTGAGCATGCTCAGAGCCTCATCCTGGACATCTTGTGCTGGCTGGCTGGGGTTTTCTCCAACGGGCCCTGCAGGTCAGCCTGGTGCCACACATGCAGGTTCCATGTCTGCGCTGCTTCAGCATCAAAACCTCTTCTGTCTGGATTTCAGCTTGAGAGAAGGAAAGGAGGGCCTGCTGGTGAAGACTCGGATGAGGCTAACGGAGATTGTGCGGATGTGTTTCTTTGAAGCTGGCCGCAGCATAGCACACAAGTGTGCACGCTTTCTTGCACTTTGTATAAGGTAAGACACATGCAGTAGGAACGGGGTGTGTCTGTATCTCTTTGTCCTGTTTTGGAGTTGTCCCACATCTTTGTATTTCTTCATTAACGAATGGACAATTTTGATGCTGTTTTTTTGTCTTTGTTTTGTCCTGAGGACAGTAAATCAGGACTGGGTGTAGTGGGACTGAATTAATGATGAAGAATAATGGCTGTTTCATTTGCAGCAATGGAAAAGGGGAGCCGAGTCAGCAGGGGTTCAGCATGAGCCTGCTGAAAGCTCTGTTGGATAACATGCCTTACTTGCCTGCTGCAGCAACAGGCGGTGAGTAATGCAGCAGCAGCTCTCTTCCCCTCAGAGGCCCACAGTGACCCAGATTCTGTTCTGTCGGTTCTCAGGTGCTGTATTTTGGTACTTTGTACTGCTGAACTACGTGAAGGAGGAGGACTTGGCGGCGTGCAGCACTTCCTGTGCCTCTCTGCTTACAGCAATCTCTCGGCAGCTGCAGGACCGCCTCACACCACTGGAGGCACTGTTGCAGACCAGGTAAACCTGTCTTTCAGCAGAGGGGTTTTTAGTCCTAAAACTGCTAATGTTGTTTGTCTGGACCTTTCTGGATCTTGACTTTTTTTCACCTGGTTTGTTGCCTTTCTCCAGGTACGGTTTGTACAGCTCTCCGTTTGACCCGGTGCTCTTCGACCTGGAGGTCAGTGGATCCTCCTGTAAGAATGCCTTCAACAGCAGCATCGGAGTTCAGTCAGATGAGATTGATCTTTCTGACATCCTCTCAGGTAATGAAATTCTGGTGACATTCAAAGAAATTAACTCTTCTCATGTTTTGATCAGTTTTTCAGATGCCGTTCAAATGACTCATAACGGCTAAAAAAAATACAAGTTCTCTGTGATTGACACAATGTTTTTCTTTTTCCCATTAACCATTCCCCCCCCCTCGTTTTTAGCTGAATAAACTATACCATGTTAAAGAGAGTGAGGGGGTATAAATTTAGGCAGAACTTTTGATTACATTTAGAAACTGTAAGGCTGATTATAACTACACTTTACAGTAAAAAGTCCTGCAGAGGCGATTTTTCTTTTTTTTAATACTACTGCTGCTCTGCAGAAATGTGTGTGTGTTTTTTTTTTTTAAAGTTTGGCTGCAAACTGCATAATCATAATTAAAAAAATCACTGGGGATGCTTTGAAAATGAAAAAAAGATGACTGGAGTGGGTCTTGCATAAGTTTGAACCAAAATAATTTATGCTTATTATTTTGGGCATTTTAACAACCAATAAACTACCTTACAGAACCAACTAATGCGCCAAAGATTTCCTGCAAAAAAATATTTCCTAGCATCATTCCCTGCTTTGTAATGTGTGACTTTTTGAACTGGTGTTGCACCTTTTCACCAGTGCCCTGTCTTTGTTTTTATGCTGATGCTCTTGTAGTTTGTTTTTTTTGTGACAACATAGAAAAATTACCCATACCTGTTTTTCTAAAGAGGAATATAGGAATTGTGTTTTGCAAAATAACTAGTTAGAACAAAGGTACCACTGAAGACATTTGATCAGTGGTCAAAGGCTGCTGTTTAATTTTGTACTCATTCTCTTCTTCATCACTGGTTGCTTTTCATTTTGACCGCTGCAGTCTTTGCTCTTCCCTAAAATTAAACGTGAATTTTATGGATTTCTGTTCGGTTGACAGCCTGTAGAAAACACGCTGACTCTCAGCATTCTCCTAACATAAACCTGAAGTTTAGAATGTCACTGTTTGCAGGGAACGGTAAGGTGAGCAGCTGTGCAGCAGCAGAGGGCAGCTTCACAGCATTAACTGGACTCCTGGAGGTTGAACCTTTGCACTTTACTTGCATCTCCACCAGTGATGGCACACGGGTGGAAAGAGACGACGCCAGCATGTTCACTGGTAACCTTTTCCTTGTGTCACTCAGCCGTAGCCCAACTTTCAATGCTCGTCCTTTGGGGAACCTTTTTGCCTTTGACCCCCAGTGAGTACATTTGGTGTGACCCCCACGGTTGGCGGCCTCTCGACTGGCACGGTTGGTGAGGCCTCAACAGCTCTGAGCTCCGCGGCTCAGGTGGCCCTTCAGTCGCTGTCTCACGCCATGGTGTCAGCTGAGCAGCAGCTGCAGGTCCTGCAGGATAAACAGCAGCAGCTGCTAAAGCTGCAACAGCAGGTAAACTATGACTGCATTGTGTGGCGCTGGCAAGCGCTAGAAACGAGAAAAGCAGATTTTCCTTTTGTTATCAGCAGAATTTTTATGTGCGCTCCTTACAAAAACTCAATCCTTCAATACATTTTGTGTGGAGAGAATAATTGATATTTCAAAAAAGTCATTTAAAGGTTTAAAAACCAAGAAAACATATCCATACCTTAGGATGCATGTGTGCGCGCGGGTATAGGGCACATTGGGGAATCCTGATCAGAGTTCTGTAGGGTCAATAACGCCTTCTACCTGCAGAAGGCCAAGCTAGAAGCCAAGCTGCATCAGACCACCTCTGCAGCCGCAGCTGTGGCCTCTGGAGTGCCCATACACAACTCTGTGCCTTCCAATGCCTCATCTGCTCCGGGCTTCTTCATTCATCCCTCCGATGTCATCCCGCCCACACCCAAAACCACGCCTCTTTTCATGACTCCTCCCCTCACACCTCCCAACGAGGCCGTGTCGGCAGCCTTCAGTGCCGAGCTGGCGCACCTGTTCCCTGGCTCTATGATGGACACGGGACCGGTCAACCTGTCTGCACACAAGAACACGCACAAGTCCAAACCGGTGAGACTCACACTCCCCTCTATGTTAATTATTACCTGATCATGACGGGGAGGGGGGGGGTCCGAGACCTTTTAAACATTTCCTGGATTATTGTTATAATACAAGCATCCAGGTAAACATGGATTTGACAGAAACAGAGGCTCCTGGATTCTGCTGTGTTTAACCTTTTGACACAATGTTGACATCCTTTTGAGGACTCCTCAACCGTTTACACTATTAACGTAATTTGTAAAGTGGAGAAAAACAGCTCTGTGTTGATATGCAACACTTAACAGCAGCAGAGTTCTAACACAACCAACGTAAATCAGCAGATTGTAAAGGGGAAAAGCGGCTTTAACATAAAAGACATAGGAGCTTTTCTTTGCATCAGATTCTGCTGGTTTATGGTGATCGTGTTAACTGCCCAAGAGTTACGGTAGGTCGAAGAGCGTGTGTAATTTAGGCATCGCTAGGGAAACCTAAATGTAAGCAACGTTCCTGAAACACTATAAACAAATCTAACTGAACGCTTCTTCAAAATTGCTGTGTCCTAATCTCTTGGTGTCGTTTTGTTGGACCCGTCCACATCAAGCATTAACATTTGAGATTAGAGGACAGATTGTTTACCTGCAAGTGGTCCTTCTCTTGTCTTGTTGTTTTTGTTTGTTTAGCAGAAGTCTATTCTGTCTCACTTCCACAGAGTCCCATGGGCAGTGGGCTGGCTCTGGCCATTTCCCAGGCATCTCACTTCCTGCAGCCGCCTCCTCATCAGTCCATCATCATCGAGCGGATGCACTCTGGTAGGTCTTATTGCAATATGTTGTGCAAATGTGCTGTTGTGTATATTTATTTACTTTTTATCAATGGAAGCCAAAAAAGATTTTTTCTAAGCAGTAGATGTCCTGTTTTGGTAAAAAAAAAAATGTTTATGGTTGATTTATTATTAAAGTTTCTTTATGGTAATTGGAGAACTTTTCTTGGCAGGAGCTCGCCGCTTTGTCACGCTGGACTTTGGCCATCCAGTCCTGTTGACAGACGCTCTGATCCCGACCTGCAGCGACCTAGCCTCTTTGTCTATAGACATCTGGACGCTGGGCGAGGAGGTGGACGGCCGCCGGTTGGTGGTGGCGACTGACATCAGTACCCATTCACTCATTCTGCACAACCTGCTGCCGCCACCTGTCTGCAGATTCATGAAGGTCTGCTTCTCTGCAAACTAAAAGAAAACAGCAGCCCAATCCCACCATAACAGCTGACAGGTTTGTTGTTCTTGATCTGTCAGATCACTGTGATTGGCCGCTATGGCAGCACCAACGCGCGGGCTAAGATCCCCCTGGGCTTTTATTACGGCCACACATACATCCTGCCGTGGGAGAGCGAACTGAAGCTCATGCATGATCCTCTGCGGGGAGAAAGTGAAGGTGCCAGTCAGCCCGATGTTGATCAGCATCTGTCCATGATGGTGGCGCTGCAGGAGGACATACAGTGCAGGTTAGACTGACATCATTTTAATTTTGGATCTTTTAAGTCATTCTGATTGTTCACATTTACCTGCACAAGTGGAAAATGGAATTAAATTGACCCGCCTGCTCCAGGTACAATCTGGCCTGTCATCGGCTGGAAACCCTTCTTCAGAACATCGACCTGCCGCCTCTGAACAGTGCCAACAACGCCCAGTATTTCCTGCGAAAGCCAGACAAGGTGGTGGAGGAAGACCAGCGCGTTTTCTCCGCCTATCAGGACTGTATCCAACTGCAGCTACAGCTTAACCTGGCTCACCACGCGGTCCAGCGGCTGCGAGTGTCGCTGGGCGCCAGCCGCAAATCCCTTCTCACCTCAGGCTCCCCTGGGGCTCAGGATCTGGTTCACAACTCTTCCACAGAGCAGCTGAGAACCATCATTCGTTACCTGCTGGATACGCTGCTCAGCCTGCTGCACTCCAACAACGGTGAGGAGACCTGCCGCAGCCACAGTGGTGTTCGTGTGAGTTCTGTCGTGTGGGGCGCAAACACTTGAATTTGCGGTCTGCATGTTTCCAGGGCACTCTGTGCCCTCCGTGCTCCAGAGCACCTTCCACGCCCAGGCCTGTGAAGAGCTTTTCAAGCACCTGTGCATCAGTGGGACGCCCAAGATCCGTCTCCATGCCGGCCTGCTGCTGGTGCAGCTCTGTGGAGGCGAGCATTGGTGGGGCCAGTTCCTCTCTAATGTTCTGCAGGAGCTCTACAACTCAGAACAGCTACTCATTTTTCCTCAGGACAGGTGGGTGGTCTCAGATTCCATGAGTTTTTTTTCCCCCAAGTTACTGGCATGTCTTCCCTGATACTGAGGAGAAATGCAGATGCAAATTTACAGTGAAACATGGAATGCCCCATCTTCTTTCTGTTTGTACCAGATGATGCATGTGTGTTTGACAGAAAAAGCGTGAACGTCGTCCAGAAAGCCACACATAACCAGTTAATAAAAACCCTTTCTAGGAGCTTCAAAGAAAAATAGATAAATAACACTTTCTAAAAATAAAATTAAATTCACTACCACGGGCCATAGTTTGAGGGACCTTTGCTTCAATAGCCTGAACCTCAGGAAGGAAGACCAGGACAGCAGCGTATCAAAATTTACTACAATGTAATCTAGCATAATGTATTATAATAATGATTGTTTCCTTTTCATAAACACAATGCTGGGTCAGTTCATGAAGCCCAAGCCACATCTGTCTTTCCCTGAATTCTTTTCTTCAACTGGCCCCTTCCTCAATCACTCAAAGCCGCGAGAATGACTCTGTAGTTTCTCCTGTTTCTCACTTGCTCTTAATTACCTGTAAATCTAGTTAGCGAGATGAAGTCATAAGAAAAATAAAAGTAGTTAGAGACCATTACTGTAGTATTTCTGTTGTAAGACGCTTGAGTAAATCCACTCTGTACTTTATGATTTAGTCGTGGTCTGAAGATGTTGCAGAAGCTGCCCTCCCCTCACCAGCCTCTATTAGTCATTTGCCTTCATCACACAGAGAACCATTGTTCTGCAGGGCTCGTGACTTTCTGCATTCACTAATCAACACGTCATGTCTGGGATGAAGCACTTATTGATTATATTTAAAAGGTGATATACCGGTATTAGGTCTAATCTAACCTTACAACCTAAACCAAATGACTGCAGTGATTGGTTGACAGGTCTCATCCAAACACAGAAACTTCCTTCATTTCTGTTTCAGCTAAAGAAAACAAAAATCTGAAATGTTTTTGCATATCAAAAAGTTGATTTGATGTTTGAGAAATCCTTACAGTCCTGCAGAACCTGGTGCTTCTGTCTGCAGATTTAAAGCAGGCAGCTTTAAAGCTCTGTGCAGTGCTGCCACCTTTTGGCTGCAAAAATGCATTACAACTAGAATTTAAAAAATCTTTTTATCCATCAAAAAGCTGTGAGTTTCTGCTAGATGTCTTAGGGATGTGATGTTTTTAATGTCTTCTTGGTGGGTCTTTAAACATACTCTGTTCCATCCAGTAATCAAGGTTTTTGGTTCTTTTTTTTAGACATCTTATGGTGGTGTTCTGAGTTTTAACAAACATCTTGGTAAAAGTGAGATTTCTAATGGCGCCTTGAATCAATGTCTGGTCATTGCAGGGTGTTCATGCTCCTGTCCTGCATTGGCCAAAGATCCCTAAGCAACAGCGGAGTGTTGGAGGGCCTGCTGAACTTACTGGACAGCTTGCTGAACCCACTGCAGCAGCCACAGGCGGTGGTCCAGCCCAGGACTGAAGGTGAAATGAGTCCCGGGACAGCCCTTAATAATGTCAAAGAGGGATGTTTTTTAGACTGAAGACTTGCAGAAACCTGAGGTGGGTGTTTGCTTTGCAGGTGTTCTGGACATCCCCATGATTAGCTGGGTGATGATGCTGGTTTCCAGGCTGCTGGATTCTGTGTCCACCATAGAAGATGAGGCCTCAGGCGGCAAGAAGAACCTTGCAGGGAAAGAAAGGGAAAGACCTGGATCAGGTATGTCAGGGTCCGTTTTGTCAAAAGCTGAACTTCAGTTTGGTTGGAGATCTGCAGCTTTGTTTGTTTATTTATTTATTTAAAATTTGGCTTTTGATTGCTGGATTCCTTTAGTAAACTTTCGCTGTTTTACCCATAAAAATCTCAAGTATATATGTTTTTTTCTATATCTTCTAAATTCTTGTTCAATTTTTTATTACTTAATGTAAGGCTATAAATAAATAAACACTGAACTCTGCCAAAATAAATTAATCTTAGGAATTACATTTCAAATTTAGAAAATGGTTCTTTGCAAACAGCAAAAGAAAAGTGCAGAAAATGTTTTACCAAAGCTTATTTTTTCAACAATGACAGAAATCCGATGAATATACTAGGTTTACCTTAGATTAAAGAAAAAGACTAAATTAAAGAATCTACTTGGAGATCCACTTTCGTGGCGTTTTAAGGCCAAAATCATGTTTTCTGTTATAGTTTATTTTAAAAATTCCTTTTCTCTCAGGAGTCCTGCTAAATTAACACTTTTTGTGATGATCCTTGGTTTTGAAATAGAAACTTGGAATAAAAATGAATCAAATTTTATTTTATTTCAATCATTTGAAATTGTAAATTGACCCAAATTTGAACTTTAAATCAAATGTCTTTAGGACTCTGGCAGTAAACTCAGCTGTAAACTGATGAGTTGTGTCTTCACTGAAAACCAGCGGTACCGGTAGTGTTCCTTCTGTTGCATGACGCATTGTTTTTGTCTCTTAGGGAGCCAGTGGAGCTTCATCAATAACAACCTTCAGACCCAAAACCCCACCAGAGCTGCTAAAGGCAGCAGCAGCTTAGATCGCCTCTACTCTCGCAAGATCCGCAAACAGCTCGTCCACCACAAGCAGGTAAATGTGTCTGGTTTATTCTTGGCCTCCTCCGTCCCAATGCTACGTGCTACATACTAAGATGGAAGGTTTTGGTTCTGATATTAATCATCCTGTCTTTATTGCAGCAGTTAAATCTCCTAAAAGTAAAACAGAAAGCTCTGGTCGAGCAGATCGAGAAGGAGAAGATCCAGAGCAACAAGGGCTCCTCTTACAAGCTGCTGGTGGAACAAGCCAAACTCAAACAAGCCACTTCAAAGGTGAGTCTCACGCTTCCTTCTGGAAACCAGAAACCCCTCACGGCGTTTTTGCTGATCTCACAGAGATTTACACAGAAAAAACAAAACAAATGCGTAGCTTGGTTCACTGTTGCCCTTTTTTATAAGCTGTTTAATATTATAACATCATTGGCTGCTGTTGGTGAGCGCTGCCTGAAAAGTTGCATAAAAAAAAGGCAGCATTGGTGGAGAGATTAGAAAATCCTGTCTAAAGCTTTCCAGATCCAGGTAGATTGGAAATGTCTTTGAGTTGTAAAAAGGAGGACATATATAGTTACAGTTTTGTTCTCTGGGAAAGAGCAAAGACGTCTACCGTAATTACTTTCCCATAATACTTTCTGTTTTTTCTGCCACCTCAGCACTTTAAGGACCTGATCCGTCTGCGGCGGACAGCGGAATGGCCTCGCTCCACATTGGATGCAGAGTCCACAACAGCCAAAGAAGCCCCAGAAGTGGAGCCTCTGCCCTTCACCCTGTCCCACGAGCGCTGCATCTCCGTGGTGCAGAAGCTTGCCCTCTTCCTGCTCTCCATGGACTTCACCTGCCATGCCGACCTGCTGCTGTTTGTCTGCAAGGTATCCACAGCGTGAACCTCCTCTCACAGAAGGACTTCTGTAGGATTCCCGGTGACTCTGCTTTCTCTGTGCAGGTTCTGGCTCGGATAGCCAACGCCACCAGACCCACCATCCACCTGTGTGAGGTGGTGTCGGAGCAGCAGCTGGAGCGACTGCTGCTGCTGCTGGTTGGAACAGACTTCAACCGGGGAGACATTTCTTGGGGAGGCGCATGGGCTCAGTACTCCCTCACATGCATGCTGCAGGACATCATGGCAGGTCTGTTTGAGTTTGGTAAAGTTTTACTTTAGAAGCAAAAAACGCCAGTGAAATCTGATGGAATGTTACCGTAAGTAGGCTTTCACATTTAATGTGACTATTGCCAAATTCATGTACGTGCCTGCATTTCTACACATAGTTGTTGAGTTTTCATCAAATCAAACTTTATTCATAGAGCACTTTTCATAATACAGTAGCACAATGGCAGACGATTAACCAGAACAAAATGAAGGGTTGAATGCTATATTGCTGAATGAAAATGCAACTTAAAGGATAATATTTGGCAAACATAAGTAAACAATTAAATAAAGAAATGATCAAAGTTGACCATAAATAAAGTGAAAACAGCGTAATAACAAAAAATATATTTTTGTGTAAAATGCCAGCGCCGGGTATCGAACAAGTGAGCTTCTGCACCAAGGATTCCTCATGTATTTCAATGAAAGCAAAAATCCTGGAATTTTTTGAAAAGTTCAAGGATTTGAAGGACGAAAAGTCATAGCTAACAGTTAAATGGTTAGAATAGGTGAAAAATTCTGGCGGACAAATTTTAAAGGAGTTAAGCTTCAAAGAATTGCGGAAGATACTATAATAAAAAGAAACTGGAAAACAAGATGAATAATCAAATGAATAAGTAGACCTTAATGGAAAAGTAAAAATACTCACAAAATGAATTTACCATAAAAAAAAGTAACGAAAACAAAAGCATTGTTTTTAAATTTTTCTGTATTTTAACTGTGATGTATTTTATATGGTATTCTTACATATTTTAATGTGCTGTTATTTAATGTTTTTCTGTAAAGCACTTTGTAACTGCTGTCATTACTTGCTGACTTAAAAGAAGCTTAAAATCATTCCTGAATTGCATAGGGAACAAATACTGCAATTTTAAAGTGAACATGAGACCCAAAAACCCCTAGAGACCCACACAAACATGTTAGAAACCCCTATTGACCCACGCCAACATGTTAGAAACCCCTATTGACCCACGCCAACATGTTAGAAACCCCTAGAGACCCACGCCAACATGTTAGAAACCCTGTAAACTGTGTTTTAGGGTTCTTGTGCTGCTTTACTCCACGCCTACAGTCCCGCCCACAATTAGGAGGTGAATTTCTGATAAATTGCTGCTGCTCTGCAGACATTCTCGTTTTTCTGGAAAAAATGGCATAATCATAATAAAAGGATCACTGGGAAACACTTTTAGTACAGATCAAAAATGATTGGGGTGAGTCTTTTATTAAAATGGGGAGAAAGTCTGTATTTTAGCTTCCTAGCCATCACAGGGGATGTTGAACTTTGTTGGATATTAGTCAAATCAATTGTTCAATTATTCCCTGTTTTTAAATAAAGAAAAAGAAGAAATAATATTTTGTGCTTTATCTAATAATTTTCTTAAAACAAAGCTGATGTTCACGTTTTCTTTGAACTGTTTGTTTGAGCTCTAGTTGTGCTCATGATTGCACAGAGAGAACTTCCTACCTATTTTGCTGCCAGCATAATTATTACCAAACACAGTCTGATGCTCTGTGAAGTTCCTTCTCATCTTTCTGTGGTTTAAACTTTTGACAACTGGTCCAGTAAAACAGTTGGGAGGTCTGAAATGGAATCAGAATGATTTTTTTTAGTCAAAAACCGTTCTGATGGACAGTCCGCTGACCTTCAGCGTGCTCTTGTTCCAGGGGAGCTGCTGACTCCGAGCTCTCTGGATGCGATAGACGAGGTCGTTGGAGCAGGCGAAGAGGCTGCAGCAGCTTCTTCCTCCTCCTCCTCCTCCGCTGCAGCAGATTCAGACGAGTCGCTGCTGCAGTCGGTCCCGTTGGTGGAGAGCATTGACGAAGCCCTAGTGCCTGATATCATCGCAGGTACAGCAGGGGCCTCCTCAGTTTTCCAAAGTGCGTGGGTAGCCCCGTCCTCCACACCTCATGATATGAATGCATGCCCTGCTTTTTCCTCCTCTGCCGCAGATGCACGTCTAACTGTCTCTCCACAGCTTTTCACGTCTTTTTTATGACGGTAATGAAGTGTAAGATTAGATTGGAGACTGCAGGAGTGTCAGCCTGGCTGGAATGGTGTTAAGTTTTCCAGTAACATGCCTGAGGAGTTTATCTTCTTGTCTGTTATTCCAATGTGCTTACTTGGCAATATTAAAGCTGTTTTCGTTATCCAAAGGTGCTCCACCTCTGTCATCTTTGGAAAAAGATAAAGACATTGACTTTGACTTGCTACAAGACCTGATGGATGTTGATATTGATCCTTTAGATATTGATTTGGAAAAAGATCCTCTCGCTGCCAAAGTCTTTAAGGTATGTTAATGACAAGCTTCTGTGTTCTTCCTCTAGTTGTACAGTTGAATTTTATAAAAAGATGAATTTTTGTATGGGAATCAGTAATTACACAGTACATTTTCAGGCAGTTAGGAAAGAAAAGGTTTGAGGGAAAATATCTTTAAATTAACAAAAAAGTTTAGCAAATAAAAGGTTGGAGGTACCACTGTGACTAGTATAAATGAGAATAAAGCCTAAAACATAATGGAAAAAGCAAGCTTACTGTTTTGCATCAGAGATTTAAATTCAACCCATGAACTTAGCTTTGGGACGTTTGGGTTGATGTTCTTCAGTTTTCCAGGTTTGTGCTGCTTCTGCAATGCAAAAAACATTTGCTTTTTGGAGCTTGACAGAAACGTTTGTTGTTTTTTGATCTTTGCTTATGAGTCCATTGAGTCTTAACAATGACCTGCCAACATCTTTTTATTTTCTTCCTACGAAAAGCCGCTTTTTGTCCGTGATCTTCTTCGATAAACAAGAGCCACATTGCTCGAGTTTGTTTTGTCCAAACTCTGTTTTAATTGTTTTTTAGTAAAGAAAATATGATCAAAATCCAGGAAATTTCCGCTTAAACTGACTTGCTTGGTAGAAACTAGAAAACAATCCTCACTAACTTTATCCTCATTGTTCTTTCAGCCCATAAGCAGCACCTGGTATGACTACTGGGGGGCTGATTATGGCACGTATGGTTACAACCCTTACATCGGAGGTGTTGGGATCCCAGTGTCCAAACCAGCAACGATAACTGAGAAGCCTGGCTCGACCAGTTTATCGGTGTCTGTGTCGCAGGGTGAGGACAGCTTCAGCTTCAGCCTGGTGCTGGTCGTTCAGCGGCCTTTCCCTCCTAAAGTCTTTGCCTCTGTGCCTCTCAGCTCTGGACGCTCGTCTTGAAGTGGGTCTGGAGCAGCAGGCCGAGCTGATGCTCAAAATGATGGCGACCCTGCAGGCGGACTCCATCCTGCAGGCGCTCTCGTCAAGTTCATCCCCAGGTAACCAGAAAACCTTCCAGATGTTTGACCAGATGTTCTAGAACCTGTCCCGTCAACATTTGCAGTCTGATGACCGGGTCTTTTTGCTCTCAGGGAGTCAATCCTCCAACGGAACAGACGACTCTTTGCTTCGAGTACTCCAAGGTGGAGGCTCTCCTCCGGGCAGTGCCCTGATGACCCAGCCCTCTTCCATCCCTATCCTCAGTTCCTGCTTCAACAAGCTCTTCTCCATGCTGCAGGTCCATCAAGTACAGGTTAGCATCCATAGAAACAGCCTGGAAGTGGCCTCCATGTTGTTGCTGTCATTTTTCATATGATGTGCAAAGGGGATCCTTTTAAAATCAACTTAATTAGCCAAAAACCCACCAGCATTTCATTCTGAATCACTTGCTCCTAAACTTTTTAACGCTGGAGCTCCAGTGTTCTTTCAACTACTGTAACTCTTCAGTCACTTACCCATTCCAGCTGATTTAACTGAATCAGATGGCATTATGTTGATTGCTTAAAGGTCGTTACAGTATGTCAAAGAGCGTGTGTTATATTGGTGCTGGCGACATCTCTGGTGTCGAAGGGTTTCAAAGAAGTGTTTGTGTATCTTTTTCCGATTAAAAAACCTGAACTAGTCTATAGGTTGCAAGTTGTGTTTTTATGGCACTAATTCAAAAATGTTCTGATGAACAATCAATAAATAATGCTAATATGTTTTCTCTGCTCTCAGCTGGAGTCGCTGTTGCAGCTTTGGTTGACTCTCAGTCTCAACACGTGTTCCAGCGGCAGTGACGACAGCGGGTCGGACATTTTCCTTTTCAACGCCAGCCGCATACCCACCATTCCACTAAACCAAGGTAGGTTAGAGCTGCAGAGGCTGTTCAGTCATCCAGCTTCATGCTTTCCTCATTCCCGCTACTGTCTGTTCTCAGGCTCCATCAGCAGCTTCCTGTCGGTGCTGGCGTGGTACCCCAACACATCCCTGAGAACCTGGTGTCTGGTGCTGCACTCCCTCACCCTGATGAGCAACATGCCAGCCTGCGGTCAGTGTTCAACTTTTTGCTTTCCATGTGTTTTTATACTTCGTTAAACCTTCTCATTAACGCGGAGATGAACCTCACTGAGCTTGACAAGGAGATGAGAAAAGACCCAAGTTTCTTGATTCAGACATTAAAGAGATGTACTTTACAAGTGATGCTCCATCATTAAGCTTCACTTGAACCTGTGAAGAGCTGTCGTCATGGATGGACAACGACCCAACTGTTTTCCTAATTATTCTTTCTGACTGCACCTTTTAGCAAAACTGTGACCACATTCTCAAAAACTCACCAAGATTTGCACAGACCTAGTACCCGCCATAAATTCATTTTTGACACGAAGAACAACCCCACGGAAAAATGATGACGCCACAAAAAATGACAACATCACAGTTTGCAAAACTATCAAAAGAGTGAATAGAGCTGATATCTCTTATGGGGCTCAGAGAAAATATTTCTAAAGCCACTAACCAAACCAAAACACACGTCAGGGATATCAAAGGGACGTTTTAAAATGAAAATGGGTGAACATTTTATAGTTTGGTCATTGTTACATTTTTTTACAATATGGGAAAAGAAAGCCTTTTTGTGGTCTCCAAAAAGATTCACACACATAGCAACAGGTAAAGTCTACAACCACAACTGAAGTTTTGTTGACCTTTGGACCATACATCTTTCCTTAACCCTTATCCTATTTTGTGGGGGTCCAGATGACCCCACCCTTACATTGACGTGTTCTCCCTACCATGACAAAGGTGGATAAAGGTGGAAAGATTTCATGTAATCCATGGACACCAGTGAAGATCACAAATCATTGCACAAGGGTTAAAAAAATCATTTATATTGCAAATTTAAACTCCTAGGTATTTCAATTATCATTTCCAAATTCCTTCAGCATCAATGGGAAGCCACTTGGTAAGAAATATTGGTTTTTAAGTTTGTTGGTTTGGTAGTGTTCCCCTGTTGCTCACCTTTTTTGTTTACCAGAATATTGTCAACATTTTAAACATTAATCACTGACTCAAGCTGGTCAAAACGAAATGGCATCCAATAAGAACAGATTAGGAATGTGGGCATGGTTGACAAAAAAACTCCACTGCCAAGGAAATCTGAAGATTTACTTTTACCAATTTTTCTAAAAACTGGTAAGACCTGTTTGTCACCTCCAGGTGACCACAACATAAAATAGTTGCTATAGAGATAAAACCAACCGGAAATCTGTCATTTTGAAAAAAAAAATAGCTGTTTTGTCACATGCAGCTCTGACAAGGTGGCAGACTCAGAGGGGGAGCGTGAGGGGCGTGTACCGGCCACTCGTCCAGTGAGGGTGGGTCAAAAGGAGGCGGTGGGGGCTTGTTGTCTTGAATGCACAGCAAAGCACAATCTCAAGTCTATAATAAAACATCAGAACAGACAACAGAACAACAATAAATGAATAATAAATACATTGTAAACGCTTTGAGCTTCTGAAAAAGCGCAGCTAAATCTAATCCATTAGTATAATTATTAACAAAAAAATACAAGAAAAAGGAGTTTCAGAAATCTGTCTTGGCTGCAAAAGGACTCGCTCTCAAGACCCAGACCCCCTTTGGGATGAGTTAACTGACTTAGAAAATGTGTCTGATCTTCCAGCCTCCAACAGCGGCATGAACTCCCAGGAGAGCACAGCTCAGCAGATGGTGTCTGACCCCACGCTGGTTCATGTTTTGGTGCGTTTCCTGTCCGGCGGGAGCACCAACGGGACGAGCCATCAGAGCCCGCATGTGGGACCCACTGCCACCCAGGCCATGCACGAGTGTCTGAGCCGCCTGCAGGTCCACCTGTCCTCCACGTGTCCCCAGATGTTTAGCGAGTTTTTGCTTAAACTCCTGCACATCCTGTCCACTGAGAGGTAGGATTTCACTTTTTGGGAAGAATAAAACTGTTGGCTGTATTAGCACAAGTTATGGGAGCTAAGAGGTGTTCTTGACTCTACAGGGGTCCATTCCAGTCAGGCCTGGGCCCGCTGGATGCTCAGGTGAAGCTGCTGGAGTTTACTTTGGAGCAAAACTTTGAGGTGGTGTCAGTGGCAACCATCTCCTCCGTCATCGAGTCCATCACATTCTTGGTTCACCACTACATCACCTGCTCAGACAAGGTGGTGTCTCGCAGCGGCTCCGACAGCTCTGTGGGAGCCCGGGCGTGCTTTGGGGGTCTTTTTGCCAACATAATACGGCCTGGAGATGCCAAAGCTGTCTGCGGGGAAACCACCCGGGACCAGCTGATGTTTAACCTCCTCAAGCTGGTGAACGTGCTTGTGCAGCTGCCGCTGTCCGGAGACCGAGAGTTCAGCGGCCGGATGCCACCTGTGGGCAGCGGGGCAGCCGAAAGCAGCGTGTCAGATGAGGAGAAGGTCTGCGGCAGCAAAGAAAGCGTGGCTGGAGGCTCTGCGTCCAGTCAGGGTCCTTCTGCAGGTGTGGCAGACCTGGTTTTGGCCAACCAGCAAATCATGAGCCAGATCTTGTCGGCCCTGGGTCAGTGCAACAGCAGCGCCATGGCGATGATCATCGGTGAGACAGATAAAGTTCATTCAGTCTAATTAGTCAGTTTATGATTCCAGCACCTTTTAATTTTGTTATGCAGTGATCTTCACAGCAGCTTTCAACCATGCTATGTTCAACAATTTCCACATGAATAATAATTTAGAGTAAAAACACTTTAATGGTGTCTCTTAAAGGATTGAAGTTTTTGGTAAAAACAGACTAGTGTTTAAATCCACTGAAGCAGGAAAGAATTCAGCTCAATCAACGCAGACAGAGTAGGAACTCAAAAGATAGAGAAGGATTTATATCCCCCACAAATACAAAATCATAAATCCATTTCATCCAATATTTGTATTACCAGGTGCTAGTTTTTGGTTTTCAGAACAGATTTTACGTGTTTTTTTTAACATGTTAAAAGCTTAAAGAAAACAAGCAAAAATTATAAAGACACTGAAATGAATTTCAAAAACATAATCTGTTTTTTTATCTGCCAAATCATTATCCTATGTTACACAGAAAGACCTTAGGTGTTTTACTTAATACATGTTAAATGCAAACAGAGATGAAGTCACCACAGAATTAAAACATCAGATAAAAGTTGTTCCATTTTGTTATTTTCTCTTTTTCTGAAGAAACCTTTTCAAGGAACTCTTTTATTGCTTTTTCAGTCTTTGCTCTCTGCTTTGGATGTTGAACACAAATGAGTTGTTTTCTTCAGCACAGCGGCTAACCACTGTGCTGAAAAAGCCCCACTGTTCCCCCCTTTGGGGGCCTGTAATGTTACAAAGATGGTGCTAATACTCAGTTGATTCAATTTTGTTAATATGTTCAGTAAATACAATTTTAAAAAATGAATTTCACATGATTTACCGCCATGTCTTCAACTCCAGTCCAGGAAGATATTGTCTGACTTGAAGTCTGTGATGACATATAGGTGACATACGGAGCAGCTAATTAGCATGATGGCATCAGTGTGTAACGGCACTGCTGTCTTAGAATCGACGCTTTTTGGAAAACAGCAGCTTTACCCTCCAGTTCTGTCTGGATCCTGTTGAGAATCGTCAATGTCCCGCTGCCTCATCAGCCCAACCTAAACGCTATCCGGACGTGAATTCACAGAAGTGACCAGGGGGTGGGGGTGGGGGGGGGTCTCAAATCTCGTGCTCTTTTCTTTTTTAACCTCGTGCACGGGCAGTAGAGGAGGAGCATTGAAGACAAAAGAAGTTCACCAAAAAGAAGACTAATAAACATGACTAATGTGAAACTAACTTTTACTTCCCACGTGGCGACTAACCCTCTAAATTTTCTTTGCCAAAGAATTTCTGACCCTATTTACAGGTCATGTTTTCTTGTGTTTTTGTGTAATTTTACCACTTTTTGTTATTCATTAATAATGGCAGCTTGTCATCGTTTAATGTCAGATGCTTCAGTAAAAGCGCAGTGCCGAGATAAAGTGGAAATGGAAAAAGAACTCCTCTCACCTAAAAGCTCTCATGTTTCTGCAGGCGCCAGCGGCCTCCACCTAACCAAACATGAGAACTTCCACGGAGGTCTAGACGCCATCTCAGTGGGCGATGGCCTCTTCACCATCCTCACCACCCTCAGCAAGAAGGCCACCTCGGTTCAGGTTATGCTGCAGCCTATCCTAACGTACATGGCCTGTGGGTACATGGGCAGACAGGTGAGCTTCAGTCGGCTTCTGTTTGGTCCCTCTGAACACTGACAGACCAGAACCAAAGTGTTTGTTTGTTTCTAGGGGTCTCTCTCCACCTGCCAGCTCTCCGAGCCTCTCCTGTGGTTTATCCTCCGAGTGCTGGACACCAGCGAAGCTCTGAAGGCCTTCCATGACATGGGTAAGACACGGGATGTCTTTTTCTTTTTCTATTTGGGATGGCCCAGGAGTTTGTGCCTTTTGTTGGGTCGTCTTTTAAACTAAACATCTTTTTTTTTATCAGTGGTTCATCAGGCTAACTTCAACAAACAAGTTATTTCTGTGAAATTACTTTGACCTTAAATACTTATAGAAAGTTTTTTTTCATGAACCACTCAGAGAAAACTGTGTAAAAATACTGAGCATTTTTCTCTCAGGTGGAGTGCAGCTTATCTGCAACAACATGGTGACCAGCACCAGAGCCATTGTGAACACGGCTCGCAGCATGGTGTCCACCATCATGAAGTTTTTGGATTCAGGTCCTGGAAAGACGGCAGATGGAAACCTTAAAGCCCGAGTTATGACTTCCGAACCTGACAACGCAGAAGGACTCCACAACTTTGCTCCTTTAGGTGCTTTGAGTACTTATTTCATTTCTGTGTCAATCAAATGTGATCACTGCTTGAAAGAGAATGTCTTCATCAATCTGCGTCTGTCTTGCAGGGACCATCACATCCAGCAGCCCAACAGCACAGCCAGCAGAGGTGCTCCTCCAGGCCACTCCCCCTCATCGGCGGGCCCGCTCGGCAGCCTGGTCCTACATCTTCCTGCCGGAGGAGGCTTGGTGTGACCTCACCATTCACCTTCCAGCAGCCGTGCTCCTTAAAGAGATCCACATCCAGCCTCACCTGGCTTCCCTCGCCAGTAAGTTCCTCCCTCTTCTGTTTCAGACATGCCAGGTTTTGTTAAGGTTAAGTTCAAGTCTCTAAAAAAGGAAGTGCTTTTTTCTGTCTCCTGACAACCAGCCTGCCCATCATCTGTTTCCGTGGAGATCAGTGCAGATGGGGTCAACATGCTGCCCCTTTCCACGCCCGTCATCACCAGCGGGCTCACCTACATCAAGATCCAGCTGGTGAAAGCTGAGGTCGCATCTGCGGTGTGTCTGCGGCTTCACCGGCCTCGGGATGCCAGTACCCTGGGTCTGTCCCAGATCAAGCTCCTGGGTCTGACGGCGTTCGGAAACACCTCCTCTGCAACAGTGAATAACCCCTTCCTCCCTTCAGAGGACCAGGTCTCCAAAACCAGGTGAAGTTTTCACTTAAAAAAGCGTGTTTGTGAGGGATGCTCTGGTGTTGAGACGGTCTCCTTCTCTGTCGGCAGCATCGGCTGGCTTCGGCTCCTCCACCACTGCCTGACCCATGTCGGTGACCTGGAAGCCATGATGGCCAGCGCTGCCGCCCCCACAGCAAACCTGCTGCAGACCTGCGCCGCCCTGCTCATGTCCCCGTACTGCGGCATGCACTCGCCCAACATCGAGGCGGTGCTGGTCAAAATTGGTCTGCAGTCCACAAGAATTGGGCTGAAACTCATCGACATTCTCTTGAGGAACTGCGCTGCCTCCGGCACAGACCCTGCCAGTGAGTCTCACGCCGCCAAGATTTAATTACAGACACGATGCCCTTCAATCCAGAACGAGTTCGCCAGCACGTACATTTATTCCCTTAAGAGCTTTTTGAATAAAGCTAGGTTGTAAGATACACAACCTTTTTCTTTGTTTATTTTATCCCTTCAGGTTATGGAGGGACTTCTGTCCCTTCTACTCTCCTGCATATCAGCTCGAATAGAAGTAGTTTAAACTTTATCTGCCTATTTAAACTGAACAAAACAAAGAATATCTGTAGAGATCAGAAAAAGGTTTGGATTCCTGGAAGAAAAACCAGAATCAATCATAGAGCTCACTGACTAATGTCTGATCTACATTTTCAATATACTGGTTACAAATCAGCCTAAAGCTGTGCTTAGTATTTTTATTGATAATTGTTAAATCACTCAGATCTTTGGCTTAATTTCTATGTATTAAATTCTGGATTGTAAAGCTGTGCTTGTCTCTGCAGATCTGAACAGTCCTCTCCTGTTTGGGCGTCTCAACGGCCTCTCCTCCGACTCCACTATCGATATTCTGTACCAGCTTGGGACCACGCAGGATGCTGGAACTAAAGACAGGTACCTGAAATCAGCCCGCTGTGTTCTTTGTTTGTTTGGCTCCCTTAAAAACTTAATAAAGGAGAAGAACTAGTCCTCTGTCAAGGTGATATTCCAGACAGCCATGCGCTAGTCGTAAAAAGCATCCTCGTCATTTTTTACTGTCATCAGTGCCGCCTGTTGCATTCTAATTCTGCTGAGGAGAAAGCATCCGGACCTTGAGAAGAAGTGACTGATCAAAGTTCTGAATCTTCCCCCTCCAGGATCCAGGCTCTGCTGCAGTGGGTTAATGACTCCTCCCGTGTTGCAGCTCATAAAATGAGCGGCCCCATGGGATTCGCCAGTCCTGGCTTCACCTCTGGCTCCTCGAGGGAGTATGGCCTCCTCATGCCGTCTCCTTCTCACCTTCACTGTGTGGCGGCCATCTTGTGGCACAGTTACGAGCTGCCGGTGGACTACGACCTGCCTGCGCTGCTCAGCAGGGAGCTCTTTGAGTCAGTTTCCATTCAATAGCAACAAGAGTCCACAGCCCCCCTTTATTTGGCCATGTTGTTTCTGATTCTGCTCCATGTTCTTCTCTCCAGACTGCTGTATAACTGGTCCATGTCTCTGCCATGCAACGTGGTGCTGAAGAAGGCTGTGGACAGCCTGCTGTGTTCCATGTGCCACATCCACCCCAGCTACTTCTCTCTGCTCATGTCCTGGATGGGCATCGTCTCAGGGCCCAGCGCCAGTCACTCTCAGGCCCAGCAGCGCCGCCTCGCCATGACTGACGATGGCAAAAAGCAGCATGATGCTCACGCGAATGCCGCAGGACTAACGGACGACTCCAAACACGCTCTGCCTCCTGTGAATCTGTCGGAGTCACAGTTAACCACCCTGGCAGCCGCGGCCCAGTCTCCAGGAGCAATAGAGCAGTTGCTGGAGTCAGGCCTTCCCTCCCTGCTGGTTCGCAGTCTAGTCCAATTCTGCACGAGTCTCCTGGTCAGCGCTGACCTCCCATTACCCGCCACTCAGATGGAGAGGCGCCACCACCACCACTACTACTCGTCTTCCCAGAGCCGGCCACCTCTGGCGGGAGAGCTTGCCGCCCCGGTGCTGCGTTTCCTCACAGAGGTCGGAAGCAGCCACGCCATGAAGGACTGGCTGGGGGGGCCGGAGGTGAACCCACTGTGGACGGCGCTGCTCTTCCTGCTGTGCCACTCTAGTGCAAGCACTGGCTCCGGAAACAGCGGGCAGCCTCAAAGCGCCGGAGCTGCTGCAGGCCCACCTCCAACACATCCTCACCACTCAGGGTCACGATTCTTGCTGGCGTCCTCTGGGCAGACCGGGGGGCTCACCACACAGCAGAGGACGGCTCTGGAGAACGCAACGGTTGCCTTCTTTCTGCAGTGCATCTCCTGCCACCCAAACAACCAGCGGCTCATGGCGCAGGTCTGCGTTTGCATCTCTACTATTGATAGAAATATGTCCTATATGCCCTGAAATGACTTCATATCCCTAACGTTCCTGACATGTCTGAACTGTTTTAGGCATCAATTGTCAATGGCCTGTACTTTTGTTAAATGATGTATTTCTGTGGAGGTGCTGTTTCTTTATTTTGGGCTGCTTTGTTTGCTGCAGGTTCTCTGTGAGCTCTTCCAGTCTGCTCCTCAGCGAGGCAACGTTCCTGTTTCTGGAAACATCTCAGGTTTCATTCGAAGGCTTTTTCTTCAGCTGATGTTGGAGGACGAGAAGGTCACCGTCTTTCTCCAGTCTCCATGTCCGGTTGGTGTTTTTCCTCCTCTTCACAGATGTGACCACATGGTGGCAGCCCATTGCTGTGCAGAACCCCCATAACCTGAAAATGCTCCACTCACATCCTGATTTTCCGTATTTTACAGCTCAAACTGATTACCATTCATTTTAGAGAGTTGATTTTAAGAGTTTAGGAAAGTAAATTAAGTCATTTCTAATTGACTAAAATGCCTTGCACACCATACAAACTGAGAGGCATTTGAAAACCCATGATGCTGTCGTCAGATCTGTTTATAGTTCTCTTGTTTTTTGTCCAGCTTTACAAAGGACGCATCAACGCCACAAGTCACATGATCCAGCATCCCATGTACGGAGCAGGCCACAAGTACCGCACTCTTCACCAGCCCATCTCCACCAGCTTGGCTGAAGTTCTGGACCGTGTGTCCGGTACGTATCGCTGTAAACGACTTTTGTTCCTCGTTGCACAACAGGGAGCAAAAAGGGAAAAAAATCCACAGAAATGTTCCAATACCTTATAATCAAAGTCATCTTCTTACACTTCCGCCTTATAAGCTGCTGGTCTCTTCATCTCTCCATCCTTCTTTCTGGGTCATCCATTAAAAAGAACTAGAGATTTGGTCACCAATTGTACTGTAAGGTTTCTGTGGGTAGGTTTGTCTTCTTAAAGACCCACTCCAACGAAAATGGTGGTTTAACATGTTCTTGTGGCATTTTTCTGATGATGGAGGACAGAAAGGAAAAAAATATATAAAGAAAGCTTTAAATTGCTCATGGCTAATAGTCCCGCCCACAAACCAGAGGGGAATTTCTAATGAACTCTTTCCGCTCTGCAGAAACTATGTCTTAGAAAACGACACTTGTTCTTGATCTAGGCTAAAAACGACATAATCATAGTTAAAAGACCCGTGGGAACACTTTTAAAACGGATTAAAGATGATCAGACTGGGACTTTTAAATCATCTTAAAGGGTTTTTAGCTTCATCCTATCCGTCTGCAGTAACCCACATTAATCTTCTTTTTTTTTTTTCAAGTATCAAATGCCTCTAGACTCTTCCTTCCACATATGCTTTCCTGACAGTTTCTGGTCTTTGGTGTTTTTCTCCACCTGCTCAGTTAGGTTTTCTATGAAACTACAAGCTCAAATTGATGTCAGGTTCTCACCATCTCCTGCTGTTTTAAATAAACTGAGACCTTTTGTTTGGTTGTTTATGTTTACTGAAAACAGAAATTATGTTTTACTCGTGGAGTTTAAAAAGACAGAAAATGTCAAATATATCTGCATCGACATTTGTGAATTTTTTTATCCCAATAGTGCGACTGTAGCCATTTTCACTATCAATCAGAATCAAACGCTGCTCCTGCAGCCTTTCCTTTAGCTGGAATGTTAGCGTGCACATGCTTACAGTGTTCAACAGGGGGAACCTACTGCATGGTTCCAGCTTTTTATCCCTTTTGGTTGTTTCTATAAACTGTAAACTCTGTTGTGAAGTTAATATCTTCTGACAAGCATCACCACACATGAAGTCCCGGCATATCAGTCATTATGCTCTCACTGCTGTGTTTGAAGACAGAGGCTTTGTTAAAAACTGAGGGATTTTAACAAACTCTGGCCCAAAAGTGACTGTTTTATTGTTGAATGAGAGAGGGCATCTTCCTGCACCTTACATATAATCTACTTTCTGTTCAGACTTTTGAATATAAATTTGAATTTAATTAACTAAATAATAATTTAACTAAATCGAGTTTTTGTGTGATGGCGCATTTTTGGCTCCCCAGGGCTTCCGTAGCGTTAGTTTCTCACAGCAGTATGGACAGCAACAAACAACATCATAGCTCACACGAAATAGCAAGTGACAGCATGGCTACCGGTGAGAGTGGGAAGTTTGTTCCCAAGAAAGGAATAAAATCCTCTGTTGTTTGGAACTGGTATGGGTTTGCTGCCACAGACATGGAGGAAGAAACCCCACGCTGCAACATTTGCCTTTACTGCAATGTAATTGTTACTTGTACCGGTATTCATTTGCGGATTTTTTTGTTCTGAGGCGGGGGGCTTGACCGCGACTCCTACTGCTTCATCATCTTCTCCGTGTAGAAGATGGGGTTTCTTAATTGAATTAAAACCTTAGAGCCCAGATATGAGCTGCATTGTTAATCCTTTAGAAAATGGTGCTACTGTCAAGGTGAATGTTTGTCTCCTTTTAGTCTAGACTACAAAGTGTGACTTAAAAGACAGCTGGGACTTAAGTAAGTAAGTAACCGTTTTATTTTGGACAAGTGAAAATAAATGTAGAATATCAAAATAAGACAAAAATTATATAAGACAAGAAAATTATATAAAACAAAATTATATAAACAACACAAATCTGAAAGGGAGTGAGAAGAAGAAAAATCTTATACTTTGATTCCAAGAGTGTGTTCATTTATTTATTATTCATCCCAGAAATGGGGGTTACATTTGTCTTGAGTTTTATTAAATAAAAGCAAAATTTGCTTTAAGTTGTCTGCCATTTGTACTTATCGCTTTCCTTAAGTAGGAGGGGGGGGGATCGGGAAAAAATCGGAAATCAAATTTAAAAAAAAAATAAAATCTGAGATTTTATTTCTAGACCATATCGCCCGGCCCGAGGTTTGAACCATACATGCAAACTTGTCTTTGGCTACATAGTCCTGAGTATGTAAAGCGTTTGGTACCTCTAAACAGCCTTTTAGCAAACATTTTGTCTTCAATTTTTTATCAACGCCTCTCTTTGTCTTGTCCAGTCCATATACTGACCAGTTCATTTAGCAGCAAAGGAATCCTGAAATATACCAACGCAGCTGCTGTGTTTCACAGTTTTAACTAACTGTTGACTCATTTTAGAGTCCTTAAAAAGACGATTTAGCTGTTTCTCACATCTGTAGATGGTCTCATGATTTTGTCAGAGCTCCACTTTTCTTCTAACCTCATTTACTCAGTTGACATCAGTCTCTTGAAGCCAGCATGTCCTAGGCTCAGCCATGAGAGATGCTGCTTACTGGACCTTCTCTAAACCTGAAGGTCAGCGGCACAGTGCTGATGTTTGGAGCTGCTGTCACCTCTGAGCTCATAGCTGTGTGTGTGATTAATGGTTCACCTCTGAAGACCTTGAAGAAAACTCAGTCGTGTGTCTGAGAGACGCGTCTGCAGCAGACGGAGCTCCTCTCACCCGGCCCACACATTCAAAAAATGTGAACTTGCCCGTTTTTGTTGGTTTTTTCATAATAACCCAACGTTCTCTCAGTCTTATAGTGTTGCATTTCTGCTTTTCATCCTTATAGATACTCCAAGCATTACTGCAAAGCTGATAAACGAGCAGAAAGAGGACAAGGAAAAGAAAAACCACGAGGAGAAAGAGAAGATGAAAACTGACAATGGCTTTCAGGACAACTACAGCGTGGTGGTGGCTTCAGGTGAATAAAGGTGTTTCATAACTGAGAAAGTCCAGGATCTTTAGGTGTTTTTTTCCACTTTGTGTTGGACTTATAATATTTTCATAGCTCCATAGCTCATAACAGAAAAGATTACGGTTATCTAATGTTTGTAGAACTTGAAGAAAGTTGTTTTTGAGTGAGTCTGGATAAAGCCTTTTAAATTTTTGATCTTTTAGTTGTAGGAGAAATGATTAGAATATACTTTTGGAGAACAAAGAATTAATTTATTCCCCCCTAACGGCGTGGCAGGGGGGGCTGCTCTCCTGGTTGGGCTGGAGCTTGCACTCTCAGTCCCCCTTTTTTGGATGTATATTACTTAAAAACTTGACCGTAATGATTGTAAACATCCAGCAATGCTTATGCTGCTTCAAAAGGGGGTTTATTTAAATATACTTCTAGTGTATCAAATGTTTTATAACTCCTTTTATAACAGTAAAATATGTTCAACACAAGAGGCTTTCAGCTCTCATCTGTCTGCTCAGCTGTTGGACAGGACAAGTTGAAAAGTAAATAAAAATAAGTTTAATCTGAAGGATAGAAAACACTAGTTTCAAATGATGCACACCAAAACCATGAAAGTCTGCACAGCTCCATCGGGTGCATTGACGTTTGCAGCAGCCAAAACCAGCAAAGCTTTTCATGATTCCATGTGTCCATCAGGTTTGAAGTCGCAGTCCAAGCGGGCCCTTTCAACCCCTCCAAGACCACCATCCAGGAGGGGTCGCGTTATGAGTGACAAGCTGACGGCTTCTTCTGGTGTGGACCCTTCAGCGAAGACCATCAGTGTCCCTGTCTTCCATCTGTACCATAAGCTTCTTCCAGGTGACACGGAGAGCAAACCCAGGCGTGAAGCTCAGCAGCCAGACTTCAGCACTAAACCTAATCCGTGTCCTGTTCCTGCCTGCAGGTCAGCCCCTCCCACCCGAGATGACCCTGGCTCAGCTGCTGACACTCCTTTATGATCGCAAGCTACCACAGGGATACCAGTCCATCAACCTAACAGTCAAACTGGGTTCCAAAGTCATCTCTGATCCCGGCCTGTCCAAGACGGACTCCTTCAAGAGGCTGCGCACGGAGAAAGGTAGTGAAGCTGTCTATTCGGCAGAGCATCTGGAATATTAATGTTCATTTACGAAGACTTGTGTTACTGGTTCCAAAAAACATGTTGTCACAGAAAGAGTGGATCAACAAACCTCGTGGTGCTTCAGGCGTCTTTAAAATGAGCCTCACATCACCTGGGCAACCAATGAGTGGCTTTTTTATATCCCTTTTTTGCTTTAAAAGCTCATTTAAAATGAAGAAATTTGATGAGTGTTTCTGAACTCAAGATGCCCGATTCCAGTTCCTCTGTTTGTGAGTGCAGCCTTAGTACATCTGCAGTTTTTCACATCTCATTTTAAACAATCTTTAAATTCTTTTATAAAGTTGACCATTTGGAAAGGTCAACTAAAGGTCACCAAGGGTTAAAATTAATATCAAAGAGCTAGGTGTCACGACCACTTCAGCTGTCGGCTCAGTCCAGAGATGCAGCAACTTCCGGTTATATTTAGCTGGCAGATTCTGCAGAGTCATGGGTCGGTATTAGGTCAGTTTCATTTCAAGCGTTTTGATGACGTCTGCTGAACCTGCTGTGACGGGGACATTTTAACTTCTTTATGTTGAGCTTTAACGCTGAAATGAAACTGAAGACAAAACATGAGTTATGAGATGGACAATCCATCAACTGAATTCATCTCAGTTCTGTAATTCAGTCATTTTTATTTTGAAATGAAACATCTGGAATTGAATTGAATGATGAACATGTTAATCTACATGAAAGAAAAGGTTATTTTCCTCCCCAATTAATCTTGTTTTGTTATCGGCTACAATGATGAATCAAATAGTCTAAAGATGAAATCAAGAGACAAGCAAATAAATGAGAAAAATGCAGAGTTAGAATTTTAATTAAAAGACGGTAAATAAAAAATGTAATCTGTTGAATGGCTGGAATGCTGTTTAATGGGAACCCTGTAGAAATGGTTTTAAAGAAGAAAAAGTAGAATTTTTGGATTCCTGTAGGAACCCTTTGTGGGTTTCCATCATTATGTTTTTAGAGCAGCATTTTACTGACTTAAGATTGTGAAGGCATATGTGACCTATTCCGATAAACTGATGCATTTAGTGGGCAGAAATAATTATTTTGTAGAAGAAAAAACGCAGCAGAACAATATGATCCACATGATTAGGGTTCAGCACAGAAGTTCTGATGTTTCCAAGTTGGACTCTGCATGTCTGCAGCTGTGAACTCGCATCTGTCCTGTGTTTGGCTTAAGCGGACCACTGCGAGATGCTGAATAGCTGTGGCGAGGACGAGCCCATGCTGGGGGGCGAGGAATGTGTGGAGGCAGCTACAGACGAGTCGCTGCTGGAGACCAACCCCATCCAGTCTCCGCTGCAGGTTTTCGCCGGCATGGGTGGCCTGGCTTTGATCGCAGAAAGGCTGCCTATGCTCTATCCCGACGTCATCCAGCAGGTCAGTCGCAGGGAAACATTTCATGAGCTCCTTCTGGTAACGATTAAAACCTCTCAAAGGCTGGGATGAAGTCTGATTATTAGGCCTTTTTTAAAAAACAAACAATAAACTTCCTTGTTTTTCACTGTGAAGTCAAAAATACCAGCTGAATTTTAAATGAAGCCAAATGGATTCACAGGTTAGCGCTCCGGTGGTGCCCTCTACCACGCAGGAGAAGCCGAAGGACAGCGACCAGTTCGAATGGGTGACCATCGAGCAATCAGGAGAACTTGTGTATGAGGCCCCAGAGTCCATCGCCGCAGAGCCGCCACCCATCAACAAACAGCAGTCGCAGTCATCGTCGCCGTCCTCGTCCTCCTCAGTGCAGACCATGTCGCCCATCCCAGCACACTCGCTGGCCGCCTTCGGCCTCTTCCTGCGCCTGCCGGGCTACGCCGAGGTGCTGCTGAAGGAGAGAAAGCACGCGCAGTGTTTGCTGCGACTCGTGCTGGGCGTGACCGACGACGGCGAGGGCAGTAAGTCCCCAAACGCTGAGTGTTCTGTGTAATCTGAAGCATGTTCAGTGCACAAGATCTATGTAAAACTTCTGCTTTCTTGTAGGTCACATCCTCCAGTCCCCCTCAGCCAACGTCTTACCCACGCTGCCGTTCCACGTCCTTCGAGCCTTGTTCAGCAGCACCCCTCTGACCACAGACGACGGCGTTCTGCTGCGCCGCATGGCGCTGGAGATCGGAGCAATCCATCTCATTCTGGCCTGTCTGTCAGCTCTGAGCCACCACGCCCCCCGCAACCCCAACGCCAACGCCAGCGTGTCAGAGGTACAAACACACCTACTAGAGGAGGTCTGCCTGAAACGGGCTGACATGAGCACGATGTTAGTCTGATGAGAGCTGCTTTTGGATGGTGTGAGCCCCTCACCATGACAGCTGATGGGCAAATCAAAGCACTTCCTTGAAGTCTCAGTTTCTCCTCAAAAACCTGATTTAGCTGGAACGGCAAACTGTCAGAGAAACCAGGGTCTGAAAGAGTTTGGAAGGTTACTAACTGAATAAAAATCATATTTTTACTATCATTTATGCCAAATAAACAGTTAATGCTTAAATCATCATTTTTATCCGTCTCTACATCAATATTCTCATTTTTAAACCTGACTTTGTGTAGATTCTGAGCTTGTGCGAGGTTCCTCTGGTAGATTTAGGATGTTTTTGACTTTAATTTAGCCAAAGTAAAGTGTGTCCTCAATTGTGCTTCTCACTTTAAACCATTCTGACCCATTTCTGAATTCTTTTTTAGCTAAATGCTTTTGTGAAAATTTTTCAAGTTTCAGTAAAAACTTTTCAAGAGTCTGTCGTCTGATGGAAAAACTTTCTTGTATTGAGATAAGTTATTCAGAGGCTGAGCCAGAACCTTTTGCCCTCTGCTGCGGCTGCTGTCATTGTCCCCGAGTTATTATTCTGCCTTCTGCAACAGCAGATCTTAGGAAACAATCTCAGTCTTTATTTGGAGCTTTTCCAGTCTTTAGGCTCTTTCCATCTCTCACCTGCATCTCTCCAGACAACAAATGACAAGCTCTGAATAAAACAATTTCATTGTATAAAAGCGTCTGAAAGAGGTGATCGTCCTGACTGCAGACAAAAATCCTGACAGTAATGTTTTCTTTCTTCTGTGCTCTCAACACTAAGCTATTCGGGGTTTTATTACCAAACATTAGAGTTAGTAAGATATTGTGTCGACACCATTATGATCATTACCTGATGATGTTACAGGAACAGAGATGTTGATTTCTGCATCAGTCATTAACATATAACTGGATGCATTGCGTGTGACATCACTCATAGAAAATGACTCGCTTCCGGTTCCAACCAAATTAAGTCAATTCAGTCGCCATTTTCCACGATATGTCTGTCGCCACGTTGGAACCAGATGTCCCCAATAAGCCGTGATTGGTCCGCCTGAATCCGAGTTAACATTTCTATGGCAACCACTCTCTCCAATCAGTAGTGAGTGGGCTCAGTAGAATCTATCAAACTTTTGACGCGAGGCCAACTACTTTAATGGAGGCACCTGATTGGTCAGTTTATAGCTTGAATCACTTGCACTTCAGCAAAAATATCGAGACAAAAAATTAGGATTTGCAAGAATAAAAGGTATCGAAGCAAGAACGTTTTTTATGAATACAATGACAGTAATATCTGTTTATTTCTCTAAAGAAGAATATCCCCAGGGGGAGGGGCTGCTAAGTCCAGTTCTCATTTGCCGTCGATGATCAAAGTAGAAAAATGCGATGCTCACACTCCAGCTTCTGTCATCTATACGTTTGATCTAAGTTGATGCCGTTTGTGTTTTGATGTTTGCAGCCTCAGATTTCCAGCTGTCATGGAGCGGGCACCAGTGAGGAGCAGCAACTGTACTGGGCTAAAGGAACTGGGTTTGGTACCGGATCCACAGCCTCGGGCTGGGATGTTGAGCAGGCTCTCACCAAACAGCGGCTGGAGGAGGAACATGTCACCTGTCTTCTCCAGGTAACCCCAGCTGCTGTATCACAAAGGCCTATGTTAATTAAAGACCCGTTTTGATGAAAGTTGGGTTTTTGGTGTTTTTAACACGTTCAAATAGGGCATTTGTGAGTATTTCTTTATTCAAATTGCTGTAAATCTGGAGCAGACACAAAAATGCAGTTTAATTGTAGTTGGGATGTAGAGAAAACGCTGGGCGGGCCACAGACTACGTGCTCCGCTCCATTCAGATGCATCCACTGGAAGACGACTAGATCCATGCACGTCTTTGTTTTCCTCGTCTGAGCTGGAATCTGGATCTAGACTGTACACTGGATAGCTCCAGTAGTGCTCAACATTTCGTTGTACTGCTACTGTTAGTTTGGGCTGTAAGCTAACACAGAACTCTTTGAGGGGGGACCAAGTTGCAACAGTCCCGCCCACAATCCAGGTGAAGTTCTAATGAACTCCTGCAGAAACTCTTAGAAAACAACACTTTTTTTAAGGTTTTGGCTTAAAATGGCATATTAATGATTAAAAGAACTCAGGGAGGAAAATAGATCAAAAGATGAACGGAGTGGGTCCTTAAAAAATAAATCTTGTTGGAGCTTCAGAAAGAGTTTCTCTACATTTAAGTGACTGTTTGCCGCTATGCTTGTAAACCTGCAAACTGTCTCACTGAAGTAAGTCTGTTTAAGGGCACCTGAAAAACAAATGAACAGTGTTTTAGTGAATGATTGTTTTCTGTTGTTTACCAGGTTTTGGCGAGCTACATAAACCCAGCCGGCTCTGGCGGCTGCCCCAGTGCTGACGCCTCGTCTGCAGATGGCAGAGCCCAGAACAGCTCAGCGCTTCCCGCCGTCCTCCAGGAGCTCCTGAGCCAGTCCTGCCTCATCCCAGCCATGTCCTCTTACCTGCGGAACGACTCCGGTAGGTCCCATGCAGGGAAAATCTTTTAGAAATGCTCTGAAGCTGCATGTTTCGGAGGGATACCAATGGTCACGCATCATCATAGGAAACGGCTTTAAGTGTTGGGTTATAAAAAGCAGGATGGATCACCTGTCAAACTGCACTGAACAGCCAATAAGAGAGCAGGTATGCATGGAAACAAAAGTGCGAGCTTGACAACATTTTCCCCTCTGTACAAAGTTGCTGCGGCAGCCTCGGCAAAGCTGCCTCAGCCGGGCTGAAGCAGCAGAAAGAAGTGGCTGTGACCGCTGGCTCCAGAGTCCAAACAACACAGCAGCTTCTGAACAGAGGGGCTTAGAAAGGAACAGCTCGTTGGCCTTGATGCTCCGTTCCTCACAGAAAAAGAAGAAAAGCAGAGAGAGGGGTGTTGGAGGGCAGTGATGAAGAACAACAGCCAGCGGGGAGCTTAAGTCCTGTTCTTTGGCTGTGGCTTTCTGTCCCCTCAGAGATATGAAAGTTTCCAGGCGGAAGGAGCAGCCAGGAAAACATTGTCTCTTTTGCTCCACTTCATGACTTATTTTGCCAAATTTTCAGAGATTCAGAGGGACTTAAGTGCTCAATAATGAAACAAAATCATACATTTATTCACAAGAATGGGGAAAATGGGAGCATTTCTAGAAAAATGTCTCTGTCTGCATGTAGACCTGTCCTCAGGCAAGAATTTAACCCACTTTGCCCCTGAATGTCTACATGCTTCAGAGGTTTACTAATGCAATCAGGATTCAATATAAACCCTGGACCCACAGCCTTAGTTTCACAGACTTTGTTTAACATACTTTCGTATAGTAAGTTCTGGGGCGATTTTCCAGCCATACACGAACATCGAGCAAATTCAACAATGGACTTTTACAACTGTTCAATTGTTGTCTGCAAATTAAAATGTAGTCTTTTCTGAGATGGACAGTATAATCCTTCTAGGCCTATATGGTTTTGTCCTCTGATCAGCATCAAACGATGCAGGTGTTTATGCTGATACTCCCGGCGGTCACAGGGGACAGCGGGATGTTAAAAACAACAGATGCTGATCAGGGAAATGGCTCACAGTTTCACAGTGACGTGGCTCATTTTTCCCCTCTGCTGTCTCAGTTGATGCTTCTGCTCCAACACATGCATGTTGTGGTGAGAACGTATCTCTGCTTGGAGGGAAATGCAGGTGACCACGGCGACGTTGCCCCCAAAAATGAGCATCCCTTTGCTGCAGCGTTCCCCTGACTTGATTCTGAGAGAAGAGGACTGACTCCCAGCTCTTCCTTCTTCTTCAAAAAGAGCTTCTGCTCTGACGGGGCAGGAAGGGATGAACCCCTACAGCAAATCTGGACTCTTTGAAGAACAGGAAAAGTAGAACTGAGGAAAGTTGTCGGATAGAATCTCGTTTGTTCTGCAGAAATGTCTCTGAGGTCAGATGGATGTTTCTGTGAACCTTTGTCTTAAGAGACACCTTCAACCCCCCCCCAACCTGCCATCAGTCAGTGATGTGTACTCTTAAAACCTCCCTGTTGCACGTGCTTACAGCATCTGCCCCATCACATTTGCGTTTCATGTTTTTGTATTGCAGCCACAGTTCTGGGAGTTTTTCTGATACGGGATAGTGGTGCTGTAGTCATCTTAAGACAGCAGGTGGAGCTGCAGCTTTATGCTCTTTGTCTAGCTCCCAGGACTGAAACCAGACTTGGACTCCAAATCTTGTCTTTTTTTGGGTTTTTTTTAAGATGTACACATTCTTATTGTTTTAAATGAAGTTTGTCAGATGTTTGACGTGGTACAGCTCAGAGCTGGAGGGCTTTCCCTCACATTCGGGTAATTCCCTGTGCCTCTCAGTCGGGGCCAAGAGTGATCCCAGAGCTGCCTGCAGAGCCTGGAAGGTGGCATCAGATCAGCCACCTGCTGTCATCAGAACGGCTTTCACCGCTGAACTGAAACGGATGCAGGTTTTTAGGTGTTGGTGTTCAAGATGATAGACAGAGATTTAACAGAGATGAAAGCAGATGGTCCCGAAAACAACAAGAGGAAAAGAGGGGGTTCAAATTTAACAGCTCGACTTTTTTAAAGCTCAAACTTGTGCATTATTAGGGGTGTGTTTCTTTGATTGACAGGTGGGTGGACCTATGAGGGAGCTTTGCTATGTGCTCACTTTCTCGCACCGTTGTCCATTTTTGGAAGTGAGTAATCTCAGCGCACACTTCATTTTCAGCGTTCATGATCCCATGGTTGACGTCAGACCATGGAATCATGAGCGGTGTGTGTTGTTGGGACAGGTGACCTTCACAGCAGGAGACTTGTTTCCCTGCAGGAGCAGCTGGTGGAGCTGTCACAAGATCGCTTAATGAGCAGTTTGACATCTAAATGAGTTTAGGAGACATAAAAGATGAAGAACTAGAGAAAAAGTATAAAGCTTGTTCTTGCATAATTCCAGCTGTGAGACGAGCTCATGTGGATGAATTAGGACGGACAAGGAAAATAAAGATTTGGTTTAGGTTTTTTTTGGAGCTCTTCTTTGCAATATTCCAATATTATGTCCCATTGGAAATGAATAAAAGACTTTTGGGTTCAATCTTAATGCCGTGAATTATGAAAATGAGTTTTGTTGGGAGTTGCAGCAGCTTTGAACTTAGTCCATTGACTTTTTCAGCAACCTGTTCCGGCTGAAGTGACACGGTAATGAAAGCTCAGCGTGGCTCGGAGCATCAGCCACCGTTTCTCTTACCTGCATGGCTTTAGTTTGGTTTGTTGAGCGACGGCGGGCACTTTCTGCCCCAAGAGGTGTGTGGATTTTTAGCCCGAGTGTTTGTGTTCTCCATTTTTCATTGTGCTGCTGCTTATCAGCCGGGAAGCAGGTGGAGCTGAGCGCCTGCATCCTGTGTGCGCCCCACACCGCCGCCCGCTTTGCCGTGCAGGAGTATCTCTTTTGTGTGCACTGATGGTCTCATAATTAAATAACAGCAGATAAAAGGCATTGCAAGCGGCTGTAATTGCTCCTCATTATCTGGTGAATGCCTCTGACACACACTCGAATGCCTGTGTGTGTGTGTGTGTGTGTGTGTGTGTGTGTGTGTGTGTGTGTGTGTGTGTGTGTGTGTGTGTGTGTGTGTGTGTGTGGGTGAAACTTTGTAAGTTCAGAGCCCTTTGTTATTTTTGTGTCACTACACTGTCTGTTGAATCAGAGCCTTTATGATGGAGCAGTCTCCTTTAAGACTGTTTTACCAGCTGGGGTGACGGGTTTATAACAGACTGATGTCGAGAGCATCAACCAGAAAACGACATGTTTGTTTATGGCACTGAGTGTAGATCCAAGACTTGATCTTCCTGCAAAGACTTATTTGGTTATTTGAGTAAAACAACTTCTTGTCTGGTTTAACTATGGACACAATTACCATTTAAAGACAAATCAGTCAAATTTATGTTTTTTTCAACAAACTTTCTCTAAATGTTTAGCGTTCTCATTGCAGGAGTTGGATGAGTGTTTCTGAAACTCACCCGCTTGTTCTTCTCTTTTGGGAATCGGCGTCTTTGATGATTCTTCTTCTCTCTTTGTTTGAGTTAGCAGATTACTAAATCAGTGATTTTGGAGCTTTCCCTCATTAGATGCCTGTGAGTTTGTTTCCCCTGAAGGACATTTTGGTCCACATCAGAGTCTGATCCAAGCTGCTCTGATTCAGAAGCCATTTTCACCAGGTTGAAAACTGTTCACACAAATTCAATGGAAACTAAAGTGCAGCGTGGCTTTACATGACAGCTGCCTCATTTTGATGAACGGCTTGTTTCACTCTTCCTCGTTGCAAGTCACGCAGCACTTGATTCATCATCTTTTTGTGTCTCCAGACGTTACACAAGTGAAATAGAGCTAAAAAGAAAAGCTTCTTTATGGAAATGTACACATTCAGAATTGACTCTAACACAGTAAAGACTTGGTGTCACATCTGTGAAAAGAATACATTTAAAAATCTCATATTGGTAATTGTATCGACCAACGCCTGTTTAAAAATATTGTCATGTCACATAACAGTAAAAAATATTTTCAATATTTCTAGTAGGCCTGCACAATATACCGCAAATTTATCGTTATCGCAATATCCAGCTCTGCAATATGCATATCGCAAAAGACAGCGAAAATCGCAATATATTTAACCTTAAATGTGTTAAAACAACCTTATGGCAGCTTGAAGCATTTAACAAATCGAATAAATCCCTTTATACATTTGACCAGTCCGATGGACGCCTTAACATTGTTGACCAATTGGATGGAGGCCTATTATGTGAGATGTTTGTCTCCTATGTCGATGAGGGTCCTTTGGAGTATAATTTCTCAACTGTTGCAATGAAACGGGAATGATGTTTTTGGTTATTTTGTTATTTGTTTATTTACCGCAAATTATACAGTTATCGCAATATTAATCTCTAATATCGCATATCGCGAGTTTTCCTCATATCGTGCAGCCCTAATTTCTAGTATTTTCCATCCCTACTCTAAATATTCATCTGCACTGTTGGACGGATTTATGTCTTAGTCAAACACCGCCATACAGGGGGTTGACTCGTATCGGTGCTGCAGGTGTCTGGGCCCGTAGAGGGTCGTACACGGGCGTGGCCACATCTTCAGGGCCACGCGGGTGTGGATTCCAGTTCCCTTGAGAACCCACCTCAAAAGATGTCATGAAAATATAACGTACGATTGTCGTGTGAAGTAACGCATTTATGACTGGTGATGCTGTTGTACGGAGCCCTTCTTTTGTAATGTGTGAGTAATGCGTGGAAATTCGTGCACATAGGGTGTGCAGGCGAGTGCCCATAGGAAGGCCACACACTCTACACTCTGTTGTCTAAAATTGTCAGCCAGGCTGCACGCAAGGATCACACAACGGCCGTGGAAGGAGGATTGACTCATCCCTGGTATACTTTGTTTACGGGCTCCTCGCAGAGTGCGCAAGATTTCAGGGGGGTAGGAAGAAAATCAATATCCGTAGGACGTGCCTGCGTTTTACCTACTTCAATCTTACTTGCACTTACGTGTTGTCTAAGTGACAACATGACCTTTCATCAGCAGCATGCATGTATGTAGAAAAAAAACGTGGGGAAACATTTTCACTTTGCGGGCTCACCCAGAGGTTAACAATCTTAATATTTCGTGTAGGCCACCTGCATGACCTATTCTTCACTCGCAGGTGCCCATATCCACCCGTAAGGACAGTGGTGACTAAGACATTAATTTATGGAGAACCAAGGATTAATACCCCTTGTGCTATCTTAGATGAATCCACCCTTACATTGACGTGTTCTCCCTACCATGACAAAGGTGGATGAAGGTGGAAAGATTTCATGTAATCCATGGACACCAGTGAAGATCACAAATCATTGAAGATAAAGGTTCAGCGCACTGTCTAGTGGGTCTAGATGACCCAACTCCCAACGTTAAAGTGCCTAAAATAGCAGAAGGGTTACTAATACTTCCCTTAACTTCCAGTTCTTAAGCTTTTAAAGCTCTTAGCAGATGGTAATCATGACATTTAGCTATAGAATTACATTCTTTCCCTCCACCTTATCCCTTTTAACTTCTTCATCAGAACAAACTGTTGCAAATATTAGAAGCCTTGATGTCTGTAAAAAAGCTGTCCTACGTCAAGTCAACTGTTCTACATTACAGCCCCATGATCTCACCTGACGCACACCCCCTTACTGAAACAGCTACACAGATTATCTTTCTGGCTGCATCCCGGTCCGTTCCCATGACGAGATGGAACACTCAGTTTCAACAGCAGCAATCCCCGTCCTGCGTGTGCTTAACTTTCCTCCCATTCTCCTCGCTGGAGCACAAAACACAGTGCGATAGATCGCCAAGTCTCCAGTGTTCAGAAGATGCTCATGTTCAGTCTCACACCACTGTCTTCATCGGCTGTTGCCTAGCAACCAGTGATAATTTTCCTCTGCAAGTACGCTCTGCTTTACTTCATTTCTCATTTTTTTCTTTCTTATACAAATTTAATTTTTTTTAACTTATTGCTAGAAACTGTACAAAAATGTGAATTAACTAGTTTCTAAACTATTATATTTTTATAGTTGTTAATTGCATATTCAGCCTTTTTTCAGAGACTGCAAGCAAATTGCATTAACTATTGCTTAGCAATTATGCTAACATTCAAGCTAGCATGAAAACTGTTCTCACAAATATGGTTTAATTTAAACAGAGGCCAGTCAGTTGATTTTAAGTAGATGTTTACTCTCTTTTTTTTATATAGTGCTTCTTTTTCTCCTTGAACTCTTGATGCAGGTGTGATCTATTTATGAGTGATAACTGAAGCCCACCTTCAACACTCCAGGCTCAAAAACATCTCTTAGTAACTGATTCAGATTCAATCTTCTTCCCAAAACTAAGAAAATGTTCTTTTTATTTCTCTGACGGGCAGGCAGGCGCTTACCTCCTCTCACTTCTTTCCAACAGTTTCTGAGCTTTGCCGCCCAGTCAGCCCAGTGAGCCTCTCCACATTAATCATCTGTTTCTCGGCAAAGCCTTCTGGGATACATTACCTTTTCCCGCCAACCCCATCACCACGGACTAAGCCACTAATGAGAGCTCAAACCTTTGAATGTCACCACAGCTCTCAATTACCCAAAGAGAAAGCCCACGTCCCATGTTTTGTTGCTCTCTTAAAGAAGACCACATTTCTTTAGTTTAGTTGATAATGGCACCACCATGTCTTAGAACCTACCTCGCATCAAACTGCAAGGATTTCCGGTTATTCTAAACTTTAGTCGGTGTAGCCAGTCAGCTCCTGTGCTACATCACTGTTATTTAGTGGAAGATGCTGCGGTGTAGTTAGAAGTTGAATGGCCCGTTGGGGATTTGCTTGTAATTTTTCTCCACTTGGCATTCAGTCAAGACCATTTACACCAAAAAAACCTCTACAAAGGGACTAGAAAAAAGTCCAAAATGCCTCCATTTTTTTAAGGCTGAATGGATGTACCTTTGATATCCATCCCCATTTCGTTTGTAATTATTCACCTGAATCAATCTCTGTGTCACATGAGGTTTAGCTCTGCTTCCAATCTGCCTGAGAACCATTGGTATCTTAAGATTTAAGCCCCACACATTTTTATTTAAATCACCTCTGTGACGTTTCTTACTGGTGAGTATTCCTGAGCGTATTGCCCTTCCCTGATCTTAATGATAAATCTTAACCTTTCTTTTTTGGGTTAAAGTCTTTTTTTTTGGTACTCAAAGATATATCACATTTAGACATAGTTCAAATATTTATTTAAAAAGGCATTTTTAATACATAGATTAGAACTCCTGTTACTGCTCTGAAATGAACGAGGATAAATGAAGGCAGAAAATCCTCAAACACCCTTCACAAACTTCAAATGATGGATAGAATTGCAGAAAAACCACTGAACCCTTCTCTTTTCCCAATAAAATTAGCTAAATTATGTAATTGCAGGTTGGTTTTTGCTGATGTAAAAATAACTCAATACTTGTGTTTTTTGATTCTAAAGGTTGCTTATAGAATTTGCAGAAATGTAACATTTTTATTGAAGACTCAGTGGTTTTGCGATGAACCAGTTTGAAGGTGATCGTGGGTTGTAGCCACGTTTCTCTGAAGTCTCAGGTTTTGTAACCTTTCTGGCCAACATTGTCCTCAAAGCAGCATAGTCTGTGCTCGGTTCAGTTCTGAATTTGCTTCTTCTGTCCTTGGATGGCCACGACTGGATCCCCAACTTCACCATAAAGTCCAAGTCTAAGGAAATGCACAGTTAAATGGAATCCATATATTTCCCTTTAGTCCAGCTGTCGATAGACTTTCTATCAAAGGAAAGTTTGTATTTCCAGTCAGTCCTTTTGGAGGCTTGTGTTCTTTCATTTGGGCTCCTCTCAGCCTGATTTCAGCTGAGGACTGTTCTCGTGTCTTCCAGCCGTTCGTTATCTCCACAGCCCATAGCTGGGATTTGGCAGCATGGCTCCTTCTCCTTCACCCTCAGCCACTCTGGCCATTCTACCAGTCTTTTGTTTCCAGTCAAGGTTCATGTCGGGCTGCATTCTCTGCCAGCTCTTTGTTCGTCTTTGCAGACACCTGCACTCTGCTGCTCACGCTCCTGCTCCTACCAGACGTCGCACCTGACAACTAGTTTTCTTGGCCTCACCTCTTCACAGCGTGGTATATATGTAAACAAACACGATCACAAAAAGGTTCAGGAACGTTCCGATGATGCCCAACAGGGCTAAGATGGACTCCTCTTGCTCCTCCTTGACCTCCAGAGCCCGCACGTCATCAAGAGTGACGACAGTGGTGCCCATGGTCCTGGTGCTCAACTAACCTGGCAAAGGGACATTCATCTGGAGAAATGGAGACACTTGGTTAGACGGAGGTCATCTACATGGTGTAACTGAAACTCCATCCCCGGATAGAGCTGCGTCATGCTGAAATTTCCCTCATCAGAGCCGAAGCTCGCTGCACTTATGAACAAAGTAAACAGTTCTGAAGCCCCTCCTAAATTAGTTTCTGTGTTTGAGTTCCTTAACAGCTGATGGTGGCCCAAGCAGTGAAACGGTTAAAACGGCACAGTGACGCTTGGTGGCGTTCACTCACGTCATTTAAAGCACACTTCACCCTTTTACCCGTTATAATTAACATTCCTTGTTTCTCCAGCTCACATTTTCACAGCTGTCGCCCTCAACATCGTTCCAACCTTTCCTGTAAATGCAGCCAATGTGTTCCCCTTACACCTTCATGTCTTCTGTAACGCCAGGGACACGAGGACAATGAAAGAAAAGGGAAAGAGCCTTACCCAGTGGCTTTTTGGGTGCACATCATCATCCAGCATGCTTCTGAAGTCCTTCCACAAGAAATGTGGCTTTAAAAATCGTGCTGCATATGGAGCTGGAGGCTAGGAAGAGGGTGCACTCTGGGACAGAGTCGCATTCCCTCAGCAACAGAAGGGGTGAAAGGGAGAGGAAGCCTCAAGCCTCACGTCACTTCTTCAGCCTTCGCGTCAAAAGCAACACCTGTAAAGTTCAGGACCCCCCGCCTCCTCCAGCTTCCCCTTACATTAAGTTCCAGCACTTGAGTCCAAAGAGTCAGTCCTTAACAGCAAAGCTGTGTTCCTGCTGCTCAGACACTCAGCCTGTTACTGAGGAGAAAGCCTCTCCTCATTGGCTCTGTCTTACCTCCCCACCATTCCTTCAGTCCTTTTACCTCCGCATCTTTTTTAGAAAAAAATGTTCCTTTTCTTCTGCTCTGTCTAAACTCCTCTGCTCATCTTCACCAGCTCCCTCCACAGCGTCTCTGTGCCACCTCCTCGTTCCTCAGCACACACTCGCTTGTTTTGCCTCCTTTGAGGATCAGCAGGAGTTGAACATTTCAGAAAGCCTCCTACCCATCACCGAAGCCCACATGCCAACAGTGAGCGTGTTTGAGTCTGCAGGCGTTCGGTGACAGCCAGCCTCCTCTGAGAGGTGGGGGGGGTGGGGGTTGAGAACAGGCAGCTCCCAAATTAGGAGAGTGTGACAGGTGATATTCCAGAGAAACCATAAGCCACGAAAAATCCCACGAACCAGAGCCAAAGGAAGCCTGCGTCTTCCACCAGCCTCAGCAGCGAGTCACCGGGGAGCACCGTGCATTGCATAACCAAGCAGAATGATGTTGGGAGAGGGAGGACGGGTCCTGATGGCCGTGGCAATGAAGGAACAGGAGTGCGAGAGGGAGAGGGAGGGGGTGAGACAGGGGAGGGAGGGGGAGATGATATCGCTCACGCTTACAGTTGTCTCCTCCTCTCCTGCCGCTCTGGGGGCTGCTGGAGCGCACTGCTCCCACCTAAACAAAAGGCAAATGCAAAAAGCTAGGAAAGAAATCCAGAGGAGGCGAGTGCATCCCCATCAGTGGAAGCCACCATAAGCTGCTGCTGCTCCTGCAGACCAGGGAAGAGGGGAGGAGGAAGAGGGTGAGGAGGAGGGGGCCACCGCTAGAGGCAACAGTGGAATTGAGGATGGATGTGACAGTGGGAAGGAAAAAGAGGACGTCCCTGAGAAGATTGGGGGGGGGGGGGGGGCTCTGTACAGAAACCTATGCATTTCTTTCTGCGTGGCTGAGAAAGACCAGGAAAGTGATGCTCTAGTTCAGCCTCTTTCTTCACTCTTATCTTTGCACATGTCAGAGGGGAGACATCCTGCTAGGCGTTGTTTCCCCCTCAAACCTGTTCTAAAAGGTTTTGAGTTAACGAGACTCAAAACGTCAACTGTTCTCTGGATGCTTTATTCAGTCTCCTACTTGGATTGTACTTCTAAATGTGTTTCATAGAGCAGCACATGCAGTCGGCTCAGTTCTCGTTGTCCTTTGACTCTTAATCTATAGAAACTCTGACCCATTTATCCTTAAAAATAAAATTGTGTATTTTACCACTTTGACAAAGTTTTTTTTTGATTTAGCCTATTTTACAGTAGATCAAACGATGGTTTGAGTGGGACTTGAACTGAATCACAAGGGTTATGAGTGACATAACCCTTGTGCTATCTTAGATGACCCCACCCTTACATTGACGTGTTCTCTCTACCATGACAAAGGTGGATAAAGGTGGAAAGATTTCATGTTATCCATGGGCACCAGTGAAGATCACAAATCATTGAAGAAAAAAGGTTCAGTACACTGTCTAGTGGGTCTAGATGACCCAACTCCCAATGTTAAAGTGCCTAGGATAGCACAAGAGTTAAGCCTTTTTGGGGTTTCCCTTCTGAATCTCCAGCAGACCTGGCTGGGTCTTCTTCTTCGCCTATTCATTTGGTTTTAGGTGATCTTTTTTACCTTTGATGCCCCCAAACAGTTTTCGGTTGTACCTTGGTGATGTTTTCTGGCACTTTGGTTTGCTTTTTTTATTGTGCTATCAAATCAAACCAAGAAGTGAACGTGTTTGGGAATAAAAGAGCAAAATCCAGTAACTGAGCTTTGATGGGTGTCTGAATAGGAAGCTTGCTAAAAATAGCAATAGAGTTTGATCTTCCTGATCTTGTGTAGATTATATACACCTGCATTGTTGCAAAGAGATTTCCAGATTTCCTGCTTAATTTTTGGGGCAATAAACCTATAAGAAAAACTTGATATTGAGGCTGTCCTGTCTAGAAAAAATGCTAAAAACACCAAAAACACAATTTTCATTGGCGTGGATCTTTAGGCATAACAGCTTTTATGAAATTTGTGTAGTTAAAAAAAAGCTATCTGTACGAGGCAGCTTTGATCAGGTGGAAGTTGTCTTGTTGGTCTAAGGTGTCTAACATTAAAAATGACTAAAGAAATCGTCCACTTGTTTTTTGCTCTTAAGAAAGGGTCAAGCTTTAATTTGCATGCCATACGCAGTTTGAAAACGCATAATGAACTATTTTTTCAATTAACTAGAGATTATTTAGGTTAATGAATGTTTTAGTGTAGCAAATCTTCTTTGTGTCAAAGTCTCAAAATATGAGGAAACTCCAGTTTGGGTCGGGAAATGTTTGGTAAAAAAGAAAAGTTATTGTGATGCCATTCTGCTTCTGTTATTATTGGAGAGCAGCACTCCTCCGGGAGAAACTTTAATCTGACCCAGTACACATAATGCACTTTAGAACCACAGTTTATATAAAAAAAAACAAAATAAAATTCTATCTGCACCGAAATGGAACGGCTGCTCTAAAATGACAAAGTGCTGGAGGCGACGTCTTTCTGGTGCCTCAAAGTCGTGTCGCTTCGATGCACATTATCTGTCCACTGAGGCAAGCTGTGTGTTGGCGGAGACATGTCTCAGTCTGACGGTTCCCTCCTCTCTGTTGTGCTCGTTTGGCCCAGAGGGGTCAGGAAGACCCGCCGCTGTCCAGCCGTGAACCTGACTCACAGTTATTCGCCACCCACTCTGTGTGACCTGCGTGCTCGGAGGCTTCTTGGCTCTGAGAGTCCATCCAGCATCCCTCCATGCAGGAGGCCCCCACACATCAACTTCACCGCTCACAGCAGTCTTCTGCTCCCACCTGCAGAGAGGTAGTTGTGGAGCGCGGGGCATGTTAACTTGATAGCTTTAATAAAGCAGCATTGTGTCATGAAAGGACCTCCAGCAACATCCAGGCCTTTTTTTTTGACCACTCTGGGCAGAGAAGCTGCTGGCAGACAGCAGCTCTGACAGTTTTCCAGCCAACAGTCGCCTGGTTGCACACCTTGCAGTGTGGTTTTCAGAAGCTGCTTTAACTCTTTGCAACACAAACTTCTTATGGTTGTGCAGAAGTGGCTGTTTTGTTGGATATCAGACATTTCTAAAGACTGAGCCCCTGTGATGGCCTTTTGGGCAGCTTTTTGAACGAATTTCCATTATGGAAGACCCCCACCCTCCACTGCAGCACAGCCCATTAAGGCCAATTAACAACCTTGTTCCTGCAAGGCTCTGTCTCTGCTGACCTCGTTAAAATGGAGCTGAGGTCTCAGGAGCTGGAAGATTTGATTCTGTGCTGAGGGCCTTCATATAGTTTTTATGGAGTTTCTATAAGTAGCTGAATTTTTGGTTCTGGACGTCTCAGTCCTGCAGGAACAAGGGTGAACTGTGTGTTTCTCAGTGAGTTTCAGTCCACATGTGTTCAAAACGTAGGGGCCCCCGTCACCCCTTACAGTGAAATACCAATCATCAATCAGTCTGTCACCCATAATTACACGATTCCTTCATCCACACGGAAAGAACAGGCAGGAAATTGGATGAAAATGGAAGCAGGTCACCAGTAGATAACAGGATTTGGGGGATAATTAAAACCTCTTCTTGACATTTGACAGTTTGGATTTTTCTGCACATGATGGTTTTTTCTTTGTTCAGGTCAAAAAGGGGGGGTTCACACTGTAGAATTCACTAAATGGAATGGTTATTGGTTTACAAGGAAAGAAAACACCAAGTCTGATTGAAAACATAGATATAGGTGCAGCGATTTCTTTGCTAAAGCTGAGTGTAATTTGATGGATGGTATGGTGGGTCACAGATCACAGACAGGATGCTTCAATGGTTGGTGTCTGGTTCCATGGGTTTGCATGGAAGCTGCTCCCAGTCAGCTCAGCACAACACAGTCAAATCCTCCCTGATGCTCCTCAGTGAGTTCATGTTGAACACTGTAAAGGAGGCGACACACGAGAGAGCTCTGCTGGTTCTGTAAAGGGCTTGAATTTGTTGATCTTTACAAATCTCACTTCCAGTTGTGTTTTCTTCTGTCTAAACCTCTGACGGTGGAAGCTATAGATGAAGAGACTCCCCAGATCTGCAGCTCAGTGAGACAGACCAAAGCTCAGAGCTCTCTGATGTTTCCTGGGAGACGCAGCTGAGGGTTTGGCTGTCTTTGTCCGGCTTTACAGTTTCCCTCAAACAGGCTGCTGCGCCTGCAAGACACTGAATACTGACCATGCGTTTTGTCCCACCATGACAGAGGAACACAGGAAAACAGAAAGAGTTCCTCTTCCTCTGCTAGTGGAGCTCAAGTAACGACACAAGCTGGTGAAAAAGTTAGAAGGGGTAAAAGATGAAGGGAAAAGGCCACATTTTAACTGGTTCTTGTTTTTATCCATTGAAAGAAATTAACGGTTGAGAAAAACTTTGAGATTTTACAGCACGTTATTGCTATTTTCAAAGCATTCCCATTAGCCTTTTGATTAGGAAGGCTGATGTCATTCACCACAAAAAGTGGTGGAAATTCCTGTTGGCCACACGTAGTACGTGCTGCCAAGATGGGCATTGCTGCCTTGCTCGCACGTAAGCGCGTCCAAGGTTGCATTTAGCCATTGGCTGGACGTATTTAAAATGAAAGTTAAAGTCCCATTATCAGATGTGTTCTCCACATTTGATCCTTCCTCTGGAGGAGCGCTGAGTTGTAGAAACAGCCCTGCTGAGGAACTTTTTGGTGGTTTACCGTTACCGTAACCTGCAATCCTAACCTTAACCCCTTCCTCTAGGTCCGTGCGGTCAAAAAATTCAGGGATGGCCACATATATTTCACAAATCATGTGCGAAAAGACACTTTCAGATAAGATTACCGGGATGCTGTTTTTAGCCAAAATCAAAAAGGGTGTGTTGTTTTCTAGGACATAATTTTTGTAGAGTGGCAGTAGTTCTCTAGGTTTGGCCTGACCAGAGGTGCAGAACAACCCCGCCCAGGGCTCCAGACTAACTTTTTTCACTAGGAGCACTGTGGCCCCTAAATGAAAATTTTAGGGGCACAACCAGAAAATTTAGGGGCGCATACCGTGAATCAACATGCTAACCAGATCTTCTAATTTCCACTGTATTATAAATACAGTAAATAAAATAAATAAAGTAAATAAATACTTTAATTATAGATGCAAAAATTACAATGTGCTGTTTCAAATTCAGTGTCAGATTTTATTCTGTACTTTTGAAGATGCAACAAGAAGGTAAACTGACAGAAGGTAAACTGACAGCAGCATCGCTGTCATGACAGTACCAATTGCAAACAAAATACCATAAATTTAGAATTAAAAAAAAGTTTTTAGTAACAAGTGATTACCGTAGTAACCTTTCGGTCTTTTCACAGTTACAAACAATATTTAAATGTATGTAAACATTAGGGGATGGAAATTCATGTTGGTGACACCAAATAGGTGCAGCCAAGATGCACAATAATTTGAGATCAACCAGATGGACACAACGCTGTACAGATCACCTGGTGTGAGACGTATGTTTGTTTTTGCTCTAACATCACCTGTCAATCAAAACCAAAATATCACCAAAAAGGGGCGGAAGCAAGACCCCAACCTGAGCAAACACAGCTGGAAATTTAGTACTGAACTGACTGAAAGCTGTCCTACAGACTACATAACAATGCATTATGGGACATGCGTCCTGATGGGTTTTTTGTAGTTCACTGATCAATTAAATAATTTAAAATACCAACTGATTAAAAAAAGGCTACATACATTACAAAACATTGAAATAATTATAAATGATGTAATAAAACAGATCATACTTAGGGGGAGTGGGATAATTATTAAATTGAATGTTAAGGACAACTCCAACTTCCTGTTGCAGCTTCGCCTTCATGCCCCCCCCCCCCCCCCCCGGGCGCTGGTTCATCTCAAACACGTCTGTCGTTGCATTTTCCCCACGTGTTTTAAGTGCGTCTAAGACTAAATCGTGTTGTCGCTCACACGTGTTTAATGTTAGAGCCCCGTTAGCTGTCACGCATGTCGGTGTGGGACATTTATGCTCCTCAGCTGACCATCTCCCGCGGGAGCGATGTGCTGCCGTAACAGCTGCGCATGATGAGAACCGTGGTTTGCTTCGCGAGTTTGAGACCCCTCCTGTACACTCTGGCACTGGTACACTAGCTGCAGGTCAGAAGAACGAATCAATAGTTCGGTCGCTCATAGCTCAGACGCACATTTCAGGTTGTGATGTCTCCGTTTCCTTCCCACAGATGTTTACGCGCACTCGATTATCTCTAGGCCCCGCCCCCTCCACATATTTTAGCCACTTGCAGTAACTTTCCCTATTCTTCTCACACGCATTGGCAGCCTCAAGCATCACTCAATGACACGCGAGTGTGCGCTCGCGTGTGCTCCAGTCTCGTGAGTGTGTGTGTGTGTCTGTCTGCGTGCGTGTGCGCTCACGTCTCATTGATGATTTCATTGCTCATTTCATTGATCATTGACGGGCCGCTTCCACGTTAAATGTATAAAAAAATACGGAGGGTGGGGGAGGCAAATTTACTGGTCGCACATGTGCGACTGGATGTAAAATTCAGTCGCACACTCTCAAATTTTGGTCGCAAAATGCGAGCAATTGGTCGCAGTCTGGAGCCCTGCCGCCCCCCTTCCCCTCTCTTTTGCTAAAGCACAGAGCAGGGAGCTTGTTGCACGCATTTCGATTTTCTATGTCACAAATAAGCTCCTTTTTAAAAAGGTTTGTTTTCATCTGCTTCTGATTCACAATTTTTTGAATCAAGAAATATTCAGAAATGCAATTTTATGCTTCATTTTCTTTAAAAATGTCTATCAGAAAAATTCTACAAGAGCATGTTAAAAACACCCCAAACTGTATTTTATCACAGTGTTTCTTTAAGCAAGTCACTCTTTTTTGCACATAAAAATGTAAAAAAAAACTGGTTTGAAGTCAAAGAAAATTATTTTTAGGGATGAAGAGACTCTGAACTGGTTTAACTTGCTCTCACAGGCTAAAAGTGATGCAAAAACCATTTCTTTCCTATCAAAGTCCAGGGATGGCCTCAGTTTATTCAGCGGAGACTTAAACCATCGACAAGCATGTTTGAAAGCTTCAAACATATGAAAACTGAATTCTGAATCAGAGTAAAATGGTTTTGACTTTCTCTTTGCTCTCTCAGCTGCAGTAGAAGATGGAAAACATTTGTTTGTTGCGTATCCTCTGCTCACTAACTCTCCTCACACGTATGCATTTATCTCCAGGTGTTTTTCAAAGTTGCTTTAGATCTTCTCAGTGTTAAACTTTCAGTGTTCTTTCTGGGGAACACAGAATCCAGTCGTACAGCTTAAACAGCCCTAAGACCCACTGTTACATCAGCAAAGCCGCTTCTGCTCTGTAGGACATCTGAACCATGAATCCATCCCAGCGTGGTGCTCGGCAGCGTGGCGACTGTCTCTGTACAGGCTTTAAAAAGGCTGTAAATCGTGCTGAGTCGGGGCTCTCAGCCGGTCACACAGCAATGGCTGCAGGTTGCTGTGACCAGGACGGTCAGAGGTGATGATGAATGTCACCTCCTCTGACCGCTGCTCATCTCACAGCCGGAGACGGGGTTTCAGCCCCGTTCCTCCAGCTTCCAGACGAGGATCTAGTTTTTATAATTTCATAAAATTGTGAACCAGTTGACAAGATAAAGATCAAACATGAAGCTACGGGGCAGAAATCTGCTGAAACGTGATCAGACTTCCAAAGCTTTTTTTTCCCTTTGACAAGACTTCAGAAACCTTCTCCACCACTATGACAAGACTACAGCTGACTAGAGATAAACATGGATATTTAAAGTGCTAGTTTCATTTAATATTAAAGAAGCCGAGGATGAATGAAAGCTGGCACGCCGTAGTACAGTCGTGAACATGGTGCTGTCACAGTTTGATTCAGATCAAGAGGATATCTTGGGGGGAGTTTAAAGACACACAGACAGAATTTCTGCTTCTCCTCAGTAAAGGAAAGGAATCTCTAATGATCACTGGAATTACATGAAATTGACATTTAATTAAAAAAGATTGTGTAAGTCTACAAATCAAAACAAAGGCTTCTCAGTGAAAGATTAGAACTTAAATCAGCAAGCAGCAGGTTTAAGATGACAAATGCTAGCGCATCTCCAAGCAGCTTGATGTTCTTGTAACTACACAGATTAATCAGAAGTTTAAGGTCCGCAGGACTGAAGACAACCTGGAGGTCTCAACCAGAGGAAAACTGTTCACAAACTGAGAAAAGAAGAGCCCAGAATGACCTCCAAAGGTGGCAAATCAAAGGCAGAAAATTCCTCAAGGGGTTGATAGGTTCAGTTCATGCGACCTGCACTACCAGAGTATTTAAAAAAAAAAAGGTCATTAAAGCTGCAAGCAGATCTGAGAAGCTCTTCCCTCTGCTGCTCCTGGTGATTATGCAATATTAATGTCAAACTTTCAATAATGATTAGGATCTTGAGATTCCTCCAACAGAGGAACAGATATAGTGAGGCTGGCTGAAAGTTTTAAAGAAACCAGTGAGGCTTTTTGACTCTCTAAAAACCTTTTTACTTGTTTTTCTTAGGCTGATATAAAGACGACATAAATACCTGCCTATCAATTTCTGATAAGACACCTAGAAGGGCATTATCCTGCTCATACCATGGTCATTTACGAAATACATCCTAAATCAATAAAAATGACTTTAGTTTTACTATTTTAAGGTTTAAATCGTTTTTCACAAGAAATGAACTATATGATACGGGGTTTGACGGGTTGTCATGGTGACGGCTACACACCCTGCCCCAATCTCAATCTGCTGCAGCTAAGGAAGGACAGTGATATATGTGCTGAAGGTCACGTGAAGTTACAACATGCATCATTTCAGAGGGAAAGTTCACCTCTTACTGCTCGTTTTAGACCAGATGATGAAGCTGAAGTTTGTCAAAGAATCAAAGTCTGCAAGTAGTTCCCTAGATCGTTTTTATTGCAAAAATTATCCACCATTAACTCTGATCATAAATTGTGCATCAACAATTTCTTCTATTTTTAATAATCATATTATCAATAAACGCATATTTTCTGTATCAAGCAATAAGGAAAGCGGGAGCCGGTTTAGCTCGTGCTGGTTTGCGGCGCCTTCCGTCCGTGAAACCTGGGTTCAAATCCGGGCTGCTCCCTGTTCCCCGCTCTACCTCTCTGCCGGTCCCAAGCCCGGTTGCTTTGAGAAGGTTGCGTCAGGAAGGGCATCCAGCGTAAAACATTGCCAAGTAAACCATGCGACTTGTTTGCTGTGGTGACCCCTGATGGGGAAAAAGCCGAAAGAGACAGAAGATCAAGCAATAAGGAAAGCAAGGGCGAAAGACAGTCAACCAACTATTTAATATTAAAGGCGACATATCTGTTAATGTTTAATTTAATAGTTACTGGCATGTCCATCATAGAGCCATTTGAAGGACAGAGGGTAATAATACAGAACATTCAGGCCTTGTGACCTAAATTTCTGTTTAGGTGTTCATCACTTTTTAACAAACATTCAAAAAAGAAAAAGAGAGGTGGGTTTTTAATGACGTTTTTTTTTTATTCCTTTTTTATGGATAACGCCCTGTTTGTGAGTCCTGTCATCTGTTTATGTTTGGGAGTTAGTTAACTGTCTGTGGATGTTCTCCCTTTTGTGCCTTTTCCACCCGAAGCCTTTGTAAAATCAAGTCTGACATTGAGCAGGAGGGGGGCATCTTTGCTGATTTCACATAACTGCTCCTAGAACTTCTGTCTATGTGTCCGGATGAGACGGGAATTTCATGTTTCGTGCTGCCTGGAGTATGCTGGTTAAAGGAGGAGATTAAAGCACAAGGATGTTTGTGTACTTCAGGGAGAAGGGCGAAAGGGAGGTTGGATTTTCAATTTAAATGTAAAGCAGTTGGGGAGTTTCTGTCTTTGTGTCGAGGCTGCGAGTCAAACGCATGGAAGCAAAGTTTGTCTAAGCACAGGATATGTGTACCTCTTAGACAATGGAAGGGAAGGGGGCACAGAAGGCCTGTTGGAACGCCTTAGTAGAAGGCGGACCAAATTTGTAGACGTGCTGTGGTTGAAGCCATCCTCAAGCTATGTCCAATGAAGTCCCAGGAAACTAATGTATTGTTTTAGATGGTTATAGAAGTTTCAGTACCAATCAAGGCTGAGTATTACTGCCACAGTACCAATTTAATACAAATAGAATTTTGTTTTAATTAGAATTTCATTTCGAGTAAAGATTGGTTTATTTTAATGTTTTTAAAAGCAAGTTCTTACAAAACTTATAACTCGAATCTGCCATGTAAACTTTAATACCTGTGATTATTGGATGGCTAAGCTAAATTTAACCCTTTAAAGCTGCCTAATCTTTTATTCTGATATCACACTACGAAGCAGGAAATTCTTTAAAACTTCCCATGCTTACGTTCCTTTCAAGCATTTATTTTTGCACCACTACAGTATAAAATAAGGCTCGATATAAAACATTCTTTTGGCTTCTTTTTAGTTGGGGTTTTCCACTCTTTAATGCAGTTTCTGCCTCAGAGCTCTGAAGTGAATCAAACTCCTGTCTGTGCAAACTAAAACATTTATGATCAATTTGAATATCTCTTCTAGCTTTTAGCTGGTCCCATAAATGTCTGTGTTCTTCATTATAAAAATCATTTGAAAGTGTCAAAACAAGCACTGAGAAATAAACGGGCAGAGGAGAGACGTTTGGATCTTCAGGAGGTTAATAGTTATAGTCCGTTCAAAGACCAAAACTGTGACTGGTCTGTTTGCTTTCAAGCAGTTCTATAGACTCTGTTCACATTGTAGCCTCAAATGAAGCATCAGTGAAGGGTTTATCATATTTTGCTCACTTAGGGTGTACTGGAGTACGAGATGCCCTGTCAATGAATGGTCTATTTTTGAATTTATGTAATTTATATGGTGCACTAAACTATAAGGCACATTATATTAACTATACCATGCTATTCTTAAGTCTTTATTGGTAAACAATATCGATGTATATGATAATATATTACCTTTGGCACACAAAATAATTATTTTTTTAATTGAAATATGAATTATTTTTGCAGCTTATGTTCCTACCCGGAAGTCAGCAGATTGATCTTTGAGGGCCTTTCACTCCGTGTGGGCGCCATTTCACGACGCCATCATAGAGCCGGCCTCAGCAGCGTGTCTGCGTCTCACCCATGAAAACGAACAACATCTGAACTTTTGCAAAGATGGATCTACATATTGTGCATGTAAAAGGAAAGCGTTTTTGTTGATCACCGCTAGCTCCTTGTGTGACCTGACAGCACAGACTCTTCCTGGAAGGGGCTGTTCTCACTTTATTTTATTTTTTATTTTTTGAGAGCAGGGGCTGTTCTCACTTATCTACGTCACAATGTGAGAACCCACTTGTTTTTTATGGATTGGGTCGGGCTGATGGTCATAGCACAGGTGTACAGAAGAACACAAAGAAATATGTGAATGGATCAAAATACTACTTTGTTTTTTCTTTTCATGTGGAATGAACAATATAATGCACTTAAAAGCTCCAAAAATGTACTTTGCATGGTATAGGCCCTTTAAGCAAGAAAAGAGTCAGAGATAAGTCTGTATTTCAGTAACTCTAGAACTTGTTTTTAACACGTCAGCCGCTTTAGCATCTTCACAACAAAACCCAACAAGACATATTCACAGAGTGCCGTGTACCTCTCAAAATCACTTTGATATCAGCAGGTACAACCAGAACGGATAAGTTTGGAAGGCGCTCCGGATTATCAGGCACACTCATTATTTTAATAAAAGAAGGCTTTTAAGTGCGCCTTAAAATTCTGATTGAAACCCACCACCATTGAAACCATGTGTAAGCCCACAGTGAGGATTTTTTGTTAGAAAGCACTGATTTATTTTATTTATTTATTTTTTTTAAATAAAGTTCTATTTCTGTTTCCCCACTATTGGACTGCAGATGGAATGTAGCTTGAAGCTAAATCTGGTAGAAAATTGTATTTTCCTCTCATAGATTTCTATTGGGAAAACAAAATGTTCATCCCCCCCACCCCGAGTTTATTGTATTTTAACATTTAACATCATCCTAACACATAATCAGAATGTATTCGCTCAGTTTTATACATCGTGCAGGGAATAAGTCACAGTGCCTGAGTTAGGTGTTCTGAGTTCTATGGTTAAAGTCTTTAGATATGGCGTTTTTCGATAATCGTCTTAATGAGTCGCTGACCAAGCTGTTCCCATCTCCTCCCTGCAGTTCTGGACATGGCGCGCCACGTCCCCCTTTACCGGGCTCTGCTGGAGCTGCTGAGGGCCATCTCCTCCTGCACGGCCCTGGTTCCTCTGCTGCTGCCTCTGTCTGGAGACCCCGGCCAGGACGAGGAGGAGGAGGAGGATGAGGAGCACTCTGAGGGACAAACCTCTGTTGGGATGCTGCTGGCCAAAATGAAGACCTGCGTGGACACATACACTAATCGCCTCCGGTAAGACAAAAGACCATCAGGATTTCTGTGAGGTTGAAATAAGAGCTCCTTTATATTCTGTCAATGCAGACCCTCATTCATGACAGACAATGAGAAAACCCCCGTTTTTTTTCTGACCTCAGCGCTTCTTTTACAGATAATCATTACAGTTTCCCTTTAACATGAAAACGCTTCTGCGAGGACACGAGGGATTCTTTGAGATTCTGCAGGAGGGCTGTATTTGAAGATGCTCAGACACGTTCACCAATGTCTTGCCTATCATATGCTGGTTCAAGGCTTCAGTTGAAAGTGGTGAAAGTAGCTGATGTGAAAGTCTGAGGAGCAGATGTGATCACACCATCAGCAGATTCCCTCACAGCTGCTGACAGCTCGCTGACGGCGTGCTGTTTTGAGACTTACATATGTAAACTCTTCTCACAACGTCAGAGCGTAGTGACCACGGCTATTTTTAGAAAACACCTGTCAAGAGTTTAGCAGCGTTTATTTTTTTCCTGCAAGCAGCTCACTTTCTTAGCAGCCTTCCAGAAAGATCACACGTCTGCTGAGGCTCTTGTGCTTCCGCCCACCATACAGCACACATGGAGGTGTTTTTGTTTTAGTCGCTGTAGCAATTGTTTGATTAAAAAGTTTGGGTTGCAGCCATTGACTGTATAAGACAACTGGCCTGAGCGACTCCCTCACATTACAAACAGGAAGTATCTGCTGGCTCCAAGAAGCCAAAATCCTTTAGACTTCTATAGAAAGATAAACATCTATTACTCATGGTCAGAATAACCTTTCTTGTTTTGTTACCGTTTTTTTTAACATGTTCTTGCTAATTCATTTTATCGTGAATTTTTATGTATTGCAAGTCATTCAAGTTATAAAATGGCCAATCAGGTGCCTGCTGGCCCCCACGCCGCATTCATGTAGTCCGCTTTCAAGTGGTAGGATCGTGGCCTTCCAACAACCGGATTGGTGGCAGTGCTGGGAAACGATGTCTCAGACTAATCCCTGCTTATTGACGTCATCTTGCTCCAACATGGCGGCATTGTCAAAAAATGGTGACTGAATAGACTTCATTTTGCTGAAGCTGGAAGTAAGCCATTTTTTTTATAAGTGACGCCACACTCACTCAGTTCAGCTGTCATACACAGTCGATGGTTGCAGCCTGATGGCTGGGATGTGCTTCCTTATGCGCTGGGATTCAGAACTGAAGCCAGGAGTTGCATATATTATTGCCATATATTTTTACACTGTCAGAGGTGGCATTAACAGTAAGCCGACACAGAGGGAGAGTTGATATTCATGTGAGAGCCTCAGGTAGCTGGAGAAACAAACCTATTCCAGTCTGTGTGCTGTGTCAGTCCCTGCTGGCCACTTCCTAATAGTTGTCACAGTTTGTTTCACACGTTCGATGAGCGGTGAGCTCTCGGAAATTAGAAATAAATAAAGGTAGTCTGACTGTCCCAGGTGGGTGGGATTGCTGTGGAACTCTTGCTATGTTGGTATAAACGGGGTTAAATTCCCCTGCTGCTATAAAGGCAGCCTATGGATGAAGCAGTCTGCCGTCAGAGCAGAATTGGTTTTTGTCAATAAGAAAGTTGGAAAATTATGCAGCCGTTAGACAAAAAAAGTGGTTATTTTGCAACCTTGCGTGCTGTTTGATGGCCTGACTCTTTTGAGGTATAAACCAGCCTTTGTTTGACATTTCCCAACATCAGTCAGTCTTGTTTGTCTGGTCTCCTTGGACATTTTCAGGTACCTGAAGCCAGGTCATCCCAGCTAACCACAGTAGAATAGGAGCCTTTCAGCACAGAAACACACACAGTGTGGCTTTAACTTTATCTATGATTATTGTTCATTTTTGGCACATCTGTGCAAAGAACGTTACATATATTTTATTTTGTTATATTATTTCCAAATTGGGATCAGAAGGGCGGGGTCTCTTTAGTTTTCCAGAAGCTGTCAGCCATGTTTGTTCCACCCAAAACACTTAATGTCCAACAGAGAGGACAAATGTGATTATTCTTAAACTATAGCATCAAGTACCAAACAACGCTCTTAATGGATCTCGCATTTCTTGTGGAGTTAATTTTACTAGCAGCAGTTCTGGATGAAGTGAAGCCCTTGTCTAGTAGAACTCTGTCATTGATTCTGCAGAGTTCACCATATGACGTTTCTGTTGCTGCTTGATATTTTCCAGTGACCATCATGGGATTAGGGATTTGGCAAACAGGATTAGGATTTTTGACAGTACTACACTGAAAAAACTAAATCTTAAAAAAGTTAGTTAGCAAGTAAAAAGGTCCTTGTTAGAAAAATTGTAATTTTTTTGTCTTGCAATATAGATACTCTTATCAAGAACATTTTTTAATGACAAAATAATCTTAGTTTGAAAATACATGTTTTAGTGAATAGAATTTTTTTCTTAAAATAAGATTTCTTGGGAAGACTATTTGTCTTAGTCTGTCAGATTTTGTTTTGCCTAATTTAAAGAACATTTTTCACATAAGAATTTTTGACTTTAGAACTCCCATGAGTCCTTGTTCTAACTACAGTGAGACTCTTTGATGTCCTTTCCTCCTCTAGTCCATGTCGATCAGCTGATGTCAGTAGATGGAGCTTGTCAGACTCCTCCCTGCCTCAATCTGACAGTTTTCTGCATTTCATCTCCAGTCGTAAGCTTCATCTTCATTGCAGATTGCCCTCAGGATGAAGCTGACATCCAGCTGAAGACGCGCTTATCTTGCTGGAGGAGAGCATTGCCTGGGGCTTTTCAAATCACCATTACTACCCAGATTTGATTACACCTAAACTTTAGTGGCAGTCTGTCATTGGAAGGATTTAAATATATAAAATTTATCAGATCTGAGATTAGAAAGTGTGTCAACTTTCATGAATGTTTATCTCATCGGTCACATTTAAACTTTTAAGATGATAGACTGGAACACTGAAACTTTAAGGGTTGAATACTTTGAACACAGAAACTCACAGCAGACTCTGACTCAAGAGGCAGAGGGCAAACAGCCCGGCAGTGAGACTAATTACGGAGGATGGTCTCCCCCAACCCCGTCCCCGCCTGTCAACTGCACTTTAGTCCAGCAGACACTCAGGACAATCTCAGGGTCTGCTTGGAGGGCAGTCACCTACACCTTCATCATGTGCTGCGGAGGGAATCTGGGACGAGGATCTGTCAACAGCTTCCTGGGGAGAAGCATTTTTAGAAAATGGAAACTGGTTTAGTGTGGTTCCTGCGTGATTAAATTATAAAAATGTATTTATCATATGTGCCACAGACATGGACATTTGTGTTTCTGTTTGTATAGGTCAAAGAAGGACAAAAGTAAAGGTGTGATCAAAGCAGACAGCTCTGAGCCAGAGCCCGAGGGTTTGACTCTTCTGGTGCCAGACATCCAGAAGACGGCCGAGATAGTCTGCGCCGCCACGACCAGCCTGCGGCAGGCCAACCAGGGTGTGTATGCATGTCTGCACTGTCTTCTTCACTGAAAATATCTTGTTACTTTACTGAGTATTTAACTCAAACACAGCAAATGAGGCCTGATTTGAACAAAGTGACATGCCTAAAACCTCCTTCCTCACCTGACCTCAGCCAGCTACCGTTCACCGCGCTTCACCTCATTCCATCTCATCTGGATGTGAATCATTGCAGAAGCTCTCAGCTTCGACCTTTTGTCTCTCCATCCGTCTCTGATGTTCTCATCTGTTCTGTGCCCCGGCTTCTCTGATCAAGGACACAAAAACGAGCCCCAGTTGTAAATGACAGCACTTTTGACAAATTAATTCCAATCAAGGACACCTTTGACCCTATTTTAGAAAGTTAAACTGGACCAAACTCACTCATCTGGACTATTGGCCAAGTGTCCTCTATAGTTTCTCTTCTCGCTCCAAACGTTTTCATCTTTTTGAGTCGTTTCTTCAACCCCAGGAAGCAATAATGCCTTTAAGGAAAATAGGAAAATTCTGACTTTGAGAAACGGTTAAGGCCAAGTTACACGAGTCATAACTTGTTTGGGACACAAGGTAATAAGAAAAGAAAGAGATCATTCCAACCAGCCATTAATCACTGAACAGACAGAAGCATCAATAAAATGTCCACCACACGATGAAACATTACTCCTCCCCTATTACCTTGTTGCTACACAGTACACAGGATTAATTATGCCCCTCCCGCCCACTTCTCCAAACTCTCTCCAGAGGATTTGTATGCTCGGTCCGCATAAAGTGACTCATAAGTGATGGCTTAGGTGGGAAGCTGCCCATTAGAAGGGATGGAGGTGAGAGAGAAGGCACAGATAAAGATCAATGTCATGTCTCTTCATGTGAAGAAATCCATTTGATTAAGACCTCTGGAATGGCACTTGATACACAGTTGTCCAGTGTAGATTTGGCAGGATTAGAGCCTGACAGATGGATAAGCATGTAATTAGTGAGGAGGCTTCAGATAGGATCTCAGTGAGATGTCAAAGCAAACGAGAGGAGGGCCGTATCGACCGAGGGAGGCACCAGCCGCGGCGGCCTGACTGGATGATGATCATCTTCAGCTCCTTTGGTGTTCTGAAGCACAGTCTTCATTTTTGAAGAGCTGGGGTCTGTTTTCCTCTTAAGTTTTAATGCATGTGCGATCAGACTGTGGACCGGTTTAGGGTCGCATTTTAAACAATTCTCCCATATTCATCAAATTAGAGTATAATAAGAAAAGATGTTGTCATATTTAGGGCTGAGTAATGGCTTTTACTATCACTTTACGGTTTCATAAGGGAAGTAATGGTGTAAAATCATATTATTGAAATAATGTGAAATGTAATTTTAATTGACTATTCACAAGCTAATGATATGCCAATATTAGTATATTAAGTCACTAATGACAACTGTACTATACCACTAGGCTGTGACAACATAACTTGATCACTAAAAATGATCTCTGTCTTTGGGATCTGATCCTTGTATTTGGGATCATCTCAGGATTTTTGTTGGTTGGTGTCTCCATGTCAGATCAGTTCTGCTGCTTGTTCACATGTCAGTTGTTTTGATGGCTGGAGGTTTTTTTCTCTCCACTGTTTGATCCCTGACTCTGCGCTGTTATTCACTCTGTTTTTTTCTCTCTCTGTTCTTTGTCACTTCGCTCGACTCACAGAGAGAAAGCTGGTAGAGTCTTCAAAGAAGGCCTCCAGCCGGCCCAAACCTCTGTCCATTCTTCGTTCTCTGGAGGAAAAATATGTTGCTGCCATGAAGAAACTGCAGTTTGGTGAGTTATTTTGCACATCAATTTATTATTGTTTCTGCGAATGTTGCTCACAATGTCCCATAAAAAAAACGTTTAATGGGCGTGCACTAAACTTGGCCTCTAAATTCACTCTTCTTTAGCAGAACAAATCCAGCTTCTCTCAGTCAGCTGCTTATGCTTCCTCATCAATTAAAATAATTTTTCTTTTTAAGGCAGAGTGACTCCTTCAGTTTCTGTTTTGCGCTTAATCAAAGCAGAGCTGCCGTCCGTTTATCCTTTATTCTCATGTGCCTAAATCAGCTGTGGAGTCTTAAAGTAAACCACAGAACACCACAGAACTAGCGCGTGTCTGCCGCTACAGCTGGAAGAAGCTTGGTGTGAAATGTTGAAGTGGTGCAAATCTTGATCCCGGCTTTTTCTTTCACAGCTCTATTCCGATAAATGAAAGACTTGGGGTCATAGAATTGCGACCGGACACAAACTCCTTTATGATCAATTATCAAACAGTTGGTACTTCCGTGAATTCAAAGGGATGCCATTCACACGTCGCTACCAAATCAGAGCCCCTGGTTGGTCAAACTTACAAAATGTGCGTAGCAACACAAGAGTTTTGAACACAGAAGCCCAAGCCGCACATTTACGCCGGTTTACAAAGACTTATCATTGAAGTGTCCGCTTGAACACACCTTGCCGAGGGCGGTGGGAATGTAGCTTTATCAAAAATTGAATTACATGCTGGATTTACCCGCTTTGCCCTTGTCAGCTCTACATTACCTTCTTCTAGTTTTTTCAAACAATCTCACATTACATCAACAGCTACCTCAGTGTTGATGTTTGTCAAAACAGCAAACATTGAGCTAAAATGCTCTGCAGAGCTCCTTTAAACATCAATTTACCAACAATAAGTTGATGAAAGAGAAACTGAGCAGAGCTGCTGCTAAGGAGAGAAGCCGAAAAGTTTCAGAGGCTCAATAAGGTTCAGTATGAGCTCATAAGACTGATTGATTTGCAGACATTAGCTCCCAGAGTCTCATTCGAATGAAGATTTGCACTAAAATGAGATAATTAGGCTTTGTAAAAGACTGGAAACCTTGTTGCATCCTTTTAGTCACCGTTTGTACCCAATGTCACAGCGTTGACAGCTATTAAAAAGAAAATGTGTTAGTAGAATCTCAATGTTGAGCAAAGATGTTTTAAAAAGGGATAAACTCCTGTAAAAGGGGCTTATAACATTAAAATAGAATGTGCTCATTTTCACACATTTGAATTTGATGTGGGGGGTTACAGTGAGGGTAATGTGCTATGGTCTCTTCTTCACCCAGACACCTTTGAGATGGTCTCAGAGGACGAGGAGGGGAAGCTCATGTTCAAGGTCAACTACCACTACATGTCTCAGGTGAAGAACGCCAGCGACACGAACATCGCTGCCAGATCCCGCCGGCTCGCCCAGGAGGCCGTCACCCTGTCCACGTCGCTGCCCCTGTCCTCCTCCTCCAGCGTCTTCGTCCGCTGTGACGAGGAGAGGCTGGACATCATGAAGGTACTGTCAACCCAGCTGTTTGCAGACACTGAATGGACTCTGTGAAAGGACTCTGATGTGTGTGCGATGTGTGTTTTTACCACAAAACGACTCCAGTGACATTTAAAAAATGACTCTAACCCCCACCAGCTGATTAATGGCAACATCTCCTTCACTAAATGTCAAAGTCCTCATCTGTTTAACTTGGTTTTGGCCAGAGAGCCTTTAAAACACAGAGAGCAGCTCAGCCACAACAAATCTCAGTAAAGCTACAAGAGTCCAGGGAGGAAGAATGAACGCCTTTCTGTACACTACATATGTTTAAAGGCTGCTGAAGGCTGAAACAAGAGCATGTTTGTCCCCAGTGAACAGCACGGTGTTGGTTCTGTGAGACCCACATTTATTATTTATTTTGTATTTGCTCCCCCCGAGCAGCAGAATGGTGCCTGCTGAGGTGGAAACCCCCAGATCTGTGAGGGGTCAGCACATCTTTCCCCTTTTTGTCTGAATTCATCGAAGCTCCTGCTTCCATTTAATGATTCTGTACATTTTTCCTCTGCGTTTGTCGAAGCGTTTCTCATTTTTAAAGAGCCTCATGTGAACTTTAAACATTTTTACACAGTTGCTCTGTATTTGTGCAGGCAAACTATTGTTTTGTTTTACTCTCTGAACTTGAACCCAACTGCTGCTTAATTAGTCAACTCCTCCATCCCTTCAGTCTGGTGATGGAAGTGATGCAGGATTGTCTCTTTCAGAGAACTCTGCCAGAAAGCTCAGATTGAAAATGTGCTTTCACATCTAGTTTTGGTCAGTAACCTCCGGTTAGCCTGAACTATTCACAGTTTCACCAGAATAGACAGAGGAAATGCTTTACTTTAGTATGTAAAGGAATTCAGCAGAGATTTACATTACGAGAGAGCCTCTACTTTGATTTACAAAAATGTAAAACTGTCTTATTGTTTTCAATGAAACTGACAGTGAGGCAAATGCTCAATAAGTCTCTCAGGTTTTGTTTGGCTGGACATACATAAACAGAATTTTTACAAAATAAAGATTTGACTTTAAAGTCCCATTAGCTGTCACCCACCTAGGTGTATGAAGCTTGTTTGACCCATCCCTTGGGGACGAGCGGTGAGCTGCAGACACTGGAACCATTTTGTACTATAGAACTATAAAGAATTTCATTTTCTATCAATGTTCAGAAAAAAAAATATTCCACAGTATCAGGGGATAAAGGTATAAAAGGTCATTATTGGGCGATGTCATGAGTTCTGCGGATAAGTCTTGGTTTTCTGTCTGGACTGTACGGTCACAAAGGCTGTGAAGGCATCAGCGGGTCAGCCATGTCGAGGATGTTTGAAAAGTAGTGATGATGCAAGGGTAGATGGGTAAAAAGATACAAATGACAAATTTATAAGTAACTGGGTAAGTGGAAGGCTTTCAAAAAAGTAAAACACAAGTTTAAATATAAGTATCGTCCAACACTTGTTTTGAATTATCTTCAAAAATCCTAATTCATCTATAATAGTTACAGTATTGACATTTTTAAAGACCCAATCCAAAGAAAATTGGGTTTCTGGTGTTTTTAAACATGTTCTTGTGGGATTTTTCTGATGATAGGACATATAAAGAAAATTAATCTTAAAAATGTATTTCTGAATATTTGTTTATTCAAATTGTTGTGTGTCAGGAGCAGATGAGAAAATGCCGTTTAAAAAAAAAGCTCATTTGTCAAGTAGAACCAATGAGTTATCTCGCTAGAGGAGACACGCCCACTTGAGAAGCCTGGCCACCGGTGGCGGGGCGCGACGCCATCTTGGTGAAGTCGTCGGCGTCCACATGACGATGCTTTCTATAGCCTTTGGTGGCATCTAAGTAGCTTTCATATAATATATAATATATTTATACATGTATATAAATATATTATATATATAATATATATAGATACATCATTTGTTGTTAAATACCAGAAACAGTCAGCCTTACCAGCTCAAACTTTAAGGAAAAATGCAGAGTTGCAGGACTTTTTACAAATAAAAGAATTATTCCAAAGAAGTTTTAAAAATAATTTCTAAACATTCAGAAGTTTTAGACCTCTTTTACATGTAATTTAAATTATTTAGAAAAGCCCAACAAAAAGTCAATAATAATAATGGATAATAATAAATCAATAATAAGTCGATAAAAATAATAAATAACAATTAATAAATAAGTCATTAAATGAATAAATAAATAAGTCAACAAAAAGTCCAAAAGTTAACAATAGATTTACACTACTAATTCATGTAAGGGATCAATTTGGTGTAACACAGATGGTATGGTGTCGGGTTTCAAGCCAACAGTCTGGCCATTCTTATCAAAATGTGTTTCCACAAAATGTTGTGAACATAGCCAGTCTGTATTGCTAGGTGGTAACCACACTGATCCATCTGGGTTTGCTCTATTTATTGCTAAGGCTCACTTTTTCCTTAAGTCTGAATCCATTGGAAACCTGCAAGAAAAGTTCAGTCACTGAGTCAGAAATGTATAAATCTATATTACTATAAAAACCTAGTCCTAGTATACTGTATATAGGTTTAACACAATAAAGTTTACATTTATGTCGCAGATTATATGTATATCATGCAGCATGTTGATAATAGCCCTGCAGCATCATGCATGTCAACATGTGTTCCATTAATGATGCCCCTGCAGAATTAAAAGAAAAAAATTATAATACTTTCCTGTGAAATGTTATGCCTTCCTCCTTCGTGGACTCAGTTCTCTGATTTTGGCAGTTGAAACCCGCACAATGAACTGGCATTCTGAAAAAAAATGTGTTCACATGCATGCAATGCAGCAGAGACTTGACCTCACTATGATGGCGGTGCTCTCCTCCCACTAGGAATCACGTGACGTCTCCTCTAACGATATAACTCATTGAGTAGAACATATGCTGAGCGGCCCACAGGCTGCCTGTTCAAATTTCTCAGCGATGGGGAGGGGAAGAGGGGGCGGTGTTGCTTCACGCTAACTGTCTCGCTCACAAGTCAAAGGTACATTTCTAGTTGGCTACTGCCTCTTAGCAGAAACTATATCACGGGAAATGAATTTGGATACAAACAGCATAAAAATGTAATGAAAAGACCTCCAGGAACACTTCTACAACAGATTAAAAAAAAAAGAAAAGATAAAATGATTATTAGGTCTTCAAGGTGTGAAAGAAAAGCCTGCTAACAAGAATTTGATCTCGAGTCTTTGCTTCTTTGATTCTACTGCTAAACACATTAAACCGGATCACACCTGAAGGACAAAAGTCTCACAGCTGGAAGACAGCATCAAGCTGTAAAACTGAAGTTCACTGCTCAGAAATGTTGAGATAACTCTGGAGGGTCAGGTGGATTATGAAAACGGCCTTTATAAGCCCATAAGAGCCCTGCTCCTCTGCCCAGCATTGTTGTCTGAAGCTTGTTCATCTCGTGCTTCCAGGTTCTGATCACAGGCCCAGCTGACACTCCGTACGCCAACGGCTGCTTCGAGTTCGACGTATACTTCCCCCAAGACTACCCCAACTCCCCCCCGCTCGTCAACCTAGAGACCACTGGTGGACACAGCATTCGCTTCAACCCCAACCTCTACAACGACGGCAAAGTAAGGGTGCAAGTTCAAGCAGCTCCTTATCAAACGTCAGGGTCTGTCCTCCTTCAATCGTCTGATTCCAAAGTTCTAACTTTGAGGATGTATCTTCAGAAGTTAAAACTTTTTAACCAGTTTTAGTCTGACAGTAGGTGCAATCAGACAGGAATAAAATTCATACTTCCCCCCCCAAGTCATGAAATACCACATATTTCCCACAAATATTAAATTAAAGTCAGACTGAAAGTTATTTATTTCTGTAAGGCAAAAACCTACGGATTTCTCATTTACCTGAGATTTTTCTTCTATTTTGAACCATGGGAAGTTGATCGTTAGCTCTTGTCCTCTACCCAAATAGATTTTAGTGACTTTTTTTTATTTTACTAAATCGTTCTAAATATTTCTAAGGAGACAAAAAAAGTTAGTTTGACATTTCTTTTTGTTCATTCATTTTGTTTAGCAGAAATTAACATTGCCCAACAAGTCAAAGGGCCTATTTCATGAAAAATCAACTTTTCTTTTAGCTTTTAATTGTATTTTAATGTTCATTCCACTAAAGAAGAAACCCCAAAGTAGCATTTTAATCCATTCTTATTTCCATCTATGCAAAAGTTTAGATGTTTGATTTTGTGGGCGAGACACAGACACGCTGCCAAGTCCAGCTCTAGGTTGATGTCATGAAATGGGCTCCACCCACAAGGAGAAAAAGGCGGAGCCACAGAGATCGATTCTTCTCACTATCGGGTTGGAAAAGAGCTGTGAAAAATAATTATTTCATTAAAAAATAATGTTTTAGTGTGCTATAGTAATATTTTATCTTATGTATGGATATAGTTTACTCTGATAGGCTAAGAAATAATGATAGTGGCCCTTTTTAAAAATAAAAAATAAAAAGAATGTAAATAAAATTTAGAAAAGGACATGGTGACCAAATGTGACACCATGAGTTCTACATGTTGGCCTTCTTAAGTAAACGGGTTATATTACAAGAATTTCCTGTATACTCGAGTATGAAGTTAAGTTTTAACCCTTAAATGCCTGATGTTGCAAATAAGCAACAAAATCATTTGGCTCTAAAACGACCTAAATGTAGCATCTACTTCAAATAAAACACAAAGGTGAATTTTATCGTTGCTGGAAATAAATGTAGGTGGTAAGGGGTTGACCAAATCTTATTTTCAAGGACAAAGTTTTCAAAATGAAGGTGGTGTGAAGTGCAGAACCTGCTCTAAAGCTGTAAGGTCACTTGTTTGCTTTGACTTATGCGTGTTGACTGCATTATAAATAGAATTCAATTGGCAACAAGCAGCTGATGGTTGACTTGCAGCCCAACTCTGACATCTTGACTGGGAGTGCATAGAAACCTTCCCAGGTCTGTCAGACGTCAGGCCTCGCACAGAGGTGACATTTGTAAGCACGTGTCCCTCCAGGCCTCTGGCAGACATGTTGGAACACGGCGAGCTCCCACACCGCCACGCTGGCTTCCCTTCCGCCATGATTCTCGGGTCCAGAGGTTGAAGCTCGCCACATTAGCTCCAACTCATTAGGCAGCACCTCATTTCCATAATGGACCCTGACAGCTGCTTGAAGAAATTCCTGGGATTTCCCAGATCAGTGGAAGAGCTGGAGAAGCAGGCTGCAGCTCAGCATGGATGGATGATGGATGGTTGAAATGAAACGGCGATGCTTCGCATTTATGCAGTTTTTAGCCGCACCGATTCAAGCAAAGGAAAAGCAGGATCTTCTCTGCTTTATTGATAAGTTGCTCTTCAAAAGCAAGTTTATGCTAAAGTGCACATCAACCAATAAACATAACTGTAAAAAAGCACAAATTAAAATGTAGAATCCAGTTGGATTTGTGAATCAAGGATTTCCTGCAAAATGGCAAGACCATGAAAAGTGATTTGCGATATAACAAGATAACTGCACTTACTTGATCGATTGGCCCTCATATCAGTGCTTAACATTTGACAGCTAGGAATCGACGTTGCCCCCCCCCCCCCCACACACACACACTTTGGACCGAAACCACAAGAAAGCTTTTATCGAAGAGCTTTTAAATCCCAGACCATGAGATCTGAAAAATAAGAGCAGTCAGGATTTACACAGTTTAATGAAAGGGTTTCATTATGGTTTTTAACTGCTCTGATAGCTGAAGTAAATAATTTAACTGTAAATTTAGTCCTTTTTAATTATTGAAGGAATTAATAATAATAATTCTTTATCTGCGCTTTTGCTAGAAGTACTTTCAATGTGTCCATTATTCATTCACTCCTCGTTCATACTTGGTGATGGTAACTACTGCGGTAGCTACAGCTGCCCTGGGGCAGATTGACAGGGGCGTGGCTGCCAGTTCGCCCCTAGAGCTCCTCTGACCATCACCGGGACAATCATACGCATTCACACACCAATAGTGCAACACTGGAGACAGGGAGGGTAACGTGCCGTGCCCAAGGACACAACAACAGTTGATCGGAGGGAGCGGGGATCAAACCGCCGACCCTTTAACCATTGCTCAACCGCCTGAGCCACTGCTGTCCTGAATTATTTAAACTCCTGGCTGTAATGTGAACATTTGATCTATTTGTCTTTTATTTCCTTCATTGGATTTTCTCCACACCACAGAATCCGTTCTGCAATCACAGAGGAAAAAGAAGAAATCCTTTACTCTACAGAGCTGTTTGCTCTGTGTGGCAAAAGATGGATTCTGGTGAAGTTTCCACACAGAAATATCAGAAGTAAATTTAATTCCACAACAAAGTTTTTAAGGCCGAACAAATTAACTATTTCTATTCAACCTAAATTAAACGGCAATTCTGTAGTATCAGTGTCATCAGTCTGTTTTAATAAATAGAACATGGTGTCATCAGTATAACTAAAAATCCTTTTATGATGACTAAATAAACATTTTACAGTCATGAAAAATTGCTCCTAATTCTTGAAGAGGTGAGGTTATTACCGAAAACCAACACCAGCTGTTACCAGTTCAAAGTTCTGTAGCTGGAATCTCATGTTCTGGTGACACTGATCCACAAATGTGTTCCCTTTAGGTCTGTTTAAGCATCCTCAACACCTGGCACGGCAGACCAGAGGAGAAGTGGAACCCTCAGACCTCCAGCTTCCTACAGGTGAGATGGAGATCTGTCCTGGCGGGCACCTGTCCGAGCGGATCAGCACCAGTCCACGCTGAGTCTTTATGTCACCAGCGCTGGTTCATCGCGGGCCCAGAGCGCCCCATTAACAGCTTTGTGTTTGGACAGCTGACATGACAGATGGAGTCATTATTTTGCTTCGCTGACGGCGAGTGCGTGTTAATCAAGCTGAGCGCACGCCGCCATCATCCCAGCCTCCGGGTTCTGTCCGACACCCAGAACCAGCCGCTTGATACGCCTTTCTTTTCGCATCTGACTAACATGGAGTTTAGTGACAATTTGTTGGTCAATAACAATTTTTAAAAAGTTATTGCTAATAGCCTACCTGGTTAAAAAAAGGTTAAATTAAACTAAATTCACCATTGTCTGGCAGAACCTTTTAAAATATTTCATTATGGACATATTTGGACATTGTTTTCAAAAAGATTATTTTTTTGGGAGAAAAAACCTACTCAACTATACTGAAAAGTTTTAGAACAAACTCTAAACTTCCACAGATGTTCCCGGGTTTTTTTTTCTAGTCGTGTTTATTTTTCTTAATCTTTATTGATCCGACAGGAACAAAGGAGTGTGTGGAAGTCCCTTCTGTTTTTTCTTTCTGCATTCCAGAGCTGCAGAATACACACAGACGCCTTTATTGATTATCATTCCAGTTAGTGTGCTGCAGATCAATAATGGGAAAAGAGGGGTTGTTGGTCTGGGGAGACGCCAGGAAGAGCGCCCGCCCAGGAACCAGGAAGAGCAGATGGTCTTTTCTGAAGGTCACTGGTGTTCACATGATCCTGCATTTTAAGCAGTTTCAATGTGTGTGAGGCCAGCAGGCACACTAGTAATGCTAAAGGCCAGGAGGGGAGGACATCTCCAGTCTCCTTCAGACAAATCATCTGACCACAGCTGCTTATTGGAGCCAAAACTCTTTATTTGTTGTTGGTGGTCAAACTCTTCTGAATTCTTTGATTTTCATGGTGACTCTGGTCCACAGAGTTTTCTGCTCCTCTGTACTTTTCAATGGATTTCTGTCTCCTGACTCAAACCTCTTTCTTTTGCAGGTTTTGGTGTCGGTGCAGTCGCTCATCCTGGTGGCAGAGCCCTACTTCAACGAGCCAGGCTACGAGCGCTCCCGCGGGACGCCCAGCGGCACCCAGAGCTCGCGGGAATACGACGGCAACATCCGGCAGGCTACGGTCAAGTGGGCCATGCTGGAGCAGATGCGCAACCCTTCCCCTTGTTTCAAAGAGGTAACCGGCACGCTGTGATTGGAAACGCCTCACACTTCTATTTGGTTTTTCTTTCACACTCTTGACGGTGAACTGAATCACACGGTTCCAAATGCTGCTCATGTGGGGGCCGTAACCTAAAACAAGCTCTCTGTCACCCTTTAATTTAGAGCTCTGCTTTCATACAGAACTACTTTTAGTTTTTAAACCTTCATGTTGATCATCCCTGAAACAGTCAGAGGTGAGAACACAATCTGTGGTTTTAGTATGTTAGGTTCTGAAGCTGTTCTGGACCGTTTCTCCATCAACCTGGGACAGGTATCGGCTTTTCGTCTGTCAAAGGAAAGAGCTTGAAGATACAAACTGACTGTAAAATCCTCGTGTCAGTTTTCATCCCTCGTCTGTCTCGCCTTACTCGATTAAAAAAGTTTTGATTGAGGTCTTTCAGACTGCTGTGTCCCTGTGCTTTTGTCCTTTAAATGTTGAGTGGTGGAAGAGGCAGCTAAAGAGCTGTTCTTCAAGGGTAAAAAGTGTTGTTGTTTTTTTTTTTTTTTTGCAATTTTATGATCAATCTTTTTTCTTTGCCATGTAAATTAAAAAAAAAAAAAAAAGCTGTTCTGTGGTCTGGCTTTCTAAGTCACTTTGTTCCAGAGACATCGTACATATCGTTAAAACCCCCGACATTAACATTAACACCATATATAAAGAAGATTAAGCTCAGAATTTCATTTCTGAGTATTTCTTTATTTAAATTATAGTGATTCAGGAGCATCAGGAGTTGTGAATTGTTCCCCATTTTTGTTGCATCGGTAATATTAGGTTGGTGGTGTGAGGGGCTGTAAGCTAGCAAGTAAGCATGTAAACAGAGAGCTCTCAGCAATGGAGATGAAAAGGGTGGCAGGCTTACGCCGTGCCAACGGTCCTGCCCATAACTCACAAACGAATTTCTAATGAACTGCTGCCGCTCTGCAGAAACTGTCCTAGAAAACGGCCCCGAATTTTTGGATTTCTGCTAAAATGCTTATGACAACAGATGTAAATGGTGTTTAAAGCTAAAGAGGATTGTATTTCACCCGTGTTTAGAACTGAAGCTCTATTGTTGGTTTGTTTTGTGCTACTCTGTCACCTGCCAAGGAACTTTATGAAAAAAAAAATAACAAGCAGTAAATATTTGCTGCTAAGAAAGCCCAACAGTTGGTACAATGTATTTAGGGGGGTGTGAGACGTTTATGTGTCAAACTTTGGGCTGGCTCTCTGAGCGTCAGAGCTTGACACAGATCAGATCTTTCTGCTTCGATGCCCCGTAACAAACCACAGATGAAACACTGAGCACATGGAAGAAGGAAGTCCATAAAGATCCCGTGTTCTCTTGAGCTTTTGATTCAGGTGTTCCCACTCAGGCCTCACTCGTCTCCTCCTCTGGAATAATGAGAGGATTCCCTCAAAGGTCACATGGCACCAGCTGCTGGTCCCTGAATGCTCACGGAGGTCTCTGTCTACATTTCTGTATGCGCTTGTGTCTTCACGCGTGTTGAAAGGTCGTTTGTCGGGACTCTGCAGTCCCGTGTGTGCTTGCTGAACACGGATGCTTGCATGAGGTTTCTCTCTGCGCTGTGAGGAAAGCTCAAAAACCAAAGGTCAAAGTGTGGCTGGTCCAAGCAGAAGCAGCAGCGGGAGAAAGCCCTCATCAGGTCCGGTAGGCTTCTGATGTTAGCCTGCATCCATCCAGGATGACTTTCACCTTCACTCACATGACCTTGAAATGCTCTCTTCCTTGCCCCACCTCTCTGGAAGTCACAAACCCAACCGTGGGTGTGGCTTTGAAGTGCACACGAAGATGGAAAGAGCAGAGAAAGATGCATGAGGAAAAGGAAGAGATTAAAGCAGAGCCTCAACCCCCTCTGCTGCCTTTTTGCTTCTCTTCTCCTGGTAAACAGCACATCAGCAGCTGCCATTATAACTAATCGCCTCCCTCCAGCACCAGAGCAGCAGATATGCGGAGCGCTCCCTGCATACTGATCATCCGCCCTGGCGACTGTTGCTAGGAAGTGGACTGGAGGGGCTCGATTGCGGATGATTGACACCATCCATCGAGGATGACTTCAGCATCCTTGAGCGCCAGTAGTTGAGGGAAGAAAGAAGAGCGGATGTGGTTTCCTCGTGTCAGCGGGGGGAGGAGCCTGATCTAAACTCTCCAGGCTCTCTGGGCCTCTCCTTAGCGTTTGAGTCTGTCTTATCTGTGGGGTTCAATTCTCCAAAGTTTACTATTTGAACAGAATTCATTCTTCTTTTTTTTAAGATTATTTCTCTGTTCCTATTGACTCTCTGGAAGTTGACTGACTGGAGTTAACTGCTTCATCATGACTGAATCCTGTCAGAGAAAATTGAAACGGCATGAACCCGAGGTCACATCTCTGCACTTCCAGCATTCCATATCGAGATCAGAGCAGCGAAAGCGATCAAAGCCGGGTCAGAACCGGAGAGAGAAGTGTGTGCGCCTCTGACATCAACCTCTGTGTGTTCGCAGGTGATCCACAAGCACTTCTACCTGAAGAGAGCAGAGATCATGTCCCAGTGTGAGGAGTGGATCACTGACATCCAGCAGTACAGCAACGACAAGAGGGTCGGTCGCACCATGTCCCATCATGCAGCTGCACTAAAGGTAACGTCAGAGCTTCATATCTCGAAGGGCGCCTGTCTGTGAAATGAATTATGTATCATGAAATCTGCAGATCAGCAACCATGTTCTGCTTTATTAACCCCCAAAAGGAAGTGATGATGTTGCAGCATAAAATATTAAAGCAACATTAATAAATCAATAACAGTCAGCTGGAAATACGTCTTTAGGTTGTGTCTGTATCCAAGCAACAACATGACGTAGCGTGGGCAGATAACGGATGAACTCTGGGAGCAGGAACCTCATTTTAGTGTGTGTGTGTGTGGGGGGGGGGGGGGGTGAAGATCTTTGCAGGAATGAGCTCAGAATGCTAAAGGCTGTGAAGGAGCTCTGCTCTTCCTCCTCCTTTATTCCTTAAAGGTGTGACGAGGTGCCAAAGTCCAGAACACCTCCACCCTTTTTAGCCCCTTTGATTTATTTGTCCATGGATCCTTTTATTCTGAAGGCTCATCGGTACTCTTACACAGCAGAAAGTAAAGAGGAAATACTACTGGACTTTTATTTTGTTGAAAAATAATTCTTATATGAGCTAATACATTATGTTTAAATAAGTTTTCTTCAAACCTCTGCAGAAAATCTTTTTTTTTTTAGTCTTTCACATTTACAGGGTTCTCATTCCAGACCTTAAAAAAAAGAATAATATAAAAATGTTTTTGAGCCAAGACAACTGGACTGAGTGACCCCCTCCCCCCTGGTGTTCCAAACAGGAAGTACCTGCTGGCTCCAAGAAGCCAAAATTCCATAGACGTCTATAGAGAAATAAACAGCTGTTACTCAGTCATTTTATTGGTCAGAATAAGATTTTTTGCTTTACCTTTTTTTTTTAAACTTTTTCATTATATTTATGTGAGTTATTCAAAAAATAAACTGCCCAATCAGATGAAAGTATGTGGCCTACATCAAGCGTTCAAAACATTTGGGAGGTTTTGTGTAGCCAGCTTTCAAGTGGTGTGGCTTTCTAACAAGCTCACCCCTAATTGGGAAGAGTAGTTGCCATAGAAACTATGACTCAGACCCATTTGGACCAATCACTGCTTGCTGATGACATCTTGCTCCACCGTGGCGGTGTTCCTATTGCCAAATAAAAAAAAAATGGTTGAAGCTGGATGAAAAGCATTTTCTGTGGTTGATGACACACTAACTCGGTCCAGTTATTCTATACAGTCGATGTTTGGAGGCAATCATTTGTTCTATTCAAAGATCTGTGGCATCAGGGGGACTATGTAGTTTAAAGAAACTAGAGGGAGTGAAGGAAGGGCATCCTTCCGGGTAACAGAGCCCCCCCCGGACAGTTTGTAGATGGAATCAGAGGCAGTACCTCCCCTCCTCACCTATCTGACATCCCTCTGAGACTCAAACGCTGAGAACATCCCCGGCTGCTTCCCTCCCATCTGTCTAGAACAAGAAGTTCCACTGGTTCGAGTCCCACGTCTTCCTCCATGTTTGGCCTGTTCCGTTAATCATAAGCCTTTACTGGGCTTGTCTTGGTGTAGAGCAGTGATTCCCATCCAGAGCTACATGTTCCCCTAAGGGGATCTGGGAGGAGAATACTTCACAGATTATTTGGCAAGCTGCTGTTACAAACACACGTGTGTAAATGACCTGATACAGGTCTGAACATGACGGATGTTTCAACATCCTGTCCTTCTGGATGAGTGTTCAGTAGAGGGAACAAAGGTCAGAGGCCAAAGAGGAACAGATGAAGGTGAGTGGAGACGACATCTGATGATAGTTTATCATGAAATCCTTCTGGCCTCAGAATTTTATGACACTTTTATGAAGGCGGTAGCAGTCTTCACATTAACTGTTCTGTTTTGTTTTAGCTGTTTCTTAAAGTATGATAGAAGCGCACATGTTCAATAAAATGCACAGCATCCACCAAACAAAGAAGGAAACCACAGTGAGAAAGGTCAGCTGAGTGCTTCATCTCCTCAAGACAAAATGTTTTTCCACCATCTGGAGAGTCTTGAGCGTTTTCCCTCCAGCAGGGCGTCAAGGATGTGATGATGGTAGAACTGTTATTAGAAAGCTCATTTCCAGATGTTTCACTTGACACTTCAACCACGAACAGTTTCTGTCTAGCTGAATGCAGATCCATTTGAACAAATGCTGTCCAGCCTGCTCTGAGCTACGTTCACTACCAAAGATTTCTCAGTGGATGATTATGCCATTTTTAATTACAATTTAAAAAAAATGTATCTTTTTTTTAAGACAGTTTCTGCAGAGCAGCATTAGTTTATTAGAAACTCTCCTCTGCGTACGAGCAGTACTGTTGCCATGGAGCCATGCCCCCCCTCCCCACTGCTAAGAGAGCTTGTGGCCCGTCCAGAATGTTGTCTGCACCACAAATATAGCTTTTTCAAAACAGCATTGTTTTTTCCTTATGCTCCTTATTCACAACTTTTTGAATACAGAAATACTCAGAAATGAAAATTTGAGCCTAATTTTCTTTATCTATGTCCTCCATCAGTAGAAAAATGCCACAAGAACATGTTTAAAACACCGTTTTCCACAGAGTGGGCCTTTAAAAAGCATCAATCCTTAACTGCTTTTTCCTTGACCATCATGAAGTGATTGCAGAATCATAAAGGACAGAACCCAACCTGCCCCCTCTCTTCCTCCCCACAGAGGCACACGGCTCAGCTGAGGGAGGAGCTCCTCAAGCTGCCTTGCCCCGACGACCTGGAGCCAGACGGTGACGAGTTCTCCTCCAAGAGCGCCGCTCTCATCCTCCAAGAGCTGCCCGGTCCGGACTCTGAGAAGCCCGGCGGCAGTCAGGACGGCCACTGCAGCGAGGGCCAGCTATGAGCCCTCAGCTATTTCCTCCCCCTCCCAGCATCACCCGATAGTTACTCTCTAAAAGACTCGCCGGCTGGAGAGCGCCAGCCGCCACTTTGTTCATATTTGTATGTAAAGATCTAATAGCCGAGAAGGAGCAGACGGACTCTGAAGCACGCTTCGCCCTGACCGAAGAGTCGACAGAATCTTTTATTTACCTGTAAAAGAGTGTAAACATTTTGTCTTTTTTCCAATTGTGAAATAACCACTGATTGGTATGTTATTAAACTTGTTTATGTATACATAAATGCAGAGGAAAATTACAGATTATATAAGGGAAACTACCTTTAGAGAAGAATGTTTACGGAGTGTTAATTTCTTTTGGTTTCTTTTTGACTGTTAGAGCGGACACTGTTGTAACCAAGGATTTATCGGGCCATCTTTAAGGATATTTTAAAGCCCCCCCTCCCCTCCCGCCTCTGGTTATCCTCACTTTTCTGAATAATCTCGGATCATACCCACTTGAATAAAGGCAGATGCTCTGTTTTCCCTCTTACAGGCTCCACATTAAAACGCTTAAACTATGTTCTGGATTAACATTTGTCGCCTCTCAGAACTCCATGACCATTTTCCGTCGGCCCGGCTGCAGCGGCAGACTGCGTGTGTGTGTGTGTGTGTGTGTGCGTTTCTGTGCAACTTTCCACGGTGAGACGAAGCTGTGACGTGCCTTTGATTGACACCACGCCTCCCAATCCTCCGTCAGAGCTCTGCTCCGTCTGACACCAGACAAACTGCTTTGATCTTTTTTTATTCTGTTCATCTCCAGTGATCATCACAGAAATGCACTTTCTATTTTAGTCACTCGTTCAGTCACATTCTCCTTTTGCTAGGACATTAAATGGAGCTTGAAACGAAGGACTGACTGTGCCCATGCTTCTTTGTGGGTGGAGTGGTGTGACGAAGCAGCTGAACCCCAGACCTACAGCCGCCATGCAGACACGTCCTGAATTTAGAGGAAGTTCTCTGCAGGAAGGCTTCATAAAAGCTCCTGAAAGAGGTTTTTAGAAAGCTAAAATCCTCTGACCTCCCATCTTTACTCCACACAACCAAGAGATGACAAAGTAACAAGAACATTTTAAAGCGTTGTAATATAAAAATTAAGGCTGTTTTGAGTAACAAACTCAATTTTGCAAACATTCCTGTAAAACAAATTATTTTTATCTATGAAATTTCAGATGTTCCAGAAATACTCATTTAAGACGGTTTCAGGCCTTAGATTGCTCTTATTTTGTTGTAAAATGTCATCAATCATCAGAAAACAGTAAACAAAACAGATACTTGAAAGAAATTTGTAAGATTTTATTTACCCTTTAATCATTTTGAACTGTAATTTAGACTTTGTCTGCCTGGTCTTTGTCAATTTCTAATTCTGCTTTTGGATATCAATCACTTTTTTTAATACAACAGCTAAAAACATCAAATCACTTAAAGAAATTAATGTCAACATCACCATGGAGACAGAGGAAAGCTACAATGATTCCCAGGAAGAGTTCTGAAGAGTTCTCAAGATTAGCCATAGACCTACAGCAAATCCAGGTCACAATCTTTCTGATCCAACATAAGATTGATTTTTAATGGAGCAACAACCAACAGGAACGACCAATAACCCGATATTTAATAAATATCGTCATATAAACCAGACAACAGCTATCAGCTTTAATTATTTCCATCAATAAACAATTCTCCAAATCAGGAGCTCACTGAACCCAGAACAGGTGCTCTTCTGGTTTAGTGACCCGGGAGCCTTAACGCCTGCTGTCTGCCAAACACTGAAATAAATTCACTCTAGGTGAGGAGGAAACCAAGAAATGGGTGGAGCTAACTCATTTCACACTGTCATCCCAAATTATATTGGGCCCATTTTAACCACTTTTAGCCAAAAATGTAATTAATTTAATGTCATTGGTGTAGCCCTCCATGCTGATTATTTCTGGTGTTAACTTAATGTTAATGTGTTTAAATTAAACTTAATAACAATAACTATTAGTTGTTAGTAGGCTGCTAGAAGTTGAAGCTGGGGTAGCTATGGTCCACTGGGGTTCTGTCCTCTTTTCTCATCTACTTATACCCTTCCTCTCTTCTCTATTCTTGATCATTGTTCATCATTTACTTCTCCATGCCTCTGTTTGGTGCTGTGCGATTCATGTACTGCCCTCTTTCCCTCTCCCCTATGGGATATCATTTTCTTTGCCTATCTGGGCAGATTGTGGTTTAAGTGTGAGTTTTTGTTTACTCTGTTTGAACTAGTCATTTATAATGTTATGTTTATTTTATTTTTTTGCACCATGAGTTAGAGTTTGGTAGAGGAGGATGACCAACCCCCATGTGCGGTGTAACAGCCGAAGTCAGACATTACTTGATCATTCATGTCTTTGATATGAAAATTGCCAGGCCCAGTGGTGGAAACTTTAGAATGTGTCAATTAAAGTTGTATAATTTCTTAAAGTTAAATAAACATTTTAAATTAAGTTGGATGAACATAAAAACATTAGTTGAATAAACTTAATTTAATTAGGTGTTACCAATTGAAGTGATTCAATTAGGTTGGATCAACTTTTTTCTTTTTAGAGTGTGGTAATCCCCTGTCCGTCGTGGGGAGGAGCCCTCCTTCATGTGGGCACCCCTGAGGTTTCTTCGTTTTTTCTGGAATCCATTTTTTTTAGGAGTTTTTCCTTACCGCGAAGGGGGGGGGGGTCTAAGGGCAGGGATGCCAGTTTAGCTTAGTCGGTTTGTTAGTTCATTTTAGTATTTTCCTATTGAATTCTATGTATTCATGATCGTTTTGATTTTATGTTTAACTTTTTCAATTACCAATACAAACCCCATCAAGACGACTGTTGTTGTGAATTTGGGCTATACAAATAAAATTGAATTTAATTGGGGCCTGTCCAGCTACTGTCAGGTGGATGGTTCTCCAGCGTTGCAGCAACATCCCTTCTCACACTCATCAGTTTACCAATGAAGCATGTTTTTAGATTGTTTCCATGGAGAACAAGCAAACTTCACACAGCTGGGATTTGAACCATTGTGAGGTAAGAGTGCTAACCACTACTCCACACATCACCATGCAGACCATATTGGTACAGCAACTTTTACAGTGTTACAAGATGGCAAGCTATAAATCTAAGTTTAAGTCTTTCCACACAAAAAAATTGCAACTAAAATAATAATAATAAACAGTCGGTACATTTAAGATTTTATGATAGGCACATTAACGCCCCTGCACGCGCGCCGTCACTATGTCCCCCACAATGCATTGCGCAGCTGTCATGGCCGCTCACTAACGCCGTCTTTTGCCACATGGGTGAACGTAAACATTCTACAGCCGGTTGAAAAACGCAGCCTCCGCTCATTGATAGAGCTGTTCAACGGCGGACCCGGCTCGGAACCGTCCTGACCCGAAGCTAGCAGACGCCGCTGGGAGCCTGGGACATGTCGGTAGACGCGGAGATTTGTGTCCTCAGAGGGTTTTTAACCTCCAGCGCTGCGGAGGAGTGGAAGCAGAGCGCCGTGAGCGCGTCTGGTAAGACACCGGCGTGTTTCCGTATATCAGGTTTGAAACACCAGTGAGTCCGAAGCTGCTCCGTTTGTTCTCTCAAACGCTGCGGACGTTGCGCCCTTAAAGCATAACTGCGCTTGAACGCAGCAGCGAGAGGGGATCAGCGTCCCGAACTTACGTGGATAAAATCAACACAATTTTAATTTTTTGTTTGTATTAAATGTCTTGAAACTGCTGGTGTAGTAAATGTATGCTTAATCGATTCTTTAGAGAAGTGAACTGGCGGCGGGGAGATTGATGTGTCACGCCAGACTGTCACTGTTAGCTAATTTCAAGTCCCCTCGCTCGCGCTGTAATTAGCGGTTTTGCTCTGTTCTGACCGCTCGTGGCTTGATGTGAATGGCTTCCCCTTTCGGCATTCTTCACCTGCGTGGATTTAAGGCGAAAGGAGCGAAAATGTGAAGTTTTTGTGGACTTTTTAGCTTTCCTTCGGTCCAGTCCTTCGCTGAGCTTTCCCCGTGGGGGGTCAGTGTCGTGTTTTGAGTGGGGGTGGGGGGAGCCTGACGTGATGTCGTGGACAGCCTGGTCCCCTCAGAGCTCAACAGCTGTGATGAGCAAACCGGGGCTGATGCTGAGGAGGATCTGTAGATCATTTAGTGAAGGTGCTGCAGACCGCGGGTGGAGGAGGACAATCCACGAACAGGTTATGTCAGAGTGCAGTTTGAATTGAACACCAAATACTATAAGAACAACTTTTACTGTAGCAGTCAGGGCGGTCTAATTGAAGTTGCAAAGATCCTTGGAGGGGCAGAAATGATGGGCAGTTTTGTCCTGCTGACGGGTGAGACTGGTGGAGCCATCCATCCATCTATCAGCTGCTGCTGCCTCAGCCGTCAGTCATCTTTGGCCTTCAAGAGGAATATGCACTTCTTTCATTCACATGTCTTCATTGCATTTGATCCCTCCTTCGTTTCTTTAGTCAGAGCTGAACCTGACAGGTTCTCAGTTTGGCTGACCTCAGATACCAGGACTCTATTGTACAAGTTTTCCCACTTAAAAAGAATAGATTGGCCTGTGATTTTCATCATAGGTAAACCTCAGCTATGAGAGACAAAATGAGAAAAGAAATCCAGAAAATTACACTGTCTGATTTTTAAAGAATTTATTTGTAAATGATTGTGGAAAAATGATTGATCAATAACAAACAAGCCAGATTTCGGGCTTTCACAGACCTGTAACGTCTTCTGTAAGAGGATCCTCTGTCTTCTACCTGTTACCTGTATTTATGGCTCCTGTTTGAACTGGTTCTCTATATAAAAGACACCTGTCCACAACCTCAAACAGTCACACTCCAAACTCCACTATGGCCGAGACCAAAGAGCTGTCTAAGGACACCAGAAACCAAATTGTTGACCTGCACCAGACTGGGAAGACAAAATCTGCAATAGGCAACTGGATGAATTTTTCTGAGTGTTTTTTACTGATTTTGCCTCTCATAGTTGAGGTTTACCTATAATGAAAACTACAGGCCTCTCATCTTTTTAAGTGGGAGAACTTACGCAATTGGTGACCGTCTAAATACTTTTTTGCCCCCCTGATAGTCTTTGTTTTCCTCATCAAAGCTGGTATCAAGCTGAAAACTGTACGGCTGGATAGCTCCAATATTGCTTGGCTTTTTTTGTTGCACCGCTAATGTTGGGTTGGGATTGTGAGGGGCTGTAAGCTAGTGGGAGAGCATGTAAACTAGCGTTTCCCGACCCCGGTCCTTGGGGAACACTGTGCTGCATTTTTTTTTTCAATCCAACCCTGCTCAAGCACACTCACCTTTGATGACTGCCATCATCAGGCTTCTCCAGAGCCTGGTGGTGAGTTGAAGCAGGTGTGCATAAACAGGGCAACATGGAAAACATGCAGGATAGTGTGCCCTGAGGTCCAGGGTTGGGAAACACTGTGTGAACGGATGGATGATGGTAAGGGGGCGGGGCTTACCCTGCGCCAACAATCCTGCCCACATGTCAGAGGCCAACTTCTGATAAACTCCTGCCACTCTGCAAAAACTATCCTGGAAAACGACAGATTTGTATTTTTGGGCTAAAATGTCATAATCATAAAAAGACCTCTGGGAATGCCTATAAAATGGATCAAAAGATGATAGTCGTGCGTTTTCAGGCCTTTTTGGAAACCTTATTGGATTCTCTGTCTATGCATTCTCCTTTATTGAATGTTTTACTCTAGCAAGTTCTTAGTAAGGGAAACCAACATGCTGCTGTGTTTCCTGTTGCACTGAAAATGTAGCTCTGAAAGTGATCTACCAGCAGGCATGCAGAGACTTAGTGAATTTCCTTTTTTATTTTTATATAAAAAATATTTTATTTTTTATTTCACACAAATTAATTTGACTATAAATTGAAACATATTCCGTATTTTGAGGTGCATGTAATTCAAGCCCCACCCACTGTTTTAGGCCACACCCAAAAGTACCAAATGTTGCAGTTTGTTGAACGGACTACTGGAGTATCAGCAAAATAAGTGCTTAAGTAAAAACAGTCATGTTCCCTTGACATGAATTTCACTGGTTGCCTGAATATAAAAGAAGCCCCTATGGTTATTCTCCCACTCTCCTGCTTCATAGAGGGTGTTAAATGTTTTAGCTGAAAATGTTTGAATATATACTTACAGTTTGCAAATATTTTTCTCAGGTGTGTTTAAATTATGTTGTATGAATCTATTTTTCTGCAATCATCTACCAAAACCCCCCACATTTCCAGTCTTTTTTTCATTTCCTAATTTTGTTTGGGAGTGCAGTTTTTGCAGGAGTCTGGTAAGAGTTCCGAAGGTTTTGCACTTGTGAGCAACATTTCTCTTTGCGGAATGAAGGATTTGAGTGTGATGTTGGGAAAGGGGGCAGGACAGATGGCGATCATTAACCTCTGCAGTAAATGCATATGTGGACGTTGAAATGTTGGGCTATTTTCTCTTTCCATTAGTGGAAAATAGGCTTGGGAATGATGAGTTCTGCAGGATCTTAATCCATCTCTCTGCAAAGCCAAAACTGTTCAAACTTCTTTTTCTCAGTTGGAAACTAATATTCTCTCTTTTTAAACTTTAAATTCCCCTGTTTTTTTTATCCGTTTCATTGTTATAATCAGGAGATTTGTGAAGCTCATTTTGTGTTTTCATGGTTTTAGTTGAATCAGCTAGTTTCAGGTATGCTTGAATTAAAAAAAAATCACTATCCTGATTTAAAGGAAGATTAGAAAAAAAGATTTCAGAATCAAATTTATAGTTTTAACCAAGCCCCAACTTATTTTCTTTAGAAGCTCTAGAATAGCTTTTTCCCAAAAACTGTGATCTCCTTCTTAAAACGGTATCTTTGTCAAGGGAATAGAAACATGATTTTAATTGAGCTTCAGTAGGGTGGTCAGATCAATCAAAGTAGGAAATGAAACCTTAAGAGAATGTTATTTTTGTTAATGTTTGGTGATAACATAATCTATTTGATCAGTTGTTCAATAAAATATAAAACAGAATAAAAAAAAAAGCAAAAATTAATGGAAGTTCTGAAAATTCAGAAGATAAATAAAATCAAAAATCCCAGGAAGCTTCTCTGATGCAACTGAGTCAAGCATTTTTAGAAATGTTAGTTTTTAAATTTTTTTGACCAATCAGATGCGTCAATTAGTGTCTTCTCATGTTTGAATCATTAGACAGATTCTCCTGAGCCCGCTTTCTCTTAGTAACAGCCTTTGTTAGTTTAATTCACAGAAGAATCAACACAACAGACTCGTTGTAACTTTATTGACGGAGTATAACTTATTTTCCAGACTATAAGTCGCTCCGGAGTATAAGTCGCACCAGCCCAAAAATGGATTATAAAGTAGAAAAAAACACAGATAAGTCGCACTGGACTATAAGTCGCATTTTGACGGGAACTTTATTTGACAAAATAAATTTCTAATAAGTTAACTAATAAGTTCCACAGCCTCATATGATACAATCATAGCAGACTGTTTATCTCACAATTTCACAGTAATTCTTTCTCATACTTATTTATTTATTCCTTTCATGAAGCATCATTGGCCAACTAATACTCTGTTTTCATCCTGTATTTGTAGAAACAGTTGTAATTTTTATTGCATTTCTGAATATGAAATCATTGGAAAATAGAATATTATGTTTTTAGCCTTCAAGATCTTACTGTAAAAAAAAAAGGTTTGCTGATTCTCTGAGTCACTTACTCTTAACACTTAACATACCTCATACATCAAATTGACCCAGGAACATCATCTCTGTTCCTCACAAATGAACATAACAGGAGGGTTAAGAATGTATTTATTTCAATTTAGTTCTAATATAAGTCGCTGCGGAGTATAAGTCGCACCCCTTGCCAAACTATGAAAAAAGGGCGACTTATAGTCTGGAAAACACGGTATTTGGATAATTGTACTACAGTATACAACAATCACAGGGTCCTCCACTGTGAGCCTGCCTCAGCACGGTTGGCTGAATGATGCCGGAGCACAAAACAACCAACCTAACCCAATATGTACTTTGGAGATGAGTTTATTCTAGTTTGTTTTCTTATTCTAGTTTGTTTCTGATTTGAAAACAAACCCACAGAAATTCAGGGAGCATCTTCTGGAACTTCGGACACTTTTTTAACATTTTTGTGGGACTATTTTAGTGTAATTTTTGTTCAGTCTTGCTCTGTGGAAAAATTGACTTGTTTACAGTTGCACCAAATTCAACTTCTTCCCCCTACATTTAGCCCACCAAAATTCAAATTCAAATTAATTTTATTTATAAAGCACCTTTCATGTCACACAGACAGCTCAAGGTGCTTTCCATAAAAAAAAAAAGAATACAATTAAAAACAAACCCCACACATGAAGTAAAATAATTAAATAAGCCCCTCATAATAAAACACACAAAAACAAGCACAAGTAAAAGACAAATAACAGAGCTTAAGAAAAGAGAACCCAGAAGGCGCCGTCCGCCATTAAACGGAGAGTTATGAAAAAATAGTGTCTTATGCAAGGAAGGTGGGACCTAGGACCATCTCTCCCCTGCCTGTTCCCTGGTGGGGGGTACGGGCCCCTTTGCAACGGCGGTCGTGTCCCTGGGGTGCCGGCTTCCTGGGCCCGGCGGTGCTCTCTCCGCGCGGTGGGCGGGTTCACATTACATCTGAGCCGGGAGTGTTCGTGTCCCTGGGGGGTGGGTTCTGGTCCTTGCTCCTGAGCGCTGGGCCCCGCCAAATTTCCAACTTCCAACCAAAATGTCCAATTTCCAACCAATTTCCGGCCATATTTACAACACCCCTTGTGGGCCCTCTTTTTTCCCCGGGGTTCCGCCCTCTTGGGCGGGGGCGGCGGGCCCCTGCCTCGCTCCTCCCTGGACCAACCGTGGGCCGGGCGGATGGCTGCCTGGAGTGCGGAGCGGGTCTCCCTTGGGGGGTCCTGGCCTGTACCTGGGGTTGGGGCGGGGGGATGCCCGGAACTCCTGGGTAGTGGTGGGGTGCTCGTCTGGGGCTGTGGGCGTCCTTCTCCGGTGGGGCCCTGCGTTGGGTTCTCCCGGCGCGGCGGGGGGGCTGCTCTCCTGGTTGGGCTGGGGCGGCGCTCTCTCTCCCTCCGTGCCTCCCTGCGCTCTGGCTCTGGAGGCCTTGCGGCGGCCCTGCTGGCCCTGGCCTGGGTGGCGGGCTTGGTCGCCCGGGCGGCGGTTGTTCCCTGCCGGTTCCCGTGTGGCGTTGGGGGGATTCCGGCTGCCGCTGCTGCTGCGGTGGGGGTCTTGGGGTGGGGATGGCTGGGCACTCTCCCTCCTTCTTTTCACGTTCCACCATCCATTTTAGAAGAACATAAACACTCACCTGAGCACAGGTGTTAGCTCACCTTTGCACTAACAGTTTGCATGACTGAATGACTGAAATATTTCACACTAGTTGGTTTTAAGGCACAAGTATGCGTGTGAACACTATCTGTTTTGTGTACATGTCGACAGGTGGACATTTTTGCAGCTAGCAGGTGTGTTTACAACATTTGAGTGTGTGTGTGGACAGGCTCTGCTTTTTTTTTTTTTACTACATTTGAACTTTACCATAATGATTAACAACCAGTAAACTTGTTGCTTTATGCTGCTTCATGGTCTTATCCCCCTTCCCCTCCTATTATCACCCCCTACCCCCCCTCTCTCTATCGTCCCTCTCTCTTCTTCCCCTCTTTCCTTTTCCGTCCGGTCCAACACCAAAGATTTTCAGACATGATTGAAATTAATAAAGTTTGGCCTCAATTACAAAAAGGGGTTTATCCAGACATACCTTTGGTTTGTCTGAAGATTAATAACCCCTCTTGTTAAAGTAAAATCTGTCCAACACAAGAGGCCCTCAGCTCTTACCTGTCTGCCCAGCTGTTGGACAGGACAAGTTAAAAAAAAAAAATAGTGTCTTCGAATTTGGTCCTTACAACCACTTGAAGACGTCATCAATGTTCTCTGGTCATCTATGTTGGTGCGTTGCTGCCAGCACTAAGAAAATTTGATTAACTTATAGAACGTTGGTTTTATAAGTTAAAAAGGTCATGCTAAATCAAAAAGTCATTAGTTACATTTAAATGTAAACTTCTGTGCCTCAGAGCACACTTGTGTGAAGAAATGCATGATGCAGATCATCCTCCCAACAAAGGAATACCCAGCCCTAAGTCACTACAGCCCCCCTTTAAAAAAACAATTTGGGACACCACTACAGCTCCAAATGGCCCTACAATTGGAGCAATAATGAGAAGCCAGAATTTGTACATGTATTCAGCCCTTGTCTTAAAATGGCTATTTCTACTTAGACCATTGACAGACCTCCCATCCCTAATATTTATTCATGCTAATAATATTTATTTAGTATTGACATAAATATATCAGAACTTCTTGTGGTTGAGACTTCTCCAGCTATAATCTAAGATGGCGTAAACGGCACTGAAGCTTGGAACAAATGTTTCTTGAATGGTTATATATTTTCAACAAGACAATGTATGTCGTGGCTGAAAATCGTGTTTGTTCCACATTTTGACAGATTAGAGGTATGTCACAGGATTTCTGTCAATACTAATCCAAAACTCAATTTAATCTTTTTGAAAGGAGCAGATGGAAAATATTTATTCTGTGCTCCTGAGCATGGTGTCAGAGTGTGTAGATATACTGGATGTTTTCCAGTTCTCCTGAGCGGTGTCCATCTGAGCTTCCCCCGAGCACTCATCTTTGGTCTAAATTGCTTCTTTGCCCTGAGTGCTTCGGCTAATTCTATTCACCGGTGCCTTATTAACTGAAGTTTCATGCCTCAACCTTTTATGAGTTATGGACTAATTTCTGAGCCTCTCCCTTGTTTTCCATAATTGCTGCCATTTCATTGGCAGGCTGGCGAAGTAGCTGAAGTTTCATTATAAATGTGGCCGTAGCGAAAGCATTCATTCCTCCCCCTCATAAAGCCGGCCTCTCTCCTATTTCCTGCTGTCATGGTAGCCCCTGGGTTTCATTAGATCAGCGGTGAGATGAAATTCCCCGTGCTTCTTTGACAACATGAACAGCTCCTCCAGCAGTTATTAAAGCCAAGGGGGCACTTGGGGTATCATGCAAGTGGGCTGGAAATCTGACTGCAAATGGACCCGTACTTGTCATTGGAATGGTGAAGGACATCTTAAAAACCAAGATGCAGGAGCCATCTGAGGCTGCCAGATCCATTTTTTACTGGTCCTCAGCAATTTTTTAATTGAATTGGAACAAATGAAGCTTACTCAAAGTCTGAGTTTTGACTCCAGGTGGCAGTACTGTGTTGAATGAGGCAACTTAACAAAATATTATGATTGATTTAAAGCTGGAGTTACCAGGAACTTTGGAACATCAGAAATATGGCGGCTGCAGAGTGATACATTTATCTTAAATTGTAAAAGTGAAATCAATCCACACAATGTTTGCCCAGAAATGTACAATTTTAAGATCAGAACATGTCATTGGGTTGCTGGAACCAACCAGGCTGCTGTTGGGCAAAGGCAGGGTACACCCTGAATAGGTCACCAGTCGCTCGCAGGACTACACGACCACATAAAGACTCACATGCACACCTAGAGGAAAATTAAAATACACAAATTAACCGTTGAAGCATGCTTTTGGACTGTGGCAGGGCGCCAGAATGCTTGGAAAAAACATGAACATGGAGAACATGCAACATAGAAAGGTAAGGTCCCAGCCGGGATTTGAACCAGGGTGTGTCACTTCAGTCTGTGTATTTTCTCCAGTAAGTGGTAGTGCAGTCGTCCTCTGATCGAAAGATTGCAAGTTTAATTCCCGCCTTGCGCGCCCATGTGTTGAAGTGTCCTTGGGCAGGACACTGAACCTCCACATTGCCTCTGGTGGTTATAGGTTGGCGCCAGTGTTTGGCATCAGAGCCGCCATTAGTGTTTGAATGGGTTTGTGACTGTAAAGCGCTTTGGGACTGTGAGGAAAGTAGTACAGCGCTATAGGTATGCCATTTACCATGAGGTTATGCATCAATTGAAGGTTGTTTGTTTCTAGCTAGTCCATTGACGTCTCTTTATTCAGCATATAGAACAGAGGCTTTCTTTCTACAATTAACTTTTTTGACTTTACTTTGGATTTTAGAAGACAACAGTCCCATAAAACTGCAGGTCTCTTCTTCAAACAAGTTGTGTACAATCCATTGTTTCGCTAGTTTGAATAGAATTAAGTGTGTGAGTGTTTATTCCTTAGCCAGATAACCCTGACACAAACTCTTCACGCAACCAAAGGGAAGTTGTTCTTTGCTTTTGCCCAGCAAAGAGTCTGTAGTTGTTAGAAGTACTTGTAAGATGTTTTGAGAGTCGGGAGCCAGTGCTTAGGTGTTGGAGAACTAAAGAACTGACTCCAAAACTAGCAATGGAACCAGTTCTGTCAAGAGGGGCTCAGATGTTGATGCTCGGCACTAGAGTTGCCACAATTCTCAGTTTAAAACAGATCTGTTTGTTACACCACTGAACTGAATTGTGGAGAAAGCGAATCGTTGCATCCCTTTTCCATACCTACTTCATACCATTAGGTGTTGCGCTATATTTAAGAAGAATTTATTTTTTAGTGTTTATTACATTACATCAGGCTTAGTAAAAGCCAACATCATTGTTACTTGCTAATTAGCTAATATAAAAAAGGCTTTTCTGAAGTTTTAGTTTTTTGTTGTTGTTTTGTAACACAAATCATACATTGAACCAAAACAAAACTGTGACCCAAAAATTGAGGTTTGAACCAAATTGTGAAGAAAATGTATTGCTGCATCTCTAGCAGGCTTCGGGATATTTGTTTTTGGATATTGGAGTGGAAGGATAAAGACACCCAAAGTGAAATTGCTGCTAGTTTCACACAGCTGTTAAGATCCATAATGTTCTGCAGAAAGGTGGCATCAGTGGTAGCTGCACTCGGGAACCAATTATGGATTTAACCCCTGATCCAACTCTTAGTACTGTTTAGCAAGCAAACAGGCATTCTATACTACTCTTTGCCATTGTCTGACTATGGAATTGAACCTACAGTTCCTGTCTCTGTGTGGAAAACTTTATTAAACCATGTCAGCTGTGACTTCCACATTATCCACATGTAGCCCCAGAAATGGACAGACCCAGTTCCTTTTTGAAGTTGACCATTGCCTACGTGACCTTCATCAATTGTTTGTAGTTTGTCCCTGTTGAATTCTGCACATACTCCCCCTATACTGTTGGGTGTCTTTTGTGAGCTTGTTCTGCACGATTCAGATGGATTGAAAGACAGAATCTATTTTCACGCGTCCTTTCTTGGGCTCTTGCAGACTTTATATCACCCGCATGTGAGAAAGATAAAGTAGAGATTTATTTAGTCTAAGTAGTGTTGATGAAGCTGCGGGATGTGTGTTCTGCAGACAACCGATGACATCATCCTGGATCTTTGTTGGTATTCCAGGCATGCCTGTCTGTTCAAGGAGTTGCTTCTTCCTGCGATCTAAAGCGACGTCCTTTGGTTAGAAAACATAAGCGCCTTAGTTTTAGCAACCTTTCCTCTGCGGCTCAGTACCCCATCGCTCCCTTTGCTTTGTCCGCTGGGGAAAACAAAGCAATCAGTGCAAATGAACCAACCAGTCTGGCTTCTAGTAAGAAGCTGATCGAAAAAGGAGTTAAACAGAGCTTTTGGGCCACGCCATTATTTCTGGTTGGGAAGCGGTGGCCCTGCAGCTGCCCTGCTATAAATCAATGTTTGTTTGTTTTTTTTTTGCCCTCACTTCACAGATGGGTCTCTTCATCTGGCTGCCTTCAGCTCAGTCAGGTTCACAGTAACATGGAGCAACATGGTAATCTGCAGGGAACAGTCTCTGTCCTTACTGACTTAATCACAATAGCAGGCGGGATTAATAATCAGTACACAACAAAACAAACGAGGGCAGATTGATGGAGCTGTGAGGACGTTGGTGTTTATTCTGTTGGCCGATAACTAGCTTTGAAAACTTTGAAGGACCTCGAAGGCTATAAAGCTGAAGGCTTTCCAATGTCAGTCCAAAATGTTACCTCTAAATGTGAAGACAAGCGTGATGGTGCCCGCTCTGTGCGCTGCAGTTTTAACCTTCAGACTTTCTTCCAAATCCAATGACACAAGCGGAATTAGCTCAAGATGAGAATCGGTGATGATGGCTAAGAGGGAGAAGGGTTTACAGGCTGAGCTTCATCAAGTTTGGCATCAGAGGGGAGACTGCAGAACTCAAAAGGACGCCATTGTCCTTCACATATAAACCTCATCTAGGAATAAGTGTAATTCATTTTTTTTTTTTTTCAAAAGCACAGAATTGGAAAAATAAAAAAGATTGACTGTATTTTCACACTATTGAGCGTTGTGGATTAAAAGGCGCATCGGCCATTTTCATGCATTTTATATATGAGGTGCACATTGTTTGCAACATGTATTTTGACAGCACCGTTTACTTGGCAAAACTCCTTCGACACAAGTGAGCACAACCAGAATCAACCTGAACACTTTGGGTTATAAGGCGCACTGTTGTTTAAAAAAATAAAATAAGGGCTTTTAAGTGTAGCTTGTAGTCTGGAAAATATGACAACTGAAAAGGACTTGGAAAACCTCTAGCCTTTTGGTTGCTTTGTTTTTCTTGGACGTCTTTCTCCTTGTCAAGAGAAAATACATTTAAACTTTTTAATGTGTGTTCATAATTTGCATTGTAATTCATAAATATGGAACTACTGCAATTTATGTAACATTACTTTATAACCAAGGCTCTAATAAAAGACTTAATTTAACATATTCAAGACTTAGTAACTTTTCATCATTCATTCATTTATCCTTTTTTTCATTAGTAAATTTTCAAAGGAATTTTTTGGAGTTTGAGTGAACCTTTGCATTTCTTGTGTTTCTGTAGATGCAGGTTCTCTGCTGCAGTCCTTGTTGGAAGGAGACTTTGAAGCGGTTCTGCTGAGCCCACAGGTGAAAGACTTGCTCACAGGAGACGGCTCCTACGATGACGAGGACATCCAGGCTTATCTAGAGAGACGAGTGCTGCTGTATCTGAGTGATGCCTCCAATGATGAACAGAATAGCAGGTAAAGTGAATCCAGTCGGCCAGTGGCTTTCTGTTTGCAATCGTTTTTTAACATGAGTGATTACACTCTTTGTCAAAAAGCTTTAATCTTCCCCTCCTAGCTGCTGTGTTTTTTAAGGATTGTATGCCCATATGAATTATGGCTCATGAAATGTTTTGGCTCATACGTTTAAGGCTCATCTGTCTGACTCTTTTAGGCTACGTTCACAATGCAGGGCTTAATGCTCAATTCCAATTTTTTTCTGAAAAAATTCTATTTTTTTTTTCTTAAGGTCGTTCACATTTCCAATTAAATGCAAATTTTTATGATCTCCTGTGTGACCGTGAAATGACCCAGAATTGACCCGCATGCGCAGAAGAGTACTCAACTGTGAACGACGTAACTCGTTTGTGGAAGTAGCTAACGTTAACAATGGATGTCAACAACAGTGTTGTCAACAGCGGAGCTCTTTTTGCATTTTTACATTTATTTTCTCAAAGGAGCCAGCACAATTACAATCTTCTCATTTTAAGAAGGCATTGGAGCCAGGATCGTCTGTACCCACTGTTGTGGAATGGGGATGTGTATGTGCTGGGGCTGTGCGTGTGTGTGTAAGAGAGAGCGCGTGCAGTGCAGGTGGGAGTGAGAAGGGCAGAGGAAGTGTGTTGGGGGCGCGCATTCATGTTGTGTGTTAGGGAGGAAGGAGAACGGTAATAAAAGAAGGCTTCCCCAGAAGAACTGCTATTGACTCTTTATTAACCTGCTCTGGGGAATCTGAGGGTCCGAACGGGGAAGTGAACCCCAAGGAGGATCCGCCTTCAGCCCTGGAGAAGGTCTCCCCCGCGCTTCAGACCACGGTCAGAAAGGGGAAAAAAGTAATTGCGGTAAAGGTTCAACACCTTGCTCGGCCATTTCACTGGAAAATCTTTCAAAAACCGCTCTGTTGCGATAAGAGTCCTTGAGTTTGGCCTGAATAGAGCTGTCACCCCAAATATGAATCCAATCGTTGACCTCTCTTCCCTTCCACTGACTGATCTCAGCAGCATCGTCCACCATGGTTGTTTATGTTCTCGTTCCTGCCTACTTCAATGCAGAATGACAACGTTTGTAGCGTGTCAGTGATGTACAGGTCGGATACATGTGGCCTGGCCGTTCAGACGGAGGTCGCATTTCAAAAGATCAGATGCGGATCGGATTCAGGACCACATACCCAAGTGTCCTGGGTCACATTTGAAAAGATCGGATCTGTGTCGTTCAGACTGTTATGAAAAGATGAGATACAGGTCGTTTTAGCCTGCAGTGTGAACGTAGCCTTAGAGTTCTCTTTCAACATTCGTTTCGGTATCTCACTATGGGACACGCCCCCTGCGCTGTCCCCCAGAAGCTCTTTTTCATTACGCCAGTCTTGACTGGCAGACAGAAGGTGGCGTCTGCTCTCATGAGGCGGGACTTCCTCCTGCTATAAGAGCCGGACGCCATCTTCTCTCCTCAGTCTAACACCTCTTCTCGCTCCCAGAAGCATCCTCAGACGGCAGGTGTAGTATCCGAAGCTAGCTTAACTGTTCCTAGAGCGAGCTAACAACTCGGTCGCTGAACGCTAGTCGGTGTTAAATAGCTTGTCTGGGTCACGCGGTTGGTCTGTCTCCAAACAGCACCCGTTAGAACTAGTCACCATACTAGTAATTTTCGCGCTTCGCTCTCAACCGGAGTCGACGAAGTCGTCATGGAGCCTGAACCTTTCCTCGCCATGGAAACGGTCAGACCTCTGCCTAGAGCCTGCTCATGCGGCAGCAAAATCGCCGGGGCAGACACCCATTCTGCCTGTGCTGCATGTCTGGGGCTGCAACATGCCCAGGACGCGTTAGCATCTCCGGCTAGCTGCGAGCATTGTGCGCGCCTCTCCCTCAAGACCCTGAGACGCAGACTAGCGCGCCAAGCTAGTCTGTCCAAGGCGGACCCGGTCTTGGGGGTAACCAGCCCCCCACTACCAGAGGAGTCTACGCAGGGAGAGGTGGCAGGCATGAGCTGGGGCGACCAACTGGATACGGTCGCGCCACTCGAGGGCATGGAGGAGCAGGAGGCCGCGCTCCTGGAGTTTCAGGACACTGTGCCCGACTCCGGAGACGAGTCCATCAGCCTCGGCTCTGAGGAGGACGAGGAGGACAGCGAGCCTTTCCTTCTGCCATCGGCTGCAAAGCCGCTGGCTGCGGGCGACGCGTGCGGCGGCTTCCCAAACCCGACCGCCGCGATGGACCTGCATGATGTCTGCAGAAGAGCAGCTGAAAAGCTGGGCATTAAGTAGCCTGAAGCCCTCACTGAGGCCACCACGTCTCGCTATGAGGGAAAAAGACTGCCTAAAGCCAAGTCTTCCAGCAGACAGCTGCTACCAGTGTTCTCTGAGTGCTTGGAGGAAGCGACCAGGACCTGGAGCACCCCCTTTTCAGCCAAAAGCCCCGTCCTGGGAGGCTCGGCTTTGGACTGGGCCAACATGGAGGAGAACGGATTCTCGCAGATCCCTCCAGTCGAACCGCTGCTGGCATCCCACCTGCACCCGACACAGAAGTCCACCATGACTTCCGCGGGCCCCGCCCTGCCCTCGAAAGCTGACTGCTTCCAGTCAACTCTCACAGAAAAGGGCTACAAGGCAGTTGCCGCATCGGTGAAAGCCCTGAATGCATCTTCTCTGCTCATAGCCTACCAGGCAAAGCTGCAGGAACAGATGTCAAGCACACCAACCCCAGACCTGTGGAACGAGCTATGCATAGTCACAGACCTTTGTCTGCGTCTCCACAGGTCGGCAGTCCAAGCCTCTGGGCGAGCCATGGCCCTCATGGTTGTCCAGGAAAGAGCTCGGTGGCTGAACTTATCCAGTCTCTCTCAGAAGGAGAAGACTCAACTCCTCGATGTGCCGGTGGACCCAAAGAGCCTATTTGGGCCAGCAATGGCCACAATGCAAAGGCGCTGTGAGGAGAAGAAACGGGAAGGTGAAGCGCTGCAGCTGTGTCTGCCCAGGAAGGTACCCCCTCCTACCCCAGCTGCACCGCGTCTTTCCTTCGCTCAAGCGTTAGCTAGACCAGCTTACCGCACTCTGAAACGCCAGCCTCAGCCAGGTGACCGGAGCCACGGAAAGCCTGCTGAGGCCAGAGGGGCCTGGGCCAAGAAACCGTCTGCTCCCAACGTGACAACGGCAGCCCAGCCAGCGCCTCCTGTCGCTCAGAGCGCAAAGAAAAAGAGGCGTGCCACCTAGGGCGCAACCAACAGGGATGGAGAGCGGGCACAACCAGAAGCCTGCTTCCCCCCTTCCACGACACGTTCCGTTCCTGTCGTTTTTCTCCAGGGCATGTTCCAGCCCGACCAAAAGGCGTGCAGAGGCACAGGTGGCCCTCACAGTTCACAGTCAGTTGAAAAGGAGAAAAGAGGGACCCACAGAGAGCTCAGTGGAGCCACAGTTGTGTCCCAGAAAGTGTTTGAAAAGGTTTTTAAAACCAACACAAATAAAAAATCCAGAGGCGCGCAACCAGGCCCCGAGCCAAGGGCGCAGCCTCAACACAAAAAGACAAAACAAAAAACAAAACACATACAAATGACGGGAAGCCGAGTGGGAGCTGCGCAGCTGCACATGAGGCCACAGGAGGGAGCTGTCGCTCCACCAGTGGCACAGCAGCCCAGCGCCGTGGTAGCAAAGAGCCCTGCGCCAGCGCAGCTCGTGTTGGCCACGCCCACCAGTGTCTCAGCGCGGAAGCCGCTCGGCCCGCTCTCGGACAAATCACAGCAATGGCGGCACTGTGGGGCGCCAGACTGGGTTATAAGCACTGTTACCAAGGGTTACAGACTCCAGTTTGCATCCACCCCTCCCCTTTTCAATGGTATACTGCAGTCGCAGGCCAGGGGGCAAAATGCACGAATTTTGCAGGAAGAGATCAAAACACTGCAAGGCAAAAGAGCCATTCAGCTAGTGCCACCGGAGCAGGCTCACAGTGGTTTCTACTCCAGATACTTCCTGGTCCCAAAACGGGGTGGAGGCCTGCGTCCGATTCTAGACCTGCGAGCACTGAACAAATACTTGAGGAAGTACAAATTCAGAATGCTAACACACGCAGGTCTGGTACGGTTTGTGCGTCCAGGAGACTGGTTCGTCTCCATAGATTTGAAAGACGCATATTTTCACGTCCCAGTATACCCCCCTCACAAAAAAGAATCTCAGATTTTTCTTTCGAGGGAAGGTTTACGAGTTCCTAGTGCTCCCCTTCGGCCTCTCACTGAGTCCGCGGGTGTTTGTGAAATGCACGGAGGCCGCCGTCGCACCCATGAGACAGATGGGCGTTCGGCTGGCCATGTATATAGACGACTGGCTGCTCGCAGCGCAGTCTCCCGAAGAACTCAGGAGGCAGGCCGGGTTGCTCACATCGCACCTAACTGCACTGGGCTTCACAGTAAACTGGGGAAAGTGCGTATTGACACCAGTTCAAACGATCACTTTCATCGGCTTATCCCTGAACTCGGTCGAGTTCAGAGCGCGACTCTCAGCGGAGAGAGTGACAGCCTTCCGGGCGTGTCTGTCACAGTTCCGCAGGGGGGCGTGGATAACATTCAGACTGTGCCTCAAACTCCTCGGGCTGATGGCATCGGCGCTGTCCGTCATCCCATTTGGCCGCTTACACATGCGTCCTTTTCAGCGGTGGGTGGCGTCGCTCAATCTAAGCCCCGCCCGCCATGGTCACCGGCGAGTGCTTGCTTCGGTCACGTGCATTCTCGCCCTACACAAGTGGAGGGATATTCCCTTCCTCACCACGGGTGTTGTCATGGGAACCGTGCAAACAAGACAGGTGATCACCACAGACGCCTCGCTGACAGGCTGGGGAGCCACTCACGAGGGCAGGACAGTGAACGGTCTGTGGGGCTCCCACATGCGATCAGTTCACATAAACTGCTTGGAACTCCTGGCGGTGTCTCTTGCACTGAAACATTTCTTACCCTTCCTGAAAGGGCGCCATGTTTTAGTCAGGACCGACAATACTACAGTGGTGGCGTATATCAACAGACAAGGAGGGCTGCGCTCATTTCAGTTGCACACGCTAGCACACAGACTGATTATGTGGAGCAGCTCCCGTCTTCTGTCGCTGCGGGCCATCCATGTACCGGGGATAATGAACCGGGGAGCCGACATGCTCTCCAGAGGGAACCCGCATTACAGGGAATGGAAGCTCCACAGCCAGGTGGTAGCCCAGATGTGGAGCATTTACGGTCAAGCAGAAGTCGATCTCTTTGCGTCAGCGGAGAACGCCCAGTGTCAAATGTTCTACTCTCTGACGGACCAGAGCGCCCCCCTGGGGGTGGACGCTCTAGCGCACGAGTGGCCGTGCCGACTTCTGTATGCGTTCCCACCGTTGGAGTTGATTGCCCCTACCCTCACCAGGGTTCGGATGGGGAAACACTCTCTCATCCTCGTAGCCCCTCGGTGGCCCGGGAAACACTGGCTAGCGGACATCATTCAGATGCTGCACAGCCAACCGTGGCCTCTGCCTTTACGCAGGGACCTCCTGTCGCAGGCCCGCGGGGAAATTTTTCATCCTCATCCGGAACGCCTGGCTCTGTGGGCCTGGCCCGTGAGAGGCTGAATCTCATGGCAGCGGGACTCCCGCAGAACGTCGTGGACACGATCCAGAGTGCCAGAGCGCGGTCCACCCGGTCCGCCTACGGCGCCAAATGGCGTGTTTTTGAGGACTGGTGCGTAAAAATGGCCGTAATGCCTTTCCAGAGCCCAGTCCCAGTCATTCTATCGTTCCTTCAGGAACTGATTGAAAAAGGTTTGTCCTTTTCCACCATTAAAGTGTATCTGGCTGCCATATCCGCCTGTCACATAGGTGTTAATGACAAAACAGTGGGCCAGCATCCGCTTATTTGTCAGTTTATGAGGGGCGCACGTCGGCTCCGACCGGTGTCGAAAAGCCTTGTTGCTCCTTGGGATTTACCGGTGGTGCTGGACGCACTGTCGTGCGCACCGTTTGAGCCACTGAGGCAAGTCAGCCTCAAAGCGCTCTCTTTTAAAACAGCTCTGCTTATTGCAGTAGCTTCTGCTAAACGAGTGAGCGACATCCATGCGTTGTGAGTTCACCCGTCCTGTTTGCAGTTCTCCAGAGGGGATTCTAAAGGCCCGTACACACCGGGACGAATTTCGCCGGCGATTTTCGCCGACGTTTAACGCCTCGTGACTAAACAAAGGGCACCAATGAGAGTGTGCACACCGACGCGGAAAAACGCCACGCGTCAAAGCGTCAAAAAAAAAAACGCCTCGGGTTCGTTTTTTTTTCCGACGCGTTGCGTCGAAATCTATTCGACCAATGAGAATGGCGCTACTGCACACGTGTCTGGAGCTTCTGAAGTTACAGTAAAACACAACTTGGGGGTGCTCAAACACAAAACTGCCTTTCTGAGCACACATACCAGCGAAGAAGATAGACGCCAAGTAGCGTCTACACTCCCGCGAAGAAATAATGACGGACATTATAAAATATCCCCGAACCAAGCACCAGTTGGAGCAACTGGTGCTTGAAATATTCATGTTTTCTTTGTTTGATTCTGACAATCGCGTAAATACTTGCTCTCTTCTTCTGAGTGAAAAGCGACTTTAAGAAGCGTAAAGTTGCGCAGCGCCACCTTGTGTACAGGAGTATTTCTGTTTACATTAAGCGCCATCTAACGTCAGGGAATGAAATTGCATGTTCGCTCGGCTCATCGTCAGCAAAAATCGCCTGGGTGTGAACACAGAAAACGTGGCGAAAAACGCTGGCGAATAACGCCTGGCGAATATTCGTCCCGGTGTGTACGGGCCTTAAGGTTTTGTTGAGACCGAATCCGGCATTTATGCCCAAGGTTTCACACATTGTGCCCTGTGCGGGCGCTGCGCATGTATGTGGAGAGGACGGCTGGCTTCAGAAAATCTGAGCAGCTGTTTGTGTCGTGGGCTTCTCCTCACACAGGAAAGCCTATAACCAAACAACGCCTGTCACACTGGGTTGTGGGCGCTATAACCGTGGCTTATAACAGCAAGGGGTTAACACCCCCGGCGGGCCTGCGCGCTCATTCCACTCGCGGCATGGCATCATCATGGGCAGTTTTTCAGGGCATCTCTCTGGATGATGTGTGCACGGCTGCCAGTTGGGCAACGCCTCACACTTTCATCAGATTTTATAGACTGGATGTCACTAGACCAGGGCTGCTTCACGCAGTGCTAGGTGTGGGGTCCACACCTACACCTGTATGAGCAGCCTGGTTGTTCTCTGTTGGTCTTCAGAGTAAGCTTATCTGGCAATACGGGAGTCTCTACATCCCATAGTGAGATACCGAAACGAATGTTGAAAGAGAACTTTAGGTTAAGAACTTAACCCCGGTTCTCTGAAACATGAGTGAGGTATCTCACCAGATCACCCTCCTTGCCTTGAGCGAGAAGAGGTGTGCTTACTTAGACTGAGGAGAGAAGATGGCATCCGGCTCTTATAGCAGGAGGAAGTCCCGCCTCCTGAGAGCAGACGTCACCTTCTGTCTGCCAGTCAAGACTGGCGTAATGAAAAAGAGCTTCTGGGGGACAGCGCAGGGGGCGTGTCCCATAGTGAGATACCTCACTCATGTTTCAGAGAACCGGGGTTAAGTTCTTAACCTAAAGTTCCTTTTTGTCACAAAATTCTGCTCATAACTTTTCATGGACAGAATTTCTCAGCTGGGCCAAACGTTGGAAAATTACGGCTTTGGAAATCTAAATTTTCTTTCAAACGAGAATAACCTTCTGGTCTCAGTTTGAATAGTCGGGAAATGTTACTAAGTTTCCCACGTTTTTTTTTTAGCTTGGTTTGTTTTCACTCTGCGCTCTCAAGAAGTGACCCAACTACTGGAAGTCCTGCAATTACAAGCACTTTTCTCTTGGGGGTGGTATTGCCTTGTCAAGATGTGCAATAAAGGGGCATGAAGAAAACCAGCTAGTTTGGCTAATTTTCTGATTAGCACTTATTAATAAGAGCCTGAGTCTCCTCACTAAATGACGTTTACTTTGTTAGACACTTCTGAATTTTTTATAAACAGTTTGGAGCCAAACCATAGAGATGTTTCACTGCCAAAATTCAATTCAATTTCCAATTTATCACGTTTTCAATTTATAGTTTAACATGATTTGATAACAAAGGAGTTAACTTTTTATTTTTTCCAAAAACTGATGATTAAAGTTTTTCACATAATTTACTGATTCACGTTTTTACTAATTTAGAATTATACTAAAAAGGAAAATTAATGATGGAATCAGTTAATTTATTACGTGAAGTTTGATTAGAATAACCAAGGAGTTTCAGGTGATTGAAGGATAGATCGATAGATCGGTTCGACATTTACAGGGATGCAGAGTCTGTACCAGCCTGTTGGGGTGAAGCGAGAGCAGAGATGTAGAACCAAACTCTGTTTATTGGTCAGTCAGTACTCTTAACCTCAACTGTGTTCATGAACTTTGAGTTAGGAATGAATGGGTAAGATCACTGTTGCAGGCAGCAGAAACTTGGTTTCTTTGGAGTAGGTTTGGGTTTCTCTTACAGATGGGATGTAACAGGAGTTTGAAGTAGAGCCTCTGCCTCATAACATTAGCCGCGGTTACATGGGCAGATTATCTTGATCGGATCAATGGTCGGGTTAAAATTCACCCGTGCACATGGGATCAGAAAACCTCTTTCCGATTAGAACAAACTTCAAATTTCTTGAAAGTCTCTGAAATCCCAGGATCTGAATGTAACTCTGTGATAAATGAGCTTCAGTGTCTTGCTCTGCCTTCCACACAGAGTAACCTTGCTCTTCACACAGCCCACTACTTTAACGCGAGGCCATCAAGTAAGCTGTAGGCGGCTAAACATCTTCACAAATGATCTGCTGATGTTTTCCATCAAAGCACTTGAATAGAAGTGCCACATTGTAGTTGGATGTCCTTGACTTCATTGTTTTCCCATCAACCTTGGATGTTGGCACGTCAGGTACAGGCTCAGAGTGAAGAACGTGGTTCTGTTGTCTTATAAAAACAATGAAACATTCACAACTTTGAAATATTTTTACATGTAACTTGTTTCTTTATTATACATAGAAGTAACAATTAAAATGGCCACACCACCCTCGGGGTGTCAGTTCCTCCCCACATTGTTTTTTTTTTGTCATGAATTATTAAATTTTAATAAGGACAGCTTAGTGTCACTCTCATATTCAGCAATGTGTTGGTTTTGGCAAAAAGCTGAATGCATCGGTTGCTGCCCCAGCTCTGCCTCGTCATGGCTGGGTCCAATTCTTTCTTCCATCGCTTCCACAACCTTGTTGAAACTCAGCAAAGCAAGCAGATGTCTGCTTTTTCCCCCCAAGCTTTTAATTTGTCATTGGTAATTAGCTACAAGCAAAGGCTGTAGTCAACATATTCAGGAAAAGAGTGTGTCTGTGAAAACCTAAGAGGTTTTGTGACAACCCTGTTGGTCTGTTTCTGTGGAGTAAGAACTGTGAGGTTCTCTTTTCTATTTCTATTGTGCAGGGAGCTCACAGTCATGGCCCTGGCTGTGTCCTGCCTCCACATGTTTGCTCAGAGTAACTGGACTGGCCCTCCGCTCTCTCTAAACCTCTGCAACCTGCTTCCTGCAGCCCGACTTTCCTCCCAGGTACGTTCCTTCTCGCTTTCCTTCAGTCACACATCGTGGGTGTCGGCAGTTTTGTCTTGAAACTGTTGCATTTCTTAAAGACTCATTCCGACAAAAAAAGTGTTTTAGCTTCTGTCAATTTTCTGATAATGGAGGAGATTTATATCTATATATCTAAATATATCTCTCTATATATATATAGATAGATAGATATAGATAAGTCATTGTATGAATGTATAACTGATGATTGTAATGTTTTTTTGTATTATTTGTATTTGATTGCTTAAAAATAAACCATTTTAAATAAAAAAAATCAAATCAAATATATAAAAAAATTAAGCTTAAAATTGCGTTACTGAGTATTTCTTTACTCTAAATCCTTGTGAATCAGGAAGAGACAAAAAAATGCAGTTTAAAAAAGATTGTATTTGTCACGTAGAAAATAAGCTGGGCAGGTCAAAAGATCCTTGCTCCAGTCCATTCTGATACTTGTAGACCCGATACCAAGTACCGGTCATTTCTTAATGGTGATTTTTTTTCTTAAGCATATTACCAGTATTTGTTATCCTTAAAATCCATTCAATCCTTTTTTTTTTCAGTAAGGCCCAGCCCCATATATCTTTGGTTCCAAACCAAAAGTTTTGAACAATGTGTGTAATGATAAAATAAATGTGTGTACTAGTCCCTGCTGTTTGATAAAATAACACACAAAAAAGAACTTTGATAAGTCCATGAAAAATGCTTTGAATTTCATCATAATTTAGGCTACATTACAGCAGCAAGCAGCACTGGCTGTGGCTCAGAACTAATCTGATGCTAGCACATGCAGACTGTTGAATTACCTTACACAGCAAAAAGTGAAATGCTAGAAAGAAAGTGACTATTCGTACCTAACTTTCCAAATGCGTGCGGCCAGTACTGAACTTTTTTCTTAGCTGCATGGACCCAGAGAAAGGGTTAAGTTTAGGATCACGGGTTAGGGTTAAGCTGCGTTCTCACCAAACGCAATTTGGATCGGAAGCCAGCCTGCTTGGTTCTCCTGAACTCTGTGATATTTTTCTTATTTTATTGAGGCAATAATAAAAAAATGTCCCCTGATTTTATTCTTATATTTATTTTTACCCTGTCTGGTTAATGCGGGGCAGAAAGCCTTCAAAGTTGGTCAGAGAGAAAACACAAATGTGGAGAACACATTTGGGACTTAAACTTTAATTTTAAATATATGCGGCCAACAACAAAATCCAGCCTGGGACGCACCTAAAATGCATGCAGGGAATACAGCAATGTGCATGCACTACTGGGCCGTTGTGACATCACAACAGCTCATGAATTCACAACACGCGTCTTTTCGACAGTTTGACAGCAATTCAAAAGGAGATATTGTCAGAAATAAACAAAATAAATGATTTTTTTTTATTACATTTGTTCTCTTTCATAAGAAAAATGCCACACAAACATGTCAAAAAACAGGATTTTCATTGGAGGGGGAGTTTAAGTTCTTGTCAAGTCTTGGTAGTTTGTTGGTAATGTTTGCTTTAACACTGAGAGTGTGGGTTTAAATCCACCTTCAGGAAATACTGACAAAGGAGGAAACTCGCCTCTGCTTGAGGGAATGGGTCGATGCAGGAAACAAATTTCCCACACTCCAGAGTTGGACAGCTTTGTGACACTTCAGCTTCCAGTTAATAAAGTAGTTTAACGGCCTAAAAACACACAGATGTACGTGTTTGCTGATGTTTTTCCCACTTGCATCAGTTTAAATCAATAAATACAAAATCACACCTTAATTTCACTTGGTTGAAAGGATAGGTAAATAAAGTTTATTTTTATTAAAACGTATTCTTTTTTATAAATGGGCCTCATTATGGACATTTGTTTTTTAAACTCAATTTGAACTGTTGGTTTGTGTTGACTAAGGGTATTTTCTTTCTCTGTCGGGCGGCCATCATTTCCCCAAACGTCTAAATTGTTTTGCGGTGGTGGGTGTCTAGAGAGGTGCAGACACCCTCCGTACAAGATGAGAGCACAGTAATGCTGCTTCTCTGGGGTCCTAATTACACCAAGCTCAAGATATCGCTTCCTCATTGACCTGCAGAGTCGTGCGCTACGCTCAGCCATTACGCCCGAGGAGAGGCCGTTTCTTTTATCGAAGTAATTCCTCCAGCGTTCATGATTTATTTGTGTTGTCACACTGAGGAGCCGGTGTTGTGCGACGGGCTCGTCCATATATGCATGACAGCACAGGTGAAAGGGAGGACAACCACGGCAAATCCTTATGTCATGAAGATGTGCTTCAACTACCAACAGGAGGGAGTGATTAAACGCACCTTTAGTACACAACAATAACAGCTACAGTATGTGCAAATGGATTAAAAAAAGGGTCGGGGAAGTGTAATATTGCAAGTGTGATAAAGTAGTTATTGAATTGGCTTTTGATCATCAGTTAGAAGTCTATAGAGGAGTGTGAAATGATGTTTAGCCCTGCAGATACATGCAGCAATCCAGCTGTACTGTAATGTGCTTCAGGAAAGCTCTTGGGTCCATGCGCCAGAGAACACGAAGAAAACGCTAGCTTAAACTGTTGTCACGACTCGTTATGCTCTGGAGGAGGAGCTGAAAGGGCCCGTAAACGAAACCTGCTTTGTTAACACACGCCATGTGTGGCTTTATCCATTAGCGTACACATTTTTATATAAATGGTTTCTTTACTCGCCCCCAAAAATGTTACTATCTGATAATCCAGTATTTGCAAAATGACTAGAAATGCTATCATCAGAAAACCCGTCTCCAGGTTTTGATAAATTATTTGATTTAACTCTGAGAATGTAAAAACTCGATGCAGTTTTCAAACTTCCAGTCATTTAAGTGTTTCCTCTGTTCAGGCATTAGCCTTGCTAATGTGCAGACTGCAAGATAGAGATCTTTTGCAGACATTCTTCTGATGCATGCTATTATTGGACAAAGGACATCAAATTATCCAGTTTGCCTGGTCGTGTGAAAAAAGTAGATCAAGATTGGATATCTTGGGCTTTATGATGGTGTAGTGGTTAGCGCTCTCGCCTCACAGTGGGATGTCTGGGTGCTTTCTGTGTGGAGATTGCATGTTCTCCTCCTTCATGTGGGCTCTACAGTTACCTCCCACAGTCCAAAAACATGCTTCATCGGTTAATCGAGGTTTCTAAATTGTCCATAAGTGTGAATGTGAGTGTGACCCTGCTGCATACTAGCAACCCATCACCCAACAGTTGCTGGGATAGGCTCCAGCAACCCAGAGATACTGAAAGGGACTTAGTTGGTTTGAAAGATGTATGGATTGGATTGGATATCTAGTGTGTTTTGTAGATGGTCTCTGTGGTACACGGCTTCCCACCTTTACACCCATCCACATGCTCATCAATACAGACTATATAAGCTACTCAGTATATATTTGAAGTTATTTTTCTTTATTATCCTTACCGGATTTGTCAGAACTGATGTCCAAATGTTGATTTTTTTTTTTTCAATAGAAGCCGTTGGTGGAGGAGATTCACTCTCATCTTCTCCTGGATGGAGAGTCGGTGTACAGCCTGGTGGCCAATCCTCTCCTCCTCCTACTGGCCAGGGTTATTCTGTGCAAGTGCTCCATTCAGATGCAAAGTCTGCAGGTACGTCTTTTTTTTCTGTCTGTCTCGTGCATAGTAAGGCAATTCAAGGCAGTTTCTTCTGTAAAGTTATTTTAAATTGCAGTCAGGTCCTCAGCGCAATCATCTTCAAACCAAACCCTACTGAATGCCAGGGGGGGGCGAGCATCGAATCAATGACGGCAGACTGTTTGACCAGTGAGAAGGCAGAGAAAACACGTCATGAATGATGAAAAGCGCCAGATGCATGCACCGGGTGACACGCGTGGTTCCTCCGAGTGCTCCTCTGTAACACCCGGCCCAAAAGCCCGCAGAGGTCCAACAGGACGGCTCGAGGAAGTCGGAACCGGCTCATAAGCCACTCGTCCTCGTTGCCAGCAAGTCTTCTTGCTGTCTAAAGATGCGATCACTCCGAATTCTTCCATTTGCCACATCTTCTAAGAGCCCAAGATCAGCCATTGTGCGTCATTACGTATTGTGATGGGGCATTTTATTTCCCTCCATTTAATTACATCTGACAAGCTACAGATGTCGGTAATAATCAACGTGGAAATGGGAAATTGATCAGCGCAAATGTAATTTCTTATTGTTTCTTTTGTTCTGTTAACTATATTATTTATGAGGATGAATTGCACTACATGCCAATATTGTAGAACATATTTCACTTTTCTTTCTGCAAATATGTGTTCATTTGAATTTCTGTTGTAATTTTCGTTTGATTTCTTTTGTTTGTTTCACTGCTGAGCAATCAAACGGGTGTTCGTGTAGGCTGTTAATTGTCAGACTTGCTTTGTGAAGTCTTCATGTTATTTATGATAGGCAGTATTGTCATTTTCACTTTCACGTGTTTGTTCCATCTGCCGACGGTGTCGCCGTTTCTCATTTCCCCCGTTTTTGTGCGTACGCCTGGGTCAGAGCTTGCGTGAAGGACCGCACATTTTCCCGTCAAGTTTGCTTTTTATAAATCTCAATTATTGCGTAGAGAGTGGCGTACGCCTTCTTTTGTGCGTACGCAACGTTTATAAATGAGGCCCCAGGTCCTGTTGAAGCGACGTTTATCAAATAGATGCTGTTTTAATCCAAAAGCTTTGTTAATCAGTCACAGTGGTTCCACAACTCCCCCATAACCAGTGACGTGCGGTGAGGTTAATGGCTGGTGAGGCACTGACGTCATCAGTCAGATTTACAAACATATGAACCATACTGAGTAACTTATTCACCATTTGATTGACAACAGTTAACGTGTTTTGTTTAAAATATCATTTCAACATGTTTTTTTTTCATATACAAACTGCAGCATAGAAAAAAATCACAAACGTTATTATCGTCTTACCTTTACTTGTAAATAAAGTCCATACGCCGCTCCTTCTGAAGAAAATGACTTGCCGCTTGCTATCACTTCTTCTAGTATTTTTTAGCGTCATAATCTCAGGGCTCACTGGCGCCCCCTAACATGAGGCACGAGAACTGCTGGCCTCACCCAGCAGCTTTTTCGCCGGCGTTTAGCGCTCAGCACAAGAAACACGTCCCTCACATACAGTTATTTATAAAAACAAACACTGTACATCATATACATCTGCTAAATTATGCAAACTCAGCTCATATAGTACGAGTGATTGAACCGATATACAGAGAGACAGCAGTACCGTCTGACTACATAGGTATTGCGCAATCCAAGGTGAGGCTCAGCGGGCTGGTGCCTCATCGCACGTCAAATGCGGAAATTCAGCGATTTTGAAAAGAAAAAACACCCAAAAATGGTACAGTTAAATGGAAAATGACTGCAAAGCACAAATTACTGATTGAATATAATAAGTGAATTTATTTTTTCTCTTTTCTTCCCATAATGACAGGTGAGGCACAGCCTCACCTGCCTCTCCTGACTGCACGTCACTGCCCATAACCCATCTCAGAAGCCCAAAATGCGCATTTGCGTAGTCTTTTCATTGAAAGTGGCCACTTGAATGCAAGTTGCAGAGGGCGGTGCAAACTTACCTTTAGTCTTTGATGTGTACACTAAGTACAGCTCATCAAGCTGTCATTATGGCACATGACCTGTTTGAGGATGCATGTTTAGTCCGGTAACTTCTTTGACTTCTTTCTTTTCAGTGAACAGAAAAAGGATAAAGGGGGAAAAACAGCTAAAACTCAACTGTAATGCGTTTTTCTGGTTCAGAATTAAGCATCTTTGATTTGGAGCTTAGATGAAATTAGCTGTCAGTAGTGTTTCTCAGCAGGAAGCGGGTTAAAGACTTGTCGGGATGTTGTGCACGCAGGAAGCTCTAGCAGAGGAGGTCCAGTGTTGTGTTCTGACAAAGGGGACACGCCTGATTAAGCCGTGTGTGCGTGGAAGCAGGCAGATACTGATTCAGGCAGACACACACTTAAGTCTTCATGCAGGCATGGAACAGAGGTCGCAGACCTCTAGCATTGTAAATGCAGGAGCAGATATCTTAGCTGAAACACAAATGAGATTTTCGGATGGTTCACCTCCCCCTCTCAGTGCAGGGCATGACGGAGGCTGGTCAGGGAGACGGCTGTGTGGATTTGCTCGTAATGGTTCATAGGACGTCCACGTTTTTCTCTGTCACTGTTTGTTGTTGTCAGGTGCAAAAAGGAAAGAGTTGACTGTTTTTTGTGCATTGTCAGCACTCGGCTCCAGTCTGAAGTTGCTGGTCCTTTAGTGAGCTCGGCCTGCAGGTTACTGCACAATGCTTTTTGTGTTCTGAAATAAATGCACAGCTGGTTTATCTGGATTTTAAAGCAACATTTAAAACCATGGAAGTGAAAAAAACATTTAATTAAAGATCTTTTAAAAGATTTACTTGTTTTACTGTTTAAATGAAATGGGGTTTTCTGCTTGCCTGTAAAGTTGACCTTTCTTTTTTTTTTTTTCAAAATGACGTGGCAAGAACAAAACAGATTTGCTGCTTTTTCTTGAAGACTATTTGCAAACAGAACGCTCAATTTAGGGCTGAGTTTGATTGGTTAGACTGATGTGACTTTGTTTGAACCTCTAAACTTGATCCCCAGGGAGAGTTTGATGAGCGATTGGCCAAAGTTGCGGTAATTGGACGAAGTTGCCGTATTAAGAAAAGCCCTGAAGAGACTGAAGTTTGAATTGGTCTCAAAGTGAAAGCAGGATATTGGCACGGACAGAAATATTTAGGTTTATGACAAAAATGAATTTGCTTAGTTTTCTTTCTCCCATGAGAAATATTTGGAAGCCAACCTTTCCAGAGTTTGAGATGCTGCGAAAGAGAACTGCTGCGCCAATAGCTCTGTCTGTGAAGACAGCTCTGTTCACAAGCAAAGTACCGGTACAGAAAAAGACTCCTAAAGCCGCACACACTGTCCTAATAGGTCATCATCTCCTTTATTCTGCAGGGAATTCCCTTTTTTATGGTTAAACTTTAAGCCTCTTTGGTGTTCTTCACCCTTGAATGTCCTCTGAAGCTTGTTTGAATTTGAATGTGGATTGTTCGTCACAGGGTTGTTTGAATGGCTCAGTTCTGCTGTTTCCAGATGTAAAAACTGCCCTGAAGTCACAGTTACAGGCCCACATGATCCCATACGATCCGACCAAAATCATAGAAACCACACACACATATGAGCGCAGTTTAATCGGGACAAGATGATTAGTATTACAGCAATAACATACTGCTAGAAAAACTGTTTTGAAAGATTAGGTTAAAGGTTTTTTTCTTCTTTCCTCTGTAGTTGCTGCCCTGGTGGACGCTCCGCTACATCAACCTTCACCAACAAATCCTGGAGGCGCCTTCTCCACAGCTTCTGGACCTGGCCCACAGCTGCATGGAGAAAGGTTTGCGCACAGCCTTCATGGTTTTGACCTGCCGCAGTAAAAACTAGATCACTGACCGGAAGTCCTCGACCAGAACCGAAAATCCCCCCATACTGCTCAAAAAAAGGCGACCTGAAACAGTTCTCCACACTTTTGAGTTAAGTTGTATATCTTCTGCTTCTGGCCAATGATGTCAGGCGCCATCTTATCTGCAGACATCTGTATGGCGTTTCATCGCTGACATAAATTGAACGACCACAAAGATAACTGAGTGGGCGTATTCAGGAACTAAATGAGCGAACCTTAAAACTGCACAGGCGCAGTTCTACCCGAACGACCCCGTAGTTTACAACTGTATGCCTGCAATCCAAACTGAGCCGTGATCCTGGGTGCTCACTTCCCCTTTGCGCGCTCGCCTGGGTTTGCGCGCAGTGTTAAGCTGGCGTTTTTGTCATTTGGGGGCGGAAACCTTTCTGGTTGATCTAATTGGCTGAAATTTGCATGTCAAATCCGGCGAGGCAGCGGGGCCGGACTGTTTAGAGGCTTTAATAAAAAAGAAACGGCGGCTGTAACATAGATTAAAACGGTAACAAATGCAGTGATTTTCACATGAGAAAAACTTACAGCACAGAAAAACACTTTCTTACCTTGGTCTTGGGATATTGGTTAACGTTTTAATCCACGTTACATCCGCCTTTTTTTTCTATTAAAGCCTCTAACACAAATGGGGGTGGTGAACAAATCATGCAAAATCAACTTATTGAGCTGTTAAGTGTATTATAATGTTCGTTCCTCAATATCCCAAAGCAGTATTGTGATCCATTTCCGCATTTCTGAGTATTCCTCTAAAAACCTTCGCTCTGAGCACCAGCCCCTCCCAATCCAAGAAAACGAGTGGGTCCTCACATTTGATGTAGATGAGTGAGGAACAGCTACGTGGAGCTAACGTGATCGGCAAAACGCTTTCATATTCAATGCACAATATGCACATCCATCTTTGCCAAAGTTTGGATGTTGTTTGATTTTTGTATGCGAGACACAGAGACGGTGCCGAGGCCGACTCTGGGGTGATGTCATAAAATGGGCGGCACCCAAACAGAGTGAAAGGCGGTGCCTCAAAGATCGAGCGGTCTTGCTTCTGAGTTGGAAAATGGATGCAAAAATATTTTAAAAAAGGGATTTGTTCTGTAGTATGCCAAAGGTAGTATCATATATATGGATATAGTTTACTCTGAAAGGCTTAAGAATAGCATGATATTTAAAAAAAACATTAAAAACTCAATCTGAAGTGCAATGAGAGTATTCTCTAGTTGATTCTTAAACTGAACTTTGGAGTCCGTGGTCCTGATCCTTCTGTGAGGAACTCTGGTCATGAGACGCCACAGAGAGATGCTGAGGTCATGTGACAACCATCTTGTGGGTGAGCAGGAAGTCCTGTCACGTAGCAGCTCCGTCACCACCTCCTTTGTGTTGTTTTATGCAGAAAGAGTCTCCGAAAGCCCTGTAGCTTACTGTTGCTTTGGGCAGACAGGGTTTGTTTGGCCGCCGTCTGTTTTTTGACGGTTAACAGACGGTGAAGAGTGAACAGAGCCTGCTGGGTACAAAACAGGCTGATCATATTCCGGAGGAGCAGTCGGCAGCACAGCCTGTTATCAATGACTTGAGAGAGGAGGTGGGGAAAGCATGCAGATGGGTTTTCTGAGCTGCTGCAGCGTTGATATTCAGCTACAGAATAGGTTCCCTCAGCTCTTTTAATCACAGTGTTCATTAGCAGTTGGGCAGCTTTAATTAACCGTTGTTAGTCAGAGCTTGTTGTTGCTTATTTTTAGCCATCACAGTTGTTGAATTTCCTTTTTTTGCTGCAGTCAAGGTCTACTTTATTGAGATGTACAAACTCATGATGCCTTATTTAAATGGCATATACTTATATGGCGCTTATTTATTTATTTATTTATCCTCTAAATTTTGTTCAGGTTTAAAGTTGGCAGAAGGCATCAGTCCAATAGTTTGTGGTATTGTGACATCCTGGCTGGAAAAGAAAACACACAGATCCACACATGCCAGAAAGCTGCAAACATTCATGATCCATGACAACTGGGTTTTCCTCAAAATGAGCAATACTATCTGAAGACCAGAACATATTTCAAAGGTAATCCTCCATAGCTCAAATGGAAAAAAAAAAGTAAAAAAAACATCTAAATTAATATTTTTGCGACACTACTTTAGTTGTTGTTTAATTTAGCATTTTTGAATATATACAATTAAAGTAAAGTTCCCACACATTTCTGTCAAATGTTTTTTTGTTTCAGGAAAAAAAACCTGTTTCCGATTTTAGACTATAGCTGAATCCAATGACTGTTTTGGATTTCCTCAAAAAAACAATCCAAGTTTGAGTTTTAATGAATTTATTTGTATAATGGTGCAGAAAATAAGCATTTATCTTCATTAAAACAAGCAAAAATTTTCATTCATTCATCTTCTTCGGGTTTGTCCTTTTCGGGGTCACGGGGCTGCTGGAGCCTATCCCGGGCACTTGTGGGCAAAGGCAGGTGGCCAGTCTGTCGCAGGGTAGAATGTCCACAAACACACACCCACTCTCACATTCACTCCGAGGGACAATTTAGATTAACCAATTAACCTATGAAGCATGTTTTTGGATGGTGGGAGGAAGCCGGAGACCCCAGAGAAAACCCACGCATACATGGGGAGAACATGCAAACTCCACACAGAAAGGTCCCCCAATAGTGTTCTTGTTCCTGTCCCCCCAGCCCAGACTTGAAGCAGGGGCCGTCTTGCTTTGAGACAAGAGTTGGCAAGAATTTTGTCCCTTACAAACATGTTACTTCTTCTTTAGGCATATAACAAGTAATTTCCAGAATCGATTTGATTTACCAGAACCTGGATCGGGTTTATTGATGATTCTTTCTATTCAATTTTGAATTTACACGATTTACCCATTTAGAAATATTAGGTCACTGGACAAATGAAGACACGAAAAGATTGATCTCTACTTTAAATGATTATAGATTTATTAAGTTTGGATGGATTCAGATCGATCAATTGATTTTTTTTTTTTAACCTAGCCCTTGTGTCTTCAGACTGGAAAAGTCTTTTGATCTGGATGAAGTCTTGAACCATGCACTCTGTCTGTATTTAGACTGGCAAGAGTCTTGGTGCGAAAAGTGGTAGAAATCTCTTGAATCTTGCTCCAGGTGTTTTCTTTCACAGCTCTATTCAGTTATATGTCACAAAATTCTAGTTGAGCACAAACTACAGTTATTATTTTCTCCTTTATGATCAATTTCACCCGGTTGGCACTTCCATGTTTTGACAAAGACGTTACCCATACATCACTACCAAGTCAGAGTCCGTGATAGTCAAAGTAATAGTTTAACATTGAGCGCATTTTCAATTACCACACGTTTTACATGTGAAGCCCAAAAACAGATCAAGTTAAAACACTTGTGTAGCGACCCATGAATGGCGGAGTATAGAAACGTCGGAGCACTTCATTGGACTTCATTGGAAGAGGTCATGCCTTTCAGATCCCGGTTCAGGCAGCATCAGAAGATCACAGGACACTTTAGAACCTCCTTTCCAACTGTTGTATAGTTTGTTTTTAGCAGTCACAGTTGAGTAATAAAGGATTTAAAGTTGCCCCTCAGATGAATCCGAGTTCCTCTATTGTCCCTTCCAGCTCTAAGTTTTTCCATTAGCATTTAACATTTGCAGTTTTTGAGCCTCCATGCTTGATTCAGGTGAATTTTCTAATTTATAAATGTAATTAAATAAAACGAGTTATGTTCCATCGCTTTCCCTCAAGATTAAGGAGCAGATTTTTGTCTGCAAGTTTACATTCAGTGAACGTCTGGGAATCAGAACTCTGCAGTTCTCCTGCTGCACCCGAAGGCTTTTCTGAACTCGTACGTTTTCCCTTTAATGAATATAAAAAAGTCCCGTCTAGTCGTTGGCTCTGGGTGCCATCATCGGTGGGTTGACTTCATGAATGTTGAACAGGGATGACAGCGTATGATTTCCCATCATGAATTTTACAGGTTCTCTCAGCTTTGTTTCCCCCGCCGCTCTCAGCTGAGCACGAGCTCTCTGTCTCTGTGACAGAGCTGAATTAATAATCAGATCAGAGGGACAGAGGGAGGAGGAAACGGGCAGCGCAGAAGAGGAGACAACAGTCGCTGCTCTCCTCCTCCTTCCATTTCATCCCCCCTCAGTTTGTCTTTCACCCATCGCTCCAAGGTCTTAAGACTGAGGCTGGGAAAGACTTTGAAAACCTTTTTTCAAAAGTCAGTCAAGCTAAAACCCAACTGGAGGGTTTGGATAAGAGTTCTTGCTGATCAAGTGAAATATTTTTTCTCTGATAACACCACAAAATGATGACTCTCCTTACTTTAAAATAGAAAAATTGAAATTCAGAAAAGCTGATTTTGGTTTAAAATGGAAAAACTTTTGGGTCAGATCTTCATCCTGCCTGTAAACCTAAAAAAGACCCTTTAAAGTTCTATTTAGGCTGGATATTTTAGTGGAGCATCACTGACTCCTCTTTCCTATATGTCTCCAGTTTCACTCCTGAACATTTGCTGCCTCATCAATCCCTTAACACTGTGTTTGCATGTTTGTTGTTGGACATCTTTTAAACATTACTGCTTTGGTGTTCATTATAACGTCAGTAACAAATATCCAGGCCAAGAAACACAGATCGTGACTGTTCTGTGCTGCTATCCATCCCTACCTTTCGAAAAAGATGTTCAATATATCAAATCACTCTCCGTATAAAGAGGATGCTTTTTTACTCTTCCAATCATTTTTTTCCTAAAATTGTATTAATTATAACCATAAACCCAAACCCGTCTCTGCCAAGAACTTCTTAAAAGTTGTCTTTCAGATAAGAGACTGCCCCCTGCTGGCACCCCTGGGCCTGTTGTGGCGATTTCACTTCAATTCAATTTTTAATCTGGAAGGTGTTGCCATCTTTTCTTCTGTAGACTTAGTTTTCAGTAAATATTTTTTTCAGATGGACAGCAAACATGTTCTCGCTTGCTTCAGCCAGTTGAGCCAGCAGATCAATGGACATCAACAGCTGGCATCAGTTTCTGAAGAGCCGTCCAATGAGTGAGAATTTGTACACAAATGTTGTGCACAAATGTTGCACAGTTTAATTTGAACCCTACTGTTTCACCTTATTCAGATTGCAGTTAGACAAGTTTTTCCTGATGTAACGATTCTTCACATTTTCTGACTTGTGGAGAGCACATAGAGACAATTTGAGACTGTTCTAAGACCTGTAAAATGTATTTATTTTATAATTATTTGTCATTTATATTTAATGTTCAGTATTTCGTTGACTTGTCTTACTTTTGATCTGTTCTTGTGATTTTTTTTTTTGTTCATTTTATTGTGGATTTATCCCATAGGTAGCTCTAAAGATTGGACTCATATTTTTGAATGTGCATTTGTGTTTTTGACAAATACGTGTTCAGGAAAAATACATTGACACCAGATTGATTTTTACTTGACCTACCCTGAAGACAAAACCAGAGATCTTGTATACATTTTGTTTTTCCCCCCAGTGTTCAAACAGCCATCTCTGCTGTCTGCTCAGAGGACTCTTAGCCTTCAGCTCCATCTGGAGTGTGCCTACCTCAGTCTGACCTACTATGAGTACCAAGCAGCCAAGGAGCACATCAGGAAAGCCCAGGAGCTCTCAGGACTCAGCATCAACTTGACAGGTCTGTAACATGTACTGTAACTTGTCTCTGAGGATTTTATTCTTCTCATATTATTTATGCCGAAGCACTGTTTGAACATGATTCAGGGGCTCTTGGGAAACGAACTCGTTTCCAACAGAAGTTCCTGGCTCAGCTCATTCTGGAGGTCACAAAGAATCAGGAGGGTCCAGATCAGAGGGTTGATGAGGCTAGTCCCACTCCGCTCGCCATTCTGCCAAAGGTAATGGGTTTTCCTGTCTTCTTTCAGCTCAGAGGTTTTGATGTCTCAATTTACCAGACTGAGCCTTCTGTTGATAACAAAGATGCACAATAATATTGACACAATATCAGTGTTGGCAGATAACTGCATAAAAAGATGATTAACAAATCGATCACGATGACCATGAAGCTGCTCAGCACACTCGCTACAGACTCCAGGAAGTCAGCCGTGTTATTATAACATGTTGCTTTATCTGTCTGCTTGCACAGTGATGATACACATTTGATAACAGCACCTTTATTTACTTTTCACTTCTTTCTTTGGTGCTCACACAGACAAATCTCTAGACCTTAACCTCACCACCTCCACTTGCTATTATTCATACTATCTGATTCTGTTTTGTATGCTGGACAGTTTTCAAATGCTAATTTATTCCGTGAATTTTGAGCGTTTAGTGAAAAAGCAACTGAACTACCTTCTTATTTTGCTTGGCACTGTCTGAGTTCTGGTAAATACTGAAGTTGACTCCTTTAACTATTATCCATATCAGCTAAAATATGTTGAAATATAAGAATAATTGGTTTTAGAAAAAACTGTTGGCTTTTGCATCCCTATATGTTAATTTTGGCCAGTAATATGTGACATAAAACGTAATCCACACCATCAGCCATGTCACCATAATGTTGAGCCGTCAAAAAACAGGGTGGTGTTATGTTTTCGATCTCAAACTTAAAACACATTTATAGACACTTGAGACTAAAGGCATCTTTGTAAAGATTGGTTTTAATTTAGCTGTAATGAAGATATTTAGACCTCCACAATAAATCGCAAATTTATTGTTACGGCGATATCAAGCTATGCAATACACATTGCAAAAATCGTGATAAATGGTTACCATAAATGTGTCAAAACAATCTTTTGGCAGCACGAAGTATCTAAGGAATTAAATAAATCCCTTTATGCATTTGACCATTTGGATGGAGCCCTTCACGTTGTTGACCAATCGGATTGAGCCCTTTTATGTTAGATGTTCGCCTCCTATGTAGACTAGGAACATTTGGAATATAATTTAAGTTATTTTGACTCTTATTTGAATTAAACTGTTGCAGTGAAATGGTAATGACGTGTTTGGTTGTTTTGCTATTTGTTCATGTATCGCAATTTATATGGTCATTACAATATTGATCACTAATATCGCAAATAGTGAGTTTACCTCATATCGTGCAGCCTTAAAAAATTCATCCAGTTCACCAAGTATAAGTTTTAAAATCCAAATAAAACACAATGTGTCAGTTACAATAACAATAATAATTGTTATTATTATACAATAATAAAATAATGGTTTCCTAGCAGATATTCTACCATGAAGGCCTGATTCACACAGTCTCCTTTTAACTGTTGTTGTAGATGTGTCTGCTGCTAGAACTCTGTGTCATTGACCTGCTCTCTAATCTGAGCTGCTGTTAACCTGCCATTTCTGAGGCTGGTGACTCGGATGAACTTATCCTCTGCAGCAGAGGTGATTCTTGGTCTTCCTCTCCTGGGGCGGTCCGTATGTGAGCCAGTTTCTTTGTAGCCCTTGATGGTTTTTGTGACTGCACTTGGGGACACGTTCAAAGTTTTCCCAATTTTTTGGACTGACTGACCTTCATTTCTTAAAGTAATGATGGCCACTCGTTTTCCTGTACTTAGCTGCTTTTTTCTTGCCATTAGGCCTGCACAATTAATCGCAAATTTATTGTTATCGCGATTTCAAGCTGTGCAATATCCATATCGCAAAAGTCGCAAAAAATGGTAAACGTTAGAGGTGCTAAAACAATCTTATGGCAACTTGAACTATTTAATGAATTGAATAAATCCCATTATCCATTTGACCAATCAGATGGAGCCCTTCAGGTTCTTGACCAATCGGATGGAGTTTTTATGCTAGATGTTCCCCTCCTAATTAGACGAGGGTATTTGGAGCATTATTTAAGGTATTTTGACTCTTATTTAAATTAAACTTTTGGAGTAAAATGGAAATGTTTTTGTTGTTTTTGCTATTTGTTCATTTATCGCAAGTTATATCGTCATCGCAATACTGATCACTAATATCGCATATCGCGAGTTTTCCTCATATCGTGCAGCTCTACTTGCAATTATAAAAATTCTAACAGTATTCAGTTGGACTATCACCTGTGTATCCACCTGACTTCTGCACAACACAACTGATGGTCCCAACCCCATTTATAAGGCAAGAAATCCCACTTATTAAACCTGACGGGGCACACCTGTGAAGTGAAAAACATTTCAGGTGACTTCCTCTTGAAGCTCAAGAGAATGCCAAGAGTGTACAAAGCAGTAATCAAAGCAAAAGGTGGCTACTATGACGAACCTAGAACATGACATTTTTCAGTTGTTTCACACTTTTTTGTTATGTATATAATTCCACATGTGTTTATTCATAGTTTTGATGTCTTCAGTGTGAATTTACAATTTTCATAGTCATGAAAATAAAGAAAACGCTTTGAATGAGAAGGTGTGTCCAAACCTTTGGTTTGTACTGTACATACATACCGTACATACATTGACTGTTCTCAGAATGTGCATTTTTTGATCAGCTGTTTGGATGCTTTGGCATCACACTAAGCATACAGAAATCTGTTCCTGGTCTTATTTAAGGAGTGCACCTTAAAAACAGTCAATATGATTATTAATTACAGAAAAGATGTCTGACAGCATAATTATGTTGAAGACAAAAAGTTATAAATCCCATCAAGAGAAAAGGTCTTTTATAGATTAGATTTTTAATGATCAGGTTTTACATGAGTCACATATAATGTTCTGCTAAGTTGATTCTTAGTAGCTCAGGAATGAAGCATTGATTGGATCTTTATATGATTCTAAATCCTCCTCGACTTTGCTGGAGTGTTTCCATGAAGCTGAGTCTCGTGGCTGCTGTCCAGCTCCCATTCACTCCTTTCTGTGCTTGGAGTGCTAATGCTTCTTTTACTGGAGGAATTGGACTAAATGGGCTCGATAAAGATTGTCATTAGCCAGACCCCACTGGCTTCATGTCTTAATGGAAAGAAGTACGGTAAAAGTCTTCATCAGTGTGGTGAGACAAAAGCTTAGGATGTAAAGAAATGATGCAGTTCTAGAGGAATCTGTCAACCTTTTTTGCAAACCATCACCACTGTGCAGTTCGGGTTGTCAGAGCCAAGGAAGACGTTTTGATGGTCTTAAATACTTACTTAAACATTGGAGTAAATAGTCTCCTCCTAACCAGATCTTGTTTTATGACAAATTGAAAAGGAAATCCTTTTCAGGGTTGATTCTTCTGCTTCTTTTTGGTTGGAAATCTCTAAAACACCCCAACTGCAATATCCTGACATAGGTTTTATCAGCAGACTTAGAAGCCACCCGTTTCTTTTGATGTAGAAGAACAGCAACTCTAAGTCTACGTATACACTGTGGATGTGACGTGCGTTCACACTGGACTGTTGCCACACAATGCTAGTGCATGTGTCTACAGTTGGAAGATGCTTAGTGGGAAATGTTGAAGCAGTGCAAATCTTGCTTCAAGTTTGGTCTTTCACAGTTCTATTCTGATCTATGAAAGCCTTTGTGTCATATAACTCTGACCAGGCACAAACGGCAATTAATTTCTACTCTGTGGTCAATTTTCCTCCAGCTGAATTAAAGGGTATGGACCCATACGTTGCATCGAAATCCAAGACCCTGATTGGTCAACGTTCAACCATCTTTAACTTTCAATGCCCTAAAAGAACTCAAAAGCTTGCGTAGTGATGTGTGAACTCGAGAGTTTTGAACGTGGAAGCCTGAAATACATGTTTCTCTTTGTTTACAAAGGTCTCTTCACTGAAAGTGGCTGTTTCAATGTTCGTTGCAGAGGCTAGTGGGAATGTAGGATAAGATCCTCCTGAATAAGAGAGGGAGCAGCTCTCATAGTGAGCTCATTTAAGCCAAAGTGGACACAAAAATAATCTTCTCATTTTTGCAGTTATTTTGTTTGGAGGTTAAACAGACATACTGCCTGAATGTCACTTTTGGAGCATACATTAGTTTTTAAACTTTCAGTCTTGTTACCATTATACTCAAGAGATCATTGCATCATTTGTGACCCAAAACCTTCTGTTGGGTTTAAACTACCCAACCTGAAATTCTGAACATGTTTGCTTCAAAAGCTGTAGTTTTTGAAAGCAGTTTATCTTGGCATAGACTAATATCTTTAAGTCATGTGCAGGTTTTATAATGGAGGGTTTTTCCTGTTTATGTTGTTAATGAAGACTGACTGGATAGATAAATGATGCTGTATACTTTGTGATTTGATATCATGTCAAGTCCAGACGGGTAATGATGCAGAACATAGCAAATGCAACACAGAGCTTTTTCAATGGAAGGGGGGAAAAAATTACCCTCATGGCTGCGTCAAAAAGTTGATATCTACCAGATGGAACTTTCTTTGCTCATTTATGGGGAAACAAATATGGATTACAAAATACTAAACTCAACTGCTATGAAGTTAGCTTTATACTCCATTTGCGCCATCTTTGTCTTCATAGTGTGTTTCTAACTTCCAGGACTGCCATCTGCAGGATGACACGGTGCTGGATGAGATCAATTTGGCAGAACCTGATTGCTACAAGCTGCCTGACCTCAGCGCTGAGGAGCAGGCCCTCATCCTTGGCATCTGGTGAGTCCACTAACCAGTTTTCTGCAACTCTATCTTGAACAAACTGTAGGGCAGTGATGCTGTGTTGAGACCTACCGGAAAGAGTTGGCCAAAGATTTTAATACAAAAAGATTGTGAAACTGAATGATAGAGTTTAAAGAAGGCAAATCTAATCCGAAAATATTACGTTAAACGGATACATTTAGTGTCAGACACATAGTGAGGAAGCTATGAACTCGCTATAAATACTGATCAGTTATTTTGAAAATTCCTCTGGGGTTTTATTATGTACTTTTTTTTTGTACTGTTCCTGAAGGCTCTGCTCTGTGTTGAATTGATGCGGCGCTTAGACGTCTGGCTAAGGTAAAAAGTGGCTCCTCCACTGATAGAGAACGTTTTTCAGAGCGGAGCGCCAAAGACCGAAGTGGAACCTCAGAACCCCCGGGTTACGAGAAAAGGGTTTCGATAGATAAAAAACAGGCATTTCTTAATACAAGGCAAAAAGAACAGGTGCTCAGGCACCCCAAGGGCCCTATGTGTGCAGGTGCCTGGGGTTGGATTAGGGGGTCAACCCACCAAATGCTTCCCAAGCGCAGCTATGTTGGCTGTTCATAGCTATCACAGTTGATAGGTCAAATTCAGAGAATACATTTCACACTCCCAGGTGTGACAGCTAGCATGACTTTGGACTTAGCAGCTTTTTTGGCTCTGTCTTCTATCTTTAGGATCTTTATTAGATAACGAATAGAGATCAAATTGGATTTATAGAGATCTTTAGACATGGAGATATGGGACAGAGACCCAATTTAAGGCATTTTCAGATCATGATAGTCAGTGGACTTGGTTTAAATGAGCAGCGAACGAGAAACATTTTCACTCTCATTTTCTCAGTTGGTTAAGTGCCGGACTGGCACATGGGAAATCAGGGTTTAATTCCAAGGGTGCGCAATGAGCTTTATTCTGTGTGGGTTCTTGGGTAAGACCTTTCGTGCTACTGCCATGTAGCCAAAAGGGGGCCCAAGTATAGGTCTTAATGTGTCGGTCCCCTGCCCAGATAAATACGGGTTAATGTCAGGAAGGGCATGTAAAGTAAAAATATTTCTACCCAACCACCCATGCGACTCAGAGAAAGCTGATTTTCTGTAGCAACCTCTGATGGGATAATCATTTCCTTCCAGCTTTTTGGATTTGGTTTGCTTTCACAATGCGGTCTAGAGGACTATCATCACACTATAACAACGGCTGCAAATTTTGGGCAATAATTTAACCTTCCCATTTTGTTTAATGTCTCCTCCTTACTTTACAAGTTCACCTATTAGACATTTTCCAACTTTTGCAGGCTGTTTTTCACTTGTTAAAATACACAACTTTCATGTTATTCACTGTATTTGGTTCCATTTCGCTCTGTCTGGGTCTGTGTGGAGTCATGCTGTAGTGAACCTAACAAGGATTCACTAGCAACTGAACTGAATCCCATATTTTTATTGTAATGAAATTACCAAACAGACTTTAGTCAGTTTTTTACTTGAACAATTCCAAGCCATGTGGGTTCTTGATTGTTGAAGTCCAGACCTGAATCCAATCAAAAATCTGTGGATTGAACTGAAAAATGCTGTTCACAAACGCTCTGTCCAACCTCACTTAACTCGAGCTGTTTTGCAAGTAAGATTGTGCAAAAATTTGTTTTCTATCTTTATGTTGGCAGCCTGAAATGTGGCAAAAGGTTGAAAAGTTCAAGGAGGAAAAATATTTTCACAAGGCACTATACAACAATTTTACCAGAATATATTCAATGGACTTGAGAGAAACCATATTTCTTAACCATAAGCCTAAGAAGGTTACGTTATCAAAATGACATTAGACCAAAAACAAACCCTTGGAACAGCTCCAAAATTGAGTGTGGAGAAGTGGAAATTAACTGCAACCCTTCTGTTAGTGAGATAAGGCCCAAACCAAACAAGAAAAAAATAGAAATATGTATATATAACTCTGATAATTCTGAGATCTGAAGGTACTGAAACAGGTTTTTACATTTGGAGTAAATAAATATAAATAAATCCCTTAAGAAAAACTCCTCCAAGTTTTTAGTGTTTGCATTATTTGTCAGGATTTCAGTCTCAGTTCAGATATCTAAAATATTGAATGCAAGCAATAGACCTACCAATTCTGTTTGAATAATCTCAGTGTTTTTGTTTCTGTCAAAGTTTTTTTTTAAGTCTTTTGTCATAAAACACTGTAAATGTCTGTCCTGGTGGTGAAGGCCAGCATGTGTGATTAATGTGTCTGGTCCTGGACTGGTGTCTTGCAGCACTGATTTTCAGAGAAACAACCCTGTGCACAAGCTGACGGAAGAGGAACTGCTGGCCTTCACATCTGTAAGTCACATTTCATTCACATATTTCTTCAAAATGTTGGCACATTTTTCAAATGAAGCAGACTCTTAGGGCATCAAGAGAATGCCAAGAGTGTGCAAAGCAGTAATCAAATCAAAAGGTGGCGACTATGAAGAACCTACAATATGACGTATTTCAGTTGTTAAACACTTTTTTGTTATGTATATAATTCCACATGTGTTAATTCATAGTTTGGATGTCTTCAGTGTGAATCTACAATTTTCATAGTCATGAAAATAAAGAAAACTCTTTGAATGAGAAGGTGTGTCCCTACTTTTGGTCTGTACAGTATTTACCATTAGCATTATAAAGTATTAAGGTGAACTTTTATTGTTTTTGTTCACCTTTTACCTATTTTCTCCACCATCATACAAATGCATTCTTTAAAATCATGAAATGTGATTTCCTAAAGATTCAGTCTGTCTCTAACAGTTGCAGTGTATCAATGATGAACATCACTCATCCTATTTAAGGGGAACAACGTGGCGAATTATTTACTTTCCCTCACTGTAGTTTGTTATCACGCATCTTTATGGCTTGTCTCACAGCTGCAGTGAGGCAGCAGCACAGAAAATTCATGCTCAGTTATTTCCAGATGACATCTGACCTCTGATCCATTGTGCCGCTGTTTTCGTCCATGTAATGTTTTCTTTTCCTGTCATGCAGCTTAGCTTTGATCTGATCTACACCATCTTCAACCTGCCTCTCTGATTACTTATTGATTTTGTCATGTTGATGATCCAGTACTTTTACAAGCTCTGGTTTAATAAATGGTAAACGGTATCCACTTGTATAGGGTTTTTTTTTTTTTTTACCTTCTTCAAGGTTCACATCACTTTACAGTCATAGCCCTATTCACTAAGGGTGTAGGAAAAATTGATTCTGTGATATATCGCGGTATTTCATTTGGCGATACATGTATCGATTTAAAATGCTGTCAAGACAATATTTATTTAATTATTTATGAGCGTCCTTCAACGTCTGACTCTTCTTTTCCAATTAAACCCCTGACCGCTAGTAGGCAGCACAGCCCACTGAGCGTCTTTGAGCAGCTCTACAGCGCACAAAACGACTACAAGGTCTCAGCGAGAAGCAGCTCGTGTTAAATATTCAGTTAGCCTCGCGGTTTTTGTTATGAAACATGCACTGCCTACAGAACCTCAAAGGTTAAGGCGCATTCATTTATTTTCTTATACTGAAAAATGTTTTGTTGTGTAAATCGGACAATGTAGATTGTTCGCCTTTAGAGAAAATATATGTTAATTTACCAAAAGAAACGCACTATAAATTTGCTCGGGTAAAAGCAACTTGCATATGAGATACAGTTGCAGTGCTTAACATTGTGATCATTATATATAATTAATTTTACCATTTTATTATAATGAAAGGTGTATTAATATTTGTATAGTTTTTCTTTTCCAAGTCATACTCTTTAAAAAAGGAAAAACTGTTCCGGTACGGTCTTTGAGTTTATTGTGATACATGTCATATCATGAGACACACATCGCAACATGTATCTTATCGCTAGACTCTTGCCGATACACAACCCTAATATTCACCCATTCACACACACATTCATATGCAGATGGTGGCAGAGCTGCTCTGCGCTGGCGCTAGCAAGGCCACCTAGAACAACGTGGGGTCCGTTGTCTTGCCCTAGGGCAGATTGAAACATTGCTGTGCATAACAGGAACTAACACTTCTGTGCCATGGTCTCTATACAAAAGTATAAAAGGTTTTATATCATTCTTTATTTTTTTCAAATAACTGTTGTTCTTTTATTAAAAAGAAGTGGGTTTTAGCCTATTTCGCCAAAATAGGATTAACCCTTTAACATCAGGGATGTCGCCGGCGACACCTAAATAACCCACGCTCTCTGACATGCCATAACACTTTGACTATTCATGTGATCAACGTGAATCATCTGATCCTGACGGGGAGAAAAGCAGCTTCTGCTATCGACTTTGTGCTCTTATGCAGCGCGTTACTAATGTAATCTCTTGCATAACAGCGCAAAGCTGTTTTTCTGCACTTAAAAATGAGCTGGAATTGCGTAAATGGTTGAATAGTTGGTGATCAAAAGAGTGTAAACTTTGGAGCTCAACCTATGGTGTTAAAGGGTTAAATGTTTATTTTATCTGACATTTGTCAGGGCTTTCAACCAATGGGCAGCTGAGACTTTTGGAGGCTGTTCATCCAGGTTATATATTCTGTACACCAGGGCTGTCTAACCCCTTGAGGAACCTTGACCTATTTGTTTCCACACACCGCTGTTCCTGCAGCTTCTTAGTGTGTACACGGAACATGAACCATGCTCACACTTTTGTCTGACCATTTCAGCCATTGCCTATAACAATTCTGGCCACTAAACCACACATCTCATGCAGTAGGAAGTCAGTATACATTCTTCTGGTTTTCCAGAAATCCTGCCTCATCTGCTGCTTATTACCTAGATCAGGTGTGTTTAACCAATAAGGTCTTTTCAATGGCAGATTAGTTAGAAAGCATATAGGACACCGTCCCTCAAGGCCTAAAGTTTGAGACCTGTGCTTTAGATGTACTTGGTACAGAATGCCTGGTCTGGATGAGCTCTTTGATGGAAGACACATCATTCCGGTTATCAGCAGAACTTTACTGGAAAGGAAGCAGATCACTGGCCTAAATCTTGGAGAGTCTCCAAGTCCTTTTTTTTTTTTTTTTAGGATTTTATTTACTCCAAAGACAAATGATAATTTCCTGTCTTCTTTGCTTTGCAAGTAGGTTTTACTTTTTCAACTTTCCCATTTCTTTTCTTTTCTCCTATTTTTTTTAACTTGGTTGTACACCGAGCTGATGGCGGGGGGAAACCATCTTAATTTTTCAATGTATTGCATTCATGGTTTACAGAAGAATGGATTAAATGAATGGGTAAAAGAATGCCAATAAAAGTTATGCACCATTTGCACCACTTTAAGGACGTACTGGGCCATTAATTGTGTGAGCTTTGACCTTTAAAAACCTAGGTTAACCTGCAAGGTCTTCCATGTTCTCAGTGGAAGGAGGAGCTGCTGCAGGCAGCTGCTGGCTCTGTGAGCAGGCATCTTCCCAGCCTACATGTAGATCCAGCCGTCTGCAGGCTGGTTAGATGGTTGTCACATATCTGGCTGTCGTCATCATTACCAGCTTTTGATGTATTCCCTGAAGACCAGCTGCATTTTTAGTCTGGTTCATCTGAAAAGGGAATTGTTACCTAAACAATTACTGCATTGGGGTTAAAGGATGGTAATTCGTACAAATGACAGAAACATAAATGTCAAAACCGCTTGCTTATTTGTTGTCAGTATTTGGAGTCACAACAGTTAAGTAATCCTAGTGATAAAAGTAGTGGTTGATTATGGTTTCCATTTAGTTACATTTGGATAGTTTTCTTTTTCTGCACTAGAATGTGATAAAGATATCCATAATTGCTAAACTGCAAAATGTCCAAATTGGAGTTCAGTATAAACTTTAACAGTCAATTAAATGCACTAAAGTTCCTAAAAAAGTGCTTAAATAAATTGCTTATCAGTACCTTGGTCCATTTTTGGAATAACTTACCTGAAGATCTAAGAGTTTTTTCTTCTGTGTAGATTTTTTTTAATGTAAATTAAAGACTTTATAACTGTATTAATAGCTTACTAAATCACCCTATTTGTTTTATTTATTCATTGGGCTTTCAATTATTTTATGGCTATTATGGTTGTACGTTTTTACCGTATGTTTAAATCTATGCTGTGCCTTCTCAAATTTTAGCCACAGCGTTTCCTTCCCTTTTTTTTGTGTATTTTTTCCATTGTTGTTGCCTCGTAATCTAATGTGTCTTATGACTTTTTATTGTTTTAACTAAAGTTTAGATGTGTCTTTTTTGTTAAGTGCCTTGTATTTGACCGTATGCTGATAAAAAGTGGTTTCTAAATAAGGTGATTGTTTGCTTGATATATTAAGGCAGAAACTCCTTGTCTTAAATCAGTATGCATTAACTGTCACTAGTGTCCAGATGTGGGACAAGGTTCTGGTTCTACAGGAAGGTTCTTGTGTAAAGGATGTTCTGGTCTGTGACTCTTTGACTGTTTAACAAAGACAGAATGGTGTGAATTTATTTGGGAGTTTACGGCTGAACACCTCATTTCTGATAAAGTCTGTTGGTGTTTGCTGTGCTGTCAAAACACAGATACTGCTGCCTTGTTTGTTGGGAGTTTCTTTGTGTGCAGTATTCCAGGGACATCTTCATCATTAAGACTGAGCCGAGCTCGACAAACATCTGCAAACATCAGCGTGTGTTTGCTGCTCTTCCTTCCATGCATCACCTTTATGGTGGGCTCCCCTCATCATTGCACTGTGCCGAGTCGTGGCTGCACAGCTTGTTCTGATTAAAGATGAGCGCAGATAAAAGCTGCAATCATGGCTAATGCTTACCCGGGGCTGAATCTGCTGGACATCCAGGCTCCGCCCATGGAGCATTTTTCTCTTTAATAATCTCATCCAAAGTTCAGCTTCAGCTAATAGCTTCGCATGATCACCTCAGCTCGCAGGCAGACTTTCAGGCTGTAAGAGTTTTTAGTATTCTGTCCCTCTGCCTGGATTGTTGGTGTGACATTTAACCAATTTTTACCTTTCTAACGGCAACAGTTAATCGAATAAATTATTAGAAACTACGTTTAAATCCTTAGTGGCATCAAAAGGTTGAAAAACTATTTGAGATTTCTTAGACTTTGTTAATTAATAAACAAAACAAAAAAACAAGGTGAAAATTAGGCTTTACTTACAACTTCAGTCAAGTTTAGAAGCAATAGAAAAAGGTTAATAAATAATAACATTTTATTTTAATCATTAGGCAACTTATTTGCAGAAAAAAATCTGGAAAACTATAAAGAAATGTAGAAAATAAGATAATAAAAAACACTGAATAAGTTGATTTTTGCTCCTAAGACCTCTTTAACCCTTTAAAAGACACATGTGACAAGTAAAGTAGGCAGGAGACATTTGTTTTCCAATGCCAATGAATAATCAATAAATTTTGACATTTGTAACAGCTGTCTGTAATAGCCTCACAGGACTGTTTCTGATAACCAGATTGTCCTGAGTTCACATGGGGTCAAACCTTTTTCTCTGTTTTTGTCTTTGTAGTGTCTGCTGTCTCAGCCTAAGTTTTGGGCCGTGGAGGTGACGGCTCTGTGCCTCAGGACCAAACTAGAGAGAGGACGAACTCGGTGTGTAGAAAGAGCCATGATGCAAACTCAGGTGAGTGGAAAGGCTCCACAGTTTGGTACAAATCACTGGAACCAAAACGGTTAACCATGCAACCACTACGTAGCTTTTTACACAATGAAGTCAGAATCCCATGATGTAAAATAGCCCCATTTCACCACAAAAAAACAGATTGAGCTCCAGACAACTCTTTGGAGAGTTTGAGTAACCTCATTCTTCCTTTGAAAACAACCTCCTCTATTAACAATAGCATCAGTCCCTCACAGCTGTAAAGGCCGCTCCTGATTTTGATCAATGACTTCCCTGAAATACAGGTGACAGGGTTATGAAAAAGCTGTTATGAGAGCTGCTGGAAGCCAAGTGCCTCGGCTGCAGCTTGGACTTGAAGCATAAGTCTGGTTTCACTTTAGCCTTTCCTGAGGAGAGCTGTCAATGTACTGGTTTTTTATTGGTTCTTCACTTACTCTGAGAAACCTCAGGCTTTCTAAACATATGAAGAAGACTCCTTTGACGATATTAATCTACATCTCCACAATCACATTCTATGTAGTGTAAAAAAAATGAACATGTGAGCTAGTATTTCAGGCTTAAAGTTAGTGTCATCAGGGCTTAAATGGCTTAACTCCAACCCCTTTTAAGCAGCCACGCCCTTAAAGGATGAAGGAATTTACTTTGTAAATCAAGAGTGTTCCTAGTAAATTATTGGAAATTAATGTCTGAGTTGTGGGCAGGACTGTTGGCATGGAGTAAGCCTGCCCCTAACACCCCCAACCTAACATGTTACCGGTGCAATAAAAATGGTCAGCAAGATTGAAGCTACCCAGCCGTACAAGTTTGAGCCAGATGCCTGCTCTGATGAGGAAAACAAAGACGTTCATAGAAATAGGCGTTTACGAGGGGATTCTTTGAAATGGAGCAGAGCAGGGAGCTTGTGGCCCTCCCTGCGTATTTTCTACTTTACTAATAAGTTATTTTTCAAATGTTATTTTTTCCTCTGCTCCTGATTCACAACAATTTGATTACGGTAAATTGAAATACTCAGAAATGACATTTTTTGCTCAATTTTTCTGGATAAATGTTCTCCATCAGAAAAATGCTGCAAGAACTTAACACAATTTCTATGAGAGTGGGTCTGTAAAAACCTATTTGATACGTATTCCTTTACATTCTGCATGCTTAGTATGTCATCAACAGAATACAGCATTCAGCACCACTATGAGACTCACCATAAAGAAAGGTTTCACCATTTGTAGTTAAGAAAAGAGAAGATTAACTAACTATTGGCCGACTCAAAAACAACCATGTGCATTTACTGCAGCCGTGACGTCAGTGATGGAGCAGTGACAGCTACCTTATTGCTAACTTGTTGGTACAAACATCCAAACCATTTTCGGATGGTGAACTTATTGAAAAATGCTGAAGGCTGCAGAAGTCTAGTGCCCAAAAAAGCAGTCGACCTAACATGCCAACATAAGCCTGTCAAGGATTAGGATTGCAGGAGAGTTTCTAACAACATCTCTGGGGAGACATGTAGGATTCCAGTCATTTATTGTATTTTCGGTCGCTATCGATAAAAGCACCGACATCACAGATATTGCACAACTGTGCATGTGCTAAAGAGACCATCACACCGGAGTTTCTTGAGTTGATGGACACAACAACAGCTGATGACATAGTCAGCTCTCTAGTTATCACGCTGGACAATGTTGGAGTGTATTGATCACGTGATGTCAGTCTGGTCATTGATGGCGTCTCATCAAAGGTCAGGAAGAAGGCAGGTGTTGCCAGAAAATCCAGACAGCAACCAGAAAGATTCTTGGATGTTTCATTTTGTTTTGCACACTTGAATGACAGTAAATGTGTTGCTGCACAGGATCTGAATCCTGATATTGATGGCTGGGTGAAGTTTCAGGAGAGAAAGAGAGGTTGACTCCAAATTCTTAGGTTCACAAATGTTTGCAAGTTTAATTAATTTTTCATTGATTCCCACATTTACATTTTAGGCAGGTGTTTCATTTTCATTTTTTTCATTCTTTTTAAGTTAAAAGGCATTTTATTTGAGATCCATTGGCCTCTGTGAATGAACGTGTAATATTAAGTGATTAGGCTACCATGTTGGTTGAAGCATTTTTTCCAACTGAGTAAAAAAACAAAAAAAAAAAAAAAACAAAGCTGTTTTTTGCTTTTATGTTACTGGCCCCCCCGAACCACAATGAGTTTGATACCCCTCCCTGATCTATTTCTTTGCCATAATAACATATCCGAGGTCAGAACATGTTTTTATTTGTTCAGAGTTTTAAGTTTGTAAATATATTTAGTTGTAGATAGAATATATCGAATTATTGTGACAGTAATCTCTGCAAACCTGTCTGGAATAGCTGACCTGGTTACACATCTTCATCCTTTTATCTTCCTCCCCAGGCGATCGTCGACCACTTTGAGGATAAGACTTGTCCTGCAAGCGAACGCCTCAAAGTCTTCTACTGCTGCCAGGCTCCACCCAGATGGGCGGTCCAGGTATTAACATTCAGTCACTGAGGTCTTTTACAGGTTTTTATTAATCCACACTGACTCTTCTTGATGAGGCAGTTATTAGCCTAAATATTGAATTTTGGTCCTTAGTTTAATGGAGGAGGCATGGTTTAAGACACAGCCCCCCCCCCCCTTTTTTTTTTTTTTAAGAATCAGCCTTGGCAAAAATAAGCTTTAAGCTTTATTCTTTTACTATTGGAGTTCTGATCTGCCAGTTTAATGCATTATGTCATCTTTTTTCTAGAAATGATTTCTTACTCATCATATAAATATATTGAAATTTTTTTGAATATTGAAATGTATTTTAAACATTTTAAACTGTTTCTGATGTTTGTTTGTTTTTAAGATAAGTTCATTTTTAAAATTAGCAACTTTTTTCAGTAACCTTACAAAATGTTTCATTTATTCCTGCAATATTACACATCTTTTTCTTTACTATTTAACTATATTTGCAACACCCTTATTCTTGTTTCACCTTTAAACAGTGTTTAACTTATTTCAAATTATTGCATGGATTCTTAACATTCAACTTCCTTCATAGTGATTGTATGCATCTTTCACAGCTTTTAGCTCGGTCTCAAAATGATAATTCAAATAACTTCTAAGCCTATAGACTTAATTATTTGAAAGTTAGAGCTAATACGTCCATATTTCTGTTCTATTAATACATTCCTATCAGTTTTATTTCTTCCTTCAAAATGCCCCAGAAAACCTGTCATACATCCACTTCATTGGTGTAATATTAGAATTTATAGAACAATAAGGGGCGCCTTCAAGGTGTATAGGAATCTGGAGTTTCACAGAGATGTTGGTATGTAGGGGTAAATCATCAAAGTTTTATTTGTTTTAAGAACACAAAACCCAGAAATTGGCTCATGAAAGTCAATAACATTTGCAGGAACATAAACCTATAAAGTCTAAAGGCCCCACAGGAGCTGTACAATCTGCACTAATTACTTTTTGTGACACTTTCCTTAAAAAAAGCATCACATCTATGAAGAGGAAGAATAAACTGTTGTGCATGGGAGGGTAGAAAAAGGGGACGCATTAAGGCCTGTCCAGGAGAATAAAGGGGAAGGAGTGTTGAAAAGAGGGGTGGTCGGTTGGGGAGGCAGCATGTAATAACTGATAACAGCAATAAAGCTGGAATTGAAGAGTCCGTATTGCCGCCTGGGGACCTGAAAGTGGGTTGGGAGGAGGATTGCAGCAGCTGCAGCAACGCCTTTTCTCTTTACAGGAAAGTGGGAGCATGCAGACGAGCAAAACACCAACAGCGTTTTTTATGGTGGCAGCAGTCACTTTGTTTTTGGTTCTTATACTTGGAGCACATTTGGAGTGAGGCCATTTTCATGCTTAACGTGCGATGGTGGTTGAGCACATTTAAAGCCAATAATAACGCATCATTTCCAGTATATCTGGCTTTGCTCCTGAACGTTTCTAAAGCAGGCTGTACATTTTACGGCTGGGTTACCTCCCTTTCAGGTGCACATTAGGGGGTGTTGGTGCACAATGTGCCAAGTGAGCATTTGGTGTCCTTGTCAGCAGCATCTCTACAGCCTTGGTCTTGTTTTGTCTGCAGAAAGTGCTGGCCAGCCTCCTCATAGACCTCGGGTGCACTAGTTCAGCTCTGCTGCTTTATGAGAAGCTGGAGCTTTGGGAGGATGCAGTGATCTGTTATGAAAGGCTTGGCCAACATGGAAAGGTACGTACCCACGCACACAAACACTCACAAAACAAACAAACATGGCGTCAACCACGCTTCCCCACAATTGGACCCCATTCATCTTACTTCCAGTTTGGAAAATGAGCTGCAAAAATAACTCAAGATTCATCAAAAAAAAAAAGTTCTTTAGTGTGCCAAAGGTATACAGTGATCCCTTGCTATAACGCGGTTTACTTTTCACGGTTTCGCTACTTCACAAATTTGCATCGTGCATTGTGTTCTGCATTCTGATTGGCTAAAAAGTCACTCCGCTTCTTCTCTACCTGTGCGTCAATAGCGTTGCAGTTTAATATGTACAAGTACGTAAATCAGCTTGCCAAATTAACATTACGTACGTGCAAATTCTCTTGCAATTTCGAGTTTCTCTAAAACCCATAGATAAAAGAGCGACAACAACTGCCAATCACTATGTTCTTCCCCCGAATAAACACAGCTGCACCGCGGGCTTCAAAAGAAGAAAACACTGCAGAGAGGAGTCAGGATGCAGCGGCTCAGTCTGAAGAGCAGTGAAATACACCTGAGTCACTATTTATCCGACTGTACTTTGTATTTTTTCATAATCATTTTAAATTTTCTCCCGTTTAATCCAGTTACTCGGGTCGCGGTGGGCGGGGCTAATCTCCGCAATTTGAAGCCTTCTGTTCACATTGATGATTAAAATTATTATTTGACAGTACAGTACAGAAGTTATTTGTTTAAAAAAACGTTTAAGTACTTTGATTTGTGAAACAAATGCTTGAGCCTGTAAAATTGTTTGTTCTTTCTTTTCAAGGTATAATAGAGGATTTAATTGTATAAACAATAGTTAAAAAAAAGGTTTCTACTTCACGGATTTTGCCCATCACGGGTTCTTTTTGGAATGTAACCCCCGCAAAAAACAAGGGTTTACTCTATTATCATGTATATGGTTACACTTTACTTTAATTGTGGTGTAGTTCGTTTCTTTTGACCCAAATTCACGCTTCTTAGGTTCCTTTAGACAAATCCTCTTCTGTCTTTTCAAAGTGCATGGCGTCACACCCAGAATACTTGAATAAAATGGCAGTTTTTCAGCAAAGGGAACAGGACGACTGGTCCGTGTAAAGCGGTGGTCCCCAACCACCGGGCCGCGGGAAATTTCGGCACCGGGGCGCACAGAAAGAAAAAATAATTTCTATGTTATTGTTTTTTTTTTTTTTTTAGAAAAAAACGTTTTATTTTGAAAAGTGAACGTCAAAGTCGCGACACCAAACATCACGTGATACACTCCTTGCGTTGCACCCCAAACCCCCCCGCAGGTCCGCGGTAAACGTGCCTTACGTTGTACCGGTCCGGGGTGACAAAAAGGTTGGGGACCACTGGTGTAAAGGAAAGAATGAATGGGGCCGTGTATCATCAGATTTTGAGTGAAACATTTCTTTCCATCAGCAATGGTGTTGAGGATAAAGCGTTGCTGGGTCTTTCAGCATGACAATGATCAAATACATATTTGATAACCATAATTTACAAAGAAATTCTTAAAAAATCAGACGTGATTTTTCTAGATTTTTTTTCCTCATTTTGTCTTTCATAGTTGAAGTATACCTATGATGAAAATACAAGGCCTTTCTCATCCTTTTAAGTGGGAGAACTTGTACAATTGGTGGCTGACTAAATACTTGTTTTCCCCACTGTATTTGTCCTTCCAATTTCTCTCCCTAATTTTTAAAAAGGTCAGGGTTTGAGAATCTTCAGCCCATCCAAGAGCAGGCAGAGGTGACGATAACCACAAACTCATAAACCTAATAAAAATGAAAGTTGGGGAGCTGTTTTTCAAATTCTTTTAATTTTTGTCAGCTTTCTAACTTTTATTTTAATATTATGTATGTGTACCTGATCAAATTTGGATCAGTTTCACACCAGTAACCACCATGCCACCCCTCTTATTTTTTTTTAGGCTGAAGATCCTCTGGTTTGTCTGTTTGCTATTTGATTCTTCCTCACAAACTCAAAGGATTGACTTACAGCGGGGAAAATAAGTATTGAACACGTCAACATTTCTCTCAAAAAACATATTTCTAATTGAGCTATTGACATGAAACTTTCACCAGATGTCGGCATCAGCCCAAGTAATGCACACATAGAAAGAAATCCAAACATTTATGTCCATAAATAAAGTTATGTGTAATAAAGTGAAATGGCACGTATGGATGAGGTCCATTTTAATTCACTGAAGTACCAACCATTTGAAAATTGATCACAAAGGAGGAATTAATAACCGCAGTTTGTGCCCGGACGGATTTATATGACACCAAGTTTTTTATATATCAGAATAAAGCTGTGAAAGAAAAAGCCTGGAGCAAGATTCATGAGATTTGATAAAGAAGAAGCAGCCCGCACCTGTCTGTGCTGTGTGAACACCACGGTTTATATGTGAACCCATGTTTAGCCTGCTCCTGAATGTCCGTATTGAAGCTGAGTGATTCATCTGCAACCTAAAGCAGCTCTCTTTTGTAGCTATAAATATTTGACATTATTTTTTAAGAATATCAGCTTTTGTCTTGTAAAACTTGGATGAAAGTTATTTTACCCAACATCTATCCTCACTAGCAATGCTATACTACCACAATGATGTGCCCAGGTAAGCACGCCGTTTTGAAGGTTATTTTGAAGTCCTGATATCTTTGATATCAGTAAACATCATATTTCTGACCTTTACATTGACACTATTCAGTGATAATTATGCTCACAGGTTTTTTGTTTTTTTGTTTAGCAGCAGATCTTCCTTGTTGCCACCAAGCTCCACAGTTTGTTTATTACCAGTATTCATTTTAAATTATTTTTTTCCAGCTTGAACCTGCTCCTATCTCTGACCGCGATTAGGTGTTTGCCACCACCTCCCATCACGACAGCAGCAGCCTAACAACCACCATCACACACAGCGACACAGTTGGATCTCTGCCCTCAGAGAGCTCTTGCTGCTTCCTCAGTGCTCGAGCTCAGGGACCATTTAATACCCAACACTTCTTTGTCCAGACAAGGCCATTTCTCACACTGTCGGTGCTGCTTTCAGCGCACGCACACACACACACACACACACACACACACACACACACACACACACACACACACACACACACACACACACACACACACACACACACGCACGCACACACTGATGCTGGCTGAGCAAGAGGCTCTCTGAGGATTTAATCTGCTGCTTGATGTGGATGAATCGGCTACAGAGTGTTACATTACCCACCTCCAAACCCCTTGATCTTTTCTGCTCTGTCGGCCAGTGGAATTGCACACATGCAGCACAGCTGCACTTTATTTCGGAAGCATCATTAGTCTATCTGGTCTGGTGGAACGCTGAAGGGATTCATCAGAATCAATAGTGATGCAGACCTCTTTCTATCTTATAAGGCTCTCTATCAGGTGATTGATGAAGTACAATGTTCTATTCCTTCTCTTTATTTGAAGGGATACAATTTTTAGTCTTCTCACGTATCCATTTTGGAAAATATGTCTGACATGAAAAACATTACAACAGATGTCACTTTGGCCATATTCTGCAGTTTATTATTCTCTGTTCAGATTTATGGTGCGGAACGCTCAAATGCAGGATGTACAGGCGGGTTTTTGGAAGTTAGTTTCTGTAAGTTATGGATGCATGTTTATGGCAAATCACAGGGAGCTTTCAACAAAGATTTCAAAGTAAAACCTTAGTTTTTCAGAGTAAAGCATTCATCTCAAGCAGTCATCAGTTCAGCTCGTTTTTCTGCAGAGACGTGCCAAAGTCAGCGTTACCTCGTGATGTCATCTAAAATTTGTTTTTAATTCATTACTAGTATATTTAGTAAGGGTTTATAGTAAGAGTCCTTAATAAACCATTTATAAGACATTAACAACCACTACTCAGGGGTTGACATAGCCCAGAAATTTGCACTGGCCCACAGGGCCAGTAGTTTTTGAAACTTACTGGCCCTGCCTGAAAGTTACTGGCCCGACACCGCGCATAGCGGGACCCGCCGCTCCGCAGGTGCTTGCAACTTTAGGGGGGTCCGGGGGCATGCCCCCCCGGAAACTTTTAATATGGTGCAATTTGGTGCATTCTGGTGACATCTAGCACTTATTTCTACACTTTTCAATGACTGAAAATAGACCATATCAAACTTAAATCTGCTCTAGTCTGTTTCAGATGTTTTGAAGAGAGCACTGCAGTGTAGTCGGTAACACTAGTTCAGAAGTTTTCATGGTGCTTCTAACGGCAAATATCGCAATAAATCATAAACCTTAAATGTGTTAAAACAATCTAATGGCAGCTTGAACCATTTAACGAATCAAATAAATCCCTTAATGCATTTGACCAATCGGATGGACGCCTTCACATTGTTGACCAATCAGATGGAGCCCTGTTATCATTTGGAGTATAATTTTTAAACTGGAATGGTTATTTGGTTATTTTGCTGTTTGTTTATATACCGCAAATTATATCGTTATCGCAATTTTAATCTCTGATATCGCATATCGCGAGTTTTCCTCATATTGTGCAGGTCTAACTGAGATCATTCAGCTAACTAGAAATACTTACTGCTTACAGTGTTGTAAAGAAAAACAAAATTAAGTAGTTTAACATTCTACTGCATTTGAGTCTGAGATTCAGGTATTTGGAGTTGCCTTTGATTCTTTGACATTCAGCTTAAAGCTTAGTGCATACAGTTTCATCTTCAATGCATTCATTAAATATCTTGATGTCCATAGTACTAATTCCACCCATTACTCCATCCAACATATTCCTATCTATTCCTGCCATGTCTTCCACATCTCTGACATGCTTCAGTCTCTCTTCAGTGACTGTGTCGGATTTATAATCAAATGTAATAATAACCCACTGGCTTGTGCCTTCGTTGTTGCTGTTTAACATTGTTTTGTATTGAATTGTTACATTCAATAAAGTTTGGGGAAAAAAAAGTAGTGAGCGCGTGCCGCGTGGTGCTCGGCAGTGAAAGCCGCGCGCGCAGGCGGGAGAGAAGGAGAAGTGATCAAAGGTTTCCCATAGAAACCCTTGAAGTCTGAACACAGGACTAGCAGAAAAACTAAATTATGAAGACGAGGTAAATCTACACGTTTTCGCAAAATTTACGTTATTGAAAAAGGTGAAGAATATATAAACTGTTAGATATTTTAGTGGCCCGAGCGGACAAGTGAAAAGTAAAGTCTTGTGGTCCGCACTGCTCGAAAAACAGGACCTGGCCAGCGGACAAATGGCTATGTCGAGCCCTGCTACTAATGTTTTATAAAGCTGCTAAAGTACATTCATTAGCATTTGTAAATGTCTTACACCTGACTTACAAGTTTAAATAAGCTGTTTATAAATACGTTAAAATATTCCTTAATAAACTACTTGGACATTAACAAGCATGAGTAATGTAGTATTAAGCTGTTTATAAAGACATTTATTAGCATGTGTTAATCCTTCATAAAGTATTTGTTATCATTTGTAATTTTATACAAATACCTTATAAGATATTAATACATCTTAATAATTGTGTTTTTGTTAACAGTTTGAGTGTTTTGCAGCCTCCCAATCTAATGTGTGACCAAATATTTCCAAGCCATTTATAAATGGCTTGTATTGGATTTTTTATTTTCTTTTTTGGGAGGTTAGGTAGATTGAAATTGACTATTCACACTTAATTTTCTAAACAGATGTTGTCTTCAGCGTGCAGATATCAGATAGTGAGTAAAAGCTTTCTGGAACAGAAGACGTTAAAGCATTTTTCAACTGGAGCACAATCTTTGGTTTCACATGAAAAGGCAATTCCAGGAACAGCAGCTGCCGTTGTTACAATCATAACGCAAACCAATGCTTTTAAGAGAAAGAAGTGAGCGCTTTGTGTTCTGGACTGGTTTTGTCAGTGATGTTTCTTGGTTTTGATCATCATGTTTGGGGTTGTCCCCTCTGTCAGACACACCAGGTTTAGGTTGATGATCATTCACGGCTGTTTTCACTGAGTGAATTACCCTGAGAGTGTTTTACTCTCTGGTTTTCAGTTTGTCATTGTTGGGTCATTTGCTTTGTTACTTCTTTTTTTCCTCCATGGTTTTTGTCATGTTTAAGTTTATTTATTAAATGTTTACATTTCTGCCAACCAGCTTGGTCTCCTGTATCTTGGCTCCTACACCACCAGTTCCTGAATCGTTACATTGGAGCTTAAATATTATTTTTCTTCCTAAAGTAGTCTGTCAGGCTGGGTCTAGTTTTCTGCATCTAAGTAGATTTTGTTGCTGTTACTGGTCTACATGCTTGGTATTCTCAATCTAGAGAGGAATATTTGAGGGTCCTCTAGTTTCCTACTTCTATCAATTTGATGCAATTCTAGATAAACAAACCATGTTTTTTATTTCTAAAATCTGAAGTACAAACAAAGTAACTGATCGGCCATGGTGCAGAGGGTCAACCCTTGATTGGAAGATTGCAAGTTCGGTTCCCACCTTGCACCATGTGTCCTTTAGGCACTGAACCCCAATTGCTCCTGGTGGTTATAGGTTGGCGTCAGTGTAAGGCAGCAAAGTCGCTATCAGAGTGTAAGTGTGTGTTCATGGGTTAATAGGACTGACTTGTATAGCACTTTGGGCCTTCTAGGAAGGTAGTAAAGCACTATACAAGTATAGACCATTTACCATTCTGCAACATGCTGTTTTGGCATCCCTTTTGGTTCTGCCCCAACTGGAAAGTTGTGGAGTAACTGAGGCAGAATTTGATCCTGCAGTCTGCTTGTTGCTGGTAAAAGTGATGGTCACTGCAGGGACAGTGGAAAAATGCTCCTAAGTTATATTAAGTCATTCAGTGTAGCTGCAGGCCTGTTGATTTTCTCTGCAGCACATAAAACACAGTTTAATGTGACGGAGCATCTGTCATGATCAACATGAGATGAGAAGAGAAGTCATTTTGTTCTATTCTTCATCTTCAGTGTGTTTCTCTCCAGTGTGATGATGGAGATGGTTCACAGTAAAATGAGAAACAATATCCAGTTTGGTTAATAATGTTATGCAGAGAATCACTGCATCAGTTAAGAAGTCACATAGCTTAGAGAGAATTGTCCTTGGGGTGTGTTGTTGGTTTGCATTTTCTGTTTATAGAAGGTGAGTGCTCACTACCTACTCAGAGCTTATGCTAATTATAAACCATTTGTAGATGTGACATCTGTTTACAGAGCAATCAATTGTGGAGATAACTGTCCTCCAGGAGCAGAAACTATAATTTATATTAGAGTTATGCAGATGAAATGGTGCGAATCCTAACTTTGATTTATTTCTATGGACATTTGCATGCAGCCGTCGTACAGTGCATGATCCATTGTGCTTGTGCAGATGTGCAGACGGGGCTTTAGCACCGAGACTGTTGAGACTCTACCTGCACATCCTCAGCCGTCAGAAGGACTTGTCTACGCTGCCAGGTCCCCTTTATTTAATTACAGGCTGCTTTGTCTTGCAATCTGATTACCCAGGTTGCTTTTGCCCGATAAAAAAGTCCCCTTCCCCTCTCGTCTCAAATCATGTGCTGTCCCAGCCAACGGTGTTGTGTTCTTAAAATAACAAGGTAATCCATTTGTTTGGTCTCTGCCCAATGTTGTTTCCCTGCTCTGTGCTGTGTTCTCCTCATCCTCTGTGACTCACAATGACATTGTAGCGCACAGTACTGCACAGCTGCACATAAATAATGTTTAATACTGCCCTGTTATGCACATCTCATTACTTCTCTTTGCTTTTGACAATGTTCACACAGTAGCTGCTGAACTAACCTGAAGGCAGCTGAGGAGCGAGATGCCACCATAGTGATGCAGAACCTGTCTCAATATGTCTTCCGGATTCCTCACCCTTTCATTCTTTTTTTCTTTTTTTTTTGTGGGAATCAAACCTGCGATCTTCCAATCAGTATAACCTTTTTTTCTGCAAAATATCCACTTTGTTATTTGTGTTGATGTCAAGCACCACCTCTTAGCTTTGTGTTTGCACAGTCAAAAGTTTTAGTAAAAATTGGCTAAGAAGCAAGTAACGATGAAGAAAACCCTTTGTTTCACTTCTACTAAGCCTGATGTAATGTAATGAAACAACATTGAATATGCAGAATTTAGCACAGCACACGTTCGTCACTTTCCACGTAAACGTATCCAAACAGATGCAGTAGGGATTCAACCATTCACTTTCCCATGATCCAGTTAAATAGTGTGACATACAGTTACAGTATTGTGAGTCCTCTAATGCTATGCAAAGCCTGAACTGCTAAGACCACAAATGTTAATGCTCAGACAGGAAAGTCTCTAACAGAGACTGGAATTCCTACCGTAGCCATCTTCTATGACATGATGACCAATCCTTAGTGCCCCAACTTTGCCTTGAAACCCAAATCAAAAGCAGACAATGGTGAGGCAGCCATGGTGCTGGGGTAGAGTGGTCGACCTCTGATTGGAAGTTGCAGGTCCGGTTCCCGCCCGGCCTGCCCATGTATCTAAAGCCGCCTTTACACTGCAGGTCTTGATGCTCATATCTGATTTTCTGACTATATCCGATTTTTTTGACGACCCGCTTACATCATCTTTTAAAAGTGACCCGTATCTGATTTTTGCATTTACACTATACAATGCTGAAACTATCAAACGTAGACGTTCTGAGGACTACGTAGCAGTATTTCTGCATTCCGCGGACCTCTTTCGGACTTTTGTGACTGCGGTTGTCATTGAGGCAAGGTGGCGACGGAAGGAGGCGTTGCCTTGGGCGCTCCAGAGGGAATGCGCGGGAGAGGAAAAGGAGGGCTGCTCGGCTCTCTCTGAGTTTTGAATGAGGAAGTGTTTGGAGACGTGCTGTACTAACAGTTTGATCCAAGTGTTGAACCTTTCCTGCGTGATGACTTCTCTTTTCCGACCGTGGTCAGAAACACACGGGAGATTTCCTCGGGGTTCTCTTTTCCGTTCTGAACCCTCAGCCTCCAGAGTGGGTTAAGAAAGACTCCAAAACTTTTAGGGGAGACACCTTATTTTTAATTTACGGTTCTCTGACACTCCCCCGGTCCGCGCTCACACCCCCCCCTCCTCTCTCTCTCTTTACACACATGCAAGCACGCGCGCTCACACTCACACACGGTCCCCATCATACACGCCCCCCAAAGAAATAAACGGCTTCTAGCCTGTTCCATAGCAACGGTGTCCCGCTTCATTAGTTACCGTTTGCGTCTGGATCGGACATAACAGCGGTTTCCAACTACGGTCTGAAGCCTGAGGCTGAAAGGTAACACGCTGACAGCAAAATCAGCGCACAAAAAGCACTTAATAAGTCATGTGATCTCAGTTGGTGGTGTCCTGAATTGACGTCACTGAGGTAGGACTCGCATTTACTTGGGAATATCCGATTTGTCTGCTTACATGGCACACACAAATGCAGGCATCCGATTCATTTCCGATTTATTTCCACATATGAGAGAGGCCTGTATCCGATCTGAGAAAAACGGAATCCATGCGCTTTTGTCCTGTTTACACATTCACCGGTCATATCCGATCTGTGCCACGTGAGACGAAAAAATCTGAATTGGGTCACTTGAACCATGCAGTGTAAAGGCGGCCTAAGTGACTTTGGGCAAGACATTTAACCCTACATTGCTCATGGTGGTTATCAGTTGGCGGCTGTCTAAGGCAGTCGAGCTCTGATCAGTGTGCGAATGTTTGTGTGTGCGTGGGTGAATGGGGACTGTAAAGCGGTTTGGGCTGTCTGAGACGCTATATGGGTATACGCCATTTACCACTTTAGCGACCTTCTTCGTTAATATTCACTTTCAGTCTTTCTTCTCTGCTTTTTCAGGCTGAGGAGATCGTACGTAGAGAGCTGGAAAAGAAGGAAACACCTACTCTGTATTGTTTGCTGGGAGACATCCTGAAAGACCATCAGTACTACGACCGGGCCTGGGAGCTGTCGGGCAGACGCAGCGCCAGAGCCATGCGGTCCAAAGCCCTGCTGCATCTCCGCAACAAGGAGCTGCAGCGATGCGTGGAGTGCTTTGAACAGTCACTCAAGATCAACACAATGCAGGTAAAAGCAGCTAGCTCTGAACTGGCTCAGTGCTGACAGCTTTAAGATTGAATTGTTTTCAGAATGTTTTCAGAGGAGCCCTTTAGAATTTCAAGAGTATGTCCTTACAACAACAGGTACACAATTAAAAAAGCTTTAGAACTGATATTAAATCAAGTGATTTTTTTCCCCCCATAAATTTGTTTCTTTACAAACAAACATTTTCCGTCTAAAGTAGAAAAATCGAAGTTCAGACCCACTCGAATCATCTTTTCTTTATCTATTTTAAGTGTCTGCAGTTGTCTTTTCATTATGATTATTCCATTTGAGCTAAAATAGAAAAAAACGTGTTTTCAAGGACATAGTTTCTGCAGTTAGTTCACCTCTGTGTTGTAGGCAGGCAGGACAGTTGGCATGCATCTGTCTTCACACTCTCCAGCTAGTTTACAGCCCCTCACATCAAAAATGGCGAGCAATACTGGAGCTATCCAGCCGTACAGTTGTGAGCCAGATACCAATGTGAACAAGGAAAAGGCAGACGTTTGTGGATCTATTTTTTGCATGTGGATGCATCAGAATGTAGCGGAGCAGGGAGCCTGTGGTTCGCCCAGCCTATTATCTATGTAGCAAACATGATCTTTTTCACAATAGTTATATTTTCGTCTGCTCCTGATTTGATTAAAAAAATACTTAGAAATTCAATTTTGACCTCAACTATTCTTTATATCTGACCTCCATAATCCATAAAATACTAAAAGGCCATGTTGAAAAAACCAATAATACAATTTTCATTGGAATCGGTCTCTTAAAATCTGGACTCTATTGATCATTAACACTGTTGTTTGTATAGAATACCCCAAAAGGGAAACCTGCGGGTAGATTGTCTCCATGTTAACTCTGATTAATAGGGACTTAGTGAGAGACGAGCCTTTCACAATGTTTTGATCTCCTGCTAGAAACTGGAACCCACAGACCTGGTTCTCATTCCTACCACAAAACCAACAGCTGGATTTTAGTTACATCTTCCTTACTGAAGCCAGGCAGAGACAACAAGCTGCTCTTGGGAAAGATCTGCTCTGTTGCTCCAAACATGGATTTACATTTGTTATTGTGTGTATGTGCAGCTCGGTGTGTGGTTTTCCCTCGGATGTGCCTACTTTGCCCTGGAGGGCTATGAGGGAGCTGCAAGAGCTTTCCAGAGGTGTGTCGGACTGGAGCCAGATGTGAGTACCAGGACTCGCCCGTTCACAACAACACTCACAGCCTTGTCTTTATGAGGGCACACACCAGCATAATGGATCCCCGGGCTCCTTACCGGCACGCCATAATTAAACTCTCAACCCTGACCTGAGCACTAACCTAGACGTGATGCAAACCAGACAGCGTGAAGCTGCTTCCATGCAGCTGTTTAAATGAGCAAGGACTCTTTGTTAGGCGGAGAGTTTAGGCGGAGTCGCACAGAATTTGCATTAGGAAGCAAGTTTCATTTCAAAAACACCATGGATATTGAAATGCTGATCCATACCATAGTCTATTTATTCAGCTTTAGTTTATTTTTCTAATTTTAATTATATTCTAATTTCAACCCCCTATTTGATCATCGGTCAGCTGCAAAGCAAAAAAATGTCTTATTTGTCATAAACCAATATTTATCTTCTAGTTTGTAGTAGAAAACTCTAATCAGTTTATAGTCCACACCATTACACTACCACCGCCATGTCTGACCTCTACATGTGGCTTTAGGTTTAATGAAAGTGTTAATAGGATTAAAACCTTCCAGAAAGTTCATCCATTGTCCATAGATTTGTCCAAAAGTTAAAATCCAAATGTTTTTGAAAAGAAAAAAAAACGTTTTCCAGTTCTCATTTCTTCCTATTAATAAAATAATTGTATCAAATGACTCCCATCTTTAACAATTATCTTTGAAAATGGTTCAAATCAAAACCTTCGCTTGAAGACTTTTCTCAGGATGTTAAAAAAAGAGGTTAAAAAACATTAAGAATTAAAAATCCTTTTAACTGTTCAAATTGGCGTTATTTTCCTGCTTTTGTTTTGCTTTTAACATATTCATGATGTCAGAAAACACAACCTTGTTGTTTTATTTGATTCCATGATCATCTCTCTGTGTCCTCAGTAAAGAATAATTGTTGTGGGTATTAATAATAAATCTGTCTTTTATTTATTCATTTTTTAAAAGAGGGACATTTTAAAGAACGTAACTTAATAAGAGCGGTAGTAATCCTCGATTTCAGACTGTTCAAAACCAAACTTCTTATTAAAGTATGAAGTAAAAAAGGGGAAAAGATGCATCATATTCACAATAAAAAGCCAGAATGTGTGTTAACATTTTCTTAGGTCTTTTCCTTTGTTATTCTATTATCAATAATTTGAATTCATTATCTAAAAACAGACAAATATTATAAAAATAAAGTTTGAACATTTTAAAAAGGGATAATTTTCCAAATCTATGGAAGCACTTCTGTTTAGGCTTTAAGGTTGAAGCCCAAAATTTATTTATTTAATTTATTTTTTTAATTTTATTTAATTAAATGTACATATAACAAGTCAGTTTGTGTTTTACTGAACGCTTCTCAGAAATCTTCAGTACTATGCTGTAAATACAGTTAACTTCATGCATAGTTGGAAAAGAAAAATGTATTTAGTTTGTAGACCATTGTAGAATAGTTATTTTTTTTTTAACTTTCAAAGAGGATTAAATAGTTTGTTATATTTGGCATCACTACCTCCATGAAGAAAATTCCCATCTATCCAGGTGAAGTCACCTTGAAGTTGAGTCATGTGGACTTGTGGTCTTCTCTTCTTGAAACACTTCACCGCTCATCTAAGTGTCCGGCTGATGGAAGCTGCTTTGATGAGTGGCAACAAACTCCAAGAAGAGAAGAAAATAAGCCATGAGGCCATGACTCAACTTCAGGACATCAGTACCTGGTGACTCCTCAGGGTGGCGCTGCAAACACAAAAGAAGAAATCTTAGCCAGGTGTTTATGGGCTGAAGAAGAGAGAGAGGGTAGACAAGAACAACCAAAACCCGTCACTGTAAACCTGAGCTAAAATGTACCACAGAATAACTTTACAATAATCTGTAATGTGTCTTTAGTTTATTGAAACCACAATACTCTCAAAGTCATTAAATCCCAGTTGCACTGCTTCTCTCAACTGTTCCTGTTTATTTATAAATCTAATGTCTATTTGGTATAAGAACAAACCCTTTTAGACTTTTTTTGTGAGCGAACATCCTCACTCTTCGTCCATATCTGACCTTTTCCTCCCCTCTTTCTCTCATCCCCCACCAGAATGCAGAAGCGTGGAACAACCTCTCCACAGCCTACATCCGCCTGCAGATGAAGTAAGTCTGAGCGTGCAAAAGACCCCATACTCCAAGTCTGCAGCCAAAGAGGCCATTTACATGAACAGAGAAGGTCTCTTTAATATAAAATGTTTCCAAACTTTAACACAGATGAGCCAAAACTTACAGAAATAAATGCTGACAGATGCTGGTGCATCACAATAAGGTGGAAATTACAGAAAAAGAGCAAAAAGTAACGTGTTTTAGATTCATATACATCACTTATTAGATAAAAAACAACACCAATGTGCATTTTTAGTAGTTCCTGTTGTTATTATTAGTAATTCTAGTATTATCTGATCTCATATTTCCCTGCAGAATCAGCATCACTAGGTTTATTTTCTTCTCATTTCTTTGAGATGACATTATCTGCAAATTCCTGGAGATCAGCAGTTTCAGAGCCTGGACTGTGAGCATCACGCAGACGTCTCTCTTCCGCTGTGGCCTTTCATCTGCTCTGCAGCTTCGCCCTAACAGATCAAACTGCTGAGCTGACGTTACCGCCGCAGACACTTTTGTGAAAACCGGGCTGCACCGTAGAACATCCCCACAAAAAAAGCAGAAAACCTGCTATGTTGAAGGCGTTGTTCAGAGCATAAATGTTCCCTCTGAGCTTTTGTTGGAGCCTGTTTCTTCAGGCCTGAAATTGAAAAGCAAAGCAGGAACGCTTTTAGTCATACCTGGTTAGCAGCGTTGCCAATTCAGCACAAGCTCCTTTCAGCTCAGAAATATGTTGAAGTTGTCTGTGCGCTGTGGATGCAGTCATTCAGTGCTGATGTTTTCTTTTCTGTTCCTCCTCGCTGGCAGGAATAAAGCCTTTCGGACCCTGCAGGAAGCCCTGAAGTGTAACTACGAGCACTGGCAGATCTGGGAGAATTTCATTGTCGTCAGCACTGACATTGGAGAGTTTGCTGAGGCCATCAAGACGTACCACCGTCTGATGGATCTGAGGGAAAACTACAAAGACGTGCAGGTAAAGGAGCTGCTCACAGCAGCATCTCTCTGCACAACTGGCACTCCTATTTTGAAAGTTGATCATTCCTTTGTTTTAAGTTTGAAATGTGGAAATCAGTAAACAGGATTGTTTTTGACACCAGGCTGTTATAACGTTTATTTTTGGTATAAAATACAACTTTTTGGCCCCCTTTTGCTGCCAGAAAAAGTAAATGGCATCATTTAGTGGAGGTAGGGGGCCGCTCCAAACTGTCCCCACAAGGTTGGGAGCATGGAATTGCCCGAAATGTTTTGGTATGCTGAAGCATTCAGAGTGTCTTTCACTGCAACTATGGGGGCAAACCCAAGTCCTGAACAACTACCCCACACCATAATTCCTCCTCCACCGGCACAATGCAGTCCCAAATGCACCGTTCTCCTGGCTTCCTCTAAACCCAGACTCGTCCATCAGACTGCCAGATGGAAAAGTGTGATTTATCGCTCCAGAGAAGGCGTCTTCACTGCTCTAGAGTTTAATAGAGTCCAGCTCTAGAGTCCCGTGGCGGCATCTGAGGCTTTACAATACACTTGGTGACCTGTGGCTGGGATGCAGCTGCTCTACCATGGAAACCCATTCCATGAGGCTCTCTGCGTTCTGTTCTTGGGCTAATCTGAAGGTCACATGAAGTTTGGATCTCTGTATCAGTTGACTGTGCAGAAAGTCGGCGACCTCTTTGCACTATGCTCTTTAGCAACCGCTGACCCCTCCATCAGTTTACCACTTCATGGCTGAGTTGCTTTTGTTCCTAAACTCTTCCATTTTGTTATGATAGTTGACTGTGGAATATTTAGGACTGAAGAAATTTCACCACTGGATTTGTTGCACAGGTGACGGTTCCACGCTGTAGTTCACTGAGCTCCTAAACGGCCCATTCTTTCACAAATGTTTGTAGAAATAGTCTGCATGCCCGAGTGCTTTATTTTATAGACCTGTGAGCAGACCGAGTGATTAGGACTCCTGATTCTGATCATTTGGTTGGGTGAAAGAATAGTTTTGGTAATGTAGTGCAAGTTAGTAATCCAGTAGGTCCCCGGTTACCCAAATGTGAAATGTTCCAATTTCACATTTGTAGATAACAGGATTGTTATATTGTAAATTATTTTCTCTTCTATGGTTAGATTCCACAAGAATGATACTTAACTAGAGTGAATTTTTATGAGCTTGGAGATTTTATCCTTAGCATGATTTTTAATTGACAGATGAATCTAGAACAAGTCTCCTTATTGTGTTCCATGGATCCACCTTTTTTTGGGAAGGTCTAGGGCAGGGATGTCCGCACATTTTTGGTATGGAAGCTACTTTTAAAAATGACCAGCTCCCAAAGATCTACAATACATATATTTATAAAATCACAATAATTAGAAATGTACAGAGTTATTATGAAAAGCAGAAGCATTAAAAGGAGATTTTAAATTGAATAAAAAAATGATTTTGAGTTAAGTTGATACATTCAGATGAATATGTGAGATTACAAGATGATGAACTTTTTTTCTTAACAGCTTTTTGAATTGGACCTGTGTGTTTGCAGCGGTCACGTCAACGGCGCCGCAGCGCGTTGACGTGACCGCTTTGGGCCAGTCGAGAGTAACTAAAGCACATTAGCAGCTGCATCCACAGTTAGGAGTCCCACGTTGAAAGATCACAAATTTCTGAAGTTTAGGAGGAAGAAAAACCCCCCATAGCTGGACCCTGGTTGCTGAACACGTGCAGTGACGTATTTGTCAGACGATGCATCTCAATCAAGTGACGTTCTTCATGGGGAGGATGATGATTGGCTGACGACAAATTTTTCAATATTTTTTCTAGACTTAAAAGGCCTGTTTTATTTCTTTTACCGAATCTTACATTGATTTAAGGCAATTTTCTAAGTAACACTTCATTTTAATGTTTGTTTGTTTTTGCATATAAATGTTTGTCTTGAGTTTAGTGGGGCCCCAACCCTTAATATTTTTTCCATTTCAGTGGAACGTGTGTTGTCAGACACAGAATCCACTTTATTTTCTGCCAATGCGACATTCCCAGCAGGTGTAATCTTGTCCAAAGTTTGGCTAACAGATTTTTGTATCCTGCAGCGCTAATGAGTCATTTCATTGTGCTCACATATGCAGAGCCAATTATAACAGCTGAACAAGGAGCCTCTCTTAGTCACGCCACAGTAATTGCACAGGCGCCAACGCATTCTAAGAAGAAAATTATCTGTCTGTTTTGAATAAACAAGGCGAGGAAAACAACAATATTTTTTCCAGGGTTATTAATTTTTGCTGCTTCTCAATTATAACTTTGTTCCTGCATTTCTATGAGGTTAAATTGAAAAAAGACGCATCTTAGTGATTAAATTCTAGCTGTGGCTGTGGGGCTTCCTGTCGTTTCAGACTCTAAAAAACAAATTAATTTATTTTCAGGGTAGTTCACGCTACATTACATATTCCTGTATTTGGTGGAGGAGCTGCTCCTGTTGACTTCTGATGATGGGTTCCCCATGGAACATTAGAGTAGCAGCAGATTGATTAGGTGAGGGAATCTCCTGTTTGTCTCTATCAGGACACAAACCACATTCTCAGTCAGATACATTCATGTGCAGCATCTTATCTTCAGCTTCTCCCTGCAACATGAACTCATTTAGCGGAAAAAGGAAGGGGAATATGAGATTTACTTGCATCAAAATTCAATCTACCCTGAAAAAGTCATGATTTTAGTGTCAATACCATGCATTAAAAGCGTTTTCTGATCATTAACATAGATTACCTCGGTATATGATCTCTGAGGATTCTGAAGGTCAAAACTGAAGCTTGAAGTGGGACGGGCATTTAACCTGGAGTTTACTCTGCCTTCCTCAATAATGTTCCATGAATGGGTGTTTGATCACTAGTTGAAGCAGCCTTCCTGCTTGTGGGTCTTTGGTGATGGCCTCACTCTCATGTTGAAGCTGATATTTTCTCTTTTCTTTGGTGTTCTTTAAGTAGAAACTGGAGTAAATTTGGGTTTTACTGTTTTTTTCCCTTTGTTTTTATTTTATTTTTGGGAGGAGTATTGAAAAACCAAACCTTAATGGATATTGGCACTCGTGTATCTCCTGATAGAACCTGGAAGGAGGGGATTTGTAAAAGCAGCCTCTCTGATTGGAACCTGAATGCTGCTGGACTTCTGAGCTTATATATTTTGTTCAAAGTGAACATCACTTTTTTAAAACAGAGGTTTTCTGAAGAATGTAGATAAACCAAGCTTTATGTTCCCAAAGAAGACTACTTTAGATTCTTTTAGTGAACTACAGACTTATTGAGGCAACATCATTTAATATTTTTTTTTAGATTTTCCTAAATCGAACAACAATGTTGCTGTTAAACAAAATGGCATTTTTTAAATTAATAAAATAATGAAAGTTAAGTTGAAAAGTCTGACTGTTTTTATTTTTTTTCTATACTAAGCACAAAAACAAAACTGCAAAGATTAAAGAACACAATTTATAAGTAAAAATATGCAAAACAGCATGCACAACAAAATTATACACATTAAAATATTAAACATTAAAAATTAAAAGATAAGATGCTTAAAAATACATTTAAAACATCTAAATAAGCTGTATTGAAGATCAACAGAGAAAAAGAAAAAGTTCTTAAAACAAATAAAATGTCCAAAACTTGAGGTAAAAATCTTAACATCCTAAAACTGCCTATTTCCAAATAGGATTTTGTGGGCTGAGGCCACAATAACATCAGTGCCAGAGTCCTAGTTTGTTGAGGTATTTTTTCCCCCCACACACAGAACGCGTCTGGCTCTCCTCCAAGAAGACTTTTTCTTGGGTTTGGGGATCTCTCTGGGATTCTCCTCAGATATCTCTAGAATCTCTGAGTCCAGATGGTGCCCCGTTTCTCTGGGATTCCTTGATTCTTGAGCGTTTTCCACGCGTTGTACACAGACCAGTGGCAAGTGCACCTGCTGCCGGATCAGGCTTGGAGCAGGGTTGTCTCTATGCAGCTGACGGATGACGGAGTTCTTCTCCTCCAGCTGTGTCTTCAGACCCTCTAGCTCCGTCTCCAGAATGAGCTCCTTTGTAAAGTCAGCAAGGTCTTTACTCGCCATTTGGCAAAGACTATCGTGCTCAGCTTTCAGTTCAGCAAGAAGCTGCAGGTTGTTTGTCCGCTCCTGAGTGTAGACGGAGGCTTCTTTGTGGAGCTGCTGCTTTAGGGTCTCGACTTCTTGTCTGGCCTCGAGGATCTCGGAGTCGAAATTGGAGCTGAGTTCTTGGCACAGAACCTTTATCTGGTCCAGCTCTTCCTTTAAATCCATCTCTGAGGTGGATGTTCCTTGGAGGGAAGCCATCTGCTGACAGAGATCATCCAGTTCCTCCTGCAGACGTTTACTTTTGTTTTCTTCTGCAAGAAGAGCTGCCTTCAGTTCTTCCTTGTCATCCAACAGCTTATTTTTCTGCCTCCTCAGTACTTCCCTCATTTGGTTTTCATTGTGGATCCTATTCTCTTTTTGCTGAATTTGCTCTTGAAATCGGCGTTTTGCTCGGTCCAGTTCAAAAGCCAAAAACGATGCTCTTTCGTTCTCCTGAAGAAATCGCTCTCTCTCCTGTTCCAGAAGAAAATTCAGATTATAAATTGTGTGGTAGAGTTGGGGCACCAGGTTGGGCCCTCTGCTGTTCTGCCTTCTGGAAAAAGATCTCTGGTTTGCCATCTTTTTCAATTTTGGAGGAAAAATACAAGAACTTCGAATTGTGGATCGTCAAAATATTTTTCAGTCAAGCACTGTAACTTCTGGAAACGTCCACAGCTAGGTCAATTTGTAGTCTGCCAACGATCACAACTGTTAACCCCGCCCCTTTGCAGTTTTAAAAACAAACTTCACCCTATTGGCTGTTGTCACGTGACATTGTTCCAGAAGTCAGCCATGTTGGCGTTGTTAAAACATACGCTTGACGACGATTCCAGAACTCCGTTTTAAAGACAAGCAGTCAGTTGTTGCCGTGGGTACAGCTGTCTGTATAGGTCAGACAGAAAAATTCAGTTACAGTTTTAATGTTTACTAAAAATCCCGAAGAACCAGAGAGTGAAGACAAACTGATGACAAAGAGATGATTGCTGAGCTCCAAGAGAATTTTGCTCATTCTCATAGAAATCATGATAGAAATCTTGAATCTGCCATTGATTACATTTCATTATCATTTAATTATTGTCATTTAGCTTTTATACTCAACATGGAGAAGATCATTAACAAGCCCATGACCAATGAGGTCATCAGAAAACATGGGTTGCCTTTGATATGAATCATCTCCATCAGTTCATTCAGTAAAACTCAAACAACACTCCTTCACTTTTGGTTCAAGTCCATCTCTATATGTCTGTTTGTGGGTCATTTGTACATTGCCAATCTTAAGTGAATATTTCCAACATGGCGGCCTCTCATTGGGTTGCAGAAGTAGTTCAAGCTGTGCTGGGGGGCTCTACACACTTGTAGAGTCACACTTGTCCTTGAATGACTATATGTACATGCCAGTGACGTGCGGTGAGGTTGATGGCTGGTGAGGCACCGAGTCCTCTGGAGTCAGATTTACAATGAAAGAACTAAATATTTCACCATTCATCCAATGGCAGCTAACAGCTTATAAACTACACACAAGAAGATATTTGTCCAATATTTCTTTTATGGACATGGATAGAACACTCTTCTTGTGTATAAAATATTCACATGTACTGTAAACAAATTAACGTTTACAGATGTGTTCAGCACACATTTGACCCTCAGTAACTATTTCTGGTATTTTCACTTTAACTTCAAATTCTGGTGCTTTAATCAGATATCAAATGTTGTCTGTGAAAATGATCATAAAAATAAAATAGATTATTTTACGTACATTTTTATCCACTTACTCCCATGTTATTTTAAAAAACAAACATAGAAAAACACGTTTGGCTTTTCTATTTGAGATCGTGCGTCGGTCCTTCTCCACAAAAAGCTCTATGATCTGTTGGAAAGTCTTCCTTATTTTCCTTTAGTTTATTTGAGTTTCTCCCTCTCAATGGAGACAAAGTTCTTAGTCTGTTTCTACGGCACCAGTGTAGCTACAAAGCAGCTGTCAGCTCACGTCTGCCCCCTGCTGGTGAGGCATGCCTCACCTAAAGCCTTTCCTGCAGGCCTACAGCAGTGTTTTCACCGCATGTCTCTGTTAACATTGAGTCTTGCCGTCAGACATGAGGCACAGCGCTCCAGAGCCTCACCATGGGTTTGCGTCTGTGATCGCGCCACACTCAAATTCAGCGATTTTAACCTCATAAACTGTGGAAAACATGTTGGGTTGACTGATAATGTATATTTAACACAGATCAGTGGAAAATAATATTTACTTAATTTACCTTTTTCTATTTTATCACGAAAATGACAGGTGAGGCTCTGCCTCACTTGCCTCACCTGCCTCACCTGACCACACGTCACTGCTACATGCGCACAAAAAGAAAAACAAGTCAGAGTCCAGCTACCACTTTTGAGTCCTGTTGGTAAACTATAATTGATAATCACTAAAAACAGGAAATATAGCACAAGCAAAACAGTGTTTTTTTTAATTATTTCATTACATCTTCAGTAGTTTTTAATGGTTCTCATCAAAGTAGAACATCTGTTTCAAATGGAGATGTGTCCTTTCTTGTATGGTGCTTTTAATTATGATATTTTCTCCTTCAAAGATTCTGCAGATCCTGGTCAGAGCGGTGGTTGAGAACTTGAATGACAGCCAAGGGGTTCCAGCCGGAGCGCTGAGCCCCAAACTGAAGGAGCTCCTGGGTCGGGTCAGTTCCCGCCACAGCAGTGACGCTGAGATATGGCGGCAGTACGCACTGTTATATGGTGATGGCTGCAGCGACAGTCCAGAGGACAATGACAAGGTCAGAGACCCGGACTCTCACTATGTGTAACAAATGCCCCATGTGTGGAAGGTTTTTCCTTTTTCACAGTTAGAACCTAACTCTGTTTTTGCAGAGCTTCGAATTGAATGAAAAAGACGAGTGTATCTAATGATTTCACTTTTTCACTGTTTTCTTCATTCTTCCAGCACTTAAATACAGACAGAATGACACAGATTTACAGGTTAATAAAGTAAAAAAAAAAAAGCTAACTTTAAAAGTAAAAATCTATCAATCAATCTGAAGTACATTTGCTTTTATTTTAAAAGTTTCAATTACCCAAACAAACACATTTGATCAGTTAGCAGCAACCTGCCTATTTATACTTCAACATGTAAGGTTTTTGTAGCTCCACTTTAAGGAGCAGCTCCAACTTGAGGTTAACCTTCAGCTTCTTTGAAGACTACAGTGTCTGGAGGCTTCATACAAACCCACATCATCACCCCTCCACCACTGTGCTTCACAGTGAATTTGATTTTTACTGATACTACACCCAGCATGTCCAGAACAGACAACAGTGGAGCAAAAATACATGCAATTTAGTGATTCTGCAAGTTGTTCAACTTAAAAAGATAAGAAGCCTGTAATGCTCTAATACACACTTATACACATCTATAAAAGACAGAATGTAAAAATCTAAAAAAAAAATCAAATTTTGAAGAAAAGCAGCCCCAAAGCATGGTGTTTCCACCTTCATGCTTCTTAGCTGACCCCACCCTTGCATTGATGTGTTCTACCTACCATGACAAAGGTGGATAAAGGTGAAAAGATTTCATGTAATCCATGGACACCAGTGAAGATCACAAATCATTGAAGAAAAGAGGTTCAGCGGACTGTCTAGTGGGTCTAGATGACCCAACTCCCAATGTTAAACTGCCTAGGATAGCACAAGGGCTAAGGCTGCACTGTCATAATAACCGCGCGTTATTCCATTAGCGCCCCCTGCTGTCACATGGAAAATAAGCATGTTTGACTTTGGATTCAATGAATGTGATTAATGAAGCAGGCAGAAGGCTGTAGAAGTTCAGAGATTATTCTTTCAAATAATGGTGCACTAAAGTAGATGGCATCTGTTTTCTGTGGAGAACTGACTGGAAAATCTCCTAAAGAACCCCGGCTTAATCGAGGTGACTTAACAAAGGAGCAGCCAGCTTTTTCTACCTTTGGATGTAAAACTTTTTTCAAGATGATCCACTTTAAGATGACGACATTTTTAGAGGTATGAATGGCTCTGGACTTTCTACATGACAGGATGATGTTGAGCTTGATCTCAATTTCATAAACTGTTTATTTAAATGCAGCTCCTGTTTCATGAACTTGATTGACGGCGCTAAAGACCCAAACGACCTTAACCACACAGATCAAATTGTGCTTTTTCCAGGCGCTGCAGTTCCTGACCAAAGCTCATCGCTGCGAGGTTCAAGCTGGCAGTTGGGAGAAAGATCCCGTTCTCTTCAAAGAGGTGATCAAACGGGCCATCCACATGGGACAAGGTGAGAGCTTCGCTTCAGAGTATATCAGCAGAGGCTTTACAAATGCATCAATGACATTTGCTGTAAGAGCACCTTCTGCTGCTAGAAAGGGGTCCAAAATCTCTGAATGGATCAGGCAAAAGAAGGTCTGATCTGAGACATTACTGAAAAAAACACACCACATGTTTGAGAAATTCCAAATCCTTCAAGCAGCCATTATGTAGTATTAAACAAAATGTCTTCTATTTATGTTAAATCACTACATAAAAAGTCTGACAGGTGTCAAAGAAAATCCAAATTTGAGACCAACTCCGATAGAAAAACCCATTTTTGGTGTTTTTAACATGTTCTTGTGGAATTTTCAGATGTTGGAAGACATGCATAAAAAACTAAGCTTACAACTGCATTTCTGAGTGTTTTATTTATTCAAATCATTGTGAATCAGGAGCAGACAAAAATGTGGTTTGAAAAAGCTTCTAACAGTAATCTAGAAGCTACAATCAGGTTTAACATTGCTTGCCATTTTAACTGCAGGTAATGTTATATGTAATGTAATGTTATGTCATGGGGTGTTGTCTGTAAAGCTGTACGGTCAAATATGACCAGCAATATTTTTGGTTATTTACCGTTTTAGAAAAAATAAATAAATTACGGCTTCATCTTTAAAATGCAGATTTTCCCCTTTTAATTTGTTTAATTTAAAGTAAAAAAAAACATATATGAGTTTATGATCCAAATGTTTCCAAATGTTTAAACTTTTAAGACTAAATATTTAAGCTAATAGAATTAAATGTTTAGTTTGCAAATTAAATATTTTGATGTCTTTTGTAGAATCCACAACCATGCCGTTTAGGTCCACAGCCGTCTGACTGTTTTTTAATTTTATTTCTTTTTTTTCCTATCACTTCCTGCTGCATCTACTGTTCTGGTGAAATCATAACCCCGTCCAGTGCGAGCTGGTTCAATACCAGTCCCTGACAGAAATGATCTCAATAGTTCTTTCTAGCTCCTGCCTTCCTCCCTTTGAAGGTAGGTAGATAAAGAGGGGACGGGGAGTAGGCATGGCCGGCTGGTCCTCGGCTCGTCTTCCTTAATAATCTCACATTATTCGAGTAGCGCCCCCTGCTGTCGTATGGAAATAAGCATTTTGAATTTGGATTCAATAACTGTGATTAATGAAGCAGGCAGAAGGCTGTGGACCAATACTGCACGGTTGTAGACTCTACAAAAGTAAACAGACCCCCCCCCGTCCACCTCTGGTGTCAATCAAACAAATATATTTTAAATGGGAGAAGTACCTTTCAGGTGAGGGTGGCAAGTGTTCCAGTAGAGGAGGCTGTACCGACAGCTCTCTAAAGTGCAGCGATGCCCTGAGAAGAAGCCCTTTTACGAAAGAATAGCAGTTAAAACGGCTCATCGATGTTTTCAGCCAGCAGGTTGGACATGTCTTGATTCAGAAGAACATGCATCGACGACAAGTCTGGCCAGAATAAGAGTGCAAAATCCAGCTTTTATTTTGGTAGTCTATTTCTACTTATCGGCAAGTTTATTTGCATGTAAGCTAAATATTTAGTTAGGAGTTAAACATTTAGCTTAATAAATATAACATGTATAAATACATGAATTAAAGATAAAATTATGCATTTGAAAGATGAAGCCTGTTTTGTTTCTCCTAAAACAGGTGAAATAACAAACATTTTTGCTGGTAATACTGGACTGCAGCTTTACAAACAGCACCTCAATGTCTAATGAACTCCTGATGCTCTGCAGAAACATTGTCAGAGAAAATGACAGGTTTTTGAAATTTGGCTAAAAACAGCGCAAGTGTCATTAAAAGACCACTTTATTTTACAATAAGTCAAAGGATGATCAGTAGGGATGGGTATCGTTAAGGTTTTAACGGTACTAGTACTATTATTGATACTTCTTATCGATCCGGTATTTTAACGATACACGAAAAATAAATAAATAAATAACAAATTAAGAACAAAGTGTTCTATTTCCTCATTATGCAACATTGTTTTTTTAACAAAACATTTTACTTTATAATTGAGAATGTTCCAGACAGGATATTTATTTAATTATTTTTATTCTCTATGAGCGTGATGTTGCTTTGATACAGACTCCTTTCTGTTTCTTTATTTTTCTTTAAATCCAGTAAACCCAATAAATTATATTAATTTTATGGATGACGACTATCATTAGTTATTAATTTTTATTAGGTTTTAGGAAGCAGCTGTTAGTTTGTTGCGGGTGTGGAACCATAAGCGGTGAGTCTAAGGCCCGCCTTTTTACCTGTTCGTTGTTTGTTCCGCGTGCAGCACACACCCCCCCCCCCCCCGCACAGCGTGTTCACAGACAGCACAACATACGGTCATCGTAGCAGCAAGGTGACAGGATGGTAGGGGCTCCTTGACACAAACTTCATTAATTTTACACGGAAATGGGTGTTCTTAGTATATTGGGGGAGAAAAGGATTTTTTTTGAGGGGCGCTCACGTGTCCCCTACGAGATCACACTGACTGTGTGTGCACTGCCTTGCCTCTTGTGTGTGTGGGCGTGGTCACTGTCTGAACAGCCCGCCCATGCCTAAATAGCCAGTCAGACCTGTCCTCTTCAGCAGTATTATCATCATTAATTAAAGGAAAATGTACTGACTTGATGAATTAAATATGGCAGATCACGTTTATATTTTGTGGGACACAAGAAAGCAACTTCTCCAGTACTGACAGCAGAACCGTTGAGGTCCAGGTCCCGCTTACGATACTCTTTTTGGTCTCCCGGGAGAAAGCTTCAGTTCAAAACTGGGGCTTGTTTATCCCTAATGATCAGTGAATTAGATTGGGGGCGGTCATACTTTCCACAATTTTGTTCCTCTTAAGATCGAGAGCTGATAGGATCCAGGTGAATGTTTGGATGAACCCGCGTTAGATAGATTGAAGAATTAGATGCTCGAGCAGCGTTTTTGAAGCTTGACAACATCAAGGTCAATGTGAAGATGAAGGGTTAGAGCCAGCAGCCAGCTGTAGTGCAGATCCAGCTCAGATGACGACACTCACAGCAAAGGACAGATAAAGCAGAGCAGGAGGAAACGGTCTCCATAAATCACCACCGGTTGACCTTCACAGCAGGCGGAGGCAGGAAGCAGCTGGGCTTCCTTCCATCAGAAGGAAGAAGCTGACCTGTGAGGAGGTTGTTACTGCAGTGATGCCACCTGTTGGAGCTCACTCCCCGATTAGCAGTCGTTTCAGTCTAAAACACAAAAAACTAACTTCTGTTTGTTTGGAAAATCTTCCCCTAAAAAGCTGTTTATTATTGTGTTTTTTAAAAGTTCCTGCTGTCCCTGAATGTCTCTTCATCTCTTAGTGACCATCAGCTGCAGTGAGAAGAAGAGTAACCCTGCTGAAGCTCTGCAGATATACTCCTCCACCGCCTCAGCCTCAGTCTAGTCACCAAAGCCAAAAGTAAATTAAATGACGGCATTTCTGCTTTCTCTGGGGTGGGGGGTGTTGATGTGTTATTTGGAACGATTAAGGATCAGACTCTAATATGAACGCCGTCACGTAGGTACCAGAAGCCGTAAGTAAGCAATGATTGGTCTGAGTCGATGTTTCCATGGGAACCACTCTCTGTAATCAGGAGTGAGCTTGTTGGAAGACCCCCACCCTTCCACTGGAAGAGGGGGTTAGGGGAATCTGTCAATCAGACATTTTAAACATTTGATGTCAGACCAAAGACTTTTATTCCGGCATTGAATAATTTGGTCTATAGATAAAAAACATTGTAAATAAATTAGTATCAGCAAGAATGAATGACTCCCGACCGTGCTTTAGGTTGCTTTTGCTCAGGATTTCCCCCACAGGCTGTTGAGTTGGGAGGCTTTGGTTTGCTTTCACACATGACTCTCACAGAAGAGAACCAGAGACTGAAGCAGAACCAAATCAATAACGAAATAATCTCCCTTTGAGAAAACATGTCTCTGGGACTGAATTTCTTTCCTAAAAAAGGAATTCTTAAGACCATTTTTCTTACACCATTAGCCTTTTTTATTGATTATTTGAAGAAAATCTCCCAATGGGGTAAGAATATTTGACTTGTTTTGAAGGGGCTTGTTTTTGCAGTGTTAGTGTGCTTTTAGGCCAGAGATGTGACACAGTCGCACAGATGCTGAGAATATTTTTTTTGATTTTTTTTTTTTCAAGTCTCTTCATTTCTGCTGTAGAAAACCTGCTGGCCTCTCGCTCATCGTACTGTGTGGATTTAAAATGTTCACAAGAACATTTTCTGTTATAAATACAGACGTTTGCCATCAATGCATACACAGATTTTTACAGGTTTTTTTTTTCCAGAAATGAGGCCCCTGGTGAGCTTTCACACCTGTCAAACAAAGCAGACTATAGGAACTGTTGTGCTTCACACAGTGAGCTATGGAAGTCTTTCTGTTCCATCAGATTCTGAACTTTTTAAACCCTCGAATTTTCATTTTGAATTTTTTAAAACCTTTGCATTTAAAAATTCAGAACGAAAATTTGAGGGTTTAAAAAGTCCATCTGATGGACAAGCTTCTCCATATGAAAAGCAGCCAAACTCATCCTGCAGCAGTCTTTTTGGTTACTGGTTGATTACTAATTAAAGGTCCTAAAACTGCAAGGTTTACAATTTAATCATCAAAATCAGTTTTAGCTTAATAAAAATGCTTTGATGTTTTCTGAGAAGTATTCGTTCTTGTGATGATGTTCCTTTGTGATTAGAATCCGTTTGTGCCAAAAACATGTTTTTTAGCACCAATGGAACGCCAGACAATATTATTTGTGTAGCGTTGTGATTCTAATCATGGAGTTGTGCCTTTGCAAATGTTTTGGTTGATGGCTGCATCAGAGAATGTAGAGCAGCCATGAAAGTTGTTTTTAGGGCGTTCCCCCCCTCAGCCTCTCACCTCGCCTGCTTTGCTATCTTCCAGCAACTGCACACGGATGCGGGCACAGGTCAGCTTCCCGCCGAGCTGCAGGATGGCATCGCCACTCTGGAGGAGCTCATCGCTGCGCTGCAGAAGCAGGGAGGCCTGCGGCGAGACCAGTCCCAGTGAAAATCCCTTCCTTTGAACTCCCAACATCATCTGTTGGCTTCCAACAGATTCAAATCAAATCACAAAACGCAAAAAGCAAAGGACTTATTTTGGAATCACGTTTTTATAGTTGAATACCCTTAATGGAAAGAACATTGAAGAGTAAAATCTTAAAAACTCTTAAATGAATTTGTTTTTATGCAGTTTCTCTTTCATATTTTCACCAAATATTGAGAAAAATAATAAAAGAAAATCTGAAATAGTGTTTTAATGTTTGTCTTTGTCATTTTTATGGAAATGCTGCGCTTCACTATATTTTTTAGTCATCTTCTCATGTCTTGGATTTTGTCTCAGAGCTTACATTTCCCCAAAATATATCTTTATATATCAGCGAGTGTTGGGAACTTTTGTTTTCTTTCTTTACAGTGAAGCTTCAGATGATCTATCTTTTAAAGTGGAATATGTAAAGACTTTGATACTTCCAATCAGATTTTTCATTGCTCAGATCTATGGGTGAAGAATGTGATGTTTTGTGGAGTGTGGATTGTTGAATTAGTGTCACTCCAGGTTAATCTGGATCTGATTTAGGAGGGAGCTATAGATGCCTAAAATGAGGTGTTGTGTCACTCGTGTTGATAAAGAATTTTCAAAAATGTTACTGGGGTGCACGTATGGTTTCACTTTTCTTGTCTGGAACATACTAGTCCAGGTTAAATTAATGACAGACAAAAGGGTTAAAAAAAAGTTGTCAACTAGAGTCAAATCCAGCCTTGAACTATTTGATTGTGGGCACCTTAACAGGATGTGATGTCGTATATATAAAACCAAAAATCACCCCTCTCACCCTCCGTGGGTGGTTTCTCCTCCAAGCTCGGGTCCTCTACCAGAAGGCCTGGGGCCTCGGTCCTGTACAGTATCTTAGCTGTTCCTAGTACTGCACTTTTCTGGACTAGAGAGGTCTGCCTTTCCAGGCATCTGGCCCCAGCCTCCTCCCAGCAGGGGTTACTGCCCAGTTCTCAGTTCTTCTCTGAGTCCTAGTATTTCTCCAGTTTCTCATGTTCCTTCTTCTGATGTTCCCTTCGCCTTTTCTCACATCCACCTACTTGGCTTTCCTCTGTTCTTTATCACCACCACAATGTCTGGTTGGTTACGCCGTACCATCCTATCAGTCTGGATCTGGAAATTCCCACAGGATCTTTGCCCTCTCATTTTCTCTACCACCTTGAAGTGTTTCCCATTGACCTTGGGGTTTTCCGGTCATATTCTGCACATGTTCCTGTATATTATTCCCAGCCACTTGATTGTGGCGCTCCATATGTCTTTACCTGCCAGCATCTTACATCCTGCAGTTATGTGCTGGATTGTTTCAGGTGCCTCTTTGCACAGCCTACACCTTGGGTCTTGTCTGGTGTGGTAGATCATGAGCCTCTCGATCTGTGGTGCTCAGGGCTTGTTCTGAAGCTGCCAGGATAGCGCTTCAGTGCATCCTGTAGGCCAGCCCTTTCCTAGCCATTGGTAGGACTTCTTGATATCAGCCACTTCAGTTATGGTCGGTGGTACATCCCATGCAGTTTTGTCCTCCATGGGGATCTGTCCTCCAGGACTGTATCTTCTGCTTTCTCCATTGCCTGAGACATTCACTGAGCACACTGTCAGTGGGGGCCTTGAGCTTGATGTACTCATGCATCTTGGATGTTTCATCCTGGATAGTGGCTTCTCGCTCACTAGTCCTCGGTCTCCTTCCTTCTTGGCGAACGCTACAGTCTCAAGGGTGCTGTTAGGTTGGAACCCTCCATGCATGGTGAGAGCTTTGATTTCTTCCTTTGGCCATCTTATTGTTCCTTGGGGTATCTGATAACTGGCACGTGCGTAGCTGTTTTGCCCTTTGCCTGCGGAATTCCAAGGTACTTGTAACTGTCCTCAATGTCTTCCATTGTTCCCTCTGGGAGTTCAATGTCAGTACTGTAGATCCTGGTGGTGTGGATTAGGGAGTCACTGTCACGCTCGCTCTTAGATTGTAGCCCAGTGTCATCCATGCAGAGAGGTGACTGATGTTGGCCCCCATTTCTGAGTTGTTATCCATAGCCAGTGTGATTATTTGGCTGAGGCTGATATGGGTCCGAACCCCCTCAGCCTAATAACATATATATATATATATATATATATATATATATATATATATATATATATATATAGAGAGGTCCCTTATTTTTTTTTAAGTCCCTCTGATCATCTTGATCTCTGCTTGTTTCCCTCCTTCGTCACAAATAGTCATTTTTTCCAACTGCATTTTTCATCTGTTCATATCACAACAATTAGAATAAAGAAATTCTTATAAATTCAGTTTTGGCTTAATTTTCTAATTATGTCCATCTTCGAAAGAAGTGTTCAAAGTGAGTCTTGAGAATGCCACCATTGAATTGTTCCATTTCAGTTTCATGGCGTGATATTTAAAGTTCAGAAATCAAGATTAGTCTGACGTTTTTCAAATATTTATTAAACGCAGTGACTCAGTATGATAGAGCCTTCATTCAACATTTAGGAAATCCACAACTAGTTTCTGTTAGCATTAGCTTGTTAGCTCCAGTCCGTTTCTAGTACGATGGGGCTTTTCAACAGAACCTTTAATGGTTCAGTCAGCTGGATTCCCATCTGTTGTATAAATTCTGTAGAATATGGCTTACTGTGGTTTTGTGCTTTTTTTGATTTAAAAAAGTTACATCTGCTGCATCATTTTGCTAAATTTAGTCAAAACAAAGCCACAATTTCTGTTTTTTTTTGTCAAAGTGGATTACGTAACACCATCTAAACAAATATTTCTGTGCATTGAGGTCAATGACTTTCCTCTTTAAATTGTATTAACAGAAATGTGGTGTTTTTAAGGTGCTATTTAAGGCGGAAGGCCTCTGATGCTCGGATCATTTTCCACCTCATCCATGGATGATGAACATAAACCCTCCCATCCTGTTACTCTGCTGCTATTACAGGGTGGATCCCATAAACTTATTTCCTCAACCAGCTGGAAAAACCTTGACTTCGCCCCGTTTTTTTAAATCTCCCTTTGCCCTTTTGATGATTTAAGGATCTATTATTTTACCGGACCGTTTATCGGGGAACCCACAGCCTCCGATAGGAAGATAAATCGCTGTTGCAGAGAGGTTTTAAACAGTGGATTATATCAATTTAGAGGACTTCTGTAAACCGGTATTAATGGATGATGGACCTCCTAAAGCCCCCAGCATCAATCTGGTACAAGGTTTCGTAAATCCGGGATGAAAGCAGCTGCTGCTATTATTGTCTCTGCATTGCTGCAGATGTCTTCATGGCAAACTGACACTCGGGTAAAGCTCATTATTAAAGGCCACATTTCCTCCATCACAGCAGTCCCAGAGTATAAATGGAAGGATATAATGGCCATCTCAGCCCTGAATCATTCATTCATCGCAACATTATAACATGCTCATAAACTGAACCATGACTAATCTTTTCAATATAATTAAATCTCAAATGATCTATTCTCAGCTGAACCTCCACATGAGGAAGCTGTCATCACCAGAAGGCTTTGAGTGGAGAAAGCACAAACTTTCCTGCTCTGCTCCGCAAATGATGCTCTCTCTGTCGGACTGAACCACTCACCACCATCATTTCAAATGTTGGAAGGAGACTGCTAAGAAATCATCACATGTTGTTGGACATAGAAAGTATTAGGTTGCAGGGGTCAAAGGCCGGCAGGATCCCAAAGAAATTCTATATGCACAGTTTTTGGCTGGGAGACGCCCACAGAGTAGAGGTCAGCTGTGAGCAGAAAAAATTTAATATTGTGGCATCATCACCCTGGGTGGGAAAGGATTTTCCACAGTTGTGGGTTCTTTTTCCAGCTCATCTTCTTTGCCCTAATAGAAAAACTTTCTTTCTATGAGTTACAAGAGGCAAAGTCATTTATAATCCCAATTCTCTTAACCACAAAACTATGTAAGAATAATTTCTGATCAAAGATTTTGGGGAGGTGGTTAGACATGGGAATGGTAGCAGCAATAAAACTAAGCTTGATTACTAGGAGGTGGCTGTGGTGCAGGGGTAGAGCCGGTCAACCTCTTGATCAGAAGTGCACAGGTTCAGTTCCCACCTTTCCCTCCCATGTGTCAAAGTGTCTTTGGACAAAACACTGAGCTACACATTGCCCCTGGTAGTTATACTCTCCAGCCACTTCATTATGTCCACCTTGCTAGTGGCAGTTGGACCTCCTTTTGCCTTCAGAACTACCTTAATCTTGATGGCTTTGATTCATCAAGGTACTGGAATCATTCCTCAGAGAGTTTGGTCTATATTGACATGATCGCATCTCACAGTCTGCCAAACATCCGAGATGAGAATCTCCCGTTCTAGATCACCTTTAGAATGTGGTGGAATACCATCTTCTGGAAGTAGCTATCAGAAGATGCTGTAGTCGCAAGGGATGAACATAGTCAGCAATAATACTCAAGGTAGGCTGTGGTAATGTAACCATGCTCAGTGGTACTAAGGGCCTAAAAGTGTTACCCAAATAAAACCAGGGTGTGATTTTCCTTCTGCTGCTGTAGCTCATCTGGATCAGGGTTGGACGTGTTGTGCGCTCAGAGAGGCTCTTCTGCAGACCTCGGTTGTATCCAGTGGTCATTTGAGTCACTGTTGTCTTTCTATCAGCTGGAACCAGTCGGCCATTCTCCTCTGACCTTTGGCATAGAGATGGTTGTGGGTGAAAATCCCAGTAGATCAGCAGTTTCTGAAATACTCAGACCAGCTCGTCTAGCATCAACAACCATGATTCAAGGTCACTTCAATCACCTTTCTTCCACATTCTGATACTTGGTAACTGCATTGAGTTACTGCCATGTGACTGGCTAAATGGGACAGTGCATTGACGAGCAGCTGGACAGGTGTGCCTGATAGTGGCCATTGAGTGTTGGTTGGCACCACTGTGTGTGAATGGGACTGTGACTGTAAAGCACGTTGGGACTTCTGTGTAAGTGTAGAACACCACAACAGTGAACAAATGAGGGGAAACCTGAAACTGTGTACTGTAGTTAAATAAGCCAATGTTTGTCCTGGAACAAAAGCAGCAGTTTTATTTCCTCCTTAAAAACAAAATCAAAAATATTTCAAAACACGTTTTAGTTTTATTTCTCAATGTGTGTGTGATGACTTCCGATCAAAAATATCTGCCACGTTTGTTCTCTTGATGTTTTTCCTTTCGTCTCCAGAGTTGAGTGAGAAATGTTCCATAATCATAGTGCAAACCTCAACTCCATGTTTGAAGGAAAGTGAAATGGAAATATTGAAGTCTGAAGGCTCTAAAACCAAATCATGTTTGTGAGCGGGTTCTGACCTTCAGCGTATGATATGAACCAAGTCACGCCCTGATTTAGAAAAGATTGCATCGCAGCGTGATGACACACAGCATGGACTTCAGGCCACCACAAAGCTTTCCCCCTTCCAGCTTGGCAGACTGCAGCCTCATTTCCAAGGAAGCAGTTATTCAGTCTGTGGGTCCTGCTTACTATCAGTCCTCACGCTTCCACATCCAGCAGCACAGTTCACTGCCAAGATCCGCCTCACAAACAAAAACACATTTTTCCAGCCAGTCTCTCAGTGGGAAACTTGTTTTCCTTAGAAACTCTCTCATGCAGCCAAAATAATACATAGCATCCCTAGTCAGATTAGTGGATGTCGGAAATCACTTTGAATGACCTGAAACTTTGAGCCATGAGATCATCTGTTCTGGAAGGGGGGGGGGCAATGTTCTGTCCTCTGTCTCTATCTAGATCAGGAGTATCAAATTCAGTCTGGGGATGTCTCCTGGGTTTTTCTCAGAGCATATCAGAGGACGTGTCTCAGAGATTAAGATTAACAAATATGGCAGATATGATGAATCTGGCAACTGTAACAACTGACGTAAAAACCAGCAGTGACTTTTAAAAAAAACAAGTTTCTGTTCAAATCGTATGAGTCAAGCTACATGTACACCCCCCTCTTTCGCCGTCCACTTTCAATAAAAAAAAGTCTCACCTGTACATTTTGGGCTTCCACATTCAAAACTCTCGCTATCAGTTAGGTAATGCACCTGTGCCCCCGGGTTGCACAGGTGACATCCCATGACAGTTCCACGCAGGAATTCACAGGCTCCTGAGGCGGCCCATTCTGTGACAACAGTCTGCATGCCGAACGGCTTGATTTTAGTCACCTATAGCCAGACCAGGTGATCAGGACACCTGTTTCTGATCATTTTGTAATATAGTGTATTTAGAGAAAAAACTCTATACATCCCACTCTCTTGTGCTTGGATTATTGTACACTTCTTTGTATCTTTAGTTGCTTTAGCAGATTCAGAAACAAATTGCACAAATGAAGTAAGAGGAACATTTCTGTTACCCACTAATCCTCTGATCATCTTTTAATCTGTTTTCAAAGTGTTTCCAGTTCTGTGTTCGTTCACAAGCAGTACAGGTCTGGGGCCCAGTCTCACGTAACATAAGCACACACACACACACACACACACACAAGATATTAAAGATTTTTGTGTTAGGCGTGGAGATGGGCAGGTATGGACTAGGTTGGGCCAAAGGAATGAAATTAATAGAACAGAAAAACCAACCTGGCTATCAAAGCGCTAAAACTAAAACAGAAAAGAAAGGGCCTACTGTATCTATAAAGTGATGATAAAACATACAAGGTGGCACCAACCAACTTACCCCTGGAGTGTGTCTAAACAGAAAGCAAGCTACATGAGGTGTACAGAGTACCCTGTCTTACCTGTCCACAATCTCCAACATAGAGCTCAAACATTCCATCTGGTAGTGATCAGAAGAGCTTTTCCCCTCAGTGGTTCTGGGAGCTTATATGCAGGCCTGGTGGCTGGCTTTGGGGAGCCTGATTGTGTGCAGCTGGTGGGTCTCCTGGGTGTCTTCACTCAGCTCTTTAAGCATGCAGAGGAAGGAAACCAAAAGACATGAAAAACGCTACATTCTGTAATTATGATTGTGCTGCTGTAAAATAAAAAAGATCTGAGTTGTTTTCCAAGACATAATTCTGCAGAGCAACAGGAGTTCGTATAATTCACCTCTGAGCAAAGTACAGTAAGCTCATCTTTCAGACTTTCCCATCATCCATCTGGTTACACGCTCTGTCACCATAGCCTACAGTCCCTCACACTGCCAACAATATTGGGGAGCTGTCCAGCCGTGATGAGAGTTTTGAGTCAGATTCTGCTGGGCAGGGAAAACAAAAACGTGCATGGATCTATTTGTCTACAAGTGGATGCATCGGAATGGAGGCGTGGCAACCCAGCATGCCTTAGCAGCTATTGCCTTCTAGCTTTTTTGAAAGTGCTTTTTTTGTCTGCTCCTACATCACAATGATTTGAATAAAAACACTCAAAGTGCAGTTTTTTTAGCTTAATTTTCTTTTTATGTGTCCTCCATCATCAGATAAATGCCACTAAAATATGTTAAAAAACACAATTTTCATCGGAGTGGGTCTTTAAATACATTTAAAGTGTAAGTCCAATTAATAGGAAATACATTTCTGAATGAAGCTGTGGTGGCTGCACGGTGGCGCAGTTATCAGTCTAGTCTGTGGTTTGAATCCCAGCCGGTCCGTTGTGTGTGGAGTTTTCATGTTCTCCTCGTGCATGCATGGTTTTCTCTGGGTTCTCCGGCTTACCCCTACAGTCCAACGGCATGCTTCATTTGGTGATTATAAATTGTCCCCTTAGTGTGCATGTGTGTGTGTGTGGCCCTGCAACAGGCTACTGAGCTGTTCAGAGTGTACCCCACCTTTACCCAACAGTTGCCGGTTTGGCTCTTGTGACTCCAAAAGGGATTCATCAGGTTCTGAAGATGGATGGAAGGAGCTTTTCTTCTTGTAGTTGTTGTGTTTTCTAGGAAATTTCAAAGTTTGTTTCTGCTCAACTCAGTGTTTTCAATGTCAGATGCCGATGCACTATGTTGATGAGTGAAAAGTCTGAGTCGTGGATGCAGCCCATGCTAACCGCGCTTATGGCTCCCTGCAGGCTGGGACCTTTAGTGCTGTTCCTAATTTCAGAGTTTATTTAGAAGGATTCACAGATTGTAAAAACGCAAACTACTGATTTTTGTTACCAAAACAAAAAAAAGCAGCAAAAAAAACAACTTTGTGAAAAACCAAATAGCAGCACAAACAACTATTTATGCTCGCCAGATTGGCGACATTTGGTTGAGCTCTGCTTTTTTTTTGCAGCAAAACATGACTATTTTAAAACAGTTTTATTAAAAGAATGATGTGTGGCCTGAACTTACGTCATGAATGATAGGTTTTTCTGGCTCGCCGGGGATGTCCCATGGTGCATTTGGGCTCTCCTCCTCACCCTGCTCTCCCTGTTTTCACTTTGTCATCCAGGCCTCCGAGTCCTAACAGACCAAATATGGAAGCAGTAGGACTTTCTTTCTGTGTGGGGCTTTTTGAGCTCATTGTGAGAAAAAACGGTGACATCACCCCCACACACACACACACTCCCACCTGCTGGAGAATGACTCAGCGCCTCACCTGGGTGGAAAAGTCATCTTTCGCGTTTTAGGGCGGAATCGTGCTGCGCGCACAGACATCCACGTGTGTGCGTAAGCTGGGGCAGCCCAGTCAGTGCGCGTGGGTCCCCTGGCACCATGGGGCCCCCAGAACCCCTCGTTCGGTGAGAGGCTCCCCCCTCCTGACGTCATGTCTGGAGGCAGGCTGCGCGCGCTGCTGACACTCTTCACCTCCAACTGAGAAACTTTCCTGAACTTGTGCGGCTCTCCAGCCTGTCAGGGGGCGCAGAGGGACCGCAGCAGCGCGCACGGACGCGGACTCGGGGGGAGGCTTGTCTCTATGGCCCGTTTCTTTGAAACTTGTCGCTTTGGAGGATCCGTCTGCGCGCTCAGGGCACTTTGGTAGCGGGCTGGAGGCTCTCGCCCGCCTGCGTGAGTTCGTTCGGGAGCGCACAGCTTTCCTGACTTGTAAGAAGTGAAACCGTCTCGGACCCGGACCGCCTCCCCGCAAACCTGGGCTTTGACTCTGCGGGCATGGCGTCGGTCAGGCGGGGCTCTTCTCTGCGTCGACTGCTTCTCTTCGTGGTTTGACAAACTCTGTACTGGAGCGACAGCAGCCTGAGCCGCGGGGGCTTCAGGAGGGTCTACGTGCTGCAGCCCGGGGTAGCCCCGGGGCCCGGTTCGGCTGCAGGGGACAGCGCCGTGCGCGTCAGCTCCATCTCGACGCGTCACGGCCCGGCCGGCCAACCGCGCCTCCTATAACGTGGAATTGGTGCCAAGCTCCGGAGGGCAGGTTCGGACCCGCAGGATGGGAATAACGGCAGCAGCCAGTGGCGGTTCGGCAGGCAGGCGGAGCAGAACCGACAGCTGCCGACCTTTCCGGGTAAGAATTTTTCGTTGTGCTGAGGGGGGGGTCATGACTTCCTGTTGGATTTGGTCTGGAGGCAGAAGGACCCTGGTTAGGGCCCCAGTCCAGCCCACAGCTGGATGAAACCTCCTTATTGTCAGGTGTGACTTTCTTTCTGGCAGTTCCTAGTCGGCTCCCCCGCTCAGGTCAGAGCGTGACCCCAGCTGCAGCGGCGATTTTTCCTGAGATGTTTCAGAATGAGCAGCTGGAGGTGGACAGATTTCCAATCATGTTGGACCGGATCTTTCAGAGTTTCCAAAGGTGTGTTCTGTGATCTTGCCTCACCGCAAGCAGATTGTGTGCCTGTTGGTGACCCAACCACCTAGAAAGGACATTCAGACAAAACCATAGATAGACCTTTTTAAAATAAAAAAAAAAATGTTTTACTGTATAGTAAATTTTATTTCTGGGCTGCTTTTCACACAGCCAGGAGAAAAAGAAGACAAGAAAAGAGAGAAAACACACAAAAAAATAAAAAACACAAAATGACTTTAAAGTATTTGTTCACCTTTCGGAATTTCCCTTCAGGGGTGCCACAGCGAATCGGCTTTCAGTGATTCACACAGGTGGTTTGGCAGAGATTTTTTACCCTGGATGCCATTCCTGATAACCCTATTTTTTATCCGGGCCGGGTACCAGCACAGGAGACCCTAGACTTGGGCCATCTTGTTGCTATACAGTATTGTAATGCAGTAGCGTGAAGGGCCCTCTCCTCACAGCCACACTGGATGGAGCTCTTTGATCTTTGAGAAACCCTAGGAATCGAACCCTGGTTTCCTGTTCACCAGTCCCGCACTTCACCAACTGAGCAGGTCAATACATTTACAACTGTTCTCCGGAGGAAAAGGCTCACAGTCTTCTTTTGCATTGTGTGTGTGTGTGTGTGTGTATATGTATATATATATATAATATATATATACATATATATATATCTTTTTTTTCTTTTTTCTTTTTACAATTTAACTCTGAAAATGGCCCCAAGTATACAGCCTTTGTTTTTAAGATGCTCAACTTGTTTTTGATCTTTTTAAAGTTTCCCTCCAATCATCTTTTGATCTATCAAGTGTTCCCAGTGGTCTTTTAATCATGACTTTGCCGTTTTTAGTCAAAATAGAAAAACTTGTCAGGATGTAGTTTCTGCAAAGTGGCAGGAGTTCATTAGAAATTAACCTCCGAGTTGTGGGCGGGTCTGTTGGCACAGAGCAACTCCGCCCCACTTCCCCTCCCCAATGTTGAGAGTTCTCTATTTACGGACTCTCCTGCTAGCTTACAGCCCCCTACCCAACATTACCAGTACAACAAAAATGGCGAGCAGTATTGGAGCTATCCAGCTGTACAGTTTAGACGTACATGGATCAGGTTGTCTGCACGTGGATGCATCAGAATGGAGCAGAGCAGGGAGCTTGTGACCTCCCCACTGCGTTTTCTACCCAAGTCCAATCTTTTTCAGACTTAATTTTTTGTCTGCTCCCAATTCTCAATGTATTGAATCAAGAAATACTCAGAAATGCAATTTTAAGTTGAATTTTCTACAAGAATGTTAAAAACACCAAAAGCACAATCTTCATTGGAGTTGGTCTCTTGTGTTGGACAGACTTTACTGTTACAAAAGGGGTTATGAATCTTCTGACACACCAGGTGTAGATTTGAATAAACCCCTTTTGTAATCAAACTTTATTCATCTTACTTCCATTTGTAACAGTTTTTTGTTGGACGGACGGAAAAGAAAGAAGGGGAAGAAGAGAGAGAGGGATATTAGAGGGGGGGGGTAGGAGCGTGATTATAGAAGGAGGGTAAATTAATAAAGCATCTTAAAGCAAACTTTTGCTGGATGTTAACAATCATTCCTGTCATCTTTAGATGGAAAATCTAAAAAGGGGCGGGGCCTATACACACTCACATATGTTACAAACCTGTTGGCTCCAAAAATGTTCACATACAGACAAGTCCACATGTACACAATGCAACTATGTTCACACACGCATACCTTTGGATTCAGACCAACACACGTGAAATATTTCATTCAGTCACGCAAACTATTTGTGCAAAGGTGAGCTAACACCTGTGCTCAAGTGAGTTTTTATGTTCTTCTAAAATGGATGATGGAATGTAAAAAGAAGGAGGGAGAGTGCCAAGCCATCCCCACACCAAGACCCCGCCGCAGCAGCAGCGGCAGCCAGGACCCCCCAACACCCACACGGTAGCAGATAGAGAGCAGCTGCCCGCCAGGCAATCGCATCTGTCACCCGGGCCAGGGCACGCAGGACCGCCACGGGGCCCCCAAAGCCAGAGAGCAAGGAGGCATGGGGGGGGACAGAGAGTGCAAGCTCCAGCCCAACCAGAAGAGCGGCCACCCCAGGAGAGCACCCCCAGCCCCAGACGAGCAGCCCACCACCACCCAGGAGTTCTGAGCGCCCCACCCCTGCCCCAGGCCTGAGTCAGCGTCCCCCATGGGAGACCTGCCCCACACTCCAGGCAGCCACCCACCCAGCGCACGGTTGGTCCAGGAGAGAGCAAGGCAGGGGCCGGGCACCCCTGCCCAGGAGGAGGACAACCCTAGAGAAGTGGGGGTCCACAAGGAGTGTTGTAACCATGGCCCAACCTGGCTCATCCACAGTTGGAATTTTGGAGAAGGCCGGCGCTCGAGGGCAAGGACCAGAACCTATTTATCAGATATTTTTTGCAGTCCAAAATGTCTTGGCTTTTTTTCTAGTTTGTTTTTTCCCCCCACTGAACACAGCCCCTCGAAGGATTCAAGGATCAAAATGAGCCATAAACAGTTCTGCTTCCACAAAAATGAGGGGGGAAAAATCAAATCAACATTTAGAAAATTAAGAGTTTCTGTAACATCTGTATGCCAGATCTGTAACTGTGACCTACTTTTCTTTTAGAAAGGACATTCAATAAGGGAAAAAAATCACAATAAAGCTCTAATGTCTTAAAGGGTTTTTAATTGCGACTCCATCTGGAAAGTGTTCTACATGTCCTGTTTATTCTGCTTTTCCAGCAGGCTCTGGTTCAGAATGCCACTTAAACCACTAACTGCCAATTTTGAAGAAGAATCAAACAGATTCTGACTTCCAGGGAGTCATTTTTACAAGAAAACTAGAGCTTTTTTGGTTCAAAACAACTCAGTTGAGTTACAGCTGTAATAGCTTTGGTTCCTGGAGGCTAAATACTTTTGCTGATCTGGTCAAGTTCACCTCCTATTGGGAGAAGCCTGTTCTGGTTTTCTGGTTTTACCCGCCATGTGAGTGGACCCCCGCACAAATTGGGGGGGGGGGGGGGGGCAGAGTGAAATCTCGTTTTCACGTTTGCACAGTTTTGTTCAATTAACTCCAGAGGAACACTGAAGCTGGATGTCTTGTGCGGTTCGATATGCCTTGCTCGTGTGCAGGTCCACTCCAGGAGGGGATGCGTTGAATGAAATCGGATACTGCAGACAAAATAAAACAAGATACGATGCGTTTTGGGCTGAGCTGGGATCATCCAGATGTTGGCTGTGACAGACACAGCTGGAAGTACCGCCAGTTCCTCGTTGTGATCATGACGACACGGACAGAACAAACACGTCTTCTGCTGCGACCTGCAGACTGAACACTCAGAAGGGGCAGACGCCTCAGTCCTGAGGAGTGAAGCCTCCCTGGAAGATCAAACTGTACTTGTTTTATGGCCATCGGGGGGGGGGGGGTCACTCCCCACCTTTACTTCAAGGTTATAAGAACCTCATTAAAAACCTTTGGGATTCTTTAAAAAAAAGTGCATTTAAATACATAATATGATACAAACAACAGTAAACACATTATTTAACAAAAAAAAGGTAAGCATTGATGGTGAGGGGCGGGGCTACAGGGGAGGCAGCTGTCCCCCACCCGTAAAAAAAAACTTGTGCCCCCCCCCATTTTTGTGTCAATAGTAGTATCATTTTTGCCAAGGATTAAAAAAGTTATTAATTCCAGTTTCTTTAAGCATCAAAAAGAGTACCTTAGCTGAAAGATCTGTTGTTTTAATATCAATGACATAATAAAACAGTATTTTTGATCCATCTGTAATGGCCTTCCACTCTGATGTTCTCATTTGCTTCCCTTTTCAAAAAAGTCTTCTGCCCCCACCCGCCCCTCCATAAAATATTCTAGCTCCGCCCCTGCTAAAACATTACTCATTTGAATATATCTCGAGTCAGTACATTAGCTACTGAGAGCTGTAAGAATCAGATTCTCTGGTTAAAACAACCTTTTATTTTTACAATGTTTATTTAAATCTTAATCTTGCTAAAAAGTGATTACAGCATATTTGCAATTTCTTCATTCCAGGCATCGCTGCATTATAGAGAGATGTTAAAAAAAAGAGGAATCACCTCCAGAAATTAAACTGCAGTTTCATCTTGCAGGACCTATTTAAAACAAAAAAGGCTTTTGTAAAAAAAAAAAAGAGCCTTTTGAGATGAAAAAATAGAACAAAGGAGGAGCTACAGCAAAAGATTATATCAACAAGAACACAAACAAGCGAAACATTCACTCAAAATTAAACTCTAAACTTGTGAATCAAAATTGGATTGGCACAGAAGTTCAGAATGTATTTACATTTTATTAGGACTCCATTTAACATTAGTGTAAAATTCTAACTTCTATTAAAAACAGTTTTTTTGGGAGGTTAGCAAAATATTTTTCGTTCAACCTGTGATTCAAACTGCAACATTGAAATTTTTATTAATAAAATATAAAATTCTTACATTAAAACTGATAGAAAATCTCTTTTTTAATTTAAATGTACAAAAAGTGGCTTTGAAGGAAAATTAATTATATTAAATAAATTGATGCAGCTGTTTTCTAGATGATTTATTTAATTTTAATTCACATTTTATTTCTTGTATTTTTTCAATTTATCTTTAAGTCACTTTACTTATGCATGTTGACTATTTACTCGACATTGAATTCTCTATTAGACAGAGGGCAGGAAAAACCCTTCACAGCACACCTAACCACCATGGAGTTACTGGGCTTTTTCCTGGTTCGTCCAAAAAATCCTGCAGATATTTTTCATCCGCATAAATGGGATCCAGGACATAGAAATTATTTTGCTTTTGAGGTGTTTGCTGTAAGATCCTTTTAAACTTCCTCGAGAAGAAAAAGCTTCAAAGCAAACTTTTTTTATTGTTTTTTTTTTTGGCCTCTTGATAAAGCTTCAAGGACATTTCATTGTCCTGGGAATAATCAAACCGAGTTTCATGGAGATTGTACAGATCTCCATTTTTCCAGGGTGTACCCCCCCTCTAGTGTGATGAAAGCTGACAGACTCCACCCTTCCTGTGACCCTGAACAGGATTGAGCTGGAAGGAAAGATAGATAAATGTACTGAGATGGAAAAAAGCTGGCAGGGGAAGTTTAAAAAACTGTACCGCGGCAAGTAAAACTGTTCCTGAAACTGAACAGCGTTCAGAGCGGATGATGGAAGCAGCTTTAGTCTGAACCTGGGAGACAGAGATATGAGGACTCCATTCGTTGAATTTCCTGTCACTGTTGGCTCTTCCACAGACATAAAACACAATATCTGAATCAAAACAACAAAATGAATTTGAGTCGGTCATTGGATTTTTAAACTGGGTCTAATATAAGGCTGTTAGAGATGCAGTAGTTGTTTTGTCATCCAGACTGTGACAGATGACTGTTTAATTGAGGTTTGATGCTGTGTCCAATTCAGCATGAAGAATGATGTTCTTATTTTCTTACGCGGTCATGAATGTTTTGCTTGAAGGTGTGTAACAAAGTTTTGTAGATTGATTTAGTTACACTTTAATGACAAAACCTGCATCTATTTTTTAGCTTTCTATTGATTTATTGTATAATAATAAAGTAAATTATTATACTCAGCGGAAGCTTATTGCAGTATGTCAGTACTACAGTGGAAATGCTAATGTTCTGTTCTTGGCCAAAAACATCAGACATTATATAAAGACGGATCTTGTTTATTTGATATATTTTAAGATTTTATTGTCATGGGCGAGTGAGTTACTTGTTGGTAGTAAAATTTTGACCAAATAAGCAGGAATATACACCCATAGATGCAAATGTCATCAAACAATGACATAGTTATGTCCTGCTGGCTACTCATTAAGCAAAGTATTTATCACTGAACTCAACATTTAGCATTCTTTTTTGTAAAAATGTGATTGGAGGCTAAAAAACTGAAAATAACTGCTTCTATTGAAGCATTACAGAGAACATAAAGTATCTGAACACAAATAAGTATTCTAGTGCCGAGGAGCTTAAGCTACCTGGACACCATTCTCACTATTTTGTTAAATGGCAAATATGATGTCAATGATTACCCAGAGTAAAATCCTAATAAATATGAACATTTTAAAAGGACTATTTAGTAATCCACTGATGAAATTAAATTTAAAAAATGAGATGAAATTTGAAAAATAAATTAAAATGAAATTTTCGCACATAGAAAAATCGTTCAAACGCAATGCATTGTGGTTTATATTCGTCAATCTAGTGAGCATCGACACACTAGTTTCTCGCAGAGACTTTTAGCAAATTTCTAGCGCACTGGATTTCAGAATTGTAGATACGGACAGCCCCCTCAAAATGGCGAGTGCCCTATATAGTGCAGAAACAACAATAGTGTTCGTTTGTGGCTGATGACTTTCTGACTATTTGCTGCTCATTAGCTGCTGTTGTGGATTCCAACAGTCAAAGCAGACTTTGATACCAAGGAGGCAATTTTCAGATTTTGTTTTCCTTTTCTTCATTCATGTCTTTGGTTGAAGTTGAGCAGAATTTAGTGGTTGCTATGAATATCTTGTGAAAAAAATACAACTACGAATCAGTTTGATGTAGATTAGAACACAAGTCTTTGATATTGTCGTTGGTTTTGTACTTGCTGGAACACTTATTTTTTGTCTGCATAGTTGTTGCCATCTTTCAGTTAATCACTCCTTTTGTCCCTTGTGTAGATCTAAACTTACCATTAAGCTCATACATCTAAAAACAAATAGCTGAAGTCCAAAAATCCTAACAAGAGGGAAAAGGAAAAAACTCATTTTACAGTTTAAATGCCTGATTTTATGAATGAAACAGTCACAATATAACTGCAATGTTTGTCACATGCTTCAGCTTTTATATAAGTCTCAGACTTCGTACTTGAATGTCTGGGGTTCAGTAAGGTTCCTCCACAGTAGAACATTCCTGCACTGTTCTCCCTGCAGCATTTGTCTGCTTGTCTTTCAAATCCCCTTTAGAAAAATATTAGTTTTCTCTTCAGCATCTGAAGGTCAGACTTTTGGTTCACTCCTAGCCTCATGCTCCACTTCTGAATAAAGGTGGGGTATTAGTAGCATGTTCTCCTGTTCAATACTTCTGCCTTGATGGAGGACTTAATCTGTGTCTCTATTGTTGAGATTTTCATCATTTTTTTATTGAAACACTGATTTGCTTTGAGCCTTTTATTTTTCATGTTGGATCATTTAGTCACAACCAGACTTACTCCAAAATGCTGCTGTTAATACAGGACTATTTTAATTTAGTAAATATTTTCCTGCCATAATCAGAATGAAGGAGTGTGAGATGCTGAAGGACAAGAAAGGAGGTCTGAAGGCCCGAAGGGACGCTGCTGTCCTGCGCTGATACAAGCACTCCCCCAGCAGGAACCCCTGCGGCTGACTTCACTGGGCCTGTGTGAGTTTAAAACAGCTATTATAGCTGCTCTGATGTGCTTCTAAGTGGAGTTGGAGCAGCAGCTGGTACCAGTTGCATGCTATTCATGCACAGAGCCTTCAGTCAGCAACGGAGGCTGTGTGTGGTCCAGTGAGTCTGGCCCGAGCTGCTCAGCGTGCAGCCTCAGAGCGTCTCAGTCTGCAAAAAGTGAGTTTAGTAAAGCTGTGAAGTTCCGCTAACCGCACCGAAAGTAAATGACTGTTATCGGATTTCATCAACAGGCGGCACACAGATTCACTGTGTGTAAATGTTGTACATACACAGCCTAACTTTGGCTTTATTTGCTTTATTTCAATTCAGCCCTTTAGGGAAGCTTTGTTTTATACATTCAGTTTAACCCAGTAAAGTCCAAAACACCCCAAAAAAATGACAGAAAAATCCAATTATTTTAGAATTAAGATGTTTTTTTTAAAACCTACAAAAAATAATTTGCAATATCATTGTTTTTATTAGAAATATAGATAGTATCAGTTATGATACGTTGAGTGATTTAGTATGTTTCGCTCTCAACAACGCTAGTTTAAGATGCAAAAATATAGACATGACACTAACCCTAACCCTATGTTCAGGAAAAAAGCACCTTATTTACCCACTCTTAAATGTGATCCACACATTTTTAACATCAATAAAGCAAGTAGTCCATTTTAAATATGAATAACAATGGATGAGTTATTCTTACCATAAAGTTTTGAAAACTAGTTAAATTTCCCGTTAAGAGTTTTTGAGATTTCCTGGAAGTGGCCATTTTGAAATGAGCAGGAAAAGCCCTTCTACTGCCCCTAGTGGAATGAAAGTAATAAAAAAAAAACATCAACACAAAAAAAGTCAAAGACAGGAACCGGTGCTGACAGGTCACAAACTGGAGCAATTCTCCTTTGACTCAGTGTTAAAAACTTCACCCCTAATGTAAACGTGTACATTCTGCTTTCAAGAGCTTTTTTAAAGCTTTTTTTCTCTATAATAATTGCTGAAGAAGATTGTCCAGTAAAATATTTCCAAATTTTATATGTATCCATTAAGAGGTTGAATGAACTTTGATGCAAAGGATCCACTTAAGATGTTTGCTTGCTCCATGTCATTTGTCACAATTATGTTACCGTCTAAGTACAAAAATGGGATTTTTCTTTTGATATATTTTTTTTAATGTCCAGAAACGTTTTGGGTTTTCTTTTACAGCACCTTGATGCTGTCATGCCTTCAAAAGGAGGCAGAACTAAGTCCTAAGTCAATAAAAAATGAACAAAGTCTTCAGAAGCCTGACATTTGCGATGCATCTTTGATTGGTCTGCTGTAATTTTCTGGAACACCTGAATTAAACCTCCTCTGTGGTCTTCCTCTAGACCTTTTATCTGGTAGCTCTAACCTCAGCATCCTTTTACCAACATTCTCCCTGTTCCTCCTCTCAACACGTCCAAACCATCTTAATCTGCTTCCCTGCATTTTTCTCCAGAACATCTACCATAATCTGTTCTTCTAATGTACTCTTTTCTGATTCCATCCGTCCTGGTCACTTCCAAAGAGAATCCCAACATCTTCCACTGTCTCCCGTCTCTGCATCAGAGCCTCTAAACCTTCTTTGTAGCCTAAATTCACAGCTCAGCTGCTGGTTTCATTCATCACCTTTTACAGTTAGATTTCCTCTTATTGTTTTCAACTTTTGATTTTATTTCTAAGCAGAAAGCCTTCGATCCATTGGATTTGGTGAGGATTGGCTTGGCTTTGAAGACGACTTTCTTTTTACTTGTCTGATCACCTGCATGTGGAAACGCCTTTCTGACTCTGATCAGAGGGAAAATGTTGGTGTTGATTCGACTCTTGGGGTTTAGCTCTGCTGGAAAGGCAGCATGTGCGGCTGCATCAGTCCACCTGCGCTGGCGTTGGAGTTCGTGCCTCACCTGGCGGTTTCTGTGTGCAGGGTGAATGTCTGCGGAGGACAGTGCTGTCATGGATGGAGTCCAGCTCAGGGATCGCAGCGCTGCACAAAACGTAAGTCTGACACCTCACTCCATATTATTCCTGCATGTGTTTAAGTATGCAAATAAAAAAGTATCCATAAGTTTCCAAATTGCTCTAAGTCACTATGTATCTAACTTTTTTTCATTTAAGAACTTTGATGTTAAAAATTACTTAACTTGCTCCAAAAAAATGATTTAGAATTTTCTTAATGAAACATAATTTGCTGACAATTTTACTGATATAGTATTATTTTTTAATCATACATGATTTTTATAATGAACATAATCTGCATATATTTTGGAAAAATGATCTGTATTTGCCATGTTGATTTCTAAAATTGTTATTTTTTACATAATAATTAGGTAATTCATCTTTTTCATGTACTTTATTGATACCTAAGGATTCTTAATTCTGTATGATAAAAGTTATGAGCCGGGTAATGATTAATCATGTACTAAAATGGTTACGGTAGAACAGGGGTGGGATTATATAAGTTTGCTTCCTTCCATTCCCTTTCAAGCAATATTTATTTTTATGCTTAATGATCTTAAGTTTGATACGTCATTCTATGAATGTATAACTGATGATCGTAATGTTTTTTTGTGTACTATTCTTATTTGATTGCTTGAAATAAACCATTTCAAATCAAATCAAAATCAAATAAAAAAATAGTCCTTATTGTTTTTGCCATTTTAGCCCCTCAAATGCGAACCTACATAGTTAAAATGTGTGGATACAATGAACATATATTTGACCAACTTAGCTTTTGAAAATTTATCTAATATTTTTTATAAAATTCGTTTCAATCTATTTGTATTCTAAAATAACATAAATTCTTTGCATAAAGTGCTGTTATAGCATTTTCAGATAAGTTTCCCTGGTTACATAGACTTTATCTACTGTGACCTGAAGTCCAATCCACATAAAAATCATTCATTCATTCATCCATTCATCCACCATCTTCTTCCGTTTTTTCCCTTTCGGGATCACGGGGCTGCTGGAGCCTATCCCAGCCACTTACAGGTGAGGGCAGGGGACACCCTGGACAGGTCAAAGTTGTCAAATGACCTATGAGGCATGTGCTTGGATGGTGGGAAGAAGCCAGAGACCCCGGAGAAAACCCACGCATGCACGGGGAGAACATGCAGACTCCACACAGAAAGGTCCCCCACTGATGTTCTGTATCAGGTCCCCCAGCCGGGACTTGAACCAGGGGACGTCTTTCTGTGAGGCAAGAGTGCTAACCACTGCTCCACCGTGCAGCCAAAAAATCCCTTAACGCAAAACCGTGCTAGTTAATGATCACAAGGACAATAAAAAACAAATAAAAAATAAAGCAACATTATATTTTAAAAATCAAAACCAAATTCCAGATGCCAAAACACTAAAAACCAAATAAAACAGGACACATTTCAGAAAACAAAAATAATTTACCAGATACCAAAATAAGATACCAGAAAAGGTAGGTATTATGGGACAACACTGACTGGATGATGATGATGTTTATCTTTTTTACAGGAAGTCTTTTGGCATGGTAATATCGTCTAACAGAAGATATTTCTTTAATTTTCTGGCTACACCAACTGCAAAAGTTCACTGATCTATCAGTCAACTCTTTACCATCCTTCTGCTTTCCATCTTTTTTAAAACTCAAACGTCATCATCCAATCAGTAACATAATACCCACATTTAGTTTCTAATTGTGTTCAACATTTCATTTTGATCTCTGGAAATTGTTTTCCTAAACATTGTTTTTGTTTGGTTTTTGGAATTTTGTTTTGATTTCTGAAATATAATGCAGGTTTTTTTATGAATTACTTTGCTTTTTAAATGGTCATCCTGATGTTTTAAACGTTTTGGCCACTGTACGTTTTTATATTGTGATACAATATAAATAGTATAGTTCATTAATACATTTTTTTTGTATTATTTTATGTTATTTTTCTTGTGGTATTGGTGTAAATTTTTAAGATGCCCGATATAAAATCCCTTATATAGAGAGTGTGAATAACTATTAGTCCTACATTTGCATATTAGTCATTTGCGGTTATGATCCCTCATTTAAAAATATTTTTATTGTAAAGACTGTAACCTGCAGCTTGATAACTCACTATCAATACTTCTACAGCAGCTGTCTAGTTTTTGCCGAAACAGAAGCCGCCTCTGCTCCCTCAATGAAATTGGCCTGAGTGCCACTGGAGCATGGAGCCACCCTGTATAATGCGTTCCTTCAGCGCTCGAACCCCCACGTCAGTGAAACACGAAAGGCTTCCTTTGAATGTGGACCAACAAGCAGCAGGAAGTCCAGTCAGGACAAATCCCTTTTCCCTCGACAGCAGAGACACACACAGTCTGTGTGTAGCTGCCCACAGCACAGCCTTGTGTTTTTGCAGAAGTAACAGTGTTTTTGATGCCATGTTCCTGACACCGTTTTTTTTTTTTAAATATCAGTTTGTTGAAGCGGACCAGCTTCTCTTCTTGCCTGCTGTTTGCTGACATGTGACCCCGCCACACGGAGCTGATCAGATTTAGGAGACGATCAGGAGACATTCCTCTGGCTCCTCCAGACCGGAGGCTCCCAGCTGGTGGAAAATTATCTAATTGCGGAGCAGAATGGAGCTTTGTGAGACCAACCTGAAAGGAACTCCGGGGTGATGATGCTGCTGTTCAAACACTACAGGCTGCAGGACACATCCTAACGTTTCCGCTCTGCAAATTACTCATCACTGAAGGACAATGCAAATTTGCATATCAAAGAAATAGGCTTCACTCATTTTAAAGTGTCAAACACAAAAAACAGCTTTTACAGCGTTTTTCTTTAACTAGAACTTTGATAATTGTCTGCTGTAAGCTGGTTGTTCCTTTAAACACCCATTTTCACCTTTCATCAAAATTTTATTTAGTATTATGAGACCAAAATCCCTCAAAGTTGACCACTAGATTTTATTACAACGTCTGAAATCTTGGGTTGGTTTTTCTGGCACAGTTCTTAAATGGTTTTATTCCTATTTAATATTGTATTCTTACTAATATTTTTATATGAAATGTTAGTTGTTTTCATAGTTCAATTTCCTATCCGGAAGTAAGACTCAATCTCGATGGATGTACATATTGTAGCTCTGCTAAAAAAGTGTGTGTGTGTGTTGGCCTGGGGGCGGTGTTGGCAGCGGAGACTTTTCCTGGAAGGGGCTGTTCTTCACTTTCACATGTATAAAAACCCTTTTGTTTTCGTGGATTGGGAGGGGCTGGTGCTCAGAACACAGGTTTATAGAGGAATACTCAGAAATGTGTGAACGGATCAAAATGTTTTTTTGTGATGAGTTGTAATACACTTGCAAGTCCAAAAAGTGGATTTTGCATTATAAAGGCCCTTTAATAAAGCCATTTTTGGTTCGTTTTTGCTGTAATATAATTCAGGACTTGTGATTGTGTGAGTAGATTTTCTTAACTTTCATTTAGGATGAAATCTCTTTGTTTTTCAAAATTCATATAATTGATACACTTTAAGGGTAGTTATGCAGAGACTGATTATTTAGATAATTGTATTGGCTGATCACCAAAACCAATCAGCCACTGACCAAATTCACGTTTAAATACAGGAGATGCTAAGAGGGTTGGATGTATTGTGCGTAGATGCTGCTTCTTCTAACTGATGCCAGCTTGCTGACTTTGTGGGTCTGCTGATTGTTCCTAGACAACGTCTTTATAGACCCACTCCAATCATCTTTTGATCTATTGTAAAAGCGTTCCCAGTGGTCTTTTAATCATGATTATGCATATTAATAAAAGAAACTGTCATTTTCTAGGACGTGGTTTCTGCGGATTGGCAGTAGTTCATTAGAAATTCACCTCTGAGTTGTGGGCAGGACTGTTGGTGTACAGCACCCCTGCCTCCCTTTCTATTGTGGTGTGAAGCATGGAGCAGGTGGGCAGTTAATTTTCTTTATATGTGTCCTCCATTGTTAGAAAAATAACATGTTAAAACACCAAAAAACACCCTTTTCATTTAATGGGCTGCATATCTAGTCCACGTTTTAGAGGCGAGTGCAGGCAGGTTGGAGCGGGTGGAGGAAGGTGTCAGGAGTGTTGTGTGACAGAAGAGTGTCAGCAAGACTCAAAGGAAAGGTGTACAAGACAGTGGTGAGACCAGCTCTGCTCTATGGGTTAGAAACGGTAGCAGTGAGACAGAGACAAGAGGCTGAAATGGAGGTAGCGGAGATGAAGATGATGAGGTTCTCCTTAGGAGTGACCAGGTTGGACAGGATAAGGAAGGAGTACATCAGAGGGACGGCTCATGTTGCCTGTGTTAGCGACAAAGTCAGAGAAGCCAGACTGAGATGGTTTGGACATGTTCAGAGGAGGGATAGTGGATATATTGGTAGAAGGATGTTGGAGATGGAGCTGCCTGGCAGGAGGACAAGAGGACGGCCAAAGAGGAGATATATGGATGTCTTAACAGAGGACATGAAGTTGGCTAATGTTAAAGTAGAAGATGTCCATGATAGAGTGAGGTGGAAAAGGATGATTCGCTGTGGCGACCCCTGATAGGAAAAGCTGAAAGAGAAAGAAGATATCTAGTCCACGTTTTGCTCATGTTCACTTTGCCTAACACACTGATCAGCTCTGATTCTTAGTTAAAGAGCAGTGAAGGTCTGCAGTGCCATGCAGAGATGCTCACAGCTTGCACTGGTGTCTTTGGTGATGACTGGATGTTATTTGGCTGCTTCCCATGGAACCACATTGAAGTGATTTTGTATGAACTCCAGACCAGATCTTGACTAAATGTGGTTTAAAGTATGAGTTTGATTCTTGTTCGGGTCTCCAAGCAGCCAGGGTTTGGTTCGGTAGATTTCCAAATGTCTTATGGTTGCATCTCACTGGAATTAGAGATGAGGTTTTTAAAATCTGCCAAGTCTGTTGTGTTTCTTAATTTGGTCCTGTTGGTGATGGGATATTGTTTAGTTGACGATAGAACTTTGATCCAAAACCAGTTATTTTATTTACCTTGCATAACAATTTTTAAAAAAGGTGACAGACCGTTGTGAGCACTTGACAAGCTGTGAAACAAAATTTAGGTAAGTAGATTTCAGAGCAATCCTCCGACACAGAGTGTTGCACAAGTGAAGTTTAAGCTGTTAGTGAACCACAGGAGAATTGCTGTCTTAATTTAGGAGAGTTACACACTATCATCATACAGTTTGCTTCATTTGGCCTCTGAACACTCAGCTGAACTCTGGTCTTGCTGCAACGGAAAGGGGAAGGGAGTCGGGTGGGCTCTTTGCCAACAGTCCCACACACAACACAGTCTTTATTTACTTGCAGATGAACTCTGGTGGGATTTACTTTAGTGGGATTGCACACAGACTTTCTTATGATGGTGGATATATATAGAGATTTAAGCTCAAATGAAGCATTTCTGAGTATTTCTTTATTCAAATCATATATTAGGAGCGGACAGAAAAATAAAATTTAAAAAAGAGCAGATTTGTGATGTAGGGGGGTATGGGTGAAGGAAAGGGGGCGGGGTTGCTCCACACCAATGGTCCAACCCACATCTCAGAGGTGAATTTCTGATGAACTCCTGCTGGTCTGCAAAACTATGTCCTAGAAAACGACACAGGTTTTATGATTTTACCTTTAAAACAGCATAAGCATAATCAAAAGACCACTGGGAACACTTTTACGATGGATCAAAAGATGATTGGATGGAGTTTTTAAATAGATTAGTTTTGGGAAATACTCCCCCCATTTGGGCAATCGCTGAAACTGCAGCATTTTGGGTCAGTCAATTTTCCTCAGAGTGCTGTGTGTGGAAGAAGACCAGACAAGATGAAGGCATTTAAACAATGATTTTAAACCAGCAGATTTAGTTTGAGGAGCTCACAGGGTGTGCTTTGGTAACTAGGTTACTGGTTTGATTTGTTGAGTAACTAATGGTTTTTGAAGCCAGAGCAGATTAGAAATAAACTCTGTTCTCAAAGAGCACATTTGGTGGAGTAAAGTTTGCAGACATGCAACATAATAAAAGGTGTAATGAGTTTCTAGTGAGGGTTTATGCCCACACTCACACACCCACAGTGAATTTATCAGTTTGCTGCTGGCTGAATTGGAAAGCTTAGTGCTCAGTTATGGAGGATTTCAGAAAGCAACTGTTGAGCATAAGGTGAAACTTTTAGAAGACAACTCAGAATTGGCAGGAAACACAAGGTTCAGACAGAGTTCACTCAAAACAGTCTGGAGCCAGAGCCCAGAATTTAAATTTTAACTTCTGATCAAATGGCTTCAAGTCACGGCACAGTCAGTGGATTACTTTAACAGTGTTTCTTAATGTCACCGCTGGCCGGCGGCAGAGAAGTGTCTCTCTCACCTGGAGCTTTACTGGGGCCCATAAATTCTCGCCAGGTCTTCTTATCAGAGCTAATCAGAATCTTTTTAGGGCCAGCAGTGACTCAGACAGTGTGGAATTCAATACCTCATATATCCGTGTCATCTCTTCCCATCACTACCTGCTTCTGAATTCAATGAACATCTGTCGCAGCCGCATGGAAGGTCAAGCTGGCTGCTGCTGCTCCCCCAGCATTGGAGCAAATTTCCCCCCTCCACTTTGGAATTTAAAGATATTCCAAAGCGAGAATGATCATGCAACAGAGCTTCTGCATCTCACCTTGGATTTAAATGACATTTTTAAGGTTTGCTCAGCGGGGCGTGAAGAGACTCCGGGATCGTTCATGTTTAGATCAGAGGGGCGACGCTACCATTTTCTGTCCTCTGCTAACAAGTCTCGTTTTGGGGACAAATGTCTGCTCCTCTGCTGCTAACTTGGGCAGAAGGGAGAAGTGTTTGCAGAACAGATGGCAGCTTCAGCTCCAGGCCACGGAAAAGTGGGGAAATGAAAAATATTTATGCTAGTTGAGGAAGAAAGCCAAAAGACCTCATCCAAAGTGGAAAATTAGCGCTGGCTTTGTGTCAAAACAGTAATGTAATTCAGCTTAGGGGGTAAAGACAACTATGATATCATGTTTGAGGTAATCTCTTTTTGGAGGATGGGTGGAACTCAACTGATACCAGATTTTTAAGCAGGGATGCACATTCTTGGACTGCGGTTGCTATGAGGGCCGGGATTGGAGAGCCTAAATGTTGCATAAATCTGTGTTTAAATGTTTACCGCAGGGACCTGCACAGATGGTTTCACTCTGGAGCAGTTGCTTGTTTTCTGTTGGACTATAGAGATGCAGCATTTAGATAAAAAAATCTGAAGATGAAAAAGGGAGTAAGAAGACAGAGATTACAGAGAGAAACTGAATGAAGATTAGATGAATTACGATCCCCTCTCAGAATCTAACCTCCTTTTTTAGGCAATTTATTATCCTGAATGAGTCTTAAGCCTAAAAATATTTTCAATAGTGTATTCATTTAATATCTTGTGTCATGCGATTTGTGAGTCACTACACTGATATTGATTGGGCTCTACGATCTCCATTATTTATTAATTTTTTTTGGACTTTATAGATGAAAGGGCTCAAAGACACAACAGTATGGAGACTTAATCAGACAGTAGTTCAGAATCTGGGATGCAGATCTGCTCCTTTATAGAAGCAAGGCCTGAATTCTTGTCGTTCTCTACTTCCTTCTTCTTTAAATCCATATTTATGTGAGAAAAAAGTAAACTATATTTGCAGCAGTTTTTAAGCGTTTTGACAGTAGTAGCTGGTTGGCTCAGTTTGGATGTAGGACTGAAACGCAGGAAACCTAAAAATCCTTAATGGAGGATCCATAGGCAAGACCCTTCGCACTGCTGCCTATCAGGGTCTCCCTGAAAATACAGGGTTGTGTCAGGAAGGGCATCCATCGTAAAAAATTCTCTGCCAAACCACCTGTGACGACCCCTGACAGGAAAAGTGAACAACAAGAAGGAAGTTCTGGTGTTTGGAAAAGAAATAAGCATCCAACATCACAGAGACAAGGTCTTAAAGATGTTCTTAATACCGGTAGTTTGCTGAACAGAGAAGAAGTCCAAACACTTAGCTTGTTTGATAAGTAGGAACATTCCTATCTACTGTTGCACAATTTGGTATAGAAGCTACTCTGGAACAGAGAGGAAGCTGCTTCAGCGGGTCATTCAATTTACCACTCCCACATCTACATTAGATCTACTTAAGGCCTAAGTCCTAACTGCCCTTATTGGGGGAATATGGGCCATATGCCCTGCACTGCACAATTAGTGCTGTTCATGTAATACAAGTGTGCGCTCCTTGGATGCAGCCTGACCGTTAGAAATGAGGAAATTAGACAATCAGAGTGTAGTTTGTGTCGGTATTGTCATGGTGCCTCTGTCAGACTCCTCCCCTCTCTGCTTGGCTCCTGATTAGACACAGCTGCTTCCACTCAACTCATCTCCAGCCGGCCTCCATAAGGAGATCCAGGATCAGGATTCGTCGCCAGTTCGTTGCTCCTCTATGGATTCATTCACCACGAGTGGTTGCAGCAGTCATCCTTCCCCCGGATCCAAGCCACAGAAAACCTCCTGTCTCACCACGAGCCTCTGCTTCCTTACGGTCATTAATACCAGTGACGCCACGGGCCGCCGAACCGAACCATCCCCGCCGTCGGATTCCCCAGGGACGCCACAGCTCCGCCAGAACCCATCTACTAACCAAGAATCAATATTAAAACCTTTCTCTCATCCACAAACTCACCCTGTGTTTCTTCCGGGTTCCAGCGTCTGGGTCTGCCCGTTACGTTAGCCATGACAGGTATCCCACAAACATCCTATTGGCACATAGAGTACAGACCAAGAGTTTGGACACACCTTCCCATTCATTTGAATCGAAACGTATATGTATGCAACATACAAATACTTTCTGTTACATTTACCACACACACAACAATCATACGTTCCATTTTCATGACCTCCTTTAAAGTGGCTGCACAAGCCACGAGGGAACCACAGGTCACACCTTCTCTCTTCTTCACCCCACAGTACAGTAGTGGCGGTTTCTTTAAGGCTGCAAGGGAAGCTCGGCTTCCCTTATAACGTCACAAAATTAGTGGTAAAATATGTACTATTGTATTAACATTTTATTGACTAAAAATGCATTAGAAAATGAAAAAGACGAGTTGGTTCAGAATCAGTTACATATAGCAGGTCGGCTGACTTGATTTCCTTCTCATACATTCCCGCAGCGTCACAGTGCATTTCCCTATTGAAGCCCAGTGTCCATTGACTTCAATGGGGCTGCTTTGAATGTTTTTTTTCAGCGCTTCGAAACTAGACGGTCATTGGATAAACGCTGCGATCATGTCCCGCCCGCGGACACTCAGCGTCTCTGGGGCTGAATGGGGAGTAGGCTGGCCCGGACTCCGAGCTTCTGCGTGATGATTGGAGGGTCTGTCGAAAGACTACATCTCCTTTTGACTGACAGCGATTCTGTACTATAAGGAATCACTGAAGCTATTCGCGCTCAGTCCCATCGCGGATTTCTCAAGTTCAGTTGAAATAAAAACTGCTGCAACCTATTTCTTTGATATTTGCTTGGCGAAATTGCATGATTTTTTTACTTTTAAATAAATCAACAATTTTATGATGTAGGCTGAAAATGAGCTTCCCCTCTCTGACAGACCAGTAGCCGCCACTGCTGTACAGGTCAACCAGTTTTACAGGAGCATGTGAGTATGGCTAAAGCTACCTTCCTTGAGGGAACAACTCTCCAATTTACTTCACATCACAAATAAGTGAGACGTTATTTGTTGTTTTTTCATTTATATTTTTGACCTCCTGAATAAATTATACAACTATTTTCTTTATATTTTGTCTAATCTTTCTGTGGATCATGGTTGTGTTCCTGTTTTTGGTCATTCTGAGGAGCAGTTATACTGAAGATTTGTGAAACATTTTTGTTTGTGTTGTCATGCTAGGACCTTTTCTAGTACACCGATTAAACTAGAAAATAAAAAATATGATGAAAAAGGTCGACATTTTTCTGTTATTAAATGCAAAAAGTGAAATTGGTATTTTATATGGAACCATTACACATTGACTGTTGACTTCAGACAACACAGTGGATCAACACTAGCAGATTATTTCATCACTGACTGGAAACTTCACATTTCAAGCAATGTGGGTTTTGTACTTCTCCACTCTTCTTCCAGGCTCATGAACCTTGATTTACAAAAGAAATTTAAACTCACTCTCTTTGAACCATTGAGCAACAGTTTTTCTTCCTGTCAAAGTAAAGATGTTCTCTCTCATTCAAGAGTAATATTCAACATTTGTAGCTGTATTTGGTGGCCCTTGATGACTGACTCCAGCTTCGGTCCTTGTGAAGTTCCCCCAAATCTTTTGCTTTACAAACCTGTCAGGGCTGCAGTTGTCCTGTCAACACGATGTTTGTCCACTAAATCTTATATGTATTGATGCAGGACTTTGTAAACAACCATCTTGTTTAGCTATGGCCTTTTGTTTCTTGACCTCCTTGTGAGTAATGTCAACGATTGTCTCTTGGACACTTGTCAGATCATACGTGTGCAGCTATTTACCAAGTAAGTCTGAGAGACCATCTATAGGTTCAAGAAACCTTTTGCAGGAGTTACACTATAATTAATAGATTAGGATGTGACATCAGTTTCCAACATCGTTTTTTCCCTCCACAAAATTCTCATTATCGGAACCTGAATTTTCCATTTCCATCATCTATAGCCCGTAAATATTAAAATGACATGGAAACAAAACTTTAAAATAGTTTAGTCTATGTGTTATAATTCTATACATGCTCCTCTTTTCGAGATTACTGATAAAGAAGTGATGATTTTCATAGTATCATAATTATTATTTTGTTTTACTTGTAGTTTCCAAGTTGTCATGGTCCTAATCCAGAGTAGATTCAGTTTTACTTTGGAAGAGGTTTTGGAGGAAAGCCTGAAGGTCAGTGCAGCTTCCTGATAAAAACGCCTGCACAAACTAGTGCGCGTTATCTTCCATTGACTTCCTTTGTATAAGAATGCATGTGTGATGTGTGAGTGCAGAATGTAAACTGCAGCCATGTTGAGGCTTTGTAGTTGAGAAATGGATGCCCCTATAATCTACTGGCAGATGAATGGAGGCTTGTATGATTACAGGCTTTCATCTGGTCCCGTGTACACACAGAAGCTCCAAATTTTAAAATTGTGTCTGGTAAATACAGATTTAAAAGCTAGAATCACTTAAATCAAAAGTGTGTTTTTATTTACACTTGAAGGTGGTTCATTTCTTTGATGTTTCTGAGCTAGATGCTTTTCAACTGCATGCTTTTGATGTTCAAGAATAAAAGTGGTGTTTCCGTGCCTGGATCTGAGATTACATATGTATTGTTTTATACAGAAATTACCATTTCATTTTTTCTTACATTTATTGAATTTTGTGTAAAACATTTAGCCTTTCCCCACATCTTTTCATTCTTTTATTTTGTCCCAAACCTCCCAGGATTGTTTCATAAAAGGCTAAAATATTTTGCTATTGTAGTGGTAAATCAATTGAGTCTTTGCTGCTCTGCTGCCCTGTCTCAGTCCTCATTTGCCTTTCCATCATCACATTGGTTTCATTTCAGCATGTGGTGTTCTTTTGTCACAGCAAGGTGGCAAATATAGATTCAAAATGTTGACTTCCATAAAAGGTTATTGACATATATACCAAGTTTACTATTGTTCTGCATGTTATGAACCGATAAGAACTATGTTTCTTATTTCTCCTTGATAGAAAATATTTTTTTGCCCTTGGATTTTTTGTGGTCAAAATAACCAGATGTCCAAGATCAAACCCCGATTGGACATGGGCAGTGAGTGTTCTAACTATAAAATGTCCCTTTTGGCCAATATTATTTACTGGTCACGTTGATTGTTTTCAGTCTTTTTTAATATTCCGCGGTTTTAGATGTTTCATAATGAATAAAAAATCTGTGTGTGCCCTTTGATGCCAGATTTTTGTCAAAGTTGCATCTGTATGTCAGACGTCATTTGATTGACTGAATTTGTTTTCATGTCCCGACATATTTTTTCTACTATGCAGGCGACTAATTACAGTTAAAATTAGTACGTTCTTTTTTTTTTTTTTTTTTTTTTTTAACTCTGTCCTGTCCAACAGCTGGGCAGACAGATGAGAGCTGAGGGCCTCTTGTGTTATTATTTTATTTTAACAAGAGTGGGTTATTAATCTTCAGACAAACCAAAGGTATGTTCGATAAACTTCTTTGTAATTGGAGCCAAAACTTCTTATTAATTTCAATCATGTCTGAAAATCTTTTAGTTGGACCTGACGGCATAGGGAAGAGGGGAAGAAGAGAGAGGGACGACAGAGAGAGGGGGCAGGGGGGCGGCTGGGCAGAGGAAGGGGGATAAGACTATCAGCAGCACAAAGCAACAAGTTCACTGGTTACAATCATTATGGTAAGGTTCAAATGTAGTACAATAAGCGGCGGAGCCTGTCCACACACACACACTCAAATGTTATAAACACACCTGCTAGCTGCAAAAAATGTTCACCTGTCGACATATATACAAAACAGATAGTGTTCACACGCATACTTATGCCTTAAAACCAACTAGTGTGAAATATTTAGCTTGGTCTAGTCATGCAAACTGTTAGTGCAAAGGTGAGCTAACATCTGTGCTCAGGTGAGTGTTTATGTTCCTCTAAAATGGATGGTGGAACGTGGAAAGAAGGAGGGAGGCCTCTTCCAAATTAGTACGTTCTCATACCTTATTGAATGGCATTATATATGCTTTAAGACGTACAAGGATTTGACTCACCAAAGAAGTAGTCTTTCCACTACATTTGTACTTTTACTTGACTGAATTTGTAATAAAATGTTAAACTAATTGTGCTCCACTTGTATAATAACTTTTCCATTTTTATCCTTCATTCTATATTCTTTATTCTTGTGGTCTTTATGTGAAATTTCCACAACTGAACCACATTAAAACAATGGAAAAAGTACGAATAAACCTCTCAAAGAAACGTTAATTGATGTAGAACATGAACCGTTCACGATAACTGCGCTGTTTATATAACTATTTGTGATTTGAGGGTTAATTATGTAATTTTACCGTGATATTGTGCCATATGTGGAATAAAAAGTTATGTATTGGTTGTACATGCACGAAAAGCCATTAGACATACCTGGAACGGTTGCTGAAAGGGCAACAAATTTGGCGCGTGAGTGAGAGAACTCATAACCACGTAGGTGCAATTTAACCGAGCGACTTTCAAAGATTTTGCCAACTGCACCCTGCAATCCTAACTGAGCCAAGTAGATCCCACGCTGCAATTCTCCTGGCGTCCTTGCTTGGATTGGCGCACAGTGTTAAGGGGACGTTTTTGTCACTTGGGGGCTGTAACCTCTTTGGTTGATCTGATTGGTTGAAATTTGCTGGTCAAATGCAGGCAGCGCAGGAATTTTCTTATCTTTCAGAGCAGGGGATTGAGTAAGGCGAATATAAAAGTCTTACATTCTCTCCAAAATGTACAGAGCGGCCCTAATCGGTTGTTGTGTGACTTCGGTAAAGAGGATCTAAGAGACAACAGTGAGAACGATACGGAGAGAGGTGAGGACACGAAAGAAGACCCCCCTCATAGTACAAAAGGAGCAGATATGAATAATGCAGAACAACTTGCTTTAGAAACCCTGGAAATGCAAAAGAGACACGGATTATGAGGCACAGTCATAACTGTACTTATCAGCGCTGGAGGAATCTCGGAATAGAGCAGCTGCAGTTCGTTGCTGCTAGATTCTCACAGACTGACTTCTGCCCTCACCTCTTTCCTATAAACGCTCAGATGGATCAGCAAGCATCTCAATCATTTTGAATAAACACAGAGAGTGAACTACAAATGCATTTCAAAAGAAAAAAATTTAATTTTTTGGCCTTTAATCAGAATTGTTCTCTTCAAGCTTTGAATGCAGACATGCAACACCCTCTGCTCATTTTACTGGGAGGCAGCGCTGGCGAGTTACGCCAGACTTTTGGACTGGTAGACTTAAGCTTGGCCTTTTTTGTGTGCTGTAGGTCCACATTTCAGCTGCCGTTTCTTTTATATTAAAGCCTTAAAGAAAGTCCTTACTGCTGCCTCGGCTGGATTTGGACATGGGGCCTTTTTGAGCCAATCAGATCAACCAGAAAACACATTAGGGTTGCTCTGTACATTTTGGAGAAGATGTAAGACTTTTATGTTCGCCTTATGGTTGTGAAAGCACCGTACTGTATATAGAAACTATGATGAAAGGGATAGCCGCATGCAGCTCAAGAGCCGCCTGTTAGCCCCTCCTGCTCTGAAAGATGAAAGTACCGCCTGCCTCGTTGTTTGACCAGCAAGGCAAATTTCGGCCAATCAGATCAACCAGAAAGGTTACCGCCCCAAGTGACAAACACATCCCCTGAATACCGCCCCTTAACACTCGAACTAACCGCCAAGTGGCGCAAAGGATAACTGTCCGCATGAATCACGCCCGAATTGCAGACGCAATTGTAAAAATGCGGGTCGCTTCCACAGGAACCCACAACCCGCGCCAAAGGTTCTCACCAGTTCCTGAATACACCTGAATCAGCTTGTTTCCTTACTCCCTTTCACTTTATGGCAGAGATGAAACGCTATACATTTGGCGCATTGGAGTGATTTGGATTTAACCCAAGAAAATCTAGAATTATATATACTACTTACGTATCATGAAACACTGAATTGTGAGAAATGCGCAAAATGCACGCAGTTGCTGTGTGACATGGCCTAAGTAAAATGTTAATGCGATATTCTGCGAAAATCGCCTCTTTTGAAAGCATTCGCTAGTGATCATTTGTGAAACTGCAAACTGTTGCATTTTGTTTTAAATACAAAAAACTGAAGTTGAAAATACATCAGATGTCATGTTCAAACTGTTATCCTTTATTGGAGTAGTTATGCCACCACTCCCTTTTTTATTCCTGGATGACTATTTTACATTTTTTTTGTACATCCACTAATTAATTTGTCTAATGCTCATGTTTCTTTTCTTTCTCTATTTTGGGTTTGGGTTTTGTGTTGTAGCCAACTGCATTCCCCAGTGCCAGAATGGAGGAATGTGCCTCAGGCCCCAGCTCTGCGTCTGCAAACCGGGCTCAAACGGTGCATCATGTGAACAGACAACGGTCCAAACACTTCCTTATCCAGCACTGCCTGAGGGCGGACACACCAATGGAAACAATGTGGTACCGCAGCGGCCCATTCCCCAACAAGTATCCCCCAGTGGACATGGCTCCACATCCGCTTCAGCTAACAACATGGCCCAGATGAAGCTAACTGTGAAGGCAGCACCACAGTTTGTACGACCCCATTACTTCCAGCAGCACATCCAGCATCAGTAAGTACCAGCCTCCAATCTAAGCTTCATTCATCAGAGGCTCCAGGCTTTTTTAACATCACTTTCAATTGATGAATTAATATCATTTCTTTACAACCACCGACAAAATGTAACATTAGACATAGATGACCAGAAAAAATGTAAATTACACTTCTGAAAAGATCATTTTATTTATAAATTGGACAAAACTGGTTAAACCATCTGAACCTTCTAGAACATGAATACATTTTTATCTTGCTAAGTCATGCATAAGAAATAACTGATCTGAATTTTTAAGATTAACTGTAGTTTTTCTTTTTAAAACTAAGCCTTGATCACTGTCAGACCTATTGAATATGAAATGCATTTTCTATAAATGTGTAAGGAAGGCATGCTGATGCATTTTAAAAAATACATTTTTAATACATTAGCCATTATAGTCCCACTCAGATCATCCTTTGATGTAGTCACACTGGTCTTTTATTGTTGATTTTCTACTTTTTAGCCAAATCACAAAAACCTGTGTCGTTTTCAAGGACATAGTTTCTGCAGAGCGGCAGGAGTTGATTCATTCATTTACCTCTGAATTGTAGATGAAACCATTGGTGCGGAACACAACTATAGAGAATCTTCTTAGGTGTGGTCCCACCAGTGAAAAAAAAAACGTCCTGGTTGAATGAACGTTAAAATGAAAACAAACAAAAAAACGTGTTTAGTTCACTGTACAGAGGCTGTGTGAAGTGGAGCCTCCGTTTTTGGCCGATAGCTGAAAGCAGTGGCACAGAGTGTGGTCTTCTGCAGCTGGAGCACACCTGCTTCTGTCTTCTTGTGCCTTCAAACCTTTGCTGGAAAAACCTCAACCTTTTTCCTCAAACTTCAAGTTTTCCATCTTGTCCGTTCTCATCTGGCCCGTGGCATCAGCAGAACATTTTCTTCCAAAGAACAGATTCTCACGGCACATTTTCTCCTCTTTAACTGTCCTCTGTGAACCAAAGAGATGTCTGTGGTGAGCTCCAGCATCCAGATAATGTTTTTACGCATCACATTGCTGGGTGGATAGCATTTCAGATGTCATAGGATGTTAATGTGCTCTGTTTTAAATGATGTGGACTCGAGCTGTGTACAGCTAATTGCCACCAGATCTGTGTCCTCGAAAGCTGCTCTTCAGTAGCATCCGCCTCCCACACAGTTCTTTTGTTTCCAAATAAATCTGACTGTTTTTTTTAGACAAGACAACAAACCAGGACAGTAACTTCAAGGTTAAGAGCTCTTCTGTGAGTCAGACCTGTTATGGAAAGAGAAATCTGAAGATACAAGAGCAAAAAGATGCGTGGCAAATAACTTCAGCAAAAATTGATGGGAAGCAGGAGTGAAGTAGTGATAAACAGCAGAACAACAAGGAAACAGTCAAGAACGGAAATACAGAGTCCTGTGAAAGTAAGATCGGGGCTTGACAGAAAATAAGAAAACAAATCTTGAGTCTGACTTAACAGAGTAACAAAGATCAACTTCCTTTTAGGAACAAAAGATTTTTTAATGCAATATTTAGGTCTAGTCGTGATACAAACACATACAGTGACCTTTGGCGGTTAACAGGAAACAGCTGCTAAACGGTTGTTAGTAAGAAATTCGGGATATATTAGCCTTATTTTTATTTGTTAAAAATAATCACACATAAGTTGCTCCTGAGAATGTCGCACCTTTGGCAAAACTATGTGAAAAAAACGCAATTTATACTCCGAAACATATATAATACCAAAGTTTGTTTGTTCCATTGCAGAGTTCAAGTGAGCTTTCATACCTTCCAAACAAATCATCCTTTCAGACACAATAAACCGGTTCAGACCTGAACGGCCAGTGTAAAAGCATCTTCACTCATACTGGATTGAACATCTGTTCACATTCCAAAACTAGTTTCTATACAAAATCAACCTCCTTTTTTATCAGGTTCATGTGTCCTTGCGTAAGTCACCTTACCTCAAAAATTCCTTCTTTGGAATAATATTTGGATAAAAGCGATTGAAGCGGTTACATTTATCATGTCTATGCTATGAGAAAGCACAGCTGGAATTGCCTCAAGGAAATTACAACACATATGAAGACAGAAACCAATTAAAATATTCTTAATATAATTTACTATGTTTTTGACTCCAATATGAAAGCAACCTATTAGGAACATTTCATTGCTCTGAATAATTTCAAAACACTGTTAAAACACCTGGAGGTTCAGATGCAAGAACCAAGAACAGTCACAGTCTGTGACCTCAGGGCTTTAGAAGGTCTTTTCACAGACTGAAGGAGTCGACAGAACTTCAGACAGACCAGAACCTCTTGATTCTGGACCAAACTGTAATCCTTCACAAGGAGTTTTTAGGAAATTTTCTTTCCTTTGCTAAATCCCTCGGCTGGTGTGTTGTTCATACGGTGAGGTTCAGCGAGTTCGTCACGGTAGAGCAGAATATGTCAGCTCTCAGGGGAGGAGGACTTGGACGGATGGAGTGTAGAGGTCGGCACTGGATTGTGATTGTGGCCAGAAGTGAAAGCAAAGACTGAACACACATTTAAGAAGTGCACAAACCTCAATCTGCAGCCCTGTCTCACCGATCTGTTTATGTGGAAATGAGTAAAATCCCCTGTCTGATATTTAAGACCAGCAGCCTTCTATAACCATTCACTGGGCTCCCTCTCCTTTTCCATTTGATAGAGCAGTGTGTGCCAATGTTCTCAGGCATTCCAGATATTTCTTGAGACTGAAATTAAATCTTTTGTTTAGAAATCCTGCCCTCATTACTCCTAACAGTTTGGGTTTGAATGTCGTGGTTCCCGCCGTATTTGGAATGAGACTTTTACAGGACTTTTTCCTCATTAAAACACTAAAACTGATGGACACCCCTATGATTTCACTCGATCAAAAGATATTCCCCTAAAAATACAAATTTGAACCTTAAAGAATCACTCCTTCCCCCTGTACCCTTTTTGCACACAGTAAAAAGATCTTCAAAACCAGACTATAAGTTATTTTTAGTGTAAAATTTGACATTGCCAGTCAATATAAAATTACTTCATTCATTCATCTTCTTCTGTTTATCCCTCACGGGGCTGCCGAAGCCTATCTCTGCCACTTATGGGCGAAGGCAGGGGACACCCTGGACAGGTCGCTAGTCTGTCGCAGGGCCACATATCACACATCCATTCATTCTCATACTCACACCTATGGACAATTTAGAGTTGCCAATTCACCTATGTAGCATGTTTTTGGATGGTGGGAGGAAGCCGGAGACTCCGGAGAAAACCCATGCATGCACGGGGAGAACATGCAAACTCCACACAGAAAGGTCCCCCATTGGTGTTCTGTTTCAGGTCCCCCAGCCGGGACTTGAACTGGGGGCGTTCTTGCTGTGAGGCAAGAGCGCTAACCACTTCGCCACCGTGCAGCGGTTACTTCCTTTAAAAAAACAAACTAAAAAAAACAAATAGAAATTGGTTCCGTCTGCAACCTCTCTGTAGAGGTTTTTTCCTGAAACTGCAACATTTGGCACTTCTTGGTTTTGGTTAAATCTGGAAATGGAGGGCTTGATGTTACCATCATTCTAGCTCTTTTTTTTGTGCTGAATTTAAAATTCTTTCATTATATTAGCATCCACAATGCTCTTTAGATAACATTGCAGCACTTGAACAACTTGCAGGAACTTCATTCAAAAACAAAAGCCTCTGTTTGATGAAACTACTTGGATGAATAGAGAAACATTTCAAACAGAGGAGACTAAAGGTCCAGAGCATGACTCATCTTCAAATCAATGTCGCCTGAATGAATGTCACTTGAATCTGATGCATTTAAAGGCGTGTCTTTCCATAGAAACACTAGAATCACTTTAACTTTGTGGTTTTCTCATGAACTTGGACATCTCCAATACATCTGTTGCAGTACTGACCACAAAACCTTTAATTTTGGGTTAACAAAACCCACATTTAAAAAAAAAAACAAAATGCAAGTGCAGAGATCAAACTCAGGAGGAACATTCAGTCTGTTAATTACTTTTAGGCCTTTTACATGATGTTTAATTTTGGTGGCACTTAAAGGGAGCAGCCCATTCAGTATAAAGTTGAAAATAGCTCTGGTGCAGCATTGACTTGATCACCCTTTGCTCAGCAGCAGAGTTGTCAAATAATCTAGTAACCGCGGCTTCTGGGTTCTCTCTTTTTTTAGCTTTTTTCTTTACTCATTTCTCTTTTACTTGTGTTTGTTTTTGTGTATTTCATTATTTTATTGCATGAATAGGGATTGGTGTTTTCTGCATTCTTGTTTGTTTTTATGTACAGCACCTTGAGCTGTTTTTTACATGAAAGGTGTGTAAAGAAGTGTAGAAAAGTTAAACGCCATTTACCATTTGGATTTCTGCCTTTAACGATAAGTAAACTGGTCAGGATCCAAAGAGCACATAAACAACTAAAATGTAATTGTTTTTAGAGCTTCAGCTCCTTTTTTACTCTCTCAATGATTCACTTTGAGTTTGTACTCAGTCAGTACGGCAGCAGTTCAGAGTGCACTTTCATGCAACAAGCATTGCTATGGCATAGTGATGTGTTTCATGTGTTTCTAGCTTGGCTCTTCAAACAGCCTTTGATTTCTTTTTGATAACTTTTACAGGTTTCTCAATGAGATAGTAGAGGTGAAATAAACCACCTAAATCCACACAGCATCACCGTACAAGAAAGAGTTGGGTTATGCCAAGAGCAGATAGTTTAAAAGAGTATCTTTGTTTCATTACTGTGTCGTTCTACAACATTTTATATTTTTTGTGTGTGCCTGATCAGGGAAGGCAATTTTGTTAGGTATGCTACGGTGGCCCAGAAGGGTCATGACACAATACTTTAGATTTCGCAACACAACACAAAATAACACACTACAATTCGTCGCAACACTAAAATATATACTTAATTAAAAAATTAACGAAACAATTAACTCACAACACAAAAAAATAACTCGCAACACTTTCATAACACTTGTTTCGTTTTGTGAAAGTGTTGTGTTGTGAGTTATTGTATTGTGTTGTGAGTTATTGTATTGTGTTTTGAGTTATTGTGTTGTCTTGCAAAATCTAAAGTGTTGTGTTTGAACCCTTCTGGACCACTGAGTAGCCTTGTTAAGAAAATGTATTTGCACCATCCTATCATCTGTCATTTAAAAAAATAAAAATAAATAAATAAATAATTTAAAGATCATCACTCTTTGAACATTGACCTTAAGTATCTTGCATCTCCGTCCTATCATGAGCTGTTGTAGCCTGATATTTAACATAATTTACTTTTAGAAATATCGTTTTTCTTGTCAGTTTAATAAAGTTAGCATTAAACAAAGTCTGGACACCTCCATGAATTGAAGCAGTTTTGTTAAGAAAAGGAGATGGAACCATACAGAAAACAACAGTTTGAAGTTATCAAACATGGACCAACATCTGTTTTTGCATTTGACCTTCAACAAAAAAACAACGTTATATGTCTGTTTTTATTCATCAGATGTTGAATTGGCATCATCTTATGGCATAGTTGGGTCCACGTAATTTGATTAATAGATGAAATAAAAGTTTGCACATAAACTATTTAAGCAGAATTGGATCTTTAAACCTTTGTTAGTCTTTAGCCATAATAATATGTGTGTGACGTTTGTCAAAGCAGGACTCAACATTCTGAAAAGCCGACCGTTCTCTTCATCTGTCAGTGCTTTTAGTTCAGTGGGCAGTCATTTGGGGAAGTGAGTGTTCAGCTAAGGCTTGTAAATAGTGGTGATAAAAATACATTCTCCTCTGAACATAGACTCACCCCCCTCCCCTTTTATAAAATGTCTGTCAGTGGGTGTACTTACTGTCCTTGTTTAAATGGCCATGCTCGCATATTTACATGTGGTTATTTGAACCCGCAAGCTCAAATACTTGATACCTGTTTGTGTTTGTGGTGGAAATCACCATCCTGCTCATCAACACTGAGCATGTGGGCACATGAAAGCGTACACACAGTTTCATAATGTGAACAGAAGCTCTATTTACAACCTTACAGGGCCATAGCGCAGCTATTTAAATGGCTATCACTTTCTGTTTATTTATACTGCGTCAGGGGGGCTATCATATGAATGAGATGAAAATATGTTCCATTAACAATCGTCTATCCATGGAGGTTTATCAGCTCTTCCCTGTTCTTCTGCTTGTGGCCATGTTTATGTGGTACTGGAATGTGGCCTGCTTAAAAAACAACACAAATTTCATTTATTGGTCTAGAGTTGTCTTTGGTTTATGAGCCTTGTGAAATATTATTACAATAATGAAAGAAAGTTAGAAGATCAGAGTTTTTCTCATTTGACATTTGGCAGTTGAGATAAAGCATTAAAACAGTTTTAAAGTTTCTACATTTATATAGTCAAAGCTCGGCCTGTAAGTACTTTTTGTTTTTGTTTTATTTGACTTTTATCATAGAAGCAAATGGGAATTTGGCAAATTGAAGATCTGCAACAGTTTAGCTCCAGTTAGACTTTTTTCCACATTTGACAAAGGAATGTGGTTTATCTTCTGGTTATTTGGAACCCATTTTTTCTATTGAGGCCTATTTGAAAGGAGAACCAGATGTAGTCCATCAAGTCACCACTGGGGGCTTGCTGTTAATTTGCCCTGCCCAATTGCCTTTTTTGTTCTTCTTTTTGCCAAATTGCCAAATGTGGCAATTGTGAATGAACTATTAATTCTTTGTTCAGGTGTGGGACTAACCCAAACTCTGTAAACGAAACCGACAAACTGTTGTTTCCCTGAAACCAAGACTCTTCTATTCACTTTTAAACAAAAGCTGCTGTGATTCACTAAAGCCTTTGTCACAACTGCCCGTTACGGTAGAAATGAGCTGAGACTGTGGGCGAAAAATGAGCAAACCTGCACAGAGCATGCAGGTGGCCAGCCAAAATGATCAAAGTTGTAGACCACTCGGTGAAACAGAGAGCAAAAATGTTCATGCACTTTTATTCATATGGGCATGCTGCGAGTGACAGGTTGTAGTACTTACACAACACGCAGACACTCCTACGGCACATACCTAACGTGTACATCCCGTGCAACGACTAGAGTGTGGCGTAAGGGCTCCATTCGACAGAATCACCTGTACGTCATTAATGCATGCAACTTACATTATCCTTACAAATACTTCATGATACACTTAACACAAGCACAACATTCAAGAGTTCAATTTTCATAGACATCCCCTGAGATGGCCGTATTAGCTTCAGGGGAACCGCAAGACACACCCCTTAAGATGCGTCCGCTCCAGCGGCGGGGGGGCTGCTCTCCTAGTTGGGTTGGAGCTTGCACTCTCTGCCCCCCCCCCCCCCCCCCCTCATGCCTCCCTGCTCTCTGGGGGCCCCGTGGTGGTCCTGCTTGCCCTGGCCCGGGGGGCGGTTGTTCTCTATCTGCTGCCGTTTGGGTGTTGGGGGGTCCTGGCTGCCACTGCTGCTGCGGCGGGGGTCTTAGTGTGGGGATGACTGGGCACTCTCCCTCCTTCTTTCACATTCCATCATCCATTTTAGAAGAACATAAACACTCACTTGAGCACAGGTGTTAGCTCACCTTTGCACCAATAGTTTGCATGATTGAATGAAATATTTCACACTAGTTGGTTTGAATGCATAACTATGCATTTGGGAATAGTATTTGTATTGTGTACATGTTGACATGTGAACATTTTTGGAGCCAACAGGTATGTTTATAACATTTGAGTGTGTGTGTGGACAGACCCCAGCCCCTTCTAGATTTGTATTACATCTGAACCTGACCGTAACGATAAACATCCAGAAACTTTTTCCTTTATGCTGCTTCATGCCCCCCCCTTCTATAATCACCCTCCTATCCCACCCTCTCAAACATCCCTCTCTCTTCTTCCCTCCTTTCCTTTTCCGTCCGGTCCAACACAAAAGATTTTCAAAGAGGATTAAAATGAATAAAGTTTGGCCTCGATTTCAAAAGGGGTTTATTCAGACATACCTCTGGTTTGTCTGAAGATTCATAACCCCTCTTGTTAAAGTAAACTATGTCCAACACAAGAGGCCTTCAGCTCTAATCTGTCTGCCCAGCTGTTGGACAGGACAAGTAAAAAAAAAAAAGCAAAAAATAAAGATGCGTCCGCTCCTCTTTAAAACCCTCCATGGGCCTGGGTTACCCAATGACCTACTACCGGCGTACGGGTGCACGTGACCAAAGCTTAAGGTCTAAATCCAGATGGACAGTCTGACCAATAAAAGTGTTAAAAGCTCTGTGCATATGGAGTGGAGACAAGAAACCATGACAGTGCAGAAAGAGAGGTGCAAACTCACAAACTTTTCGGAAACTTGATGCAGTAAGGAGCTGAAACCAATGCAGGATTATTTGTCTATTTCTGAGAGTGCAGTGAGACCATGGAGGAATTTTAGATAGATCAGAACAGAAGTTACTTGGTAAATTATTAATTGACATAAGCAGCAGTATTGAAATATTGAATTAAATTGAATTAAACAAGAATTAATGTCAAATACATTCACATTATAGTTTTCATAAAGTTCAGCCCTCTGTTGTTTTTCTTCATCAAAATAATGCAAAGGGAACATTATTGGAACAATCTAGCACACTGTATGGTCACATGTCTTTGCTAAATTCAAAGCATTTGCACACATTGGCCTAGAATGATTCGTTTTTGCTGCCATCACATGTCTGTTGTCTGCTGTGATGCACGTTGTCTATTTTACGTTATAATAGAATAAACCTACCGTGTCTCAAGCCAAATGGAATTTTCCAATACTGATATAAGCAATTTATCTAACTTTGAAACATTTTTATAATGGTATAGTTCATTTCGATTTAATTAACAACTTGCCTTAGTCAGATCTGGTTGGATTGTAGGAATAGAAATTTGATTGAGTCGATTAATCGTTACACCCCTACAAAAAAGTAAATGCTGTTAGCACAATCTTCTAAGAATGAAACTGCTGTCAGTCTGGACCTTTCGACACAAGAAATGAACTCAGAGATGATTGACAATCATTATTGTGAGTCTCATACATCTTCAGAACTGTTCTCCTCTATCTGTCCTAAGAGATTGATCTGTCTGCTGTGACAAGCTGCTTATTGAAATTCACAGAGGATGATTACGGTTTAGGGCACATGCATCATTTGATTGAGACACCGCTTAGCACTCTCCATCCTGCAGTTATTAGGAGATGCATAGAGCCTGTCTGACCTAACAGAAAATGAAGACTTTAAAACACAACGTATCTCCAATTACATGAGTATTTGCACCCTCACTCTTACTATTAAGAGAGCATGCTTGGTAGTTTGGAAACTGACAGCCGGCTGACAACAGTGAGAACACACAGAACATCTATGCTATCTTTGTGTAAACCACAGGCTTCTTCTGTGTTCCCTATAGTTCCCTTTTACTGCAGAGATTAGTTTTGACAAGGATGATTTTTTTAAACATACGTTTAACAAATAGATGAAAAAAATGCAATATATATATTTTAAGTTGGGCTTTCATTTAATACCCTGGAAAACGTTGCAATATTCTTTTACCATGAATTGCTGTATTGTGCAGATTTTAGGAGACACTCTGCATTAGCAATGTGGTTGCATGGAAGCAGTGAAATGTTGTTGCTTTAGTGATTCAGTAAAACAATGGCGCCTTGTAGTAGTGTGGCGACAGAGCATTTTGGGTGGCCAACAACGCGGCTTGGTGACAATTCTGACATATGGCAAATTTTTGGCACAACGACACCAAATATCTGAACTTTGGTTAAGAATTCGCTTCATACCAACAACCCATGAGGAGTTCAATGAGGCTGAAAACTTTGGAGAGTAGCTTCTCCCACATGCAGTGGGAGCCTCTAGTTTATGAATATGCTTTTGGGCAAGCATCCACAGTATCTAAACAGAGGTGGAGGATGCAAATTCGCCATGTAAATCACATTTGGAGTGAATCCAGCATAAGATGTTCAACAAACTCAAAGAAACTTTATTTCCCTCTCATGAACCGCTTGACTCTGTCATTGGTGATTTATTTACCTGAATTTGTCGCACCATCAATTTCTGAGCAACCACTACAATTCTTTGGCTTTGCTAACTACTGCAGGTGATTTAGATTTGCTGTTGTGGCTGCTCTTCTCCATTGTCTAACTTCTTCTAGAATGGTTTTGTTAAACTCTTCAGCCTGGCCATGTTCTTAAGGCACCAAAGCACAAGTTGACCAAGGTTAAGATTGTTCTTCCTGAGGATCCTCGGGAAGTGTAGATGCTGCTGAGCCTTTTTGAGTATTGCTGTATCGTTGGCTGTCTTAGAGAATTTGGAGTGTCTCCACACTGCTAAGACACCCCAAGCTTGTGGTTTATATTTTTTTAATTGGTTCTGGTTTGACCTGTCATATCATCCAGGAGAGAAGAACCTCAAAGCTGACAGGCAGGAATGAGGTGGATCCACAACACCACACCAGAGTTTATTCTACATGGGCTCAGTTGGCAGCCACCAGGGTGAATGTTAAGGGTGAAGCTAAACAGTTTCTCTCTCTGGAGTTCCCATCATTTTTAGTGTTATCATGAGTACCTTTACGTACCAAGGGAGCTTAATTCTAGGGTACTCACTCAAGCCTTTGTGTTTTGTTTCCACTACCATCCTGGGGTATGCACCAACTGGGCTCTGGTCATCACTGGGGTTAGACACTGGAGATTACACAATGGCTTATTCCAACTATACTACGGCCAAGTTTTCCACCCTTATGCCACGTGGATTCTTTTACAACCTCTGTCTGTTCCTAGGTGGCTGTGGTTCCATAGTTCTATGGATTTTGTTGGCTCCCTTGGTCTCTGGAACACATTGTTGTTCTTTCACAGTGGTGGACCAATTAAAGGTTGCAGTGGTGCAAATGTAGAGCGGTCAAACTCTGATTGGACGTTGACCAGTTTGGTTTCAGCTTTACCTGCTCGTGTGTTGAAGTGTCATTTGACAAGACACTGAACCCCACATTGCTCCTGGGGGTAACGGGTTGGTGCCAATGTAACGCAGCAGAGCTGACATCAGTGTGTGAATGTGTGTGTGGATGGATGAATAGGACTGTGACTGTAAAGCAAGTTGGACGATAAAGCAAGGAAGAAAAGCACTATATAAGTACACATCATTTCCTATTTTTCCAAGATACTGCATTTCATTCAACTTCCCAAATTGCTGTCAGGCAATGAGACTGCCAAGGCTGAGTTGCAACATGTAATTAACCTTTATGGTTTGCCCAAAGTCATTGTCTCTGTCCAGGATCTCCAGTTCACTGCCAAGTTTGGCTACAATTTTCATGCCTACTGGGAGTCTCAGATAAACAGAAAAGGGCTCTTGGCTTGAGCTGTCCAACCGATTGTAAATCTTGTAAGAAATTAAGCCAAGACTACATTCAAAAGAAGGAAATGATATTTTTTTCATCTAAGGTGGCAAGTGTGCAAAAACAAATGTGGAGGATCTTTTTTCTGAAAGAAAGGATGGGTTTTAACCCTTGTGCTATCTTAGACCCCACCCTTACATTGACGTGTTCTCCCTACCATGACAAAGGTGGATAAAGGTGGAAAGATTTCATGTAATCCATGGACACCAGTGAAGATCACAAAGCATTGAAGAAAAAAGGTTCAGCACACTGTCTAGTGGGTCTAGATGACCCAACTCCCAAGGTTAAAGTGCTTAGGACAGCACAAGGGTTAAAGGGTATTGCAAGGGGCTGCACACTAATAGAGTAGAATCCTCAGTAAATTTCAGCTGGCTGACAGATGATGCTGTGCTGCCCTGAGTGGACTGCAATGTTCTCCTATCTGTTCTTGTAGCAGATGTTGTCCATCAGCTGTCATAAGAAAAACACCCCCTCTGTCCACAGACTTCCAGGAAGCAAATACCTCATTACATAACTAAGAGTCATAATTCTCAACCCTGTTTAAATTGTAGAAATCCAAATTAATTCAGTGTTTATTGTTTATATTTGCCTTATGGCTGTTTAACTTCACAGCATCTATCTGTTTAATTTTCCACTCTGCTGAATTTTATTGTTGTCTTTCTGCAGGATTCGGCCAGCATCTTTGCAACCTGGACAGACTCAGAAGTACATCATTAAACCCAAATACTACCACACACACAGCGGACACACACATGTTCAGCCTGAGAGGCCCATCCCTCTAAGCATGGGACACAATCCCCTCTATGGTAAGTTCTTTTCATATCAGTTATGTCATTTTCTTTCAGAAAATTTTATGGAACTTCAAGGCTGTCTTGCATGGTTTAATCTGCTTGGCGTGGAGGTGGGGGTTTCGTTGCAGAGATATATCTAACTTGGCAATCATTCAGGAATTGTGTTTGAGAATTGACTGAAAGAAACGAGAGTCTGACTGCTGAAAAAACAGGAGACATTTCAGTTTTTTCTGAATTAAATTTATGTAAATAAATGCACATTTCATACATACAGTCAAAAGTTTTGAATAAACTGCTTAGAAACAAATGCACAAAATGCTAAAAATAATTCTCTATAAAGGTTAAACCAGATCACAATTTGACTAAACAAGATTGAATTGCAATTAGGATTTTGGTATCTTAGAAATTCACTGAACCTTTTACTTATTTTTTTAATAGCAGTTGGTAAATAATATTGGGGGGGGGGGGGACTCTGTATGTGGTTGAACAGGGGGAACTTAAAGAAAGCAGATTTAAATGCAGACAATTGTTTTTTTAAGCTTCTGTGAATAGAAGAAGGAAAACATACAGGGGCACGGATTCTAAAACTCCAGTGGTGCCAAACGTCATTCAGTTTGAGCTTGTGCTGACCAGCTGATAAAAGTCTTTGCCTCTCTAATCTCTTCCTGAGGCAGTTCACAGCTTATGCATGCTACCAATAGACACATTATTGTGTTTTTAAGAAATCTCCCACCATCCATTTGTTACAGAACTGCCACTGGTCAATCCTATCCAAGGCGCAACTGTGTTTTATGCCAAGTAATCATCTTGATTCTCAACTAAATATAGAAGGTGATTTGTAAAGACAACTAGGATTAACATGTGAGCTAAATGCTGGATATATGTAAGACTCCAACATTTTTTTTATTTAATGTCAAACATTAAATAATTAGAGATTTTCTAAAATCGACAGAGGTTGGATCATGATATTGTAGAGAGCATCCTATACTATGGTTTGCTGCTTCTGTCGCTGTGAGAATCAAAGTTTATTGCAGTTTAGGAGGAAAACAAAGTACGGTACCTGGAATTTTCCACAAATTGTAAAGTTAAAAAAAAGCTTAATTAGTTTTAGAGTATTAAACAGGCGTCCTCACTGTCTACCAAGGGCTTGTTTTCATGTCCAAGGTTTTGACTTATTGTTGCTTTATTATTTTTGCTAACAGTTTTTTCTCAACGTATTTTTAGCCTTTACTATGTTTGGCCTCTTATGTACAGTGTCTTGTTTCAGTTGCAGTAATGTTAAGGCACATTTGAAAATAAAGTTAACATCACTGGATGTTTGAAGTAAACTTAGTTTAATAAAAAATTGCTAAAGTGTTTGGAAAATTTTATAAATAAAAAGTTAGAAATATGATAAAACTAAGGGGCAAACTTAGCTTTTATTTGAGCAGACAAATAAAAATCAGCTGAGCCAGATCATTTCACCAGCCAACCACCAGGGTGGTTCTGTTGATGGTTACTTAGTAAAAGCTGGTTTTTATTCACTTTCATTCACGGTTTAAATGTAATATTTTGTGTGTGTTCCCTAAAGCCCTTCGTTTTACACAGTATATCAAGTCTGTTGGGACGCCATGTGGATGTAGGGAGAATGTAGACTGAAAGGATTTGTTCAAATTGCAGCTGTAGCCGTAATAGTATAAAGACTTGAGCACTGCCTGCTGCTTGAGCTGTCCAAATGAAATATTAGTCTCATTTTCCAAGGGCAATTTCAGACCAAAGTAGGGAGTGTGAGAATTAGAGGTGGGAGATGGAAGAAAATAACAATTTTTATCCATGAAAACCTCACAGTTTGTTGTGAAAAGTGTTTAAATGATATGGATGGGAGTTGAGCTGAATACCTGTTATCTGCTCCCAGTTGGACACACACTTTCTGCTTACAGTGTTAAATGACTTTTTCACACTCAAAGCCATAAACAGAATAATACCAGAGAACTCCCGGGCTGATCTCTGTTCAATGGCGATGAATTAGACGGCTCTTTGTTTGTCTGCTGCAGCCATGCTCTGAGCATGCCTTGTTTTCTTTTAACACCCAAAACATTGTGGGAGGGGAAAAGTTATGGGGGTTTAAAGCCTGACAACTGCCAAATCAACAACAACCATTCATCACAGACTCCTAGGCTCTGTTAGGTTGTCTAAGATTCAACAAGTTCAATATCAGACTCCCTGCTGAAGATCTACTTTATGAAAAAAAGCTCATGTTTTTCTGTGGTTTAGTGTCTGACCACAGTCTGTTGGTGAGGTCAACTGAGAGAGCAGACGTTTGGCTTTAGAGCGCACAAACAGACAGCCTTCAATTTTCCACATTTCAAAGTAAACTCTGTACCTTCTGTTTGATTTCAGCAAGCCTGCTTTAAAATGCCAAAGAAATGTCCAAGGAACAGATGAAAAAAGGCAAACATTTCTTTGTACCCATGGTTGTTCTACTTACTTTTTAGTACTAATTTTTATTTGAATTCTTTTTTTTATTTATTATTATTATAATTTTTTTTGAATAACTTTAGAGCTTTGGTGAAAGTTACATTTCTGCTTAACATCACTTAGATATGTTAGTGGAAAAAAACATGTTTTTCAATCACGTTTTTGAGTTCCGATTTTGAGTTGCATTTTTTCTTCTTTTTTGCATACTTTGGCCGGGGTGAGACTTATACTCGGGTGAAACTTAAATGGAATTTTAAAAAAAGGCTCATGTGTTCATCATTTACCCATTAGATGGCACTGTTGGCATGTGTATCAGTATTTGCTACTGACAGCAACGCAGAAGAAGAAGTTCTGCCGTTGTTCAAAACCAACACAGAGGATAAAGAATTCAACAGATTTAACGATTTGTAGTTATATAAAGAGTTTAGCTGACTAGTTACCCATTATGCTATGGTTAATTCGGAATTATTGTCCACATGTTATGATTTATTCTAGACTCTTTATTCAATTCGTCCAATGTTTCATGAAGTTTTCAGATATGGTTATGATAGTGATAAATATATTTTTGTTTTTTTCCCCAAAAATGTGACTTGTGCTCCAGTGTCTTATATATAATTGTTTCTTCTTTATGGTGCATTTGTCGGTGTGTAAGACTTATACTCTGAAGCAACTTATAGTCATAAAAATCCAGCATCCTTGCATCTCCAACAAAATTGATGAGCTGACTCCAGAAAAGCCTACCTGAACAGTATTTTGACAGAAGTCATGTGATGTGAACGTTGTTGCTGTGGAAAATCACTCTTAGTTAATGGCAAGTCACTTGTACAAGTGTCCATCAAATGTGGCATGTATCAAGCAGACGTACAGGTCTGCACCTCTCAGCCAAATAATCAACAAGACTGACTATGGATACCAACTCAGGGTGAGAGGGGCATTTTATGTATAGAGAGAGATTTGTGTTGTTAATGTTAATACCCCATCAATAATCTATTCTGCTGCCCCACTTGACCAATATCATTAACTTAGGTTTGTTTGTGTATATATATATATATATATTATAGCAGAAGATATATATATATATATATATATATATATATATATATATATATATATATATATATATATATTTGTGTTATAAAGTTTGTTAAGGTCATAAAGTCCTGTTTGTTTTAAAGTTGTTGCTTGCTTGTAGATGTGTCCTTAGAAAAATCTAACTATTGGATTCGCCTGCTACAGAACATACAGCTGTTTTGGAAGTGCCACCTCATTAGTCTGCTCTTGCCTATTAAAGAATATGCTAGAATAGTCAGCATTAACTGTGCTTTTAAAATTATTAACAGCCAGCTCTTCTAAATTCCACAGAACAACTAATCGGACCAGAGACTTCATTAAAATTGTCCTGTGATTAGTGCTTTTCCAACCTCGACTAAATTACCTCATTTAAATTTGGCAAACAAAACTCTAATTACTTCTTTCTCTGTTAAAAAAATGAATGCTGTTGGGAAGCCAACAAATCTGAAAGGCTTAGACTGTCATTAAAATCCACATGTTCATTTTAAAGAAAGCTGTATTAGTTGGAAAAGTTAAAATTGAGATTCTGAAATAACAACTGAGGGGAAGAAGGCGGTGAGACTGTGGTGAGAGCAGCCATGTTGTTGGTTGAGAGACTCTGATGCAGAGACAGGAGGTAGAGCTGGAGGCAGAGATAAGGATGTTGAGGTTCTCTGTAGGAGTGATGAGGATAGACAAAATATGAAAAGACGACATCAGAGGTACAGATTATGTTAGACATTTTTGGAAATAAATGCAGGGAAGCAGATAAATGGGGTTTGGACCTATTCAGAGGAAGGATATTGAGGGTGTTGGATGTTGAGGTTGGAACTACCAGGAAGGAGCACTAGTGAAGACCATGACGTAAATAAGAAGGACATTTGGTTGGTTGGAGGATGCAGAGGAGGGGGTCAGATGGAGGTGACATATATGGATAGTGTCCCTTGTTATTCATTGAAGTGCAAATTGTTTAAAAATTGATCGTAGAGTAAAAGTCAATAATCATGGTTTGTGCCGGGCTGGATTTATATGACACCAAGTCTTTCATATATCAGAATAGAGCTGTGACAGCATAAGCGTGGAGCAAGATCTGAGAGATTTTCACCGTTCTACGTTTTACACTAAGCCTCTTCCAGTTAGGAAGCTAGGTGGCGAACATGCACTTTGTGTTGGGTATCGACAGTCCAGTTTGAACACTAGGGTTAAACGGGTGTTCAAGATGTGTGAGCACATTATTGAACTTCACATGCCCAGTGTAAACTTATCTTTAAGCAAACATATTATTTTATTTTATTTTTTTAACAATTTCTGATTTTCATCCATCGGAGATAAAAAGGTTGGTCTTTCTGGTTATTATTGTTGTACTCCCATATTTTAAGAGCCAGCATGAGTACCTAAAACATAGAATCTCAAACTCTCTTTCATTTTTGCCGAATTTCCATTCCTGCTATTGAGTCTCTTCATTTTATAGTTTCAGCAGGTCTCCCTTCCAGAATGAGTGAACTTTCTTCCTCATAACTGTCTCGTTTTGCATTCTTGATATTGTTCCCACTCTGCTGCTTGAGGAAGCATTCCTCACAGTCAGCCTTGTTACATTGGAAATTTTTAATAATTCTGTGGCCTCTGAACTTAACACACATTGCTCTTCATTGTTTATCTGCAAGGATAACCTTTTATCTGAAGAAGTTATTTATATACATATATATATATTTTTTTTTCTTTACATATCTGGCGTCACATATAAATTATAGCCTTGTTATTAATGTCAGGCTTTATAGGACGTCTGGCACTTTATTGTAAGGAGACAGCTCTTGGCAAAGCGACTAATGACCCACCGCTGTGTGCAGATAGACAGACAACTGTGCAGGAGTTTGTGTTCACATCTTCAGTTTTTCAAAGCAAATATTTCTGCTTTAACTGAACTTAAATGAAAGAGCTGCTAATACTGAGGTTTTTCTAAATGTCTGCTCTGAGGTCGTTTGTTTGGTTCCTGGCATATTAGTGTATATGAAGAGGGAAAACGAATTGGTGATTTATTACAGCTGCATGATTTAAGGCTTTAGTCTGTCTCTGTCCCCAAGAACTTGCCCCCACATCTCACTCCAGCTGAGTCAACCCCTCCGCATCTCTAACCTGTTAAAACCTCAGAGCTATTTTTTAACTCTGTTTGGGAATAAATCAAATTGCAATAAAAGGGTATATTTATGTTTAATAAGCAGAAGGAATGAACTGATTTGTTGCTGTTCCTATTTTTGCAGTCCCAGTATTTATTCTTAGTACTTAAATTGTGTATTTGTTCACAACTTCCCTCAGAGCTTTGTGCTGATGCACTGCTTAGACACTCTTTGTAGTTTTGACACAGAGCATTTGACTGATTTGGTCTTATGTGGTGTTGTTGATTTGTTTTAGGTTAAATTGGTATCACACGGAGGATAGGTGGCATGGCTGACTTAATGAAGGGGCAAGTACCCCAGACTTTTGTCAGACACAGAAGAGCTAAACAATAAACCCTCCAACTTATGTCCACAAATTCCAGATTCCACATAATAGAAGGCTTAAAGAGGCACAACAGATACTATGTGAGGAGGGGTGTTTGAAGAGGAGACAGGGACATCTGAGTGTGACCTAAAGAGTTCATTAAATGAACCCAAATATGACTTAGGGAACTTAAACATGGTTTCCATAACATTACAACACCAAAATGGCTGCACGGTGGAATAGTTTTCAATGCTCTCGTTTTACAGTGAGGAGGCCCAGGATCAAATCCAGGTGGAGTCTTTTCTGTGTGATTTGTATATTTCCTGTTTGGGCTTTCTCCTGAGACCGGTTTCTCTGAAGGTCCACAAACATGCTTCATAGGTTAATTGATGATTCTAAATTGTCACTAGATGTGTGATTATGTGGTGTTGGACCCTGCAAGAGACTGGTGACCACTGCAGGGTGTACCCTGCCTTTACTTAGCAGTAGCTGGCTCCAGAAGCCTTGAATCAAATGGACAGAACAGAAGAAAGAAAAGTGTAAAACTAGAGCAAAGAGCTTAATTAGGCTAAAGGTTGTGTATTGACATGAAAAGTTCTGAATGACCGTTGACCAGAAAGGTGATTATGATTGAAAAAAACAAAAAACATATATATATATATATATATATATATATATATAGATACATATAGATATATATTTGTTTCAGTTTACATAGAAAACAATCTTTTCAATAAGTCAAGTGCATCTCAACACCTGACATCTGAGCCACACTCAATTTGCTGAAAGAAGTGTGTCTGCACAGAGGCGGCCACAGTGGCTGCATTAATAGGAACACCATGGCTGGGTTTGGTCCAGCCTGCGGTCAGCTGCACACTTCGTCAAAGTAGCAGATGTGTTTGCTCTTCTAAATCAGGAAGCCCACAGCCTCTCTGTTGGGTCTGTCCCACGCGACAGACAGCCTGTCAGCAGCGAGCTTTGGTGCCACATCTGGGAAAGTTATTCCCCGTCTCCCGTCAGCTAGCCCTCGGCTCTGCCCGACTGCCAAAACAACCTGGGATGAATGCGAGCCGTTCTGGCCCTGACGTAGGGCTCGGTCAGAGAGGATTGCATTGCCAGTACCGCAGTGACCAAAAAAGAATGCCAGAAGCAATCAGAGCAGGGATTTCTGGCATAGATTTGTGTGTGTATTTTAGATTAATTGTCCAAGTCATATTTTGAGAAGCAGCATTTTGGGCCACAGTTTCTGCCAATACAATACAAGAATCAAAAAGGCCCCATACACTGAAAATAGAGACGGTCACCTCCTTGTAGCAGATGTAAGCCTTCTACATTATGATCAACGAAAAAGCACGTCTGGAATTTCGCATTCCTCTGGCTCCTTTTCAAGCAAATAATTAAACTCTTTTTGGCAAAGCTCACATTTAATGGATTCAGAGTGTCATGCATTGTTATGTATAAGTACAAAATGTCTATGAAATGAAATGCTAAAAAATGAAGCGACAAATACTCCTGGTTGATTAAGTGCAGGACTGGCATGCAGGGAATCAGCGTTCAATCCTCAGGGTGCACAGAGAGCTCCATCCAGTGTGGGTCCTTGTGCATGACCCTTCGTGCTACTGCCTTACTACAAGTGGGCCCTAAATCGGGGTCTAGCTGTGCCGGTCCTCAGCCCATTTAAAATAGCCGACCATGGAAGGACATCTGGCGTAAAATCCTTGAAAAGCTGATTCGCTGTGGCGGCCCCTGACAGGATATGCTGAAAGGTGAACAACAACATGGGAATTTACTGATTTGATGATGTGGTTTGTCCATCGTTTTTATTAGTACGTGGAGATTGATTTGAAAAAAACTCAAATGTCAAATCTCAGTTGACCTCCAGATGGAAGCTTGTTTAAATCAAAACTAATTGGAGCCAGGTCAGTTCAGCAGGTAACCACTACAGGTTTAATACCGGTATTTAAGCCAGGCAGTCCATATACCCTGATATGAAATGTTATACTGTAGAACAGAAAGAATCCAATCCTTATGAACAGCTATAATTAACATTTTTGACAACTGTTCTGGAGCGGATTTTATTTTTAACTTGATTTCATTTTTTAACTTTATTTATAATTATTATTTAATGCTTATTCATACGATGGTGACGTATTTTTTTTAATAAAAACAGAATTTGGAGCAAGCCCAGTAAAGCTGTTTTACATTTGATGTTGTCATTAAAAAAGTTAAACCTTCATTTTACTACAATCTTTATTTTGCATAAATATTAAATTTGAGTTAAAACCCAGTACCATATAGTATAATTATGTCATTGTAAATTAACTGTACAGCTAAAAGAAGATATTTTGAAGCCATGATTTTTGTACTTTTGTTTGTGTTCTGAGATTTCGCTGTTTCACACAACCAGAAATAAGGACTGACTTGCTTAACAAGCCTCCTTCTGATTCCTTGATGAACTGACCTGCTCCACTTGCTTTCCTTTTTAAATCAGCCTGAGATTGATTTTATTCTGATATTTACCTTCCATCCAGTCATTAAATCAAATGTCAACTGGACTAAGAATGAAGTCTACTTGTCCTCTGTGAGAAAATGAACTGAATTGTAGAAGGAGCTGTTGACTGGCCCTGGCCCTTTGAAAACTGAGCTGGCTTGAATATGTGACAGCTGTGTTGACAGCCTCATATAACTGATTGTTTACCTGGAATGACTGTTTTCTGCTTCAGTGAACCCCGCGCTCTTGGACCCAGTTCTGTTCACTTGGTGCAGACTTAAGGTCAGTACTTAAACATGGCGAAGGGGAAGCAGAGTCTGTCTGAAGGTGCTTCATTCGGGCTGCCCACTGCATTTCTGTCAGACTGTAATAATAATGTGGGAAATCTTTTCCTACCAGAAAGTTGCATCCAAACAAGGAAGTTTGGACTCTCGGTTCAGCCTCACCAGTGTTGACACGTTATTTGCAAAAACGCAATAAACTCCCAGCACTCTGATAATGAACACTTAATGTGATCCTGGACCTCACTGAATCCCCTCTGGACCTATGTGGTCTCCTTTCCCTGTCTGTTTTCAGCCATAAGTACAGCAGAAAACATCAAAAAGAAGAGAAATTCCCTCCTGATTTTCCTTTATTCACACTGTCATTCCCCTCTGCTAAACTCACTTCAGGCTCTTTGCAGCATGGATGAATCTCATCACAGCCGTTTTCTTCCCTCAGCTTGATTGATGTCTATGTTTTGTCTGAGATTCTCCGCTGACTTCCTTTCCATATGCTTCAACTCGCACAAGTGTGCTGAAAATGAGTGTGCGGCAACAAAGGCTTGGAAGTGAGGCTTGATCATCGCTGTGGCCGGGGACCGACTCCTAGGAGCCTCGTCAAGGAAACCCTGACATGTTAACATCGTGCAGAACATAGAGCGGCTTGAAGAGCTGCCGGGAAAAACACAGCTCGCTCTGCAAAACGGTTTTTAATCAGTTTTTAAGGCGTATTATTTCCTCAAGCACTTTTCAATGCTTTCCGTCACAATTCTTTTTTTATCTGCAGTAACTGGAGTAAAAACCTCATCTCAGCAGTAAAATCCATGATAAACCACCGTGATATACTGGATGTCATGTATTTTTTTTCCCTACTGGGGTTCTCATTGATTCATTACTATTCAGCAGAGAAGCTGAAATTCAGTGAGCTGTGGGGCTGAAGGACTCTGTACCTGCGTTTAAATAACATTTTGGAGTGGAAAGATCACTCTATTGGACTCAGTAACTATGCTTGACGTGGATTTAAAGATGTTTGACAGATTTTGAAAGTTTGTTTTCTGAGCATTTGAACCCAATCAACTTAAAAAACAGTTGGAACAAGACTTCTTCTCCTGCCCGGATGTTTTTGTTTAGAGTGCTTCCATTTATCATTGAGTCTTTTTAATAAAATACAAGAAAAATCAAATGTAGTTTTGGATGAGGCTGCATTTTATACACTGCTGCTCATGGTAGAGAACTTTGCTGAAACAGAAATCCATTTTGAATTGGGAAAATGAATTACTTCTATCCACCATCAAAGTAAGATTCAAAGATTTTTATTGTCATTGTATTTCTACAATGAAGTTCTGTAAAATAAATAAAACAGTAAAAAAGATGAAAATAAGAAAGTAATTTGACTGTAGTGGACAGATGACAAAAAGATAGTTTGACCTAAACTGACAGCAGTCTTTCCAACAGACATTGACTTTTCTTTCCACCTTTAGTGGAAATACCAAGAAACTGCCACACTTAAACATTTTGCTGTCACATTCCAGTTTATAATATATTTTGTTTTGGTAAAATCAAATCAACATGAATACAGATTTCCTTTGCTATTTTTCGGTTCATCTTTCATGATCTCTCTGTTTTGTGGATTATTTCAGTGCAATTTTACTTGCTTTTTTGTAACCCTTGTGCTATCTTAGATGACCCCACCCTTACATTAAGGTGTTCTCCCTACCATGACAAAGGTGGATAAAGGTGGAAAGATTTCCTGTAATCCATGGACACCAGTGAAGATCACAAATCATTGAAGAAAAAAGGTTCAGCGCACTGTCTAGTGGGTCTAGATGACCCACCTCTCAACGTTAAAGTGCCTTGGATAACACAAGGGTTAACAGAGCTCTGTGTTCTGCCTACTGATTGGCTTGTAGACCTTGTCAATCAATCTGTTTTGTGCCTTGTCTTCTGTTCAGATGCGTGCAGTTTGCTAAATCTTCAATTATGATGAGATCTTTGTTTTAATTCTCTAATACTGAACTTATTTTTCTATGCAGGTTTGAACTTTGAGAGTCTAATCAAGAGAGAAAAGAGTAAAAATATTCATTTCTGTCTGAGAAAAGTCTATGAAAAGTGTAATGAAGGGTTGTTGAGGGAACACTGTATAAGAAAAGAGCCAGTTAGAACAAGTGTGAATCATTAAAAGCTTTAAATTGTTTAGTCAGTAAATATGGTACAGTGTGGATGTGCAGACTTCTGTTCTTATATGATGGTTAGGACACTGGTAGGGACCATGCAATCGATGGGTGACCTGTTCAGGGTCCACTTTTCCCTGATAGGATGGGCTCCAGCGACCTTATGACCCTAAAAGGGATTAACTGTGTATTGAAGATGGATGGATAGATGGATGGATGGGATTAGTGGGGCTAGCTAGTTTTTCCTTCATGAGTTTTTTTAGTCCATGTTTATTCAAACAATATTGCTCATAAGTAAGCAGCTGTTGAACCGGGTTAAATTTTCCAGACGAGTTGGTCTGCTTCAGTTTCTGGTTCTTTCCTTAGAATGACTAAAAGTAAACCTAACCGGATGAAGGCAAATATTTTATCACTTCTCTTTGCCCATTTAACAAACTCCAAAGGTCTTTTCTCGTCTGAAAGAAGCCTTAAAGAGCTCTGCACTTGCTGCCAATAAATCTTAAGAGATTTAATTCCATTACGTTTTAGTTCAGTGTGTGTCTTGAGTGTTGTTGGATTTGGCTCAAGCCTAGCAAAAATAAGGCACTAACTCCACTTCTTCTTTATGTTTTGTTTGTGTCAATTAAATTATTTTCTTATTTATTTCCCACTGAAATGAGAGCGGGACAAACCACTTCAGATTCCAAATTTTGGGTCCATAAAAGATCCCGGCTGTATTTTAAAGTCAGTTTCTTTTGGCGCCCTGTCGTAACCACTACATTATATTAGATCCCTCTTTAGTAGTAAATTTTTGCGCCTATTAGTGAATGTTTGGATTGCCTAGGGCGTGATATCCAGTGGGTTTTTTCTTGCCTTTGTGGTTCGGAAAGCATTCCTCCGGCTGCTTGGCTTCACTCCACGAGTCTGAACAGCTGACAGGCACAGACAAAGGGCTGAGCACTGGAGACAGGGGTTTGGACCCGACTCACAGATGCCCAGAACCATCACACAGGGCAGAGACACTGAAGGGTCCACAGAAGTGAATATAGTTCATGGCGTTAAAAAGCTAAAGCTGTGGCACCCAAGTGAAGGCTGCCCCATTGTCTTTACCTTTAGTCATCTTTTTTTTTCTCTTGCTTTGTTCAAAGGGTTGGCTTTCCTGAGGGTGGGGAGGAAGACGCTGCTGACAGGGAAATGACTAGATAATCTCTTCGTCTCGCACACCTTTTAGCCACCTCTTCTTGTTGTTACTGGAGCCTCAGAGCAATGGATTTTTTAAAAGTTCCTTTTTGTTTGCGGTCCAGCTGAATCTAAAGTTAAACTGGAGAAACTCAGGAGGGAAGGAAGCAGACGAGAAGGTGAAGATGGTGTCTCCTGTTTGATGTTTTGAAATAGACCTTAGTGCACATCTGAGAGACTTGTCATGAAGAACTGGACACAATCCCAGTTTTGTTTGCCAGCCTCTCCTACGCTTTTTTCTTTCTTCTTCCTCACATTTCAGAGGCGCCACTGGATTTAGGAGCAGAGAGGAGGGAGGAGGAACAGATAGGCACAAGTAGCTTGAAGGAGGACACACTTCCTGAAGTTCTCAAGAATTGAAAACTTCACTTTTTTCTTGCTGTTTTGACTGGAATTTTGGCATATGATCGTGACAAGTTTTAACCTGAAAGTTCTTCACTTTCCGATGGATCAAAGAGTAACCCGGCTCTCTTTGCTCTCCCTCCCTGTCCTCTTGGTTGCCGCCATGCTTTCAGCAGCAGCAGCAGCGGGCAACCACACCGGCAGGATCAAGGTGGTCTTCACACCCACCATCTGCAAGGTAACCTGCATCGGAAGCAGATGTCACAACAACTGCGAGAAAGGAAACACCACCACCATCATCAGTGAGAATGGCCACACCACAGACACGCTGACGGCCCCCAACTTCAGAGTTGGTATGTCCCGCACACACACGTTATCTTCATCTGTTTACTTTTGTCTAGATATCATATTGGAGCCACAGAAATGTTAGTGCTGTCATGCGATTCATTTGTTTGTGTGAATCATTAATGTAATAATTAATCTAATAAATGTATTTTAAAGCTAACCTAATGATTTTCCTGAAAGCCTAATTTTTATGGTGTTTTCATCTAAATTAGTGACATTGTGGTGCATTAAAAGATCAAAATAAAATGTAAAAAGTGGCTTTATTAAGTTCTCCTAATTTAATAGACTTCCAACCTCAAACAACTACGACCTTAAAACACGACTTTGAAACACTTACGCAGAACTAGCCCAAAACAAAAGCAAAACATCAGGTCCAGGGTGCTCCAATTTAACACATAAAGACAATTTTCTGAGCAGTCCAAAACATTTTGACAACTTTTCCCCCACAAATTTCTTATTAAAACCACAATAATATGTTCATAAACCTTATTCTACCGTCCCATGTGATAAGCCCTCTACATGCTCCATTAATTTATGAAAAGAAACACCTCGTTTTATATCTTACATAATAGATTATCGTTGTGGCGTTTTGGCATTATTTTGGGTTATTTCTACTACAAAGTCGCTCATTGATGATGTCACAGCACAGCAGGCGCACGCTGTGTACAGGACCACCGGGAGCGATGTTAAATGGGTTTTTAGCTGAGTTACAAAAAAAAAAAAACATTTCTGTAAGTAAAGAGTTAGAGCTTTGTTTTTTATTTGAGAACATGACAATAGTTCTATATTATAAATGAAATGAAATGAATGTATGCAAAACATGTCAAAAATGCATTTAAAAATGTTTACTTTCATTTTGAATTTAAAACATTTTGACTTCTGAAATGTGCCACTGATTTTTGAAAATATAGTTTCCGAAAGTATGGGAGATTTGAATGAACATGGCAGATGGATTAAAGTTGTGGTTTTATTTTTGGAAGGTTGTGTGGACAAATGTGATCTTGACCCGGCCTTGTCTGGAGGCGACTGATTTAAGAACTTTGTAGGAATCAGAGGAAACATTTTGCACAAAGAGGCAACATTTACAGCTTACAATTTGTACTACCTCATGGAGTTTTAGCAACCAAACAGTTTTTTGGTGTGATTGTTATACGGGGAAGACCATTCCCACAAATCAGAAAGTTCTAACTGTGACAGAGTGAAATCCACATGAATGTTTCTTTTGAAGAAAGTCCCTTGGCTTCAGATCTGCTCTTTTCACTGCAACAAACTCAAAATTCTAGCAGCTGATTTAAAGCTCCCTTTAGTTGGTCTGCTGTCTCCAGCTTAACTTCCATTGCTTTGTGCTATCATTAGTGTTCAGAGGAATTTGGGTATAAACCAGGCATCTTCCTGCTGTCTAAAAGTCAGAAAAATAGGTTTTGGAGTTGTGCATTTCTTCCAACAATTATTTCTACGACACAAAACTGAATGTCTGCTGTTTCTGAGTTGTCTTCATTTCTGTTTTATTTTCTTTTATCTACTTTTGATCTAGTCTTTCTGTATTTCCTTCTAAATTTCAAAACATACTAAATATCACAACACCTTTTTTATGTACAGAGTACATAAGTGTTTCCACTCCATTTTAGTAAAATGGAATTTTTAAAAGATCTAAATTAACTCATAAAACGAATGCGCTTTCTACATAAAATCAGACTCAAAAACTGGATTCCATATTTGGTATTGGCGGATGCAGTAGAGTCGTGGCACGCTGACTGGATACATAGAAATGCGGCAGCAGCAGTCAGCTGCAATCCTGAAACTATTCACATTAAGGCTTTAGGTTTCAAATACTATATCTATTCCAGATGGAAACCAGCAGAAGCATCACCTTATTTGATCCCATTTCCTAAACAACTAATTATTGGAAAATATTGACTTCTGCCTAAAGGGTAGGTACTTTGATGCAAATAATTGTACACGCATTACCAATAAAATGATCAAGTTTATTAAGGCTCAGAGACTGATACTTGTTGGGTAAACATACTTGATGGTTTGGATTAAGGTCAAATATGTGTAATAAAACAGAGGGTAATGCAAAAATACACATTTTGAACCATCAGCGGAGTAAATCCGGTCTAAATGGTTCTACCTCAGGGCTGTCAGCTGAGAGCATTGCCTGTGTTTGAGCCAGCAGTTGGATAAACTGCAACCTCAGGCGGTGATCAAGCTGTCTCTGTGTGGGGGAAGGCATGGGCGTTGTTTTATAGCTGCACGCTCTGTCTAAACCTGCCTCCGTTTGAACAAGCTGCCGACTTTTGTCCTCCGCTGCAACACGTGTAAGAAGATGGGCGGAGTGGAAGCTGATGGATTCATGCCGGACTCACTCACAGACGGTGGGTTACCCCCCACCCCCGAGTGAATCTCGCGTAACCCTCCAAAGAATGTTACCTCCGTGTTAAACATCTCAGTATGAATCATATCGCTGCAGCTGTTGCTGCAACACATAGAGTTGGGCTGTGGATGTGTACTGTAAACCCCCCAAATATTTTCAAATCCCCATTTACATTTTTGTCAAAACAGCCAAAACGCATCCTCACAAACAATGATGTTGACATTTTTTGATACTATATGATATTGCTGTGTCACATTGTTTACGTTTGTGTAAAAAGAAAACAAAAAAAAAAATAACAGGGAAAAATAAAGTTCAATTTTGTCTCCCGGAGGTCTGTTTTTCTGAAATACACTTGTCTATTGTAGAGGTTTAGGTGTAGAACTGACACATAGTTTAATCGGGGTTTGATTCCCAGGGGTTGCAATGAGTGTCATCCAGTGTGGGTCCTTGGCCAAGAGCCTTTGTGCTACAGTTTGTTGTAAAGGGTTGTGTCAGAATTCCCTCCCCAATCCCTAACCCCTATAATTCTATATAGTGCAGGACTATTGAGTGCCCTGGATTTTAACAGAATTCTCACATGCTCTTTTTTTTTTAAGCAGTATGACGTCACCCATTTGCCAAAGTCAAAATCTAATATGAACATTTTATGTAGACCATCTATAAATCAATGCATTCTTATTATGAAAATTTGGATGATTTAAACATGTACATGCATTTCTTCAAATGAAAAATCATTCTGAGGCAATACATTGTGGTCTATATTTGCTAATCAAGTGAGCATTAGTCCACATGCGTTTTTCGCATCGATTTTTGGAAAATGTCTAGGGCACTGGATATTTAATTGCAGTTTCGAAGACTCCGAAAAAATGGCAAACGCCTTATAGTGCACTCAGTAGTGAGGAAATTTGGACATATTTACAAGAAAGCAAAAATCGACACCAGATTTTCCATCTGTTATATTGCTCAAAGTTGTTGTGAATTTTCTAAAAGGTCAACCAATTAAAAAATAATGAAAAGTTTAACTAATTATTAAAACAGTTAATTGTAGGCCTACATTTAAGTGAGGGGAAAATGTCAGTATTGTTGGAAAAACTTATCTTAACCCTTGTGCTATCTTAGATGACCCCACCCTTACATTGATGTGTTCTCCCTATCATGACAAAGGTGGATAAAGGTGGAAAGATTTCATGTAATCCATGGACACCAGTGAAGATCACAAATCATTGAAGAAAAAAGGTTCAGCGCACTGTCTAGTGGGTCTAGATGACCCAACACGCAATGTTAAAGTGCCTTGGATAGCACAAGGTTAAACACAACAAATATAGTTTTGTATTTTCCCTTACTTCCTTTTTATTCTATTTAGTTGTTTTTCCACTCTTTGTGGCAGTTTCAGCTCAGATTTACACAGAAGGGCTTCATGCATTCATCACCATCCGCTGTAATATGTTATGACTCACCCTTTGCTTTAAGTCACTTCACATTCTCATGTAGCAGCTAATTCTTTCCTCACCTGTCCAATAGCACAGCTGCTTTTTAGCTACTCATGAAGCTGCCAAACTGGTCGACCGTCTTATGTTAACCGTTTCTGAGCTGATTGGCAGTATGAACTCCATGGTCGCTTGAATATAGTGCAGAAGTACGTCCTGTTTTGTAGACCCTTTTTTGTGTGTTCCAGTTCCAATATGGTTACTTGAATTGGGGCCAAAGCAGCCTAAGACATTTCAGCTTTTTTATGATATTTTTTTATTATTATGACCTGCAGCAGTCCTGGGATGCAAGGACCATATTGTTTTCACCATTCTTCTTAAAAATTCAGAATTAATTTTTGACATAGTGAATGAGCCCCTCACAAAAGGACATCACAGCGATTTACTTAGAAAAGCTTCAGTTGCCAAGGAAACCCCAAAAATGTACTTTTGCTGATTCGTCTGAAAATTACATAGACCTGTTCGTCTCCACCAGGCGGCCAAAAATAGTTGCTATGGAGATAAAACCTTAAGAAAGGCCACCATTTTTAAAAAAAAAATTGAGGTATTTGTCACATGCGCCTCTGACTGGAGTGACAGGGGCAGAAGAGAAGAGTGAGGGGGTGTGTAGCAGCCGCTCAGGCAGTGAGGGCGGGTCAGGAGGGGGCGGGCCATACAACGTGGCTTTAAATATTACCATTATTGTTATTATGAGTTTAGAGCAAAAATGTCAGCTTGTAGATTCACATTTATCCGATTTTAACCCCAGTTTGTCTTTCATAGTCTGTCAGATTATTGGAAGGGTTTTGGTCACGTCCTCTCCACCTCTTTGTTCTTTTTTATTGATTGTTTGACATTTGTTTCAGCACAACCGCTGGTGCACATTTCCTGCTGTGAGATCCTATTGTTCGAATACTATTCTTGCAGTGCAACATGTCTTACACAGACTTTCTGTTTTTAGTCTGGAATATTCTGGTGCAGAGAGAAGTTCCTCTGTCTTTCTTCCCCTAAATTAAAATATTCTGTTGCTCCTGTTTATCTCCTGGGCAGGAATCCGGAGCGACTCTTGGTCCCAGTTTTAATCTTTAAAGGACGTAACCTCAACAACTGTAACTCGTATAAGCCTTCGGTGGGGAGACACGCCTGGTTACTAACATCCCAGTGTGACTACCAGGTTTCTTCTGCAATCACACTGAGGGTTAATAATTTAAATGAGGTTTTAGTTTCAAATCTCACACAAAGTTGTTCAAATTGCATAATAGTAGCACTACAGTGACTATTTCTGTATGAACGGTCAAATCAGTCGAGCCTCAAATGGGCTTGAAGCAGGTTCAAACAAATGAAAGCATTGGGGAGTGCTCAGTCCTGCAGCAGATCAGCTGTGCAGAAATCGCTGCAGCATTTCATCTGCTGGGTGGGTTGCAGACATGCAGAAACAAAGCTGAAGTCCCAGCAGCGTGTCGGGACTCGCCTCTAACTTTTTAACCTGACAAGCCTCTTTATACTGATACACCACCCAGAGATAACGTTTTTTGAATCCAGTAATTATATTCTGATAAGAGATACTGGATGTGTTGGTATAATACATAGTTAAGGGAAAAACTAGGGAAAAGCTTATAAATTCAATCAAATTTCTGAATAAATAAATAAAGCAAAAGCAGCATTTATTGTACATAATTTACAAGTTAGTAAGTTTATTTAAATTATTTTTTATAAACAGCATTAAACTGTAACAAATTTTACACAAAAAAAGGTGCATGCAGAATATGCACTGGACAAAAATATAAATGCAACACTTTTATTTTCACTCCCATTTGTCATGAGATGAACTCAAAGAAATATTTCCACAAACACAAATAAGCATGTTACTCATTTTTTCTTCACAAGTCTGTCTAAATCTGTTATAGTGAGGAACTCTCTTTTACTTAGATAATCCATTCCACCTCACAGGTGTGCTAGTAAGAGATGCTGATTAGACATTGTGACTATTGCACAGATGTGCCTTAGAATGGCCTCAATAAAAGGCCGCTCTGAAACCTGCCTGTTTTATAAGGGGTCTGAGGACTCAGACTCAGTCTGGTGTAACTACTTTTTATGTAGTGCAGCACATCTCCTTGGCATAGAGTTGATCAGGTTGTCATTGTGGCCTGTAGAATGTTGGTCCAGTTCTCTTCAATGGCTGTGCGAAGTTCCTGGATCGGCAGGAAATGGAGCACGCTGTCATTAGGGATGGGTATCGTTAAGGTTTTAACGATACTACTACTCTTATCGATACTGCTTATCGATCCGGTACTCTTATCGATACTTTTTGAGGACGAAAAAAAATAAATAAATAACAAATTAAGAACATAAAGTGTTTTATTTCCTCACTATGCAACAACATTGTTTTTTTTAACAAAACATTTTACTTTATACATGAGAATGTTCCAGATGGGATATTTATTTAATTATTTAATCTAATTGTTTTTATTATTTATTAGTGTGATGTTTCATTTGATCTTTTGTCCATTTTCCACAACCTTGAATAGACTTTTCTGTCTGTCAAACACCAGAGTTAAGTTAAGTTAAGTTAAATGATGGAAACAAATTCACTTTGATACAGATTCGTTTCTATTTTGCCAACTCGATTTATTTTTGTTTAAATCCAGTAAACCCAATAAATGATATTAATTTTACGGATGACAACTATCATTAGTCATTAATTATTATTAAGTATTAGGAAGCTACTGATAGTTTGTCGCGGGTCTGGAATCATAAGCGGTGTGTCTAAGCCCCGCCTCTCTACCTGTTTGTTGTATGCTCCGCGTGCAACGCTCCCCCCACTCCCCCTCCCGCTGCCCCAGTCTGTTCTGCACAAACAGCGCAACATACGTTTAGCGTAGTAGCAATGTGACAGCATGGTAGGCAAACTTAATAATTTTTACGCAGAAACGTTAGTTCTTAGTCTAGGGCGCTCACGTGTCCCCTACGAGATCGCCACTGACTGTGTGTGCGCTGCCTTGTCTTGTGTGTGTGCGCGCGCGGCGCGTGCCGTGTGAACAACAGCCCCGCCCCCCGTGCACACAAATAGACAGACAGAGCTCTCCGCTTCAACGAGAATACCGAAATTAATATAATCATTAATTAACGGAAAATTGACTGACTTGGTCAGTTAAATGTGGCAGATAACGCTAATATTTTGTGGGACACAAAAAAGAAAAAAAAAAGAAAAAGTAACTTCTCCAGTACCGATAGCAGAACCGTTCAGGTCAGATCTTAACCATACTGCGGTCTTGAAGAATGCGGCCCCGGGGCTGGTTCAATACCGGGGCACGGTACCCATCCCTAGCTGTCATATAGAACCATCCAGTGCATCTTAAAAATGCTCAATGGGTGACAAGTACTGCAATGTTTTCAGCTGCTAGGAATTGTGTTCAGATCCTTGCAACATGGGGCTGTGCATTATCATGCTGCAACCTAAAGTGATGTTCTTGGATGTATGGCACAACAATGGACCTCAGTATCTCATCACGGTATCTCTACATTCAAAATGCTATCATTAAAATGCAACTGTGTTCTTTGTCAAAAATATATGCCTGCCCATATCATAACATCACTGCCACCATGCGCCACTCAATAACAAGCTCCATATCAATCAATCAATCAATCAATCAATCAATCAATCAATCAATCAATCAATCAATCAATCAATCAATCAATCAATCAATCAATCTTTATTTATAAAGCACTTTTCATATAAAAGAATAACATAAAGTGCTTTACATTAAAACAAGTCAAAATAAATAATATCAAAACAAGCATGAAGATTAAAATAAACAAGCACAAGAAATAAATAAAAATAGGGCCCCCCTCCCCGTACCTACACAACCCCCCAATTCTCACACATCTCCTAAGAAATAAGAAACAGGCTGAACACGAAAACGCTGGTAATTGGGACCTCCCTCTCTATGAACAGCTGCATAACAAGCCAAATGCAGCATCACAGGCGGGGACCGCTCCACCACAGCTAAGTGGTGATGCAGGTCCACATCCAGAGCCGCAGTGGGTGAACAGCAGCCGACCCAGAGGGAGAGGTCCCAACTGAGGAAGCACCGGAAAAAATAAATAAATAAAAAAGAGAATGAAAATATAAAAGAGAATGAAACCTTAAATATATTGATAAAAGCAATAAAAAAATAAAGCATTGAAATAAGATAAATTAAAAATTTAATTAACGCATTAAAATCTAATGTAAGTTCATAAAACAAGATAAAATAGATAAATAAAAAGAAATTAATAAATAACCAAATAAATAGATAAATAAATAGTGGTAGTAAAAAATTAGCTGAAAGCCAGGTTAAAAAGATGGGTCTTTAGCCTTTTCTTAAAAACGTCAATGCTCTCTGTGGCTCTCAGGTCCTCTGGCTGACTGTTCCATAAACGGGGTCCATAGTGTTGAAAAGAGGCTTCACCGTATGTTTTGGTTTTTACAATGGTTAACAGACCATTACCAGAGGATCTCAGGGTCCGCGAGGGTTCATACCTTACTAAAAGATTGGAAAAATAAGAAGGCGCAAGACCGTTAAGACATTTAAAAACGATTTAAATGAGAAATGTTGAACTGCATGAGACAAATGGTGGTCACACCAGATATTGATCAGTTTTCTGAGTTCTCAGAAATAATAAAACAAAAAGAACACATTTTAGAGCGGCCTTTAATCTTGTCCAGTCTAAGGCACACCTGTGCAATAATCACGCTCTGTAATCGGCATCTTGATATGGCACACTTGGATGGAGCATCTTAGCAAAGAGAAGTGTGCACTATAACAGGTTTAGACAGATGTATGAGCAATATTTAAAAGAAATGGTTATTTTGTGTTTCTAGAAAATGTTTCAGATCTGAGTTCATCTCATGACAAATGGAAGCAAAAGCAAAAATGTTGCATTTATCTTTTTATTCAGTGAATACCTGACAGCAAGGCAAATTACAACCAAAAATGGGCACATGTATTTATTCAGAAGTATTTCTATTTTCTTCTTTTGACTGCATTCTTAAAAAACTCTCTGATTTTGCAACTGATCTGTAAACTTAAATCAAACTGAACATTTGAAGCTGCAGAAACTTAGAATGTCCTGAGAAAGCACTAGTGTTTGTGTCCATGGAGATTTGATTTATCTCTGAGTCATGCAGAGTCATTGTGGGCAGGCATGAGTAAGGCACCTGAGGGCTCTTTAGCAGATAATCAGTAAAAAACACCCTCGTCCGTCCATGTCACACTTTTACATCACTTTTGGTTTTCATTTTCTATCCATCGCCTGTCAAATGTGTTGAAGATCTGTAGAGTCAGAAGTAAGTTGACAAGTTTGTTCTGCTCAAATTTAGAGATTTTTATTACAAGAATTTAAACAGTGAAATAAGCTGACATAGGAATAAAAAAGATTAATTTATAAACAAATCACCCACCCAAGAAAGGCGTCTCAAAAACTGAAAGTGCCCTAAATCTTTTGTTCTGACTGTAGACTATTACAGATATCTTCCTAATTCTTTCATTTAGTGAGTTTCTTGATGGTCTAAGCTAAAGTGAAGTGTCACAGTCCTGTGAGCTGTCAGACCTGAGCCTGATGGAAAGATCTTTAATAGGCTCTCCTGGAAGATGTTTGTTCAGCTGCTCTTTTTTTAACAGCCTGAATTCTTGGTGGACTTCACTGATGAAAAATAAGGATTTTCTAAACGTGTGATTAAGTTTTGCAGGATGGAGAATTTTTATGGCCAGCTTGCTTACTTCGCTTTGACATTTAAAAAGAACAACATGATCAACAACAAACTTGCTTTTCATCAGAAAAGTTCTACCAAACCAAAGAAGGGCTGATTTAGCAATTTAACCTGATTTCAAAGTTTTTTTGTGTTTTTTTTTAAATCTTCTTCTGGTTTAATTAAACCAACTAAACTACAAATATCTTCTTTATTTCTTACTTATGAGCAAACCATGTCTGCTTCTTTTTAGTCCACTGAAACCAGATGGAGTATGCTGGGCTTTTTTTGGGTCTAAAGCCCATGCTTTACCAAAAGTGACTCTTGCTTGCTAGGTTTTTGCCTTTTAAATGTATTTAGTTTCTCTCTATACTCTTTGATATTTTACATTATTTATCTATAGTTGTCCCTTTTCTAACTTTCACATTCTGTTGGTTTTACTACAAATTTGACCTTTTTAAATGAGTCAGAACAGCTGAATTGGTCAATGTGGTGATTTTAGGACTCAAATTCTGCAGACTAAAGTAGGTTGATGGACAACTGAACCTGAAAACTGAAAAATAAACAAAAATATGAAGCTGAGACATGGTTTATAGTTTTTTCTTGTAGCTCAAACTCATTCAAATAAAAAAAACGTACTTTGCGACTCAAACTAAATTTGATAAAACGTATTTTTTCAGTTCTTAAAAAGTTTTCAGTGATTTATCATTTTTTCCTTTTGAAGAACCAAAGTAAAAAAAAAAATGTAACTGAACATCCTTCAGGCGTAGAGTTCATCTTTTTTGCCAAGAGTTGCATTTTTCCAGGTCATTACTAAGAAAACAGCTCACAGACTGTAAGGTGATGGCCAAGTTTGGAGTGTGAGCCCACACAGAAGGCCTCTTCACACTTCTTTAAGATCTGAGGCTTTCACTGGATAGCTGTCTGTCCGCTCTCTAGACATTTAACTGAAATAATATTTGAAAGTACAGGCTTCAATGCTTTCTCAATAATCAGTGAAAAAGCCTTCGTACCAGATTCCTGTTGCTGAAGACGCTGCTGGTGGTTTTCAGGTATCTGTCAGCAAAAAATGCTTTTAACTCAGAAATGTGAGGCAGCAAGTTTTTGCCAAACTTGGTGCTGGACTGATTTCTATCCAGGCTCTTTCATTCTCACCTACGGAGAGTTTCTTACCTTATTGTCAGGAAGTTTTACATTTTAAAAATTAAGCTTAACTTCTGGCATTTTCTGTGCATTTGTGATTCGGGTCTTATTCAAAGGCCTTGACCATTTTTGGTTTGTCCTGTCACTTCCGTGTCAAGTGCATCCTAAATTTGGGCAATCAGGCCCCATGTCCTGTCCTTCCCCACTGAGTCCTTGTTAAATGCATGTTATAAAGGATGATATGCTTTTGTTGTTCTAAAATCAAACTTTTGTCTTCATGGTGAAAATGGATGGCAGCGTTATCCGTGGTGTAAATGTGCGTTATTCTGTGGGCACGTCACCTTAGATATAAAATAAAATGATATAATTTTTTTTTCAAAGTACAACGGAAGTGATAATTTTGAAACCGAGACCCCTTCCCTTTTTTACGGCTTCTTGCCGTGCAATTGACGTGTCAAAGGGCTGGAACTAGAACTCCTGTGTAAAGTTTGCGTTGAATCGGGAAGGGACGAACATCAGACACAGACCTGATGGAGGCGATGCAAACATTCCGACTGATCGATGAATGTTTGCCTTTTTTGTGTCCAAGCAATAGAGACGCATTGGAGATGGACCAGTGGAAATGAGCCTTTAATCCCATCAATCCAGCCACCTTCTCTGGGTATTGAAAGTTTGACAATTGTCAAAAGTATTTTGGGAATGCCTGGTCGTCCTTTGAGATGCCTTCCTTTAAAAACTTGAGCGATTCAAGCTGTGGTGTGTGTCTCCTTTTGGCCCGACTAAGTCACAGGAGAGTGGTTTCAGGAAGTGTTTCTGCAGCTCCTCAGGCACATTCTCCCCCAGGTGAGCAAATGGGCTCACCAAGTGCTGAGAGCTTTTGGCCCTCTGCTCCAGTTTCCTTTATTAGAAACATATTACCTGCCAGCTCATTTGCTTGCGGTCTGATAATATAAAAATATTTAACGTTGGAGGGTAGGAGGTTTTCTGTGGAGGTATGGAGCTTCATTAGGAAGACAAATCATGTGTTTTTTAAGGAGAAAGACAGGTGTAGCACTTTATTCTGTAAAGGACGTCTGGATTTCTTCTCTCCCCCTGACTTTGGTTTTATGTGTTTGTGTATACGGTCTAGACTTTGGTATTCCAGCAGTCACTGCCTTTTATTTGCTCCTGAGGCTCTGTGATTCAGCACATTGAGTTTGAAATAAAACAGTGAATATCACAGTCGAGTGCCCGGTCTCAACTTCAATATGAGTTGATGGATTTCATTATAAAGGCAGTGTGTGCGATTTAGCTTTTCTTACCCTTAGCACTTTTAGTTTTTCCTGAATTAGTAGAGGATTTACTCATACTCTGTTATATAAGAAAATACCCAGCTGATCCACCACTACTGTAAGATGAACCTACAACTTTACTGGTTTCAAGCGTACCCGTGGAAAACCAACACAGGCGGTTTTAATTCTGAACCAAAACTCCAAGCATCAAAGGTCATTGTCATAATGCTTTTTAGATATCCTGTTGACTAATAGAACCAGGTTCCAACCACTAAGAGGCTGCAGGAGCAGAGGTGGTTAGAAAAGAAACAGGACACCAGCTTGTTGTTTTGATTTGAAAGACTTGGTACAAGTCATGTGTATCAGACCAGCGCTGAATTCCATCTTAGAATTTAGCTTCTTACTTTAAAGAGCCACACAATGTTTATGGTGTTATTAACATGTTTTTGTGGCATTTTTTTCACATGATATAGGACACAAATGAAGAAAATTAAGCTTGAAATTGCATTTCTGAGAGTTCCTTAATTTCAATCATTGTGAAACTGTAGTAGACATAAAAAATACTGTTTAAAAAAATCTTCATTTGTGATGTAGAAAATACACTGGATGGGTCAAAAGCTCGCTGCTCCGCTCCATTCAGATCTATGCATGTCTTTGTTTTCCTGCTGGAGCTGAGATCTGGCTCTAAACTGTACAGCTGGATAGAACCAATTTTTATTGCCATTTTTTTGCACCGGTAATGTTAGGATGGTGGTATGAGGGGCTGTAAGTTAGCAAGAGAGAATAAACAGAGCTCTTAACAGGAAAGGGAAATTGGTGCAAGGTTGTTTCATGCAATGGTCCTTTGTTGGCTATGTTGTCTAAAAATGGCATGATCATAATGAAAAGACCACTGGGAACACTTTAAAAATAGATCAAAAGATGGTCATAGTGGGAAATAAACCATTCTGGCCTTAACACTGGCCTTGCTAATAAGCCAAATCTGTGTTAAAGATCTTTTACTCATCGCTCACTGAATGTTCTTCTATAGTGAAATTATAATCCACAGCTTTGAACATATTTAACACAGTCTCTGTTTTCTGCTATTCCCATAAATTTGAAGATTATAATTTATTTTGTCACCAACTCATCAACAATTAAGTAATTTAATCAGCATTGACATATAGTCCTGAGCTTAATTCTGTGATCAAATCAGATAAGATCAGATCAAATCAGATCAAGCCTTTTTATTTATATAGCACAAATGTATTTATCTATAAAACACAGTGCAAACATTCATATAGCCTTTTCAACCATTGCATCCATCAAATTCATCTGGACTTTACTACCACAAGAAAAATTACTGTATGTGTCTCACTGTGTCCCCTTTATCTTAAGACAGAGCGTTAAAATGATTTAGTACTATTTTATACAGCAGGTTTTCTCTCTCCACCAGGAATGTAAGTCAACCCCAATCTTATCCATTCAGTTAGAGGTAATCCCATAACTTAACTTGGAGTTCTTGCAACCCTGTTGTTGGTCAAAATGACCATGACTCCATTTCTCTAAGATCAAGTATACATCATCGCCATGGTTGTAAAACTATTCTGAAAGTATTTTTGGATTCTGGAGAAGTGAAGACATTTGAAAATCATCTCTCCATTCCTGCGTCACAGTTATAGGATGAGGGCTGTGTGGAAATCACCCGCAGTTTAGGCTGAAAAAGAAATGTGTGTGTTTGCTCTTGCAAACCCTAACCCTTATAGAGCTGTGCCAGAATTATCTTCAGTCCTGACTTGTCCTGGATCGGACTTTTGGCTTTTGGAAAAGACCAATATTTTATGGAAAATTAACAAGCTGAAGGTTTTTTGAAAACCAAACAAAACACAATAAAATGAGACTAACATTTCTTAGCTTGTGATATTTGTTAACCAGCCTAATAAATTAAAGAATGGAAATAACCATTTATAGACCTTTATATTGGGTTACTACAACAGAAGGGATTTTTCCATGGAAGTGTCAGCCCTGTCTGAGTAAAATTGTTTTCTTCGAAACATTTCCAAATGCTTTATTTCAGCATATAACAGACATCCCATAGACCACCTGGCTGCTGCACTAATGCTCTTTTTCTGCTTCAAATGTGGAAATATGGAAAAAGAAATAGATCCGTGGAACTGGAGGTCCATCTGAACACTTGTGCTTCTCCAAATAGACCTGCATAATAGACCATGAACTGTTGTGGCATAAAAGTGCAGCTCCATCTTTACTATTTCTTAGGCTATTGGTAGTAATCACAGATATCTCATTTTTGATACTTCTGATCATTCAGTACAGGGGCTTGTCTATCCAGACTTCACAATATGCAATTTTCTCTTTTACTGTTTAAAATACCGATATTATAAAGGTATTTATGGACTTTGAACTCAAAGTGAATGCTTAATAAAGATAACTGCTGGGTAAAATGTGTATTTATTTGTAAAAATTATCCTACAGTTGCACACACACAGAATTAAAGTAAAAAAAAATCAACCAGAAAACCGGGCCATTAACTGAGATATTACGTTGCTCTGTCTAACCTCTTTCATGATGCACTTGTTCCTCCCCTGGTTTGCCCTTCACTCTGGATTTGGATCAAACTGTTTCGTGTTGCAGAACAAGCCTTTCATAAAGGCTTTATGAAAGGGGTCCTTGAGATAGTCAGATGGCTAACCTGGAGAGTACATGATGTACTGAATTCTCCTCTTGTGTGCTTTCATGACCAAAACAACTGTATAGAGCTGTGGAATGAACTTCCAACAGATAATGTGCACAGGCATCACATTTAAATCGTGATACTTTAATAAAACAAGCAGGAAGGACTATTCATTTTTCGATGGGAATCTGAAAATGTCTGTTTGTGGCATCTCTGGTGGCATCTCTTTAACCAGTTTCTGCAACTTTAATGCATTCCAAGTGCAATTGACTGATGTTAATGATGATCTGTCATGACCTTTAAGCCATCTGAGATCATCATGCATTTCATTTATGCTGGTTCTGTATGAACATCTGAGTGATAAATGGGGAGCTTTGCATTACCTGGACTTTATCTATGTTTCTTTTTCTAGCAGTAGCCAATATTGTCTATATAATATACAATATAATTTAGTTGTGAGATGGCTCAAGTCCTGACAACCAGTCTGGTTGAATCAGCAGACATATTTTTGGGACATGCCAAACTGTGCTGCTGACCTCACAAATGTATGTTCCTTAAGAAGGGATGGTCTTCCCAGCAGTCTGGAATATTTTGGCAGAAAGTATTGGTACAACAAGGAATCATGCACGTAACTTCTCTGATTCAGTCCTTATCATGGTTTTGTAATGGATAGAAGTGGAAGTTGTGGTTTGGACAGAAAGCGGCCTTTGTAATGACCTGCATGACTGTAGGCGCATGAGTAATGGTTGCTGTGTGGCCGGGTGTGAATCAGAAACAGCATCTTTTTCCTCTTGCAGATCTGTGTCACTTCTCCCCACACTCTGTCAGTGCTGAGTTTCTTTCAAAGGGGAAGACGAGAGGAGACATGAATCAGTGAGAACTGGAACAGCGTTGTTTAATCAGGCTTTGGTACAGAGTTCACACAGGCAAGGGTGTGCTAACTCACTTGTATCATCACCTTTTTTTGTGCTTCTTCAGTAAGTTTGTATTGCCAATAGATTTTCCTCTTTGTTTTAATGTCGTTCTGGAAAACCGTCACATTTATTTGAAATATGAGGACGTTTATACGTCATCGAAGACCCATTCCATTTAAACTTGGGTTGTTAGTGTTTTTAAATTGTTCTTGTGGGACTTTTCTGAAGATGGAGGACATATATGATGAAAATTATTTTTAAAATTGCGTTTCTAATTATTTCTGTAATCAAATCGTTGTGAATCAGGACCATACGGAAAAATGTTGTGACGTAATAACCCCAATGGGCAAGCCAAAAGGGACTTGCTCTGATCTATTCATTTGCAGACATATAGATTCCTTCCTGGAATCTGGCTCAAAACTGTACGTTTAGCTTCAGTATTGCTCACCCTTTCTGTTGCAAAGGTAAAGGTAGCTTGGGGTTTTGAGGGGCTGTAAGCTAGCGGGAGAGTGTGTTAACAGCTCTCAGTTATGGATGACAGGAAGGGGGAGCGGGCTTACTCTGCACCAACAGTCCTGCCCACAAGTCAGAGGTGAATTTCTAATTAACTCCTTTGTCTTACATCATAGTAAGAGACTCAAAAATAAACCTGAAAGAGCTGATGACAGACATTAACAAAGGTGGGTTCAGACTCTAAACCCATAACCACCTTCCTTTTAACCCGTCTTCAGGTTCTGTTAAGTTCTGATGCAGTGTGATTCCTGTTAAACAGCACAGACAGCTTTCCCCATTCCTTCATTGTATCGTGCTTACACACTCATGGATAATCATTTACAGATGTGTTGAACAGGGACAGAAATATCAGTCCAGATGTGTTTTAACAGATGTTTTTCTAAAGGGGCCTGGAAGCTGCGTGTTTGCATGGCTGCGTGGGGACACTAATGTGTTTTTGTGGATGTTCCCCTTTCAGTGGTGTGCCACCTGCCATGTATAAACGGGGGAAAGTGCAGTGCCAGGGACAAGTGCCAGTGCCCTCCAAACTTTGCAGGAAAGTTCTGCCAGATGCCGGTTCAGAATGGAGCCCAGCAGCACCATCAGACTTCGGGTTCCTACAGCCAGACACAGGTTCACTCTATGCACACTCTGCCTCTGACTTACAGCAACGGCAAGACTCCCGGTGAGTATTGATCAAAATTACTAATTCATTCTCAAAGTAGAAAACCTTAAAATCTCAATTTTAGCTGTTTTTGGAGATCCTGACTCTGTTAAAATAAAAGGCTGTTATGTTTTATGACTTTTTGATGTAAATACCAAACTACTGAATCTACTTTGCTTTTGAGTTTAAAATTCACATTTTTAGAATTTTGTGTGTGGATATAACTTGATTTGAATCAATACAAAAAAATTCAGATTTACATTCTACAACCATTTTAAAGCAATTTCACATAACTAGAGATTCATGTGGCTATGGTGCAGCGGTAGAGCGGTCGACCTTTGATTGAAAAATTCCAGGTTCCATTTCTGCCTTGCCAGCACATACTGTATGTGGAAGTGTCCTTGGGCAAGACACTGAACCCCACTTTGCCTCTGGTAGAAGGTTGGTGCCAGTGTTTGGCAGTGGAGCCGCCATCAGTGTGTGAATGTGTGTGTGAATGGCGTATGGAACACCATTTAAATACGAATGCTACACACACGCACACACACACGCACGCACACACACACACACATATATATATACACTGTTTCCAATTACAGAAAGGGAAACTGTCACATGAGAAAAACTGAAAACCTCCAAAGAGCATTAAAGACATTTTGGAAAGTTCCTTATTACTGGAGCTGTCATTACATCGCCAGCAGTGAGAAACAGCCCTATTTAAAAGTACTAGAACAAAATACAAGTTTTGATAATAATGGATTTGATTTATCTGCACTTTTCCTGACCTTACAATGTGTCCATTATTCATTTACACTTGGTGAAGGTAAGCTGCTAATGTAGCCACAGCTGCCCTGGGGCAGACTGACAGAGGCTGGCTGACCATCACTGAGACATTCACACACCAGTGGGGCAACACAGGAGGCAGGGAGGGTGAAGAGTCTCGCCCAAGGACATTATAACAGTTGACTGGGGGAGCAGGGATCGTACCGCCAACCCTTCAATCTTTGGCGGACCTGCTCAAGCCACTGCTGCCTGCAAAACCTGCTATCTTGTGTTTGGGGGTGGGGGTGGGAATGGGCCACAATTGTCTTCTTTGTTTTAGTAGACTATCGGACTTTGATTGAGGTTTGGCATTTAGGGCCCAAATATTGAACCCGCTTTTGTCAAGAACATTTTTGTCCACTGCAGTGACTTTTGTTTTAATGTTCAACCTAGGTGTGGTCAACATCCACATCAATCACCCTCCAGAAGCCTCTGTTCAGGTCCACCAAGTGTCCCAGCTGGACGACTACCATCACAACGGGCACCAGCAGAAGGCCTCCCAAGCTGGCTCCTCGTCATCCAGCAGCTACAGCTACCACCACTCTGAGAGCAGCCAGAAGGTTCAGCACCACAGCTACAACGTGGTTTATCCCAATCAGCATGGCTACCATGTTTCTCAGTATCAGCCCGTCACCTCCAAGAACGCTCTGGGACGCTGCTTCCAGGAGACGGCAGCTGGCCAGGTACGTCCCGAAAATACAGATTTACCACACATCAGGTCAACCTTTAGGATTTGTTTCTATGAGACAAAAAAACACACATTTCAGGTTATGAGACAATACATCACAACATTTTAACATCTAAAATTCATCCTTATTCAGTAGAATAAGAAGCAGAGGTTTTCTACAGCTGTTTTTTTTGCTATTTAAATTTGGGCTTGTTATAATAAAAGGAACCGTTAACACAATCTGAGTCCACCCCCCCCAAATGAAATGGCAGGTTGATGCTTCCACTGCAAGTAAGGGAAAAGTTTAGCCATACATTAAATCTTTTGTGGTGCAAGGATTGTTGACACAGCTGAAAGGCAGCTGAAAGAAACATGGGAAACAAATAAAAGTGCTGCTGCGGCAGATGCTTTAAAACAGTTCAACAAAAGAAATCAAATGGAACGAAGCAAGAGAGCGAGCTGAGCAGGTAAAATGGTAAATTCTACGTTGAACCAGAAGACAAGAATCATACATAACCGGACCCAGAATGAAAAACTGCACATTAAAAAACCTGTCGACCGTTAAATGATGCTCATATTAAACCTCATAAAGTGAACATACCTCACTGTTTTCCAAAAAATCTACTTTATATTTGTGTACTTGTGTGTTTTTTGTTAACATTGGTCGTCTGTAATTATTCACCAAACTCCAGCTGAAAGCTCTGGATGCAGACATTTTCCTGTTTTTAATTCAATGCCCTGAAGTTGCCTTGGTAACCCAGGGGTGCTTCCATCCCAGCATGACAAGTGACGTAATATTACTTCACATTTTCGGTTGAACTGGGCTGCTCTATGCTCTGAAGCCTGCTTCAAAGCCACAATCATGAAACATTTTGTCTCATTTGAGTCTGATTTTCAATTTCAACATTTTATCAACAGTCCTGCATTTCTCCAGAGATTCATCTCATTGAAACAAAAGCAGGCATGTACTGTAATGCAGTGTTTTTCAACCAGTGTGCCGCGGCACACTAGTGTGCCGTTGGAGATGGTCAAGTGTGCCGTGAGAAATTGCCCTCATTCACTGATCTAAAAACAATTACCATCTCCAGGAAATCAGCTCTTTGTTCATCCAAACAGGCCCTGATAAAACACTGAGAAGTTAAGAATATGAAATATCATAAAATTATTTTTTCTTCGTGTTTATATGATTCTATTAAAGACACTTTGATAAGCATGACAGTCCGCGGTACAGTTATAGCTGCAGCTATAACTGTGTAAGGAAAAGTCCCGTCCCTTTAACTGTCTCCACCAATCATTCTTGAAGGCTTAATCACATGTCACCAGTCTGACCAATCAGAAGTGGTTAAAGTATTCACTTCCTTGTTTCAATTTAGCGCAAAAACGTCTCTCTGTTCTAAGAAAAATACCAGCTAAAGCTTGTCTTTAGCGGTGTAGCTTTCCACAGAATCTGGTATCAGAGTGTGGAACAAGTTAACAAAACAATGAAGCTCAAAGACGCTGGTCTTTCCGCGGTCACCGGATTATCGGCACTACATCTCTCTTGATGCATTAAAGTGACTGTTTTAGCGGACAATGAGTCTCTCCACTTAACGTCTTAAAACAACGAACACACATCAGTTTTTGAATCTTTTGACTTAATTTTTAATACATCTTTTAGAAAAAAAATAGCTGCAGCTTCCAGCTTTTTCTGCAACAATTATCACAAAAATGCATGTGAGATTGCAGAGGGGCTGTAGATCAATACAGACTGAGCTTTTTCTTTTTTTTTTTATCTATTTTTTTGGATGCTGGTGTGCCGCGGGATTTTTGTCAAGGTTAAAGTGTGCCGTGGCTCAAAAAAGGTTGAAAAACACTGCTGTAATGTACACATTTATAAGTTGAAATTCCCAAAGTGCAATAAAAGAGTTTTGAAAACATCAGAGAGTGATGAGAGCATGCCTGTGAGGCGGACAGCAAACGGGGCCGCTTTGATTTCTCTTGACGAGGACATTTTTGCCCATTAAAGTTCCGAATTGATGTAGGAGTGTCTCAAAGCAGCAAACATGACTGCAGACTTGTCTCTTGCACCCACCTTGTGTCAGGTTTAATAAAAGTTACTGCTGAGATCCACATCGGATCTGCTCAGCTGAGATTACAGCACAAAGGCATTCTGCATTGAGACTCCCAACAGGCAGTTAAAAAGGGCTTGTTTATGGTGTCACAGCAGCTCAGTCTGGGCCTGGTGGTTGCTGTTGATATCAAACTGTGTAATAAAAATAATTCATATGCTGACATTCTGGTGCCATCAGTGAGTCACATTCTGTTGTTGCTATAAAGATAAGGGGTGACAGAGTGACACTTAGGGGCCAAACACCTGCAGGAAGTAGAAAACAAGAGGTTTTTCCAAATTCAGAATGGTTATCATTTTTCTTTTATGCTTTCTTCCTGCTCTACCCATATTTTGTCTGGATGGCTCAGTGTGGGAAGGCTCTGCCGGGTCTCACCAAGCAGGAGCGCTGCTGTGGAGTCATCGGGACCTCCTGGGGGTTCCACAAATGCCACAAGTGCCCAAACAAGTCCTGTATGTACAACCTTTTGCTTTCTATCCAATTTAAATTTGATTTTTAACATGTAAACCAAATTTATTGCCTGTAGACGCATCATGAGTTGTGTTGTCAGTCTAAAGTAACTGATACTGAAAGCACTTCTCTGCTGGCGCCTGTACGGCGGTTGACCCGTATCGATGCTACAAGTTTTTGGGTTGTTCCGGACAGTGAAGGGTCGTAGTGAGGTGTGGGCAGCACAGATGTGTCTGGAGGTTTACTTTGTGGACCGGTCAGCCACCTCAAGGGACGTCAAAATAGAATGCTGTTGTGTGTGTGGCAAGTGCATCGTGAAGTATTTGTAAGGGTAATGCAGGATACAAGCACTGTCATACTGTGCAATCATGCTGCTCTTTAGCTGTTAATAAGGTGTGAGTAGTGGTTCTTCACTGACCGTGCATGCACAGGGTGTGAAGGCTGTACATTAGTGCTTGTTGGATGACTGTGGGATTTGGAAATTTACAGTCAGATTAGGACATTTCCCAATTTCTAATAGTCAGGCAACAAGCACAAAATGTGCAACAGCTGGGCAGGGGACATGCACTTATCACTTGAACAGCACTAACTTGCAAGTTAGGTGTGGTAAAAAAAAAAAAGGAAAATCTTTACAACTGGGTTGCAAATCACCTACTTTACCCTGACTTGCCCTTCCGTGTTGTGTTCGCTATGACCTGTTGTCCGCAGAATCCCTGTAGAAAAACATGTGCACGGACATTTTCCCTCTGCAAACTCACTGAGCGGTCTACAATTTTAACATTTTCTGTCAGCCACCTGCGTGCCCCGTACAGGTTTGCCTGTTTTTGCCCGCAGACACCCCTTATCTACCCACTGCTTTTTAATAATTCTTTTTATATTCTGTGTTATACTGTGTTTTACAGTGAAGCACTTTGTGATTTTTATCTTGAAAGGTGCTATACAAATAAAGTGGATTATTATTATTATTATTATTATTATTATAAGGGCAACTGATAGTCAATGGCTGCTAAAACCATTGATTCATAGCCATGCATTCTTTTGCTCATCCAGGGTCAGGGGTGCAGCAGTCTAAGTAAAGTTGCCCAGAATTCCCTCTCCCCTGTCCCTTCCTCCAGCTCCTCTGGGGGGACCCAGAGACGTTCCTAGGCCAGCTGGGAGATGTAGTCTCTCCAGCATGTCCTGGGTCTTCATCGGGGCCTCTGCCCAGTGGAACATGCGCAGAACACCTACCCAGGGAAGTGTTCCGGAGGCCTTTGGACCAGATGCCCGAGCCACCTTAAATGGCTCCTGTCACAGCCACTCCAACCCAATAATAGGTTTGAACCTGGATTGTTACATAAACAAAGCCTGTGCTCTACCACTGGGCTAAAACTCAACACCCCAGTGTTCCTCTCCATTCTCTCCTTTGCTAGCAGAGAAGTGCTGTCAGTATCAGTTGTTGACATTAATCATCCACAGGCTCAAGAAAGCGTTCATTCCTCCGGTTTTCAGTGCTGCACCTTTGGTATGCAAACATTATAAATGTTATAAAGATTTGATGGGAAGTGGCTGATGTGACATTCATGCTCATTGCATCAGTGTGACCCGTGAGCAATAACAGCAACTCTTTCAGGGAAAAGCCATACTTTTCAATGTTACAACACTAAGACACAAATTTATCCAACATTTTCTGAAGACCCTGAATGTGTAAAAAGCGATCGTCTTTGAATGGGTATTCCCACCCGGCCAGTGGTTTGTCTCAGAGAGTTGGAATAGTTCAGACTCTTTCCTCATTGTTTCATAGCGAACGGGTCAAACAGTCTATTGTGCCAAGCAGCCGCTGGTATTTAAACTGGCTTTGTGGCTAAGTCGAACATTGCCTTATTGTTTTGCACTGAGCAGCGTGAGTCCCCTCGCAGGTATTTTCTGTACCACCTTCCCCTGGTTCCTTTGTCCTGCAGAAAGGCAGGACCTCATTTAAACCAGCAGCTCAGATGGGCTGCAGCAATGGGCTGATTCGGCCTCACAGTGAGCTACTGTTTTAGCTCTAAAGTCCAAATACGGAAGATTTTTTAAAATCTTTTTAAAAAATTGTTGCCTAAAATGGAACATTGATGGAGCAAAATTGGAAGCAGTATCAAAAGGTGATGTAGTGAGATAATCACAACAGAAGTTGTGATTGCATTTATTCAAATGTATACACATTTGCATATCCCATGCACCCAACACCTTCGACTTGCTACTACTGGTGCTCTACAGATACTACATCCTAGAAAACGACACACGTTTCTTTTTTGTGTGTGTGCTAAAAACAGCATAATCATTGTTAAAGATCTCTGTGAATGCTTTGAAAATGGATTAAAAGATGATCAGAGTGGGACTTTAAGTTCCAACCAGAGGTGAATGCTTAAAACATTACGAAAAAATACATTCTGAAGCATGGCAGGTTTCATATCAAGTTTAGATGAAAGGATGGAGGTTCGTGGATCAGTGACTATTAAACCCATCTTCCAGGATTAAACGATCACAATCTTGGAGTAGATCAGAAACATCCAAGCTTGTGTTTCTCAAAACCAGGCCTCAGGGCCTACCGTCTCGAGCTTAATCAAGTGTTGAAGCAGAGAAAACTCGCAGGATGGGGGGCCCTGAGGGCAGTGTTTTGAAACACTGCCCTGGGCGATGACTTCACAAAAGGAGGAAACATCCTGCTGGGACAAACCTGTGCGCTTCATGGAGCCACAGCAGTCTGCAGAAGTACAGGATTGCTACAAGTTGGAGTCATTTGTAGCAAGGGTACAGTGTATAGAGTATGCAAAGCTGCTCCAGAGACGGTTAAGCATATTACAGGAGTGCAGGCTGGAGATGCTGTGCAGGAGCATCTGTGTTGATAATTGGTTGCATGTCCACAGGTCAAAGCGATGTACATAATTCATTAGTGTTTTTTTGCGTTCGTCATTTGTCAATCTGCAATCTACAGATGTCCGTCAAAGGTTTCTGCCAACGTGTGTTTATGTGAATTCAGTTTTGAACTTTTCTAAATTTTTGGTCAGTTGAGAATTACACAGTTTATGCGTATTTTATGTAGTTTACACGCAATTAATAAATACATTTTACACAATTGTGCGGGATTTGTCGTTTGTGCATGTTTTTCACTTTTTCCATGTATATTTATTTATGACCAATTATCGTCCGTGTAATGTGCGCAAAATGTACGTAGTGGCTGTGTGACACAGCCCTTAGGCAGAAGGCAGCAGTGCATGGTGAAAATCTAAACAACTGAAGCATCTAATGTCTGAAAGAGGAGTAAAGGCAGTAAAGTGTGAAGGAAACAGGCGCTGAGGGTTACTGGAGACATGTTGGATAAGGAGATGCGTGCTGACTTTCTGGAATTATGAAGTTTTATATTGAATGCCAGTGGGGCTGTTCAACTTAATGACTACCATACTTATTGTCAATTCCTTCTTCATTTTTGTCTTCTTTTATCAGCCATCCCTCTGATAGACTGTCCTCAGGGCTACAGGAAGATCAACAGCTCCCACTGCCAAGGTAAGATTTCCAAGTCAGCCCTTCAAACATTTTTGACAAACTTCTCAAAAACCCTTGTTTGGCTAGCATCCACTATCTGCAGAAGTACAAATATTTAGAACAAATAAATCATGTCTAGGCTTTTAGGTTTTGAAAATCTTCCAGCTTTAGAAATCACAGCAAATTTAGCCACAATCTTTGTGACTCAACCTGCCTAACAGCTAAAGTTTGGTTGAAACTGGTGAATACAACCAGACAAAGGTCAAAAGGGCAACAGCAACAAATAGAAATTCCGAAGAGGACCAGATTTGATAAAGTCCCAACTTCAGTCTAATGATAATAGACCTGGTGATTAATGAAGAAAGTTCAACTTAAAGAAGAGTATGATCAAGTCATAAAATGAACATAAAATGAAATCAAACTTATGACTCATAGGCAGGGGTAGATCTACGATGGGGCATGGGGCCTGCAAAAAAGATATGTGCCCCTATTTTTCCATCGATATTGGCATCATTATTGACATAATAATATAAGCTTCTTTAAGCATTGCAAAAATAACCAGACTAATATTTTGTGTAAGCCGGTCAATCCGGGCCGTCAGCACCCTGGCCTCAGCCAAAATCTCCACTGTTTGCTATGGAAGCATTTGTGTAGCATAATTAAAAATAAAAGTCAAAACCAGAAATGCCTTTTCATTTTCAAAATGAAGCTGCATTTTTTGACTCAAAATGAAAATGAAAAAGCAATACTTCAAAATGCTTTTTCATTTTATACTTTAAAACCGTGTATTCTGTGTCATAATTAAAACGAACATGCAAAGAGGGGATTGCATTTGCGTTTTCACATCCACCCTGCGGATAGTGTCGCATAATTCAATTCCACTTAGCATTTCCAGTCATTTTGAGTCATTAGATGCAGCTTCATTTTAAAAATTAAAAAGCATTTCTGCTTTTGACTTTTATTTTTAGTTATGCTTCACAAATGCTTCCATAGTTTCCTGGCTATGGCAAGAGGAAATTCCTATTTTGGATAAGTCATTAATAATAACTCATCAAAAACAAAACTGTTTGAAATTCATATATCTTATTCCTTCATTGTGGCTGTCCATTCTGCTGTTCTCATCTGTCACCCTTCCAGAGTCTTCTGCCCCCCCATCATATAAAATGTTCCAGCTCCAACACTACTCATAGGTGCACCTGGTATTGTCATCATTTCTGGATTCATTAGTGTCAGGGGAATACAGTGGTAGATGTTTTCCTTCTGATGCTGTGACTCAAATGCCAACTATCATCATATTCGCACAATGTCTGAAACAAAAATAATAAATACAACAAGAAGTCAAAAAAAAATCTGTATAAACAAGCCTTAAACAGTGGGTTTCTTCACACACTGGCAGTGTCTGCATGTGGGCAGGTTTACTTTAGAATTTTCTGTATCGCTGTGCAGTCAGACTGCAGCGAGGCCAACTGCAAAACTAGCACAAGCCTGAAACCCGGCAGTTGAAGGGTCATGACTGTGTTGGGTTCATCATGATGTGTTACCTACTCACATCACTGTTATTTGATTGTTGTTCTTATCAGATTCCCTAAAAGCAGCCATTTCCTATTCAGAATTCCAGCCTTGAAGCTCTGATCCCATTTGTCGCGATGGAGATATGAATCTTTCAGCTCTGCTCACAAACACATTGTGTCATTGTTTGCCGTCAGGAGGAAATGCTGAAGCAAACTCATTCTCTGTGAATGTTGGATCATTTAGTGTGTCAGGACAGAGGCAGCTGTGGTTGAGAGTTTGAAGCTAGAGTGCATTAGTGCAGGCTCGGTTCTTCTTGTTTAACATATAACCATGCATTTTACTTGGATTTGCAGTGAACACCTTAGAGATAGATCAAAGGATGCTTCGGGGTCTTCCTGGTTAAAATATGCATTATTTACTATGCAAAGAATAGGATAAATAGACATTTAAGGTGTTTTATAAACCTGTTTATAACTGCGTTTTTTTCTATTAACCCAGTTTAAAGCCTGATGTGTAAAACTGAAGTTTCTTAAAGCAAAGATTTCTTTTCCTTGACTGACAGACGAAGACGAATGCCAGCTGCAGGGTGTGTGTCCCAATGGAAACTGTCTGAACACAGTGGGTAGCTACAGGTGCACCTGCTCGCCCGGCTTCATCCCTGACGCCTCCCTCACCACATGCATTCGTAAGTCCAGCCCTCCGTCTCGTCCTGCAGTGAGCCGGCACACCCAGCAGAGGAGCCGCCTTCCCTTCTGCATGCCGCTCTATCCAAACTGATCCATCTTCTTCTGATGGTCACTTGATCATAATGCATGTGTGGTGTTGGACCTTAGTCTCTTTCAGAAAAGCACATTAGCCATGAAAAACACCAGGATTTGAAAATATGTAAATTCAGGAGTGAAAGTAAAAGCTTGTTTATGCCGGTACTAAAACAAATTACGTCAATGTAGATACTTTTAAGAGCAGTAAATGCATATTAAGGGTGTAATGCACTTACACAATTGGTGGCTGAATAAATACTTTTTTGCCCCACTGTAAATCTTGACTGTAAATTCAACAGTTGACAGAACTTTGTGGAAAAAATATTTTGATTGATTATTGTACTAAAGAACTTGATAAATGCAGAAAATGCACCTCCTTTCTCATTTTCTTCTTCTCTTCCACTAATTTTAGCTTGCACAGGTTGCAGTCTTTGGAAATTCTTATCAATATATCTTGGAATTTAAGCTTTGAAAAGCTCACAACAGAGAAACATTATTTGTCATTTTTATGGTTTGATAGCTAATCCAGGATTATCCTTTTTGGGTGGAAAAGGCTGGGAGGCCAAAAAATCCGAGTTTTTGACCAGGTTGTAAATGCAGCATGCAGAAAGTTTCCCTCAAAACAATAAAGAAATCTGTTTTTTTTTTTTTTTTTCAATTCAGAGATTAATGTCTGCTATTTGTAAATGTTTTTGTAAATCACTGGAAATTAATTTGTGAATCTGCTGATGCAATTTTAACGACATTTCTTAACCTCTGAAATACAAAAATTAGACATCTTTGCAGAGGTGTGTACAGATATTTACAATCATTTTATTCCCAAAGATTTAGCTGAGTTCGAGTAAAGTGACAGGCAGAAAAGTTGCTGGTATTTCTGTTATAGATAGATAGATAGATAGATAGATAGATAGATAGATAGATAGATAGATAGATAGATAGATAGATAGATAGATATAAACTTTATTAATCTCCCAAAGGAGAAATTCAGGTGTCCGGTAGCAAAACACACGACCACACACAACAAACAACAGTACAAAAGACAGTTCACAAAATATTATCAGTTCATATCAGGCAGGTTCATTAAACAGCATGATAGCTGTAGGGACAAATGAGTTCTTATGTTATACATCAATCCTTAAAATAAAAAATATAATTTGCATTTCTGTTTAGTAAATATAATTTTAAAAAATTGTATTAGTTTGCACTAATCACATCTTCATCTTTCAGCATGAAACTTGGATCAAGGCATGAAAATGTAAATCCATTCTCATCTTTTTCACGTTGCTTGAGCGGGTTTATGTTTTGGTGAAACCGTTGAGGTGCTTCCACAAATCTCCGGCCGGTTTGTGGCAGAGGTGGGGTTTGCTTGTTGAAGGGGAACATCTTTATCTTTCTTCTTTTTCTTTCTATGTGGGTGTCCTACATTTGGGGTTTTCCTTGCTCTTCCTCCACTGGTGCTCCTCTTCAGCCAATGCGCCTGTCGTCCAGGGCGAGAAGGGCGCTTGCTTCCGTTTGGTCAGCTCTGGGAGGCAGTGTTTGCACCCAGTGTCTGCCCAGCTGAGCAAACAGCTCTGCTGCTGCAGTGTGGGCAAAGCCTGGGGCCCTCGCTGTGACAAATGCCCCCCTCCTGGAACTGGTAAGGAGCCCTTCCCTTCAAAACATTGCTACTCTCTCCCATTCGTGCCCCAGGCACATCTGGAGGATAGCAAGAAGCCTCATTCATGGTGTGAAAGCTGAGAAACATAAAGTTTTCCTCTGATTCTTCAGTTTGCTGTAGCAATACAACTCATGTCATTCTTTCACCCTCTTCAACCATTCTAACATTAAAAAAACAGATTTCCGTTTGTTCTGTTTGGTTTTCCTCACATATAGTTAATAAACAGTCAAGAAAATAAATGTTAAGAACAATGCACATTTGAAGAACTAAACTTTTTTGGGTTTTCTTAAAAAAAATCTTCTTGAAATATTTACTTTAAATATCCAGTCCAATAAAAATTGTGTTTTTGGTGTTTTTAAAATGTTCTTGTAGCATTTTTCTGATAATGGAGGACATATATAAAGAAAATTAGGCTTAAAGTTGCATTTCTGAGTATTTCCTAAATTGTTGTGAATCAGGAGCAGATGATAAAATAAAATGCCCTTTGAAAAAAAGCTTGTAGTTGTAAACTTCGCTGGGCGGGTCACAAAAATAGTAGTAGTAAAGTAGAAGGAATTGAAGATTCTAATTTAGGCACACAAAATAATTAATTGTGCCAACAAAATGCTAAATCGTGGCCATGAAATACTGATATGTGGCCACAAATTATTATTTTGAGAAAACATGCAATAATTTTTTGCAATGTTATGTCGAGGGCCATAATTTATTTATTTTTCACTCTAAATATTTTACTGTGCTCAACCTTTTTAGCTAATTTAGATTAAAGAAAGTCACTTGGAGGTTTTTTAAAAATTCCTTCAGCCTTAGTGTTTCCTGTGCTGTCGACATTTCCTTACACTTATATGCACTAAAGATGCAGTTTTTCATGTTTATAAAATGCATTTTTTTGTGATTTTGTGATTGTGCAACGGCTGTGAGTGTTGGCTTTAAGATAAGCACACCTCGCCTGAAGCTGCATTAGTTACAGAGGAATGTTTCTGCATGAAAACGGGGTGAAAAAGAAAATTGTCCATCTTTTCAAACATCGACTTCATTGCAAACCCGACAGAAAGATTTTGTGTTCTGCCAACGTTTCCATATCTTTTTTTTTTTTTGCCTCAGAACATTTAGTCAGGATGCATTTCCAACACATCTGCCCTGAAGCTGTGTAGGCCTTTGTCAGACTAAATCCTCCAGGCTGATGATCTTAGACGCTGGTTGGAAATGTGAGAATTTAACAACCATCAGTCTGACATTTGTGGTACCACAAGCAGCCAGAAGCCGCTCTGATAGTCTGCTTTTCCACTCTGTGAGCCGCAGACCCTTCAGTTTCTCTTCTTCCATCATCTTCTTCAGCAGTCATTCACAGCTTCTTCTGTTATTTTGTAGCTCAGTTTAAGGAGATCTGCCCGGGTGGAATGGGCTACACCGTTTTACCCAACCCTCCTGCAAACAAGCCTGTGACGGTTCCCCAGGAGCCCCAGGACCTTTCGACCCCTCCTCCACTTCCAACGCCACGGAGACCCGTGGAGATCGTGCCGGGTCAGTGTGGTAATTTTTCTCATTCATGCGACACAAAAAAGTGAGTCTTCAACTGTAAAAGGCTGAGAAAGCTCGGTGGATTTAAATCTGTGGTTCAAACGCCACTATGAAAGCTTTGGTGGAATTAGTGATATTAAAGCATCAATGTCCTGCGGGAACCGTGAGCCGTAAGCTGGCGGCAGAACGACTGAATGTTCTCAGCAGCATGGGAGCAGCATTTTCAATGAGATTTGATGAGATGAGATTTGAATTTTGTGCATTAACTGCCTGATCCCAGAGCTCCGTTTGAATAGAATCTCACAGAGGGTTTAATATACCCGCTTCAAAAAAAAAAAGAAAAGGTTCTCCTGAAGGAGCATTTGGATTTTCATCTAAGCTTAAACAAATTCCTAAAGGTCAAATGAAATATGAACTAAAACATTTAACTAGTTGTAGTTTGGTGGAAATGTTGCTAAAACCTTTGTCCTGCCTGCTCAGAAAGCTTTTATTTTAGATCTGGTTTGTGGAGGTGTTGTTTACCCTGGCATGATTTGTGAAGCGCAGAAGATTAGACTTAGATTCTGATTGATTTAAAGATCTGTGGGGACACATCGAGAAGATAAAGTTCAAAAACTGCCTCTGGGATTAATTCGACCTTGCTATTGGAAAACTGGGCTACCATCATAAAGAGAGTGTTGCCTCACTAAATTGCAGGTTACCTTTTGTGATATTTTTTTGTGATTATTTTTTATCCTTTGTTCTACATCCTGATTGGCTGTTGACCTTGTCAATCAGTCTCTTCCATGCCATGTCACAATGTGTGCAGTTTGCTAAATCTACATAAATATTTGATCTTTCTTTTTAATTCTATAATTCTGGACTTAATATGCTCTTAACGGAGGTTTGAACTTTGAGAGTTTGAACAAGAGACAAAAGGATAAAAATGTTCCCGTCTGTCTGAGAAAACTATATAAAGTGTCTAGTATGGGGTTGTACTGCCTTAAAACATCTGTGATCCTACTTTGTGGATTTCACCTGTAGGACTAACAGGCTCCATTTTCACTTGAATTTGGCTCCAAAGAGCAAAGATGATGCTACGAGTTGCATGAAGGTGGATGCAGTGTTCCTGGACCTCATTTTGAAAGCTAATCTCAATAAATGAAAAACAAAAAAAAAAAGTATTTACAATTGTAATCAGTTGGAAATTTAGGCAAAATAATTCCTGAAGCATTTAAAAACAGAGGCAAATGCCCAATAAAAAATGTCAATATAAACAATACAGTTTTGTTAGAACACACCTAGTTAGTCATTTTAGAGGTATAGATTTGATGTTCTCCTGTCCACCACATTTATCTTAAATGTAAAAGAGAACTGAGACATTTTTATGAAATTCTCTGAGGTGGTTTGGATCTTGATCTTGATGTGTGTTATGTGGTTTTAAATCGGAGTAAATGAGGACTGATGGTCAAACAAGCCTCCTAATGGTTAACTGGTGAGCAGACGTAGCTTTAAACCCGTTTCAAACAGGAAGTTAAGTAGTAGCCTTCATGACGGCTGAGCCACTGGGGGCAGCAGGAAAAGCAATGCTGACAGTAAAACAAGTAAATTGAAGGTGATTGTATGAGTGACATTCCACTCAAATTCAAGTCCAAAACCCACATAAAACAATCACATTATAAATATTGATTTATTTTGCAACATTTCTAGCTGTATGTCATGTGTCGTCATGAATTAGATTATAGGTCATGTTACTCCATACTCTCAAAAAGCTGGGCCAAAAGAACTGCCAACAAGAATGGATCCTAAAACTCCTACAGCAACTCAAGACCAAGAATTCATCTATTTTAAAAGATAACACAAATATTGCATACTTGGGTTTTGCCTAAAAGTTTTTATTTTTTATTGTGGATTTGTTAATTCACCTTTTCTTTTTTTGTTGATTTTTTTTCTCATAAATGGAACACCTTAATGTATTTGCACGTAAAAGTTCATTTAAAACAAAGTCTGTATCCATCAGGCCCAATTTGTGTAACACCTTTTGCTAGCTCACAATTTGAAATTTGGAAAAAAAAAAACACTCCCCCAGTTTTCAGCCGCATGTTAAACCTGGCGTTCATTCGTCATGGGACGTTTGTGTTTTCACAAAGTGTGTCTAATCATGAGCTGAAGCTAAATAGATCATGGAAGGGATTTCATTCCATATGTACACTGAAATTGGAAAAGTTTCAGACTTTTTTAAGTCGTATGATCTCCAAAGGATTCCAGGTTCTTGTTTAAACACATTTCTTGATCCCCTTTTAAATGAAAAGCAGTGTATTGGACGATTTTCTCAAGTGGAGAAGGTTCACGTCTGGTTTACTTCTCAATGGTTGAAAGCAGTGAAAAAAGGGCACTCTTAATCACTTCATCAGTGTTCTGGTGACAAAAAAAGTGATTTCTGTGGGTTAAACTGCAGGCTTCCCGTTTTTAAATTACAGCTCCAGAGAAAGTTTGATTGATGAAGCGTCCTGATTTTATTAGGACGCTGGATGTTCACAGAAAAATATGTTTGTGGTGGATGAACATCAGTGGCCCTTCAGCAGATAAAAACTGACTGACTCCACCCAACCCTGCTGTCATTCAGCACGAAGCTGGCAGAAAAGGGAAGGAGGGCCTTATCTGAGCTGAAACCAGAGAAGCTGCGAGGAACACAGGCGCAACAAAACGGGCCTCATCAGCAAGATAACAGGAATCCATTGACACGTCTGAGGATTAGATAGAGATAGTCCTGATGGCAATGAGACTCCTGACAGGAGACTGCAGAGAGAAGCAGGAAGATGTTAGAAAACAGAAATTTTCTGTTTGTGATCTTTTTTTGTGTGGATTTTCTTGTTCGTCTTTGTTGTGTTACATATAATTTCATTTATTTTGGTTTGCTGAAGTTCCCTCCCAGTTTTTTATAACATTCTGCCCCAATGTTTCTTTTCTTTATTTAATCCTAGAACACTTTCGCTACAAAAAGTTACACCATCAATTTGGTGGGTGAGTTTTACCCAATATAATATGTCCAAAATAAAGTACTTGTCATAAAAAATAGATCAAAAGATGATAAATTGGAGAAGTTTTTTTTCCAACTGTGGTATGTGTGACAAAATGAAAAAGAAAAACATAGGACGTTCCTAAAAACATGCTCAAAAATTCCTAAAAAATGTGGAATTATGAGAACAATAAATTCCTAAAAAATCACAAAATGAGACTAGAAACTTGGTCTTTGGTCCACCCATTCCTGGGACATTTGAGACTTCCCTGGTGAAGGGACAGACTCCTTGACACGCGACATATTGAAATTCAGGTAAATCGTTTTGCTCTAGGGCGATAGTGCTCAAGGATTTAAGTCAGGTCACACAGCAACTACCAACATTTTGCGCATATTACACGGATGAAAATTGATCATACCTGAATATACGTGGAAGAAGTGAAAAAAAGTTGAGGTCTTTCCTAACATTTTCACAGATGTTTCACGAATGAACCATGTTAAAACCACGGAAGAAGTACGAATAAACCACGCAGAGAACACGTACATTAACGTAGAACATGAACCGTGTATGGTTATTGTGCCGTTTGTATACAATTGATTGGTGATTCAATTACGTAATTTGAATGTGATATGTGTGCCGTATACGGGTTATAAAAGTTATGTCTCGGTAGTACATGCGTGAAAGGTCCGTTAGACATATGTGGACATACGAGGAGCAGTTATGGAAAGTCATACATTTCCGAATGCATTTTGCAAAAATCATGCACAATTGTGTGAGATTTATGTAATAATTGCGAATAAACTACCCTAAAAGATGCATAAACTGTGTAATTCTCAACCGACCAAAAGTTTTGAACAACTTCAAACTGACTCGCATAAAGACCCGTCGGCTAAAACCCTCGACGGACATCTCTGCACATCGATGAATGACAAACTCAAGAAACACTTATAAATTACGTATATCACGCATGTATCATGAAAAACCTAAATTTTTATGTAGAAAATGTCCTAAGTTGATATTCACACTACTTTATTCATTTGTCCTGAATCCCAATTATCTTTAACAAAATAGCCGGAATAAGGATTTTTTTCCTTATTTCGGAACATTTTAAACGTGGATGATATTGAAACAAAACGTATCTGCCAATCAAAGTTTTAGACCCATTCCAGGAACACAAATTTTGTTTTGTCCTTGTGGTAAAACGACAATAAATATATCCTAAATTGTCCCCAGGTGTGACAGTGAGTGTGTGTGGGTGTGTGATTGTGGCCGTGCAACCTGTCCAGGATGTCCTCTGCCTTTGCCCGCAATTGGCCGGGATAGGCTCCGGCAGCCTCGTGACCCCGAAAGGGACAAATAGAAAATGAATGAATGAATGAATATCCTGAATCCTGGAATGTTTGCAACCTTCTAAGTTTAATCTTTTAGGATTCCAGTTCTCAGTAGACTACTGTTTGAGAGGCTATGACATAATAATACAAATAATGGATTAGATTTATCTGCGCTTTTTCAGACGCTTAAAGCGTTTACAATGTGTCATTATTCATTCACTCCTCATTCATACTTGGTGATGACATGACTGACTGAAATGGCAGTCATTTTAATTTGACTTCTTCAAACTCTCTTTCTTTTTTTAGTGATTGTTGAGAACACTTCCCCTCCTGTTCCTAGGGAGATCCTTCCATCCAATGCCGGCCAGGACATCGCTCCTACTCAGTCAGCTGGTAAGACCTACATGCTCCTCCCAGTGACCTATGTTGAAAATCATTGGGTTGTGGTGTTCATGGAAGGCATGAAAAACTCCAATGTTTGGAATAATCTAAGGGTGTTGATGTCCAACTTAACCCTGGTCAAATTGGACAGACTTTTCTGACCTGCAGCAGTCCTGGACTGTAAGGACCAGATTGTTTTCCCAGTTCTTCTTTCTTCCTGCACATTTAAACGAAAATGTCACTTCTGCCACATATTCAGAAACTCACCAAAATTTGCAGTACCCCGGGGAAACGAATTTTAGGCATAGTCAACTACCTCCACCTAAAATCGAGGAAAGCATAAAAAAAATGAATGGGGCCAAAATGTCTTCTGAGATTAAAAAAAAAAGTTCAAAATCCACTACTTAAAATAAAATGTCTGGGATATCCAAAAGATGTTTTGAAATGAGAAGGAAACTCCCTCATTGCCCTACCCCCTCTGCCCCCTCCACTCCCTGCTAAAAACGTATGCTGAAAAACTTTAGATTGCTGTTATTCTTCTTATTATAATTGTTATTTTATAAGCTGGTTGCACTGAGAGGCGTCACGAACATCGTCATGAAGTCATGATTGTCTGTACATTGTCCCATCAAGCTTCTCATTTTCTAATGAAATGTTTCCAAAATATTCCGTTTATACATACAGTACAGACCAAATTCATTTGAATGAAAAGGTGTGTCCAAACTTGTAGTCTGTACTGTATCTATTTTAAATTGAGTAACACTCCAACTCATTGTGGTATTTCCCTCTATGTTATTGCACAACCTCTCCCCACAGACAGAAAGTGTAATCTTGTGTCGTCTCACACATTGTTTTTTGGTGTACTTTTTCTTGATTGGTAAATGTTCTTGTTCTGTTTCCTGAAACAGTTTTTGTTTGTTCTGTGGAAGAAGTTTTTTTTAGCTTTATAAATATTTAACATTGTATTATATTTTATTATATCTGTAACCTGTAGTAACTTTGATTGATGGCTTAATCCTGACTTTAATTCAGGAAGACATCCCTCAGCTGCTGAATGCTACCTGCTGTGATCTTGTGTCACTCTTCCATAAGCCAGTCAGCTTGTGGCTTGTTAATGTTGTGTTGTGGTCGCCAGGTGCTCCTTGATTAGCTTAAGCTGCTGCATTAATGCTCTGATGTGTCTCCTCCGGCCCAGAGGTGGATGAATGCCAGGTCAACCCTTACATTTGTGGGCAGGGGATTTGCTACAACACTGCCGATGGCTACACCTGCCACTGTGACAGGGGATACCGCCTGGACGACGCCCAGACCACCTGTGTGGGTGAGTAATGACCTCAGAGGTTATCTAGGGTATATGTGTGCGGGCTGTTGTAGCAATGAAACAGATAAAAGGGGGGATTTTACAAACACATTTATGTTTCCTTATAACAGCTCAACAACCGCACAATATTTGTTCTTTTTATCTTCAAAAGTGAAATTTCTTTATTAATTTAAATACAACAGATCTGAGACATTCTCAGTAACAGAAAAATCTTTCTGTGTGTTTAAAAAACTCCATCAAACCTGCCGGGATCTCAACAGAAAGCAATAAACCTCAAACATAATAGTTGGTTTTGTCCTGTTTGACCAAAACAACCACCTTTGTGAGAACCCACAAACGCTGGGTTTCTAACACACGATGAGTTTTTTTTCCTCATTTCTCCCTATAGGGTTGGGCATACCGGGGGTTTAGCGATCATAAATGCATCACGGCAGTGTGATGGTCAGCACTCTCCCCTTATATCAAAAAGGCCTCAGTTCAAATCCCAGCTGGGTCCTTTCTCTGTAGACCTTGGATGTTCTGCATGTGCATGTGTAGGTTTGTCTCCAGCTTCCTCCCACAGTCTAAAAACACGCTTCATAGGTCCAAGTTCTCATTGTAAGTGCTCTTTAACCTGGTTAAAAAGTTGGGTCCAGATTTGAATTAGACTACCTAAAAATCTTTTGTTTGTTTGCTCGTAGACCTTATTGCTTTTTCCTTGAAGTCCTTAACTGTTGAAGGACATGTTTTAGGTCTTCATTAGAGATCAGAATTTCTGAGAAAACTCTACCAGAACAGATCTACCTTTTCTTTTAGTTATGAGAATGTATTCGTGTCCAAACCCTTTAACATCGGAGATGCCTGCGACACCTAATTGACAGACGCTCTTTGACCTACTGTAACTCTTCTACCGTTTACACCATCAACGTCAATCAGCTGATTCTGATGTTGCATATCAGCGCAAAGCTACAGATAGATTTTTTTTTCTATCTCAGCACTCCACAGAATGTTTTGCCTTTAAATTTGAGATGTTTTTGTCAAATGTTTCTTTATGTTCTTTTTTTTTTTCAGCATTGTTTTTCTTCTAAAACTCTCCATGGATCTATTTTGATCAATGTACAATCATGAACTTTGGTTTTTACTGAAACAAGTAGGGCCTGGATTTTTTTCCTTCTTCCATGTGCTTCTTTAGCGACACTCCTGAATGAATCCTCGCTTGGGTTCTTGGAGCTTTAAGTTTGTTTGGACGATCTTTGACTTCCTCAGGGATGCTAGTGGTGCTTTGGAAAAAACAAGTCGATCCAAAAGGCAGAGATTTATTCATTCATTCATTCTTTTGTTGGACTCACTTTTCTAGTTTTGTTAGTTTTCAGATCATTGAATGTTTAATGCCAAGAGCACACAGGAGTGATCTGAACGTCTGCAGGGTCCTGACAAACAGAATCAAACATCTGCGACCAGCAGCTGCATTGTCGACGGGGTCTGCACCGCCCTCCTCCTGCTTCATCGCCCTTCCTTAGGATACAAATACGAAGCACTCTGTCATTATGTGGTTTCCTGCCATTTCAATGCTGCTCTCCCCACCCAGTGAAATGATGCTGAATAAGAGCCGTGAGGGCAAACAGGCCTGATGATTGTTTCCCCGTCGCTGCTGTAAAAGCTCAGCTGTGGAGGCAAAGCATTCGCTTTGGAATTTTTTCCAGAGGTTTATATGTTATTTATATGCTACCACAGTACTTTTTAACAAGAATAATAGGAAAGCTGCCTGGATATTTTCAGACTCCGTTTGTAATCCTAAACAGGAACCATTGTAAGCAGCTGGAAATCTGTTTGCCATCTATCCAGTAACAGGAAGATGAGGGCGCACAATCTTTCAGTTTAGAGGCTTTTCTATATTTTTGCACATATTGACGTTTGATTTAAAAATCAATCAACAAATTTTTTTCTGCATTTAAGGGTTAATGTTAAGCAGCAGGACGCTAATTTAAGTATCCTTAAAGGACCCACTCCGATCAACCTTTAATTGATACTTAGAAGCGTTCTCAGTGGTCTTTTAATCATGATTATGCCGTTTTTAGCCAATAGGAAAAAAACGAACAAAAAAACAATCATTTTCTTCGACAGAGTTTCTGTAAAGCGGAAGTAGTTCTTCAGAAATTCACCTCCATGTTGTTGGCAGGACTGTTGGCATTGAGTAAGCCCACCCTCACTTCCCATTACCCATCTGCTCACACGCTCTTCTCCTAGCTTGCAGCCCCTTACAACCCAAAGCTAATATTAGTGGTGCAATCAAAATGGCGAGCAATATTGGAGCTATCCAGCCGTACAGTTTAGAGATTTCAAGATTCCAGCTCAGACGAGAAAAACAAAGATATACGTGGATCTAATTGTCTACAAATAGATGCATACAGTGGCTTACCTCGTAGCTTCTACGTCACAGCTACAAGCTTTTTACAACATTTTTGTCTGCTTCTGATTCAAAACGATTTGAATAAGTAAGTACTCAGACATGCAATCCTAATTTTAAATGTTTTAAATGTCCTCCATCAAAAAGTACCAAAAACATAATTTTCATTGGAGTGAGTCTAAACAAATATGAAGTAACGGAAAGGAAAAAAAAACTTCTCGAAGATGTCTATTTTTTTAATCTCTGGTGCTAAAATCTCACTGTGTTTTTTTGGCACCTTACACTTCTAAGACTTTAAATATTTATACATTCCTACTCATTAATTTTTGTTCTGGATAACTTCAACTCCTCATTTGCTAACTCATCAGCATTATTTAAAAAAAAGGCTGAAGAAGCAAATTGACCACAGATCAGGATAGTTATGAAACAGACAGAGGCACAAATGGGATCAGGTTTTTCTGGACATTCAGAATCTTCTCTTTGAGCCAAAAGCTGTGTCCAGTTCTCCTCATGAAGGAGCCTCCTGCTGGTGGATCACATCTGGCCCAGCTCGGCTATGAGACATGCGCTCCTCTTGCTCGCCAAACTGCAGCGGGTGCCGTATAGGGATGGTGGCGCAGTAGGAAATGATAAGAAGCGGAGTCCGTTCTATAAGTGAATAAGCCACACGGCAGATGTCTGCTTGACATTACCTACTCATTTATGTCTGATTTTTAAATTAAGATTTTGGGAAGGTCTCTGGTTTGGGCCACAGTGAATTGAGACCTTTTAGGTCAAAATGAACTTCATCAATCTGTTAGGGCCGGTTTATACTTCATAGTGGTTTGGAATGCCTTGGGCACATTGGTTGCAAGGTCTTCAAAGAGGGATTGCCCGAATCACTGCAAAATGTGTCACAAGTTGATTACATAATCGCTGGAATTTTACCACTGTAGTACAATTGCATATATCGCGCAATTCAGCCTGAATTTATTTTTAGCGATTAGTAAAATGTAATGGCGGAGACTTGAGCCAGAAAATTGCTGTTTCCTCGTCCCAGAATTTAAAGTTGAGGCCGCTATTACTGCATTTTATTCTATTGCGACTCAGTACCAAAACATAAAATTTCACTGTGAAAATCACTTTTTAATGCAACTTAACTATAACTATAGGATTAAGATATGGTGCAGAAGGCAAATCACTTCTTATGCATTTTTTTTAATGTATAGTTGTTTGGCATGTTGAGGGTTTTAAAATGTAAAAACTGCTGAATCACCTACTTTGTCCGCACCAGTAATTAACACAAACATATCTAAATAGATGTAAGCATCTGCAGAAAAACTCAAATGTCAAAAAAGCCTATATATCACTATAAGTAAAATACCAAACCACTGAAATGCTGGAGAAAATCGCCAGTCATCAGGTCTGAAAAGTAGAAATGCTACTTAGAAGTTATTTGCAGTAATCATGAACAGTCGCAAACGAAACCGTCCAACCTTAGTGGGAACTGGACCGCAGTATTATTGATGCTATGGCCAATCGATATGAATGTAAACCAGCCTTTAAGGTATAGATTTGCAGGAAGGATCTCAACTCTACAGTCAAGTGTTTAGAAATTGTAAATTTGAGATGAAGGAGGAGGTTTTTGTTCAGTCCTGAAGCCCACTGCTGGATGCTGATGGAGTCAGATGGATCAGGTTCTCTTTTATGGGTTTTAGCTGTTTAGAGATGTCTCTGTTAAAATCTTCCTAATATAAACTGTTTTAAACACTGATGTCAGGAGCCTCTGAGGTGAAGGGGTGTCTCATTAAAGTGCATTAGTTCTTGGCAGACGTGGATGAGTGGTTTGATATCATTACTGTTCAACAACCTCTAAAGTCTGTGTGCTCTGAAGATCTCCTCCCTGTTTGAACAGAGGAGATGATGGATCTCTGCAGTGAATCAGGCCCTTTTATTGGACATCATGAAGACATAAATGTTGTAATAAGTGACTTCATCGACATGCTTCTGCACTTTCCTCATTGTTGTCTGCTACCTGTCACTTCTCCGTGATGATCTCTGTGATACTTGAATCTCTGACGTGGTTTTCTGTTCCTCAGATGTGGATGAGTGCCAGGACGAGCAGGTCTGCATCCAAGGCCACTGTCAGAACACCAGAGGCTCCTTTTTCTGTGAGTGCGGGCCTGGTTTCAGAGCGTCATCGACTGGAGACCAGTGTGAAGGTACAGTTCTGACTGTCAGCTTCAATTTGGGTGTTGTAGACCCTAAAAACAGTCTTTTTTTTTAAAGACTTTTTGATAAGATCGACAACCAAACACATACTAGAAAAGAAATGCAACTGCATCTGTCTGGATTTTAGTTTCATACACCAACAATAAAGGAAACAAAAACTTTACTTGGATTTTTGCAACATCCATTTAAAAAAACATATTTCAAAACAATTATTCTTCTTGCTGTCAAATCAGAGCCTTTTTATCAATACCTGATTATGTGTTTGTCTAAATCTATAATGCTTTCCATGCTGATTATAAACAGGAAATCATTATTGTGTTTCTACGAGGGCAGCTCATTGCTGATGGAACATGTGGCCTTTAAAATAAGCAGATGCAGATGGTTGAGCACAGGAGGGAACAAACGGTTCTGTCTCCCGTGCAGCTGACCTCAGGGATACCACGGTTTCCACGGCTCTTATTCAGGCCCCTGGTTTTTGTTAGTTCATCAAAGCTTGAATCTTATACAGTCTTGAAGATCCTGCAGCAGAGCTGTTCATGCAAACATTGTAAACAAACCCGCTGACTTCCAGATGTGGACGAGTGTGTGGAGGAGGCAGCGCCATGTGGACCCGTGGGAGAATGTCGCAACAACGTGGGCTCGTACAGCTGCGTGTGTCCTGACGGATACAGGCGGATCAATGACACCCGCTGCAGAGGTAACTGATCCCAGAATCACACTTTCTTTTACTCAATATAAATTCTATTTTTAAGGCAAAATTACAGTATCTACGTTTAAAATGAAAATGTTTATTAGAATAGTTTATCAAATAGACAATTGTTTAGGAAAATTTGGACATATGTTTGACATTACGAGTTCCATAGAAGATAGATTACCCCTTTGTTCTTAAAACATTTTACTAGCATGCAGAAACACATGCAGAAATCCTTAGTCACTTGCACCTGTAGGGATCAACCCCCATACGGGTGCTGAATGTTTTTGGTTGTCCTGGCCCGTGGAAGGTTGTAGACAGGAGGGGCTGCAACTTAAGGTGTGTCTTGTAGTTTCCTTGAGGCTCGTACGGCCGCCTCATGAAAATGGAACGTACCATTGCACTTAGGACCCCCACACAAACTGTGCTCTTATTGTCTAAAAAGTAGCAGAAAAAAGAAGAATCTGTATGACCCGCCTGCATCCCACCTACTTCCCTTTACTCACCCTCACATATGTCTTAAGGGTTCACTACAAGCGGTCGCCCTCACTGTGCCTGTAGAAAAAAAAAAACGGATGAATATTTTTGCCTTACAGGCTCACTGAGTGGTCTACAATCTTAAAATTTCCCTCAGGGAACCTGTGTGCCCTGTACACGTTTGCCCAATTTTCACAAGCAAACAGCCCATATCCACCCGTGACTGTAACTAAGACATAAGACTGATTGGGTCCAGAAGGATCTGAAATGTTTGTGTCAGTCACAGCAAATAAATCTGACCACTTCTGGAGGTTTGTTAAAACATTTTTAAAGGAAAAAAAAATGTTTATATTCCTGTTTGTAAAACTTCTTCTGAATATGCAGTTCAAAATTGAGTCATAAAATGCAGCTTTGTACGAGGCATTTACTGAATTTAAATTGGTTTTTATTATAATTATCATCAGAGCTGCTCTGAACTGATCCTTCCATGTTCTCCTGGGTTCCTCCACCCTCTGCGCATTCCGCATGCACATGTGCGATTGCATATTCATGCACAAAAAGAGCAACCATGTTTCTAGTATTTCTCCTTCAATCCAAGTTACCCCCAGAGCAGGTTCGAGCCTCCTGTTACATCTAGGGTGCTGCATTTTTACCTCCACTGATCATGAACGTCAGACTGTTCAGCTTCTACCTCACCAAATCATCCAAATTGGGAGCAAATATTCTGGGTGGAGTTTTCAAAAATATCCACAACTTTGGTTCTTATATTCTGTTCATGTCACTCTTTGGAGTGCTATGTAATTAGTTTTGTTTTTTAAACCAATTTAACAGATAATTGAGATTCATGAAGCTAGATCTTGAACTGAGTCAAATTTAAGAATCAGTTGAAACCCCAGAAGAAATTTACCCCTTTTTAAAAAATTTTAAATTTTTTCTTTTTACTATATTCTTTTTTTCTCTTTTTATTTCTTTTAATCATGAGCTGAATGCAGTTTGCTACAGGTTTTTTAACATTTTTCTTTTCACATTTATAAATAAAGCACAGAAAAAAAATGTAATAAAAAAAGGCTCCTCTCAGTTAGTTTGTTTTCATCACAGATGTGGATGAATGTGTGGAAGAGCCGGAGCTTTGTTCCCCCCATGGAAGATGTTTCAACGTAGAAGGGTCCTACATCTGTCTGTGCGAAAGCGGCTTCTCTGCTAGCCTCGATTTGCTCTCATGTGAAGGTAAGATGCAGCCGTCCTCTCTAAACATACCTGGAAGCGCATCATAGGTAACACAGACCAGTTAGAATTCTGTTCATCTAGATCAGTGGTTCCCGTACTTTTTCTGCAGGGCCCCCCTTTCTGAAGATTAGAATATTTTCGAGCCCCCCCACACTGACACAAACATACAAATCCTTTGTTTCTAAACTCCACCGCGCCCCCCTGCAGTACCTCCGCGCCCCCCTAGGGGGCGCGCCCCCCAGTTTGGGAACCACTGATCTAGATGATGTTGACGTGCCCTCCGCCTGCAGCACATATTCACAGTGGCATTGTTTTTGCAGAGACTTCTGTATTGTTTCAACGTGTCCTTCTGTCCAGAGTTGTAATCACTTTTCTGCTGTTCATCATAAAACACCAAAAATCTCCCAATCTCTTCATTGGTAAAACTCCAAAGGATGAATTTTAAAGCAGATATGGTTTGGATAAACAGAAATGTCTATGCATTTGGGATTATTTTTTTTTTTTTTAGCAGTCTATAAACTGTTAATTACTGATATTAAAGAAGTAGATTCAGTTGGCTTTGGCTGTCATAAATCTTTTGTCTTAAGAATTTTAGAAGATGGCATCTGGGGATGGATCCTCTGCTATTTTAAAATTGGATATATAGACTCTTCCAAAAGAAAAAATAGAATATCGTAGAAAAGTGCATTTCCACCATTCTATTAATTTTTTTTTTAACTTTGATAGAATATAGATTCAGTGGCCACTGTTTAGTTGATTCAAGTGCTAATTTTTACATGATTGGGATTCCAGCTCATAAAACCAATGAAAACAGAATTTTAAGAAGGTTAGAATACCGTAGAGAAATGACCATTCATGTCTCTATGGATAGAGATTATGATCACATCGAGTTCAGTCAAAATAAAGTATTTGTAAAATATGTTTATCTTCAATAGCGTGGGGAGGAGCCAAAGTCCTGCTGGAAAAGGAAATCTGCTTCTCTGTCCAGATCTTCAGAAGGACTCCTAAAGTCCTCTAGAGCATTCAGCCAGACTTCCTGTTGGTATGCTTGGACACAGCGCTCTGTGAATAGCCAGCCTCCTTAGCCATGAACTTTTGTGGCTTACCAAGGCTATGGAGGGGATCAATGATGGTCTTCTGGCTAGTTGTCAAGTCCGAATTCTTCCCCATATTTTTATTATTATTATTTATATATGTTTTTAGTTTTATTTTACTAAACAGTACAGTAAACATTATAATTTGAATTTGCATAGAAGTTCTTAATACACAAAAATAGAAAAGTTTTTTTTTTTTTTAACAAAATATAAGAACATTGAACTATAGGGAGTGACCAGTAATTATCCATTTGTTTGTATTTCTGAAAAAATATGTGACATATTTGAATTGGTATATTGGACCCACTTTTTCCAGCATAACATAAACCAGTTTTCTCTATTGTTCAAGTGTGCCGTTAGTTCTTCCATTTTATATATTTCTAATGTTAATTCCCACCATATCGTTAAAGTTGGTACATAATGGGAAAGCCAATTTTTAGTCAAGCACTTTTTGCTTGCAACCAACAGGGCTCCCATTAAGCATTTATCTTGTTTAGACCATTCCTGTGGCATACATCCAAAATAAACAGTCTTAATTTCAAAAGGAAATGTACATTTGAAAATCTTTTGCAGTGTTTTATGAACCTCAATCCAATATGGTTTGATGAGAGGAAAGTCCCATTCTTCCCCATATTGAACCCAGCTAAAGCAATTGAAACTGACTGAGCCAGTTCAATGACATCTGAAGGAACCTGTGCAGATAGATGATTAGTTGGTGAAACTCAGTTGTCTTTCAACAATTGGGCAGATTCCTCTACAATTTCTTTATTATGTTTTGTGGATTTTATGAGCTGGAACCCCAATTTATTTAAAAATACAAAAATAATTACTTTAAATCAATCCAATAATCTATATTCTGTAAAGGTTGAATTTTGTTGAATGAAATTATTGAAATGAATACACTTTTTCATTACTTGGAAAAAATCTGTAGATGCCACAACCACAACATTGTTTCCTTGAATACAGTTGTTCCTCATCATCCTGCAGCTTGTGTTAATGCATCAAGCAGTTCCTAAATAAACTGAACAGCAATTCTTTGCGTGCTGTGCATTCTATTTAATTATTTAACCATTTGTAAAACTGGTGGAAAACCTTCTCAAAAACCAACACAGCCGTCTAACTGAGGCTCACTGCTTCAGTTGGTTAAATTTGTTTTTTTTGCCTATTTAGTATAACTTACCTGTTTGCTTAGTTAAGTCCGGGTGTTTCCTTTTTATTGGACCAGCAAGTGATGTCTGATAAAGCCAAAAGTCTCTTAACCTTTTATTGCAGAAACCAGAAAACCAAAACGATGCCCTGGTTTCGTTAAACATGAGTTTAAATGAGTTTCTTTGTTTTAGGTCATTTCTTGCCAGAGGACTTCTCCGGGGCAGCTGCAGGTTCACACATGTGGCATTGATCTGTGTTTCAGTTTCAGCTCTCCGTGTTTGTGAATTCACCTCAAAACCTTTAAAACTCTTTTCCGATCACCTACCGTTCCCATTTTTATGGAGTGTTCTGAGCGCTTTGATCGTTTCTCCCGGCTGTGACTTTTGACTCAGCTTGACTTCTTTTAATTTTATTGAAACATCTCCAGTCAACGACCTCATGGTAGACACCACAGTGTTCCTCGTCTTCATCCTCCGGTTTCCCCTCTATCTCTCACATGTGCTGCTGCTGGTTTCTCCGCCTTGGCAGGAGTCTGCTCCTCTGTGCCAGAGCTTTGTTTAATGCCCTCTCTTGCCTGAGAGGAAAAGAAACAGGCGGAAGCCTTTGAGCTGGCTGTCTAGACGAGGAGGGATATTTGTTGCCCTCTGCCTCATGATTTATGCAGACTCACTCGAGTGGAAGTGTGTATGTCTGAGTGTTGTTTTATGAAATCTGGCTTTTTTTCACAGCACCTATCTTAGTTGTGAAGTATGATCGTGCCCACTAAACTCTTCTAAATCTAGTTTCATTTACCTTTGAGTTTTATTTGATGCACTTTTTTATCATTTCATTGTTTCAGTTCAGTAGTAGAAACTAAAAGAGGTGAAAAGTAAACCTTTTTCCATTTTCCTGTGGTTCTCAGATGTAAATGAGTGTGTGTTGAATGAGAGTCGCTGTGGCGCCCACGGCCACTGCGCGAACGTGCCGGGTTCATTCCAGTGCCTCTGCCACGAGGGTTACCAGGAATCCCAGGATGGTCAAAGTTGTGAGGGTGAGTGTTGGGCTTGTGCACCATGTTTTCTTAAAAATAAATTCAAGCCACCCATCCAAAAGGCATCATTGCTCCATGTTTCAAAAGCTCTTGGGCCATTATTGTCATCTTTGTGGAAAACTAGACAGGGCTTTTTGTGCTAAAATGCCTTCTCCACTTTAGTTTTGGTGTCTCACAACTTGCTTTAAGAAAGGCTTTTCTATAGCAAACTTTGCATCAAAGTGTCACCAAGACAACTTTTGCTTGAGCGACCAAGGAGAGACTTAAAGCAAAGAGGTATTGGAATGTTGAAAACATCACTTAGGGAGGCCTGGACATTCCCAAAACTGGGACAATCCCAGAAAACATGACAAGGATTGTTGACTGTCAAGCCACAGTGTCTCCAGAAGGGCCCATGTTCTCCTTAATATTGCTCTTGATATGATGTTTTAAAGTATCTCGTGTTTTTCCATGTCTTGGGTTGAGGTAGAAGTTGACCACTGGGACAAAAAAGTCCTGCTCTGCCCATAACACCCATAACTGAAGTTAAAAAATCAATTCATTCCACTTTATTTATAAAATAACTATTCACAACCAAGATGACAGTAAAAAGAGTACATGGACGGATTGTTAGCCTTATCCCTATGCAACTGCGGAGAGGAAAACTCCCTCTGAGTGGAGAAAACCTCCAGCAGAATCAGATTCAGATTCATGGATTGCATTCAGTAATACTTTCACAATTTACTTAGACAACATTAAAACAAGCAAATAATGCCACCAGCAAATACTTAGGACAGGACCTGCTTACTGAAGAAATCTGCAGTTGCTCCAAGTTTAGTTTGGGTTAAATAGAAACTGTTTATGTAGCAGGTTTGCTTTGGTCCAGAAATATTTCTGCTCCTCTCATTTAGTGTATTTGTGTCCCTTGGTGGGATTGTAAGAACTGTCAGAACCTGATCTGGCCAGCACCACCTAAACACAAACACAATGCCAGACAAACCAGCACATGTCCGAGCCAGCTGCCTCCCCTCCTCTGCCAAACCATCACTGGACTGCGGCTCACACCCACAAAAAGTCCGCTCTGATGGTGGGGCGTGGATTTTTCCAGAGGGGACTGTCCCGCTCTGAGCTTCCTGAAAGGCTTCACAGCAAAATTACCCTCACACACCGTTCCTGTTGGGTTTGCACTAACCCAACATTGATTTATGAGGGGGCAATGAATAGCACAGACTTGTTTGGAGAGGCCTAGTGCAAGTCAGTGATGGAGCAAAAAAAAAAAAAAAAAAAAAGACAATATTTGCAACAGGTACAGTCCCACCTCTAGCTACACAGAACCATCCAGTAAGTTCCTACTGAATGAAAATGTCAGAATCTGACTTTAACCTTTTAAATAAATCAGCCTAAAATATCACATTGTTTTTGTTTTAAGTTCTGTTCTTTGCCATCCAGCAGCCTTTTTTTGTTCTAATGCGAGGTATTTCTTGACCTTGCTGTCCCCAATTCCATCATTCGGGTCATATGTTGACATTTGTACTCTAGAGTAACATCCTTCTCTTTCTAATTTAAAGCACGCAGTTTCCTAAACTTCGTGGCTTTCCAGATGCTAGACAGAATTGTAAACGAACTTTAATGACGTTGGAATCTTTTTGGAAAGACCTCAGCGGCTTGGTTACGGAGTCACCACGCCACTTTAATTGCATTCCACTGCTGCAGTTTGGTGTCAGGCTGCATTTGATGACATCTGGGAACTCTGTGAGTCCAGTCAAGAACTTAACAAAGCCAGATTTAGTGGTTGATAACTTGGATGAGGTTTGTGGGTTTTGGTTTATGCTTTTCTGCTAAAAGGGGATTATACAAAAAATGTAAACTCATTTTGTTTTTTGTGCAATTCTTGATGTAATAAATCATTTGACAAGTAATCTTTTGTTTCACTGCAGTTTAGGACGCCACACAGGTGATGATGAATGTTTGTTATTAACTGTAAGCCAGCAGTGCAGACATTAAAAAAAGGGGGGGGGGTCAACTTTGTGAACCATAAAGAGGAAGATCAGTGATGAGAATACAAGAATGTGAGGAAACTGTTTTTTTAGAAAGGACTGTATTAATAAAAATATTATTATTAGGTTGGTTCGTTTCCCTTTTCAGTTTCCAACACACAGAAATAATGAATAAGACTCAGAGACAGTTACTTAACTTCAGTGAAGATTTACTCCACACAAAACAGCACAGATTTGTACGCAGGGTTACAGACAGATGAACAAGATGCATTCAAAGTCCGAACAAAGACACTCAGAAAAGGGCTTGGTATATATACCTGTCATTTACATATTCAGAAGATGGTCTGAGGATCTATGGTGTGAAAAACCCACCCACATGCTGTTGCAGGCTGGATACTTGAAGGTCATAAAGCTTCAAGTGTCAGATCTCTCTGATGTTCCCACAGACATTTGCCAGAGCACAAACACCAGAACACACAAAAAGTAAAAAGGGAGGATGAGGAGAAACTGTGAGGACAATAGCTTGGTTGTGCTGTCTTAGGATGCAATATAATTTTGAGATGATAATATATACTCAGTGAATTAAGTTAAAACCATAAGTGTAATAAAAGGTATAAGTAAATGTAATAATAGTAAAAAAGGGAGTTTCTAACTATTCTATTTCTAATTATTCCTAACAAAGAACATTATGGATCACCAGTGTGGTATTCTCTTGCTTCCTCATAGATTTGAATGAGTGCCAGCTGCTGGGCAGTGTTTGTGGGGAGGCCGAGTGCGTCAACACGGACGGTTCTTTCCTCTGCGAGTGTCCTCGAGGCCAGAACTACAACGCCAGGGTTGCCAAGTGTGAGCCCATTTCCACAGGTAACCCTGCTAAAAGATGGTGGAGGTGCCAAAGCTGCCTCTGTGTTTTTATTACACCAACCAAACAGGGACAGGCCTTTAGGTTGTGTGTCTTTGTGTTTTCTGGACATATAATGTGGAGGGAACAGTAATGTAAAGGACAAGACATGGTTTTTAGTGGAGATGTTTCGATCCAATCACATGATTGGAAATTGGAGTCAATCATGTCATTTCAGACTAGATCGGAATCAGATGTTGCATCGCGATCAGATATTTGTATTATTGTCAATATGATCAAAAAAATACTCAACTAGGACTGAATGGATCACGTTTTATTGCCATAAAGCGCAGAAAAATACGGCAGCAGTTTCAGCAGGAAGCACACCAAAAACAGCTCAGTAAAGTTAGCAAGATATTCAAAGATTCAGACATCCGGGCTCAATATCTCTTTTAATAAACATTTTAAACAGACAGCAAGCTTCTTTCTTAGTTTACTCAAACAATGACCTACTAAGGCTTTTCAGAAGATAAAAGATCAGGTTTTTCTTTTTATTTTTTTTTTTAATGAGAATGACTGTTTCCACATTGCTGACAGACAGCAGTGACACGACAACCGAGGAACCGTCTACAAAGTGCAAGTTATGGGAAAAACAATTAAAAAAAATAAGAGTCCATAATCTCTCAAACAACCAAAACAAAAACAAAACTGGTTACATTGATATGAGCTTGTCATGAATATTTATAATCATATTTATACAACAATTATAAATGTAAGTAATGATTAATTTTTAAGAGTTTTTAATATGAAATGGAAGAGATATAAATTACATCTGATCAACAATGACATTAAAGCTACTGTCAGCAAACTTTCTTACATGATCAATTATTACCTATTTTTACTAGGTAAAAATTAACTAGTTTTTGTAGTTGACAGTGCACTGCTTTTGCTTTATTATTGAAATTACTTCATAGAAGTTCACTGTTTACATTGATACATAATTGATAAAAGAAGTTTAATGACAGAATCAAGGACAACTTGGATCTGTTTATTAAATGTGGTCACATTTTAAATTGTGTTTGAAGGTATCAGATTAGGATTCTTTATTGGCAGATAACTCAAATGAGTTTTTAGACAATCTGGGAAATAAAAAGAATTTCTGTTGCAAAGATCAGTGCCAAACATTCTGGGTGCTGAAGAGGAAAGCGTGTGAAAACCACCATCGTCATCATATAGAGAGAGCTCCTGTCTGTGGGGAATCATTTGATTTAAAAAACAAAAACAAAGGAGATGGTGCCAAATCTCAATTTAGGAAGGGAGAACAAAAAATCTTTTCCACCTTAGGGCCCTGACATCCCAGCTGTGCATTTACCAGAGAGGACTCATCACATGTCAGCAGGTGTGTCAGTGCAGCCAAAGACCACCAAACCGAATGTTGGCAAATCAACATCCTCATTTTGGGCTCAAGAAGATATAACAAGCAAAAGACTGAAGACTGGAATTAAAACAAAGTTCAGTTAAGATTACATTTCTATGGCTTCACTTCCATTATCCACCCTTTTTAGCTCAGAGTTTCCCTTCAGGAAAATGTAATCATTCACCCCATCTTCAGGACCACCAGAGCCCCGCAACCCAGAGGACATTTGGTAAAACGCAAACATTTTACAACATAACTTAAGATAAAAGCATATTAAATAGTTTAATTTAAAAATCGTTTTTTATGAAAAATCTACCACAGACCAATTCACTTCAAGAGGGACGATGAGATGTGCTTCCAGAAGTTTGAAAAGATCTAAAATGCAGTTTTAAATGTCATTGAAGCCCTTTACTTAAATGATTGAATGTTTTCGTTAATAATAACACATTTAGTTCTCTAGAGAAACAGAATCAAAAACGAGCAATATAGAGGGATAAAGGCGGGCAAATGTCAGGTTACTATCTACTCCTCTATTTATCTTATAGAGCCCATAGTGGAGCGAAAGGAGTGCTACTACCACCTGGACAACGAGAACCTGTGTGAAAGCGTGCTGAAGAGCCAGACCACGCTGCAGGAGTGCTGCTGCACCCTGGGAGCCGGCTGGGGGGACAACTGCGAGGTGCATCCCTGTCCTGTCAACGGCACAGGTGAGTCCAAGGAGCTGCATTCTTATAGATCAAAGGTTTCCTGAACAACAGCTAAAAGCTGTCATTTAGTTAAAAGTCCCACTCCAATCATCTTTTGATCTATTTTGAAAACGTTCCCAGTGGTCCATTAATTATGACTAGCTGTTTTTTAGGATTATGTTGTTATGTTGTCGACATAATTTCTGCAGTAGATCATAGAAATTCCCTTCTGAGTTGTGGGTGGCACTGTTGGCCCAGAGCCACCTCGACCCCACTTCCCGTCACCCATCTGTTTACACGCTCTCCCGCTAGCTAACAAAATGGAGCAGAGCGGGGATTTTGTGGTTCGCCCAGCATATTTTCTACTTCCCAAATTAGCTCATGTTTTAATCTGTTCCAAATTCACAACAATTTCAATCAGGAAATACTGAGAAATGAGCTTAATTTTCTTTCTATATGTCTTCTATAATCAGGAAAACGCCACAATAAATTGTTAAAAACACAATTTTCATTAGGGTGGGTCCTTAGATTAACACCTAAAAGCAGAGATTCATCTGATGTTAAAACGGTTTAGTAGACAAAAAATACTTTACATCACAGAACACAATTGAAGAGTTCAACACTGAAATAAAAGACAGAAGCAGTTTGTGGGTTAAGTAAACTTTGAAGCTGATAAGGAAAGGTTCTGCTGTGGTCATCTCAAAAGGAACTTTAGAAAAACTCACTTAAACGTTTGTCAGTGTAAGTTTATCAGTTTTATTTTTTTCATGTTTTGCACTGTGGAAAATATTCTAAGAGGGATTTTATTTATTTTGTGTAAAAATGAATGAATTTATTTGGAGGCAACCAAAGTTCGTAACATTACTCTTCTTCTGAAGTGCCAGATCAATTCCAGAACAAATCACAGAGTTTAAAGGCTTAGATCGGATTATCCCTGACCTTTAGAGACGCAGAGGCTAAACGTTTATTAGATACTTGTTGGTGCTCTGAAGTGCACATGTTGAACAATGGATCTTCAAAGGGTCTCTTGGCATTTGGGGGAACACCTTTAAAAACAAATAACAATATTAGGGAAATGTAACCAATGAAACTCTTCCCTTTCAGACCAGTTCAACCAAATGTGTCCATCCGGAAAAGGTTTTGTTCCGAGTGCAGACTTGCTGTATGGGATTCCCACTTCTGACAGCTACAAAAGTAAGATGGGAGCAATGACGTTATTATTTTTTTTACTAGGCTTCAGGAAAGGTTCTTCTAAAGGATCTTCTCATGGTGTCTCTTTTCCTTTCTCTGTTCAAAACTGAAGATGCGGATGAGTGCGCCATGTTTGGCCAGGAGGTGTGTAAAGGCGGCTACTGCAAGGATACTACAGGCAGTTATGAATGTTACTGCAAGACCGGACAATACTACGACCCCGTCAAGCTGGAGTGCAAAGGTGTGTGTGTGTGTGGTGAGGGGGTGTCAGCAGAAAGAAAGGGGGTGTTTGTGACTGAAACAAAGTTTGAATCCAGTCCTCTGATGAACCATGTGTTCCTTTTCGTTTGAGCAGACATCAACGAGTGTCAGGATGAGTCTTTGTGTGAGGGCGGACAGTGTATGAACACGGATGGTTCATACATGTGCTTCTGCACTCACCCCATGATGTTGGACCCCGACACAAACCGCTGCGTTTTTGCTGCTGCTCTGACTGGTCAGTTTCATCTTTCCATCATTGAATAAGTTCTCTCCAGACTTTAAACCAGTTTCTTTGTGTTTTTCCAACCTTGGTTGACATGATAAAAAATGTATGAACTATTGTCTAATGAGTTGAAACCCCATCTTTGTTGTGTAACTCCTAACATGTCTTCTCACTCCAAGTGACTTCCATCCTGAAACCCATTTTTGAATCCTCACTGACTCCAATGTAATGTGGATTTTCAAAAAATTCCAGGATGGGGATTAGCAGAGCCAAAACTGAAACCAGATCAATTCAAACTTTATTCAAGACATTTTAGGCACCACCAGCACAAAGTGCCTTGCATACAAAACATTGAAAAAACCCTTTTAGCCATAGAAAAGGGCAGGGAGGAGGACCTCCTCACAGAAACCACTCCGGTTACAGCAAGTTGGTGACCCACAATAGATCCAGGGCCCATGACCCCCAAGGCCAGGCTGATCATCCTGGCAACCATCCCATTGACTGAGCTGACAAATCCCCCAATGAGGGGCAGCCCCCCATAAGGGAAAACCCTGAAGTTTAAATTTAATAAGAGTAAAAGCAAAGATCCGATTTTATTAAAAGTTCTTTCCTGTCATAAAAATAAACTGGGTAAGATAGCTGTACAGATTGATACAGTGATGTATTGTAAAGGACAGTACATTCCTTCACGTGCAGCCAATGATGGCTGATTTCTCTTAACTCAAATGTCCCTAAGAAGGTTTCTCTAAATGTTCAAAGATCGCTTCATTTTTGTCATCTTGTACAAACTGAGCTTTGTCAGAATTCTTCAACCAAATCCTCGACATGCTGGCATGACACTGTTGTGACATTTCACCCATGCATGCTTGCAGAGCAACACGAGTCGGAGCAGACAGACTTTCAAGGCATCTGCTGGCAGACGGTGACGGACACCAAGATGTGCACACGGCCGCTGGGTAACAACAGGAAGATCACCTACACAGAGTGCTGCTGCCTGCATGGAGAAGCTTGGGGCATGGACTGTGCCCTGTGTCCTCCCAGAAACACAGGTACACACACATATGGGCTTTCCTGAGGACATTGAACCCCACTATGAAACCCAGACAAGATGAGTTACAAAACTGGGAATAAGGTTTTGAATTTAGCTGACACTTTAAATGAATTTATCAAGTAAAGGGAAGGAAGCAGCTTCCATCCTGCACAGTCATTACTCCAATGGTAGTGCAGCTACATTTGTAGTCTCTAGACAACAAAGCATGGCTGCTAACAGCAGCGTGACTCAGGGTTGAAATAGGCTCAGAACCGTCTAAAGGTTCAATGGAGAAACATTTCCTATGATGTGTGTTAAATGTTATTTTCAAAGAGAAATATAAAGGCCCACACAGATCATTGTATGTAAAGTGGGTACTGTTTTCACTTCTCTCAACAATAACTAATGCTGCAGCTGGTAAGTCAGCCCCTCCCACAGGCAGATGAATCACATGCACAGAATTCAGCAGCTTCACCTGCAGTAGAGAGTTCCCTTCTGAATTAAACTGATTTCAACCATTTATGTGTACAGGTATCTTTTACAAATTCAGTTTAAAACGAATTCTAAAACTAATCATTTTTATTGAAAATATTAGAAACCACAAGCTCACCTGTTTATACAACCCACCTCTAATTTCAAAGCAGCTGTTGTCTTTTGCCACTTGCCACGTTGTCTAGTGTGTGAGAACATTAACAGTCTAGTTTTTTGTCTATTCTGCTTCAAGTCCCACTCTCATCATATCTTGATCTATTTACACAAGTTCCCAGTGCTGTTTATAGGCCAAAAAAATGAATACAAAAATTCTGTGACAGTTTCTAGGACATAGTTTCAGCAGAGCGGCAGGATTTCCTTCTGAAATTTTCCTCTGAGTTGTGGTGCAGAGTACGCCCGCTTTAAATGGCTCTAAATGGCTTTGGGGCAAAATATAAAGCCCTTTTTTGGGCTGTTTTGCCTCAATGAATGTGTCAAACCTGATAAAAGTCCCTTCCAAAAGCTGAGTCTGTATGTTTTTGCTTTCCTGAAAGTCTTAAAGTATAATTTTAACACACGTTTCCACATTTACATCCAGGTCTGTTTATGATTATTGATTTATTTTGCTGATCTTATAATTTGCTGTTTTTTTTGTCTTTTTCCTTTACATTGAACATTTCCAGAGGACTATGCATGGATGTGTAACGTACCTTTGGGTGGGGGGCGACGGCCGTACGGTCAGGACGCCCTGGTGGCTGGTCCGATTCACGAATATGAAGTGAGCCCCGACTATTCCCCGTCGCCGGAGCATCAGCCGGCCCCCCGCTTCTACGAAAGAGAAGAAGGTGAGCAAACGTGCCTTTGCTGCATCCAGCATGAACATATTTGATCACAAAGAATAGAGAATGGAGAGGAGAAGTCTTCTGAAGCTGCTGCCAGTCAGAGCTGGGAGGAAAGACTGACAGTGGAGTTCAGCAAACATCAAAGGGTAATGGTCTGCGCCATCTTGAGATGATAAAATCCGGACTCCTGAGGCGTGACCTCCAAAAGACAGATTTTAACAAGACTTCCGACGATGGCCTCCTGTGTGTCTGAAGCGACGCATCCTTCTTAGGAAACTGTAAACCGGACTTAAGGCTAGCTGTCTTCCAAGCTTAGTATCCATCATCTTCATATGTGGGCTTCATAGACGGTTTTTGGTCACAGTTGGTGTTAAAAATGTCTTGCAGGATTAAAGCACAAAGGTTAATCTTTACACAACCCCTGCCATTAGGAGCCAATTCCTCCTGCAGTTCAGGCAGTTCCTGCCGGATACAACCCAACCTTAGGATTGCTGCTTGTGCTGTGAAGTTTCTCTGGCGGCTTTGTTTAATGGCCCTCTGCTGCCATCTAGTGGCTCAAATAACTAATTAGAGGATGATGGAGGAAAGCAAGTCAAAGGAATCTGTTATCTGATCTCATGGTTCTGTTGCTCCTAAGCATTTTAAAGAGACCTTTTGCTGCACGTTACTGTGGATTTCAAAGATGCTTCAATGATGGTTAGATGTAAACATGTTCGCTTTAGATACTGCATCAAGAAGTGTGTAAGAAAGCCTAAACTGCCTTAAGAATAATTCAAGTGAATGTAAAGACTTTGAATTTACCATACATTGAAGAAAAGGAATTCATATTCAGCTGGTATGCAAAACAAGCTGACTTGTTTTATCTCTGAAAATTGAAGACCTGAGAGTTTTAAACTCGAGGCCACCTACTTTTATTGAGGCATCGATTGGTCAGTTTATAGTCAGTTTTATGTGCTACAGTAAAAAAAGCATGAAAAAAAATCTGGATTAGCAAACACATGTTAAGAAGATGTAGCAGAGCAAGAATGATTATTCTGACAAAAAAGGCTTACTAATAGCTGTTGATTTCTCTATAGTAGTCTGTGGGATTTTGGATTTTTGGAACCAGCGGGCACTTCCTGTTTGGAATGCAAGGAGGGAGGGGTCACTCAGTCCACTATCTATATACAGTCATTGCTTGCAAGTCAACTTGCTGTCGATTGGAATATTCCATTGCTGCAGAGAGATGGGGAGGACAAAACACTGTCACATGATCAGTCTTATGCCTTATTTTGATTTGGGGTGTTTTTTTATGACAAAGTTAAATAATTATGACTACTACATTTATTTCAGACACCTTTCTTAGTTGTTCTGCAGTGCAAGTTATTCGAGCTATAAACTGACCAATCAGATGCCTCAATGAAAGAACCTTGTGTCAAAAGTTTAACAGATTATCCCAAAGCCCATTTTCAGTTGAATGAGTGTGGCCTTCCTACAAGCTCACTCCTGACTGACGAGAGTGGTTGCCATAGAAATGGTTTTGTCATGTCTTAGTATGCAGTTTAGTTGGTTTGTTTCTCATGTTGAGATGAAAGTCTTTTGTTTTTGTTGCCCTTAAAAGAAATCTTTTTTTCCTATTACTTTTTAATTAATTTTTTTCTTTTTTTTGGTTCTTTATTTCACAATTACACTTTCACAAAACCAAACTTGCCTTGTCTTATAACTTGCTGCCGTAAAGAGTGACTTCCTTTTTTCCTTAAATCTCACTCCAAGCTTTTATGCAGCCCTGCCACACTGTATGAAGCTCATCGCTCCCTCTGAGAAACAAACCCTGGTTTTCCATGTGCCAGTTCTAACACAACCAACTGAGCCATCCAGCCTCCATAGGACTCCCTATGCATGCAAATGCACAAGTAGACGTCTGCTTTGGTGGGCTGTCTTCCTACCTACTAATGTTAACCTTAATATGACTTCATTGGTTTAAGGTTTAATTTGACAGGTATATAAAGTATAAACAAATTCATGCTTAGATTTGGAAATGAGAATTGTGAAGGAAAAACAAAAGTCTGTTGATTTAATGTAATAACACCGGTATGATTAAAAACTTGGCCATAAACTGATTGAAAAAAACATTTAGTTTTCTTCAACCAGAGAGCCAGTAAGGCTCAGGAGCCTCAGGCTGCCGACTCCTCCCTAGTTGTAGGTAGTTGCAATGCAGGGGAGATCGCAAAATGCTGCCCACATTAAAGCTAACATGACACAGAACTTTAGATGAAGCACACCTGAGTGTGGGGGTACACATGGCTTAACAAAAAGCAGAACAATAATTACTGATCTGCAACGCAAAGAAAGCTTTGTTTTTTTTCTTTTCTGCAAGATGTTTGGAAAAAAAGTAAAATCTTAAAAATGGAAATGCTTTTACAAGAGATCAAAAGATAAATTATGGTGGAACTTTAAAGAGCATCTTCATCTGCGCCCTCTGGAGTTCTCTTCCAGCATTTTCTTGCCTTAACATCAACTCTGGTTTGTGTCGCAGAGCCGTACAAAGCTTTCGAGGGGCTGTTGGCGGAGGAGTGCGGGATTCTGAACGGCTGCGAGAACGGCCGCTGTGTCCGAGTCCAGGAGGGTTACACCTGCGACTGCTTTGACGGATATACCCTGGACCTGTCCCGCATGGCCTGCGTCGGTGAGGGAGCGATCGCACACGAGTGAAGGGAGAAAGCTTTGAGCCGCTTTGCTTCATGCCACCTCTCCTCCTCTGCACACAGATGTGAACGAGTGCTCAGAACTGAACAGGCGGATGTCGCTGTGCAGAAACGCAAAGTGCATCAACACAGTCGGCTCCTATCAGTGTGTGTGTCTGCCGGGCTTCAGAGCCTCTGACAAACCCAACTACTGCGTGGAGGCAGACTCACGGCAGACATCCACACACACGCAGTGATGGACATCACAACCACGAACACTTGTAGGGCTGTACCTGTGAGGATGTTCTTCCCCCACACTGAGCCCTCACCCGAGCTCAGCTCCGCCCCTCGCAGCACGTCCCTGCAGGAACGGCCGCGCCTTCAGAGCACTTTTTACCACACGCCAGCAGTTTCCTGAAGCCTTCATGAAACATCAGCATCTGTTCTTAAAGGGCGGGGCCAGATATCTGACTCAGCCTCTCCATTCTGCAGGAAGCGTTTCTCTCAGATTTGGCCCACAGCTTTGTGCTTCCACACACACAAATCTGAACACAAAAATCCACTTAACTTTTTTAAATCATCCTTACTGTATGTGAGGATTTCCTGTGACGACTATCCACTCTTAAACCCCCCCCCCCATCTTCAGAGAATCCGGGTTCATATCTCTATATGGATATAAACCTGGACTGCCGTTTGACAAATATCCACCATATATGTGTGATCATTATTTCCCTACCTGCTGCTAATGAACTAAAGAAAATAAATTATTTAGAAATGAAGTGAATGCAGATCATTCAGATCAGAACTGCTGCAAATCTAATAACTCGCTTATCAGACTGAGGGATCTCCTAATAGTTTCAGATGCAGATTTATCTTCTAAATTAAATTTTTTTCATTGTTGCCTTTTAAGTTTTCATGGCATGTTCTTTGATTTTAAGTGCTCTACAATGTAAAAAAAAAAATCCAACTCTTGTCAACAAGTAAAAAGCAAGATCTTTCCAGGAATTAGTCGGGTCCCTCTTTCAAATTCTTCTTTATAGGACAGACGCAAAGCTAGGATCTTAAACATGAAGGAGGAGTTAAACACCAGTTCAGTCATGGGAGAATATTTAGTGGCTTTTTCTGAAACAAAAAGAACAATACAAAAAAGAAGTGCTTTGTTTTTTTCTGTTACTAAAAAAAGGAAAAAAACAATACGTATTCAACCCCATTCAGGGTCCCTAGAGTGTGCTGGTCCTAAATATTAGTGGGCAGAGCCACACAGAGGAAAAACTTTCTGCATCCACAAACTCACTCAGACAAAGCTTCAGCTCTCACAGAACCACTCGTGTGGAAAGACGAAAGCCAAATAAAACAGACACAGAAAAGCGGAAAAAGGTCCAGATATAATCCAAGCTTCTCCTTTCACAATAAAACGCCTGCTTTTTGTGTGAAGATTCTGCTGTATAAATGGGTAATATTAGGAGTTTCATTTTTATCAGAACATTAGTGCCAAACCTTTCAAAGGTTCGAATCCGCCCGTCAGTCTCCTCACAGAAACCCCACCGTCCTGATCCCCAACGAGAATAGAAATACCACACACCTGTACTTCATATTCTGCACTGTTTCAATAATTAATAGTAAACCACTCGAGATGAAGACTTTGCATCATCTGGGTGGAGAATTGAAGCCGGTTTAACTGTATGTTTGTTTGGTGGCTTTTTTTCTGTGTTATAACAGGCGGTTTTGCTCATATAGCTCCTTGACAAACCCATCGTACGGACTTGTGCTGGGGGATTATTGTGGATATTTAAATGTGTAAGGAGGCCAGCTGTCTGCTCTTCCGCTCCTCCATCGCTAACCTTCTGCTGCCACGAAGAAAAATCCCTCCTCTGTGCGTCTTTCTGGGAAACCTGGCCCGCTTCGCAAAGCCACTTCAGACAACGATGAGAGAGAAGAACCCTGTGCACATTAAAGCTGAAGAATGGAGAAAATGGCTCCATTGTAATTTGTACATGAATGAATAGCTTTTTCTATGAATTGATACCAAAATGAACATTAAAGCCCTTAAAAATAATCCACAGATTGTGATTTTTAATGTCTGTTGTACATCCTTGTGTCTTTTAAAAAAAACTATAAATAACTTTTTTTCTTTTTCTACACACTAGTATTAGGATTAATGGACCTCATAAAATACTTAGTCCTTCTGGGCTGCCATTGCTGGTTCCTAAATTATGAAACAAAATATGTTAAAGACATCATTGACCAGGAAGTAAAAGTAAAAAATACTATAAGCAGAATTAAATTAAGAGAATTAAAGACTAACCTAGCTACTTTTACATTTTTCTTGGGTATTTATACTTAGACAGCTACTTCTTAAGCACTTTCAACATTATTAACAGTAAACATAACATAATAAAGAATTACAAATAATTGGGAAAAATTTAAAAAAATGTCTGTGAAGGAATTTGAGTAATTGTTTTTATGTATAAGATATAAAAAGCAAATTAAAATTAACTTTTAAAATCCCAGTTCAGCAGAAGGTTTACATTGTGGTGTCATGTATATCCTTGTGTTATCTTAGATGACCCCCCCCCCTTACATTGTTATCCCTACCATGACAAAGGTGGATAAAGGTGGAAAGATTTCATGTAATCCATGGACACCAGTGAAGATCACAAATCATTGAAGAAAAAAGGTTCAGAGCACTGTCTAGTGGGTCTAGATGACCCAACTCCCAATGTTAAAGTGCCTAGGATAGCACACCTAAACTTGTCTTTCAAAAATATTGATGTGGTTGTTATGACTTAGAAAAAGACAAAATAGTGTAACAAACTTTTAACTGTTTTCTTTCTGTGCTTAAGTATTTTAAAAATCTACTGTTGTCTCTTTTGTGTGTACTTGTAAACTGCTTGTTTTTGTTTCTGCATTGGGAAATTTCAGTTTTCCACATTTCAGGTATTTGGCCTTTTTTAAAATAATTTAAAATGTTTACTTTTGAAAAACTTTGACTTTAGATATTTATCTGTTTTTTTATAATTATTTAATTAGACCAGCTCATTGGTTTGCATGTACTTAATTTTCCTATTTTTTGGCACACTTCCTAAGCAGAAAGTAGTCTATTTAAGTGTACTACAAGCATACTAAGCCTATGCTAAAAGTAAGGTACTACACAGTACTCGAAGTTTACTTTTTATATACTGTTAATTTGTTGTAAACTTAAAATGCTGCAATTACTGGTAGTCTGAAGAAGTAGACGTTCTATATTTACACTACCTGCACATACATAGTAAACTTGTTATACTCATCCATCCGTCCATCCATCTATCCATTTTCAGAACCTGCTGAATTCCTTTCCGGGTCACGGGACTGCTGGAGCCAACCCAGTTACTGTTGGATAAAGGCAGGGAACACCCTTACCAGGTCACCAGTCTGTTGCAGGGTTACACACTCACATCCACACATAGGGACAATTAAGAGAAAATAACCTACAAAGCATGTTTTTGGACTGTGGGAGGAAACCGGATTGTCTTGAAAAAACCTTTTGCATGGACGGGGAGAACATACAAACTCCACACAGTCCAAAGAACCCAGCCGGGATTGGAACCAGAGCTGTTTCACTGAGGTAAGAGTGCCATCCACTTCACCGCGCAGCCTTATGTATGTCTTTTTCAAAAATATTCATTTTCTGGGACAGTAGTTGTGTTCACACATAAATAGAAAACATCACAGGAAGAAGACTTTAAAAAAAAAGTATTATAATCAAGTATGAGTAACTGTGTGGCAGAAACCTTCCTCATTCTGCCTTTATCTGCACAAACATGTGTGTGCTTTGAATCAGCCGCCAAATCTCTTACGTTTTGGTGAAATATCCAAGGTTGTTGTACCTTGGTCTGCTTAATAATGCAAAACCTTTTCCTTTCAGTGAAATCACCTGGCAAAATAATTATCACAGGTGTCTGAGATTGATGTCAATGATCCAAAGAGCACAGAGACACAATATCACTCATGAGTTTAACTGAAAAACATAAAGGTGTATCTTTTTGACGCTTAAATACAATTTACATAATAATATGGAATGCACTGTTGTGTCCAGTGGACGAAAAATCCTTTGGAGTGTTTCAAGCTGGAACAGTGTTCTGGAATCAGAAGAGTCCAAATGCAAGAAGGATGATTCCTGCATGCTCTCAATGTTCAGTTCTAAGTTAGCAAAGTGCTTTGTTACTTGCATGGCAGCTCTGACTCCATGAGTGTATGAATGCTTGATTGGCTGAAGGTAGTGAGATTTGTTTTGTGGCGGCCATTGTTAGTCATTTAACATAAATGTGGCACATAAGTGCATAGGGTTTAGACAGCGTGATGTTTTAAAGAAAACTCTTTCCTTCACTCCAGACAACATCTGTTTCAGCAAAGGCCTTGTAGGTTTCAGCAGAACTACAGACGGCAGCTTCACTACAGCGTATCTCAAGGAACTGAGCTTCTGAAGTCCACATCCGTCATGTAGAACAAACATTCATGTCTGAGATTACCATCAACAGACAAAAAGAGAACAAAACTGCAGATATTCCAAACTGCAATGGCCAGAAATCGTTCAACCTACAAAAAAACAGAAAAGGTGCTGTTACATATCTCAGATTAAACATTGTTCAAATTTAAAAAGCGTCCCAACTTTTACAAATATGTCTTCTAATTTCAGATATGGAAGGAATAGAAAAACATACAATTTTAAGTTTTGTTTCTTTTGATTGTTTGACCTTGTTCTTTGTGAAGACCCAAAATGCAGGCACCCCCCCCCCCCCCACCTCACAGGGACTGTGCACAGTGCTTGCTAACAAGCGCAAGACAATAAAGTTGGGAGTTGAATTGTTTTTGTCCAGCCAGGCAACAGGATGTGTTGTCAGAGCTTTTGTTTTGGTGGACATTTTTAGAAATCCAGAGACAAAACATGCTAATCAACGTCATTAGAAAGGAATAGGGGGTGGGCTGACCCTCTCACACGGGTACACTGCAAACAATGAGGACCACACACACACACAGATACACATTCGTGCCTTTGCTCCACCCCCAGCCATCATCACTCCCAGAAAACCTAAAACATTCAAACACCTGAATGCAAGCAGCGCTGTGATGCTTTTCTCTGAGCAGCTATCGTGACTGTTTGTTGCTTTCGTGCAGGAAGACAGGCAGAAACAGACATGAACATGTGCACAAACACATTGTGATAACGTTTCCTGTTTTGGGTTTTTTTTCCACGCTACCTTGTGCAACCCCTATTTTTAGTCCAGTACGACCAACATAGGCAGGAAAACTAAGTTGGGAAAGAATTGAAGGAAGTCTAGTGGTCATTTAGACAAACAAGCTCACACATGGGGGCTCTGAGCTGGTTGAATGCACTGCTTTACTGTATGTCGATGAGAAAGACAAAAGATTTCAGAGAGAGGCCATTTGGAGAACAGCCCAGCCGATCTTCCTCCTCCATCTTTGATGGCTGGGGCCCTGTGGGAACTCTAACAGTCTGTGGTGCCCAGTTGATCGGGAATTTTTAACGACGCTTTGAATTGTTTCATTGGTCATCTTCAAAGTGTGGAGGACTCGTGCAGAAAGATCCTGGTGACTGAAAGTATTGACTGAGGTAAGGTGCATCGCTGGTTAACCTAATTAAGCTTTTAAAGACTATTACTTTATTTAGTTAACTAAGCAAGAAAAAGATTATGTTACATTAAAATTTTAGTTTTGTTTAAATGTTTGAGACCTCAAACCTGATAAATATTTGTGCGCCTCATGTTGACCAAAGCAGGGATCATGCATTTAAAAGATTAGGAATGACTTGATTTTTTCACTTGACACGTTTGATCAATTTGACTAAAAATCAGCATGTTCCTAAACATGAAATCTGTTCTCCTCGTTCTCGTTATCAACAAGACGCAGTGGTTAAGAGTTAGGTCAAGAAATATTTGCAGATTAGTTCAGTAGCAGGTAAGTGGCAGCATCATTGGCTGACAGGTGTACAGCACTGCAAACACGTTTGGTTTTAGATTAGGTAATTTTCATGGAAGCTGTTGTAAAAGTCAAAACTGGAACAAGAGCCAGTTGTGTTTTGATGCCTCTCTCTTCATAATCTCAGCTAAAAATGTACAAAAAGAGATACTTTTTAATTATGTTTTTATTATTATTACTTTGCTTTCAAAAGAATATTAAAGGGATTTAGGTCTAAATTGGTTCTCAGATTTATTTGTATGAAGCCAAAACCAAGTTATTCTTAAATTTGACCTCAAAAGTCTGGATGATTCTGGCTGATGTGAACAGTTTTGTGTGTACCACATACCTGCATTTAGTGTGTTGTCCTGTGAAAACTACATTTAAACAAGATAGCATCATTGACAGAATAAACAAAACAGAAAGAATCAAAAAACAATTTATAGACATTAATTTGGATTTCCTGTTACGAGGTGGACCACTGTTTTTTCATGCAAAGTTGTTGGTTTGTAAGAATATTACAATGTTTTTTTCCCCAGTGCACTGTGTTCTGCGTCCTGCTGTAGAACTTCTCAGTCAATCTTCTCTGTGCCGTGTCTCCGGTTCATTATGTGCTCAGCCTTCCAGAGTTACAAAAATCTTTGATCACGATCAGATCTTTGTTTTTCTTCTATAATACTGGACTTATTTTTCTATGAAGGTTTGAACTGTGATCGTAACCCTTGTTCTATCCTAGGCACTTTAACGTTGGGAGTTGGGTCACCTAGACCCACTAGACAGTGCTCTGAACCTTTTTTTCTTCAATGATTTGTGATCTTCACTGGTGTCCATGGATTACATGAAATCTTTCCACCTTTATCCACCTTTGTCATTGTAGGAAGAACACGTCAATGCAAGGGTGGGGTCATCTAAGATAGCACAAGGGTTAAACATATTCATGTTTGTCTGAAAAAAGTGCCTAGAGTGAGCGGGTTTTACAGCCGACAATTTAGACCGTGGAGATTTAATATGAGATCCCGCTTGAAAATTAATATTCGGCCGGTTAGGAATTATTTGTTAGTTGTTGCAATCAGTTTGAAGAAAAAGTGGGTCAGTAACAGTGATTTTTTTTCAACTAATGCGCTATATATATACACACACACACACACACACACACACACACACACACACACACACACACACACACACTTTGTGTGGTCATAACATATAATGCTATAATGCCACCTTTTTCACTGTAGGCTTTGGCTATTTAAATTGAAGTCCCATCAGTTGAAAACCACTGAGCTGCAGTTACACCTTGGGAAGGATTTTTTTTAACCCTTCAGTCCATAACCATAATGCTGCGTATTTGGCATGAAAGCATTACCAGTAACATTTTTAAAGTCTTTCTCATTTACCCTTCATGGCATTTGAACCTACGGTCTCCCAGTCTCAGGGCAGACAGTTTAGCACTAGGTCACTAAGCAGGCCAGTGAGCTTGCTTATCAGATAAACAGGTCTTTAATAATAAGAACATTTTGCAGGGATCAAGTTCTTCCAGTATGAGTGGGACCAAATGAAAGCCGATGACGCCTCATGCGGTTCCCAGCAGTTTGAGGCCGTTGCATGCATTCATGACGAGCAGCTGACACATGCATCGTCTGATCAGAATAATTTCTTCATGAGATGTCACCTGCGTAATTGCTCAGAATAACCTCATAATAATCTGACATCGACTCTGTGGTGATTCATTTATGCAGTGTTTCGGCGGAGGGGCAGCAGATGTCAGTCCTGCTCCTTCATGAATAATCTGCACCAGCTGCTGGGGTGCAAAACAATATATCTATTTTTGCTTTTTTCCATTGTTCTAATTCTCTGCAGACCTTTACATTTAATTTAACCTTAACCCTAGTTGTAGGACATTAGAGTTGGTAAAAATGTTCTAAAGTTTAAAACAAACCACAGCCACTGCATCTATTTTTCATGACGCTTTTATTTTGGTGTTTTTCCAAAGTAAATTTAAAACAGTAATAAAGAATTATCATTATATAGTTCTTTATTAACACATAGTTACATTAGTTAAAAAAGCAGCTCTGTGGCAAAAACCAGCTGCAGCTGCTGATATGGTTTACCAAACTGTCGTCTTTTTCTGAAGTTGCAAAAAAAACCTTTAAAAAAGTGCTTATAAGTGGGAAAAGCAAACTGCATCCACTGCAGCCACGTTTGAAGCGAGAAACAACTGTCAAAGAAAGTAATAAACTCTTAATCATTTTTATTAATTCCAAGACAAACGTGTTCATGTTGCTGGGTGAATTGAATTGAAGACAACCCTGTTTTAGGACATGTTCATTAAGCCAAGTTTGAGACTGGCTAAAATATTTTTATTATTTTGATGAGAAAATTGTATTTATCAATACAAAGCTAAGCTGCTAAGAAACTAATTCAAAGAAATTGTAAGACCAGATACTCTGCTGCAAGTTTGCAGTTTATTTATTTAGACACTATAATGTTCCGTATTTTCCAGATAACCTTTAATGCACTTCAATTAAAAAAATGTAATCATTTTTATTAAAAAGAAAATGTATCTCAGTTAAAGGGGCTGCAGTTACTCCTAAACTCATTTGGAAGAAACAAATGGAGAAAAATAAAGAACAGAAAAATAATTGGAAAAGTATCTTAGTGATTAACTTTGTAATACATGTTAAAAGAAATGAATGCAAGGTGACATAAAGTTTAAATTTAAACTTAGTATATGTCAATCTTAACAATTACTATGTTACTAAACTATTATATTATTAAAATGTTTAATCTTTTTGTTAATAAAAATATATCCTAATTAGCAGTCAACTTTTTGTTCATAATAGATCCTTCTTTGTTTATTTTTTATTGAGTTTTGGCAGTTTCAGGCTTCGGTGCAGAGATGTTGACACTCACTTTCATCCCCGGGACAGTAAAGCTTTTGTTCTATTTGTGAAGTGAACCTGTAATTATCTGAGTGCCGTAGAACAACGTGAGCCGAGCTTCAAGAATGTCAAGTGAAAGGCCTCACAAAAGAGAAACACAGTGTGAGTGAAGCAACACTTGTGTGCTTCAGCTGGTTGGAGGCAACATTCGGCTGTCTGACAGCAGAGTTTGACTCACAAATACAACTGCAGCTGCAGTAATTCATGGCCACAAAGTTCTCTGCCCAGCAACTGCACCAAAACACATAGCCAGCTTGGAGCCACAAAGGATGTCAGACTTTGAGCTAAGCTGTTTCCAGGCGTTATCAGAACAGACGTTGCAGGTTAACATCACTAAAGCAGCTTTAAATCTAGAACCCACAATTCTACTGCTGGCTTTAAATTGAAGGTTTGCACGAGCAAGCTTTTCTATAAGGTTCTGACCCGAAATAAAACGTGCTCTGAAAGCTCCTAATAGTTTATTATTACAAATAAATTATTATTATGGTAAGTGCATTGAATATGACTCTCCAAAGTTACAACATGCAGATGCTGTTTCTTTAACAGTCATCATACACGCTCATAAAGAAATAGTGTGGGTTGTCCCTGCATTGTAATTTCTTTTGTCCTGATTGGTGTTTCACGTGCTTTGTAACTTATTTTTCATTAATCATCACAGTTTTTATTTTATTAGTGCTGTTCATAAACGTCCGTCTCTTTTTTGAAATACAAGATATTTTCTAAATCATCTGATAATGAAATTTAAGAGTTGGGCTGATCCCTTCATGAACTCACAAAAGTTAAAAGATTGAGCCTGTGCTGTCTGGGGAAAATGCCCCTGGTTGGGTATTCCATGCCAGACAGGTCTTTGGGGATGAGCTAGTTTTTTTTTTCAAATGGACCTTATGGAAACTTTTTATTCAACTAGAATAAAAAAAAAAAACCCATAATAATAAAAGTAACTATGACTTATATGATAGTCACATGCACACAACAAACTATTTTCTGGTATTTCTTTGAGTTGGTTGTATAAGCCTCAAGGGAACTGTAAGACACACCTGTGCTCACCCTAAAATGGAGACACTCCTCACTTCAACGTTCCACCTTACATGCACCTGTACGGGTGCATGTAAGGCTTAAGATTTGCTGGCAGACTTGACAGACTTTGCAGGCCTAAGCGTATTGTGAGTATCTTACATCTGGCTGAGACCACTATCTATAGAAGGAGTAAATTAAGTCTGGTTAGCATTTGAAACCCACAGGCAACTGGCAGGTGTTTCAAGTCTCAGTAGTGTGCAGCCTGGGCAGTTGCCGAAGCAAAACCTCAGCTCTGGAGGAACTATTGGTTGGCCTAAAAAAATTCTGGCAATCCAGTTAGTGCCTGAAGGAGGGGAAAGCAATTCTCCACCAATATACAGTATGGTTGTTAAGTTGTTGGCCTCGACTGAGGACAATGTTGAGAGGTGGAAGGACACCGATTTGCCTTCTCCTGTGGCAGTGCAGATTGAGAATGTTAAAGTAGACCAGCATCTCACCCAAGCTGAAGTTACTCAATGAGTCAAAAAGCTTGCTGTGGGACTGTTTTGGGTGACTATTTTGGTCTTCGTGACATTAACTCTTGTGCTATCCTAGGCACTTTAACATTGGGAGTGGGGTCATCTGGACCTACAAGACAGTGTGCTGAACCTTTTATCTTCAATGATTTGTCATCTTCACTGGTGTCCATGGATTACATGAAATCTTTCCACCTTTATCCACCTTTGTCATGGTGGGGAGAACACGTCAATGGTCATCTTGACTCCATAGGATAGCACAAGTGGGGGACAGTGACTGAATTGACAGACTAGGATGGTGCTCCCTTGTCTCAAGAAGGGAGACCGTTGGGTGTGCTCCAATTTTAGGGGGATTAAATCTTAATATCATTAGGGTTAAATCTTAAATCTCTGTGTTCTGTGAGAGCTGTCCTGTTAAAATGGGGTCCAGTGGCCCCAACTAAGGGCTATCTGGTTGTAGTTTGGTGCATGTTACCAGCAGTAGTTTAAGCTTGGATGACAGGCTGGTTCAATAAGCTAGAAGGTCGCTGGAAATGTGAGGCTTCAGTAGAGCTGTAGACTTCACCTGTCTATTAAAAAAACTGTCCTTTATGTGCAGCTTGAAAAAAATAAACGGATGGTGGTTTGAAAAATTACCTTCAAGTTTAGCTCTGCTCATGGAATCTACTTGCAGAGGTGGGAAAAGTCTTTGAAACCAAGTTGTGGCTATCTAGTTTTGGAGCCGTATCAACTTATATTAGCGTGAATAACAGAATGAATAGTCATAACTCTAGTATTTAGTGTGAGAACTTCATCAGGCACCATTTTCTTTCATAGCTTAGAAGAGTTTCCATCCTGCTGTGCAGAGATACAGGAGAACCTTCAAATTCTGCTGCTATGGACACACATCTGCTGTAACCCTTGTGCTACCTTAGATGACCCCACCCTTACATTGACCTGTTCTCCCTACCATGACAAAGGTGGATAAAGGTGGAAAGACCAGTGAACACCAGTGAAGATCGTGGGCGGCCGTGGTGCAGCGGTAGGGTGGTCGACCCATGATCATAAGATTGCAGGTTCGATTCCCGCCTTTCGCGTCCATGCCCGTGTCGAAGTGTGTGTTCTTGCCTCTGGTGGGAGGTTGGCGCCAGTGTTTGGCAACGGTGTGTGTGAATGTGTGTGTGAATGTGTGTGTGCATGGGTGAATGGGACTGTGACTGTAAAGCACTTTGGACCTTTGTAAGAAGGTAGAAAGCGCTATACAGTGATCCCTTGCTATATCACGGTTTACTTTTCACGGTTTCGCTACTTCACGGATTTGGATTGTGCATTGTGTTCTGCATTCTGATTGGCTAAAAAGTCACTCAGCGAGTAGCTCAAGAATGGGACCCTTTGATGAGCCGTTCATTACAGTTCTCCAACATAATTGATGGGGGCATGTCGGTGTATAAGGATCTTTAGCAAAGAAGAAAAAAGAGCGACAACAACTGCCTATCACTATGTTCCTCTCCCGAACAAACACACCTGCAGCTGCACCGCGGGCTTCAGAAGGAAAAAACGCTGCAGAGGATGCAGCGGCTCAGTATGAAGAGCAGTGAAAAAGAAGACCGGGGTCACTATCTGTCCCACTGTACTTTTTTATTTTTTTCATTATCATTTTAAATTTTCTTCCATTTAATCCACTCGGGTCGCGGTGGGCGGGGCTAATCTCCGCAATTTAAAGCCTTCTGTTCTTATCGATGATTGAAATTATTATTTGACAGCACACTACAGAAGTTATTTGTTGAAAAAACGTTTCCAAAGTACTTTTATTTGTTAAAAAACAATTGATTTAGCCTGTTAAATGGTTTGTTCTTTCTTTTCAATGTATAATAGTGAATTTCATTGTATAATAATTGTAAAAAAATAAAGGTTTCTACTTCACGGGTTTTGCTTATCACGGGTTCTATTTGGAACGTAACCCCCGCGATAATCAAGGGATCACTGTATAAGTATACGCCATTTACCAAGATCACAAATCATTGAAGATAAAAGGTTCAGTACACTGTCTAGTGGGATGACCCAACTCCCAACGTTAAAGTGCCAAGGATAGCACAAGGGTTGACTCAGAGACAAGCTGAAATCTTTGCACTTTCTCAGAACTCCACTATCCGAACACAGACAGGAACAATTGAGAAATCATTAGGAAAAATCAAGCATCCTGTCATTCACAACCTGCTGCATAACAACCCTCACAAGAGGTCCCACAACTTTTTGCACAAATATGAGCACATGGATACAAGAAATGTGAATTATTCATGACCTACTGCTGCTGCACTACGGTTGTGATGTGTAGGCCAGAGGCCATGACGAGTGAAGCAGAGATCATGCGCCCACTCATCCCTCCATGTCCATCTGTCTCCTGGCTCAAATCTGCACACTGAAGGTCCATAGTTCACAGCGTCCTTTTTACATCCAAGGACAGAACCTTCAGTCCATCACCCACAGCCTCTGAAAGACATGACTCCTCTCCGTCCCTTTCACCGCCTCTGATCAGCTCGGAAGAACAAGAGATCATCAAACTAACTATAAATACAATGCATATGATCCTTGATGCTGTATCTAATCTAAATTGCAGTAATCAAACACATTGCATGCCAACAGATGCTGCCACTTTCACCTGAGTTGGCCTGGAATGTGATTCATGCTGATTGGTGGGTGGATGCAGAAAGAATGGACCAGAAAACATCAACTGCTCATTGGCTTAAACCAAACCGATAAGAATGCATCAGTCAGACAGAATTGACTGTTTTAGCTTGACCAACCAGGATGATGCTCAAAGAAAACTAAAAAGCTTCTGGTTCAAAATCTTTTGATCTTTTCTGTTACCTTCAAGCCTTGTGCTATCCTAAGGGGGCAAGATGACCTTTGACGTGTTCTCCCTACCATGACAAAGGTGGATAAAGGTGGAAAGATTTCATGTAATCCATGGACACCAGTGAGGAACATAAATCATTGAAGAAAAAAGTTCAAAGCACTGTCTAGTGGGTCAAAATGACCCAACTCCCAATGTTAAAGTGCCTAGGATGGCACAAGGGTTAAGGTTAGTTGTTTTTGTTGCCACTGCTGTTGTTTGCATCATTTTATAATCTCAAAGTTTGTCATTTCAGAGGAGCTCATACTTTCTCTGATTATTATTTTGTACAACTTATTTAACAAGATTTCTGTGCTTTGCCTATGACAAATGACAGGTATTTATTTGTAGTTTTAACTATATAGTACTGACAATTATTGCACTTTAATGTAGTTTGCAGATTAAAACTGGAGCTGCCTGAAAATAATGAACATCATCTGTGTAGGAGGGAACCTATGGAGCTGAGATGGATCAGAGACAAAAATGGGAATCTGATTATCTGAAACCCACGTTTTTACCAACAAAAGAAAAGTTCAGACCCAAACTCATTCAAAATTAATTCAATAAAGTTCATAGCGTCTGTATTATTAACTGACTTATTGGTTCTTCTGTTATCAGACACGGTTGCGTTTTTCACATACTTTGGTATAACAGAAGAACCAATAAGTCATTTAAATTTGCCATGACAACTGTTTTGGGCAAATGCTTAAATGTTTCAGGACAACTGTTGCTTTTGACTCAGTAAGACTTTTGGAAATCAGTTTTAAAAAAAGTTCAAATAGGCAAACCCAAGATGTTCTTGTTTCTTTTAACAATCGTAAATATCATTCAATATTACAATCTGATTGTATATTAACAACAACTGCAACAACTTGGCCATATAATGCAGGTCCTGATGAAAATGTTTAAATTGAACAGTGTTCTGTACGGTTTTGTAAATGCTTTACAAAAGAACAGCAATGCTTTTTGGTGCATTATGGTATAAGAATCCAAAATGAAAAACAAAAAGGTGTTAAAAAGCCTTTGCAGGCGGTATTTGTGCTTGTTCTTTGTATGTGGGTGTGTGAGAGGTCACATGATAGGCCGTTGCTGCAGGCTGCTGTGTTTACTAACACGAGGCAGAGGCGGCGGAGGAGGTCAGAGTGGAGTAAGCTCCATCAGGGGAGTCTCTTTGAGCAGACAGACAGACAGGACAGCTGTTGTGTGGAGTAAACTCAAGTTTGGATTTTTTTGAGGCGCTGCTGATGAAGAGGTAAGCTCTGCACTTTATTACACGTTCTTGGGTTTTCGGAAATGCTCTCATGTTTCTGACAGTTGGATTCATAAATCGGCAGGATGGAAATCTCCACTGAGAAAGATGCTCTTATGTTGAAAGGGCTTTTGAAAGGAAGGGGGTTTGTGGTACACCAAGTATCTAAGTGGTTCCTCCTTCCTGAATGCAGCAGTGACCGGAAAACCAAGAAGATTAAAAAATAAAAGTGAGGAACACTTCAAGAGCAGCTTTGAATCAACCCCACAAACAAGCAAAGCTTAGCACTTGAAACTTTTACAAAATATAATATTTGTTAAACAAGTGTAGATTTTGACAGAAATGTGTTTGAAGTTGACCATAAATGTTCTGTCACCTTCATGATTTCATCTGTAGCTTAATTAAAAGGGTATAATTTGTTTATTACCGAGACCCACATGACCTTTTTTGATTTGGCAAAAATTTGACATTTTTAATATAAATGTTGATAAAGTCTCTTTAACTAAGAAGCTATTCCCCGTGGTGTTATTTTAAAATCTTTGTATAGATTCTAAACTTTGGTAATCATAAATGGTTTTTCTCTTTGATTCATTTCTGTGAATTATTTCCCCAAGATTCTCAAATCACAGCTAAAAAATAATTAACAGGTTTATCTTCATTGTGTGAATTGAATTCCAGATGATTGTAGAATGATCTGTTGTTACAAAATTATGCATCTTTCAATTACCATGAAAATGTTAACTAATCCATTTCATCATATCAAAACCCCCCCATTTTTGCCTAATGCTGTGTTTTTGAGTTTATAACCTGAAAATTCTTTGCTTTGAGTTATTTACATATTTTGTGTGAACTGTGCTAAAATACCAGCTAAAATGTTTTTATCAAACGGCAAAACTGCTGAAACAAAGGAGGAGCTGATTTCTTTTTTATCATCTTTTCAAAAGCCCTCGTAAATTTTAGATGAATGGAGGTTCTGACTGATTTACTAAAGTTTTTAAACCACACACAGAATTTTATTGCAACAATCATGCAAGAATGTTCCATACAAATAAAACCAAATACAGATATTTTTTTCTTAACCTTTGAGGGATTGTTTTTTTAAGAAATGGTATGGATGTTTTTATGAAGACGGAGTGAACTCGGACTTAATTCTGGTTTCCACTTTCAGCAGGCTTATTTTTATTTGAGTGTTATTTTTGTCCATGTGACTTTTAAATTAAATGTGAAATGATTTTACACGGCGACGTACAACAGGCAGTGACACATTTTTAAGTTTGGACGGTATCCATTAATGCGTTAAGATGAGTATTTGTGATCTCAAAACTATCATACTCTTAATTAGTCTGTAATTAAGCAATTAACTTTTCAAGAAGTAAAAGCAACCAAAACAGTGAAACTCTCCTTTTTAATTGTAGTAGGTTTAGGGGATGTCTTCTGGACTTGGTTTTAAATTTGGAAGACGTTTCGCCTCTTATCCAAGAGGCTTTGTCAATTCTGAAATAGCTGGTCTAAGAGCTGGTATGTATGCGCTCATGGGGGAGGAGTCAGACCTGAAACTGGGGGTGTCCACTTAGCCTACATGGTTTCGGATGGTTAATAGTCCTTTGTCCTCAGCTGGGGGTTGGGGAGTCAGTGACTCCCTCTCCAAACTGGTCGTCTCTTTCAGCGGTTAACGACTCAGGTGGAACTGGTTTGGTTTGGTTAGGTTTCAAAACACTGCCGTAGATGGATGGAAGAATAAACCTGAGACCACCATTCTTATTAAGAGAAGGTTTAACCTTCTTGACAAAGATTGACAAAGACAAAAGGCTTCTTTCACTCCTCGCTCAAACCATCTTTTCTCTCTGGCTAGAATTCGGACTTCACTGTCCTCGAAAGAGTGGTTTGTGGCCTTCAGGTGGAGATGTACTGCAGACTCAGGTCCACTTGGGTTGGCTCTGCGATGTTGGTAAAGCCGCTTGTGTAGAGGTTGTTTGGTTTCTCCTACTGTTCATTGTGACCAATTTGGAAAGGGAGTCACTGACTCCCCAACCCCCAGCTGAGGACAAAGGACTATTAACGACCCGAAACCATGTAGGCTAAGTGGACAATACCTCCAGTTTCAGGTCTGACTCCTCCCCCATGAGCGCATATATACCAGCTCTTAGACCAGCTATTTCAGAATTGACAAAGCCTCTTGGATAAGAGGCGAAACTTCTTCCAACTTTAAAACCAAGTCCAGATGACATCCCCTAAACCTACTACAATGGAACCAACCTGGATGAATGAGAGTCTTCATAGACATCTCCTTTTTAATGAACATTTTCTCCCAAAATATCTAAAATTACACATTAGTTAGGAATGTCTGTGGACTCTTGTAAATTCCAAATTTCCTACACTGAAAACTAGAAATTCTGAAGACAGAAGAGGTTTGGATGCTGAAAACCTGAAATGACAGCTTTCAAGATAATCCCAGCCACCAGCAAGAACCACTTAAATCCAAAACCTGATTGGCTCCTTCATGCTTTTCTCTGAAACTGTATGGGTCACTTAGACTGCAAAAGTTTTCAGACCAACTCTAAGAGAACATATATTTTTAGTGAGGACTGTGTTGTTTTGAGATTCACTTTGAGGTGTGATCATAATGATTTTGGTACAAAATATGCTTTATCAGAGGAGTTGTTCGAGTCTCTATGACTCATACATGCAAACCTCTTATTTTGCTTCATGCAACAGAGGTTTATCTTGGGGAGTGAAAACATGACATGCCATTGTTTCAGCTGTGGCTGCATTCTGATTGATGCTCTGAGTGTTCTTTCACTCCAGGTCAAAGATCTTACAGTTCAGGATCTATCCGATGAGCAGATTTGACTGTTTGTGCATAAACTAAACCTGGTTTTGTCTCCAATATTAGAGATAAAGTTCAATTTATTTGTATTGTTTACATTGGTTCTGAACATAAAAAAGTGTAAGACGACCAACTTACAGTATTTCCATCTGTTTTGTCTTTCTATAAGACCATTTATTCTTGCTCTTTTTCGTCTCTCCTGTGCTAGATCTATCTCTGCAAAGCAACATTTCTAATAGTAAATATTGTTTATTATGCATGGTCATTAGGTGCATGACACCAGTCAGTTGTTCAGCTCTGTGATGGCGCAGGTAGGCGGGACAAATAACTGGTGCTTAAACACCCCATTAAGGTCACTCATGGAACAAATGATTTACCTTTTACTTGTCCATCAAAAGCCTCAAAACCATTCGGAAGTGACACAGCACTGAGATTTATTGGAATATCCCTGGAGATGACTTTAAAACTGAAGATGCAGCTCTCTTCTAATGTTCTGCAGCCTCCATGAAGATGCATTACTTTGTCGTACCTTCAGGTCTGTATGTTTTGTAACTCTTGCAACCGACCTGCTGCTAAAAGATAATCTAAGATTTTTGCATATTTGCAAAAATTTAAGAAAACAATTGTTGCGATTATATTAATCTGTGGTGCATGATTTGGTAAACATGTTTTCTTTTATTTCTGGATTTGCAAGTTTGAGTGTTTATTTGTAACACTTTGAAAAAATATATCAGGATGCCTGATTTTCTGCTTATCACGAGCCTTTACCCCTGAACATCAGTCCTCTGTACTTTCTTTGACGTGAGTTAAAGGAATGGATGTGACAGAGGCACAAGGCCCGAAGCAAACATTAAATTGAGGTTCAAATTATGTTTAGTGGATTTATCTACCAGTTTAGTCGGGCAAACATAGAAAAGGCCAAATGTAGCCCAAAGAAAGCTGCGGAGATATGACAGGATCAGACGGAGCATTCTTTGCTCTTAAGGAGGATTTGTTCTTCATCAGTTCTTCGTCATCATTCTCATTCAAACAGCACTGATAGGACTCCTTTTTTTTTCATCCAACTGATTCAAACCACGAAAACTTGCTCCTTTTGATGCAATCGAGCAGACATTTTGCTGAAGACACCAGGTATATACGTACGCATGTTAAAAGAATGTAAGTGTAGTGCATTTAGTCCATAGTATTAACACTGAACAAGAAGGGAAGGACTTCTTTTTTTTTTTTTGCTAATGTTTATTAGTGCATATCCACCATCTACAGTTGGAAGAGGGTTGGTGGGAAATGTTGTAGAGATGCAAATTTTGGTCCAGACTTTTTCTTTCACAGCTCTATTTCGATAAATGAAAGACTTGGTGTCATAGAATTCTACAAAATGCAATTATTTTGACTTTTATGATCAATTTTCAATCGGTTAACACTTCTGTGAATGAAAAAGGAGGCCATCTATATGTCACTTCTAGATCTGAGTCCTTGATTGGTCAGAGGTCAACCTGCTTTAACTTTAAATGCCAATAGCCAAATTTTTTTCTTCTTCAACAAGTAATGCTGCAGCATTTCTTACAGTAACAGAAAAAGGGAAATTCTACTTAGTGACAAATTAAAATGCAGCAATACAAAAAATTGCTTTCCAAGATTAACTGGTCAGCACCTTTTTATACAGCAATAAGCAATGCAATTTCCCCATAACATAAAGATGAATATCGAAAAAGCTTATTTAACCCTTGTGCTATCTTAGATGACCCCACCCTTACATTGACGTGTTCTCCCTACCATGACAAAGGTGGATAAAGGTGGAAAGATTTCATGTTAACCATGGACACCAGTGAAGATCACAAATCATTGAAGAAAAAAGGTTCAGCGCACTGTCTAGTGCAGGGGTGGTGAACAAGTTTGACACCAAGAGCCGAATCTTTTCACTGTGAGAGTCAAAGAGCCACACCACACACTGACCTGCCAATACGTACACACAAACACACAATTAAAGCCATATTACTTTCCATAACACACTCCTCTCCCTACAACACAACAGCAAGTATTGTACTTATGTTTATTTCAAGGAAAGTGTCCACCCTCAATACACACATCAAATGCGGCTTAGCCAGAGTTAACACAGCAACTACCCTGGAGGTCTGATACCCCCTCCACACACACAGGCACCTCTCTCTCATCTCATACACACACACACACACACACACACAACACACTCTCTCTGTCTCTCTTTTTATCTCACTCTTTTCTCTGCCTCTCTCTGACACACACAACTACTCAGTGACGGACGATGAGGTTGATGCTGGAGAGTACGATGATAAAAACGGAATATTTTCACCATTTATCAAACAGCATTTAACTGGTAATTCTTTGTAACCCAACATTCCTCTTTCAATGACCCTTAAACCAACAAATACACAGACATCTGGACAGAGCATCCTTCTGGTGTCTAAGTGATTCATATTCACAATAAACACATTAAATACATTACATTTAAGTTGTGTGCAACTTACCTACCTAACTTATTAGGATATCTTACTTTCATATGTTTTTTTTTATTTAAAATTGAATGACTGACTCTTTGCATCAAAAGCAAATAATTTTTTAAATGTTAATACATTGCAATGATTCAGTTCATACTTCAGAGTAGTAATCAAACAAGTGCGCTAAGTTTCCATTTAATTGGCCACGTTATTCGCCCCCCCCCCCCCCCCCCCGCTGAATACTTCAGAAAATTGAACTCTATTGTGAATTGAACTCTATGTAAAGCCCCAAATACTAGTTAATGTATTTCAAAACAGATGTGATAATTTTATTAAAGGATTTCTTCCCATTCACAGCAAGGGGGGAAGTACTAAACCAATTTTTTTGATGAGTTTTGTCTTTAAACCTTTTATTCAAACATAGTTTATTTTAGCATGTTCAGTGAATGTTTTACTTTGAAATTGCTCAAGATTTGTTTATTTAATTTTATAAACTGTTTAATGCCAAATTAAAAGTAAAAAGTTTTTTCATGAAGCTATTCTTCATTCAAGAAATGTCATCTGAAAATGCTTACATTTTGTAAAAACAAAGACTTTAAAAAAAATTCATACATGTGAACTTTATTGTCTCAATTCAAGAGATTGATTGGGAAAGAGTAACACTTCCACTGCTTGTATTTGTGCTTTTTGGACATTACCCATTCATGAACCTTTCATGGGTGTAACTCTCCTCTCCATCGTGCTCGAGTTTCCAATCTCCTTCTTCATTCTTTTCCTGCTCCCTGGATATTTGACTTCAGTTTATTTCTAACTCCACAAGAGCAATCCATCATGAGAAAGAAGTCTGAGAGTTGAACATCTCTTATCCCAACAGATCCCCCCACCCACACACAGACACACACACACACACAAACACACCCGCCCGCCTTGTGCCAGCTTAGGGTCTCTGTTCAATTAGGCAATCTTGACTGCAGCATTTGCAGTAGCAAGGGTCTTTGAGCAGATGGAACCACTGGAACTTGTGGTCATGAAGGTGCAGCACATTTGTACTTGGTAACTATAACATATGAAATTAATCAATTATATTACCTTTTGACCAATTATAAGTAAATGACAAAATCAAACTTATTGCTCTTCAGAATTATTTCCAATAGAAATTGCTACTTTTGTTGTGGATGTTGAATTGGAAGACTTTGTTGCTTTTGATGTTTTTGATTCATTTGGGCAATCAACATCATTACCTATAGCAACACAACAGCCAGACCAGAATGTCATTTTCAACTTTGAGACCTTTGAAGAACATCTAGTTCTTATTCTGCACAGCACTGCTAAAAAAACAGCAGGCATGTTCTAATGAGAACATGGTCTCAGACCAAAGCAAACAATGTTTTGCCTTCAAAGAACATGTGATCAGTGGGAAGAGAAAAGAACAGGGGACTAACAACAAAGGTCTTTTCTCAGAAAAAAGTAAATCAGTCCAAAATGATCTCACTTCCGTGTGTTTGCTGGAGGAAGAGGCACATCTGCAGTGTAAACAGGCGGCGACTCTACTCCGACAGCTCATTGAGCTTTAGCAATGGCTCGTGGGAACAGAGGCTTCTGGGAGTTTGGACTTTGTTAATGGATCATCTCCTTGGTAAGAGGAGAAAAACAGACGTCACTGGCCAGCATTTCGTGTTTCCCGAAGCTTGCATCAACATTTAATCAATGGGTCTGTGTTTGTTAGTGAGTCGGGGTGTGCAAACAGAAAATGAATGAAAGTATTGTTCAGACTGTGAGTGCTCAGAGAGGGGAGAGGGGTTCTATGTGAGTATCCTGCATGTGCAGAGAGCTGGCATCATGTGACTGCAATATCCTGACATAACCCCTACATCACTGTAGGAAGCGCACGAGTCTGACTCAGTGACATCATCATTGTTTCCTCCACAGTACAGTTGAGTGAGAAATTCTCTCAAAACATCTGGATTTTATCTGAAATATAGTGGAAATCATTGAATATAAACAAGGATCTGCGTTTATTTTCAATCGTGCTCTAAATTCCAATCCATTGTGTATTCCAGATTTACACCTTTACTAGTCAAATGTTGACATTTTCAGTTGTTTGAAGACTACACTAAAATAAATGGAACACAACAAAAATACATCCTACACCTGAACGAATGGAATATTCTTTTTAAATGCTTTTTTCTTTACATGTTGCATGTTCTGAAAACAAAAACACACAAAAATCGTCAATGGAAATTAAATATATTAGCCTATGGAGGTCTGGATGTTTAATCATACTCAAAATCAAAGTGGAAAAACACACTACAGGCTGATCCAACTTTCATGTTATGTCTTTGAAACAAGTCAAAATGAGACTCAGTAGTGGGTGTGGCCTCCACGTGCCCCTCTGACATCCTTGCAATACCTGGGTGTGCTTCTGATGAGGCGGTGAATGATCTCCTCCCACACCTGGACCAAAGCATCCAGCAACTACTGGACAGTCTGTGGTGGAACCTGGCAATGGTTGATGTCCCTCAAGTGCTCAATTGGATTCAGTTCTGGGGAACGGCCATTCCATCAATACCTTTGTTTAGCAGAAACTCCTGACACACTCCAGCCACATTAGGTCTAGCATTGTCTTGCATTAGGAGGAACCCAGGGCCAATCGCATCAGCATATGGTCTCACAAAGGGTCTGAGAATCTCAGTTGGCACCTAATGGCAGTCAGAGAATCTGTGGTGAGCACATGGAGAGCTGTGCAGCCCTCCAAAGAAATGCCACCCCGAACCATTACTGAACCACTGCCAAACCCTCATGTTGGACTATGTTGCAGGCAGCACAACGTCCTCCATGGCATTTTGAGACTCTGTCACATCTGTTGTACATCTAATATGTGAAGAGCACAGGGCGCCAGTGATGAATTTGCCCGTCTTGGTGTTCTCTAGCAAATGTCAAATACTTGTACGGTGTTGGGCTGTAAGCACAACTCCCACCGGATGACGTCGGGCTCTCATACCACTCTCATGGAGTCTGTTTCCAACAATTTCAGCAGACTCATGCACATTTGGGACATGCTGGCCCATTATTTTTACTGTTGTCTATTCAACTTACACAAAAACATGTGACATTGATTGTCAGTCAGTGTTTCTTCCCAATTGGACCGTTTGATTGCACAGACGTGTGATTGACTTGGAGTAACAATTCGTTGTTTAGGTGTTCCCTGCATTTTTTTTTTGAGCAGTGTGTATCAACCGTGTTAACATAAAAATACAGCAATGAGAGGCTGAAAGTGAGACTGAAGCAAAAACATCTAATTTTGGCAGAGAAATAAATGGCGTCTTGTAGGTCACAGATCATCTGTGTGTGAGTGAATCGTTCGTTACAATTATGGGTTCTTTTCCTAGATTTTTAGCACCCTGTTGGAAATAAGACCACTTGCCTCCTCCCATCCTTCTTCTGTCAGCTTTTTGGCAAAAAATAAGAGAGAAAGGCCTTTCGATTTTAAATTAAAGGGGGGACGCGCTCAGAACTCAGAAATTATCAGTTTATGAACAGAGAGTTTACACAGAAGCATCCGTTCCTTTTTGAAACAGAAATTGGATTCATGTCACAAGTTCACAAAAGTTTTATGAGCCAGCAAAACACATTTGTTCCGCCACTGTCACTATGGTAACCAAGGATAGCTTGCTTTGAAGTGATGAAGCAGTCCAGTCAAAACGTTTCATGAAAAGTTTTGGGCTTTTCCCTCCAGCAACATCCCTTTCTGAGCTTCAAGTGTTGTTCATGTGTCACCCAACTCTGAGAGATGTGTATTCAATTTGCTGGAAAGAACAACATTCTGATACAATGGCATCAGTAATTACAGTGGCCCTGAAGGGCAAATCATACCAGTAAATCACTAAATTCCAAAGATATTAATGATTATGGGGATGTTGGATTTTTGCCATTTGAGTATTTTTAAATGCGTCTTCAGTGCCCGCAACTAATAAAAGTTTTATGATTAGGATGGAGCATATCCAGAATCGCTTAATGCCAAATAACTTTCGGTTGAAATGATGGACAAACATCATCATCCAGTCACAATGTCCCATAATACATAACTTTTCGGGTTTCTTCTTATGCTTCAATCTTTGTCTCTTCATTTTGATCTCTGGAAATTACTTTTGCCTTCCAAAATGTTTTTTTTTGTTTTTTTACGGAAACCGGAAATAGCAGAAACAATGCGTCAAGGGGGTTGGAGAGGTTTAGAATTCTCAGGCAAAGAACATATACTGGTTGTTCTGAGTCTATGAGCAGCAGTGATGCATGGTGGAGTAAAAGATCTATTTTAGACTTAAAATTCAATATTAACTTAATCAGAAGAGACTAATGTTAAAAACATTGGCAGATATAATAAATATACAAAAATCCAACGTCTTTCATCCCCATTTCATTCTACACATACAAAAAGGCTAAACAAGGGCATATTTTTATAAGTTGATAAAAAAAGGCCATCATAATACCGGCAAAATTCACAATGTGCAGTTTTTTAAAATACTCTTTTGTTTGCCTCCTTCATTTAAGGGTACAAATTTAGTTTCTTCAAGCTATTTCTCAACACCGTATTATGTTTTTCTCTATTTTCCCTTTTACTGTTGCTTAAGTAATCATTTGAGTGACTTGTTCTTACTTCTACTGTGTCGTATTTACATACCACCCTCCTCTTGTGCAGTGCAGGATATCCTCATCCAGTCCCTCTAGGACATGGCCTTCTAAATCAGGTGATGATGGTAAATGGTGTATACGTATATAGAGCTCTATTACATTGCTTGAAGGCCCAAAAGACTTTACAGTCACAGTTCCATTCACCATTTCCTGTTGTAAATCAAAAAATTTTTCTGGTAGTTTTAAAAAATGTACTACTTGTAAGTCAGAAATATTTATTGTAGGGATGAACTGTAACAAGCTACAATTGAGGAAAAATATTTATAATAATAGTAAACATTTTCTCAGTAAAGTAAAAAATAGATTAAAGACCAAAGTGTTCAGCAAACAAAATGTGGATTTATAAATATACATTTAAATGGGTTTTTAAATCATTTACTTACAATTTATAAATTGAGCTTAAGACCAAAAGAAAACCCTTTAATTATTTAATACTTATTACCTAATTTAAAGATAGTAAATAGCTCATGAATAAACTGTTAAAATGTTATTTATAAACACGTGATAGTAATCCCTTTTAATCAAGGATAAAGCATTTATAACAACACATTTCAGCTGCTTTCTAATAAAGTAGTTATAAAAGATTAAGTGTCCATTCATGCTCAGCTAATGCTTAAATCATGTTTCATCATGTGTAGTTATCATAAAGTGTTATCACCATCTTTGACTGCTCTTTCATTTAAAGTCTGTCCAATTGTCCAACTGCTTCTGAAAAGACCGCTTTGTTTGTCCAAAGCAAACAGGAATCACAAACAAAAATCACCCAATCTCATTTCACCTGCTGTGAGAGTGTTCCTGTATTCTTTCCATCCATGCTTTTTGGTTCTCTTACATTGCATAGAGTTTATTTTTTGTAAATCAACTATGTAATTTCAAAATGATAAAAAAGTCCAAAAGTCTTGTATCCGCTGGAAGTGAGTGACGGGTAGCGGGTTTTACGTTATTACAATCCCTGTGCGATTCACCTGCTACCTGTGCACACAACTCCACCCCCCACCCCCATCCTCTGCTTTCTTCCTCACACATATCACTTCCCTGCAACTGCGCGCTGTTTCTCAGAGTTGGGATTGTGCAGTTTTAGGCACGGCAATTCACAGGTCTCAGGCTGTTACAAACTCTGTGAAATAATAGATAATAGTAAACTGATAGTGCTGGCGCAGATTTTTCTCTCCAAGCACCGCATCTACTGCGCGCCTCTGGCATCGCATCGCGCCCGAGAAGGACTGGTCTAATGAAAAAAAGAAAAAAAAAAGCATAATTAAAGATTCGTCTGCGAGCCACACGTGACCATCAAAAGAGCCATATATGGCTTGCGAGCCATAGGTTCCCGACCCCTGCACCAGACAGTGCTCTGAAGCTTTTTTCTTCAATGATTTGTGATCTTCACTGGTGTCCATGGATTACATGAAATCTTTCCACCTTTATCCACCTTTGTCATGGTAGGAAAAACACGTCAATGTAGGGGTGGGGTCATCTAAGATAGCACAAGGGTTAAACCTCCAGCACAGGTTCAACCTTTAGCCGGCAAACTTAAAGCTGTGTCAATTTTAAAAACAGAATTGTCAAGTTTCCTTTTCCTTATGGAAATCTACTACCCACATTTATTTGTTAGGGCCAGGGGTCTGCAATATTACTTAGAGTCATTTGGCCCATGCACTTTGTTACTAAAAAAAAGAAAGAGAAAAAACTCGACGAAAGCTTCACCATTTACAAAAAAACAAACATAAACACTTTACTAAAGTTTTATGACCATTTCTAAAAGAAGCTTCTAAATATTTCTGAAAATGTTACATTTGTTTCATATTGATATAACATTTTTAGCTTGTTTTACTTTTGACCGCAGTACATACTAATTCCTTTCAAAATAAAATACACCCTGTGTCAAATGAGATAAGAATATGTAATAAAAACACGTGCTTTAAGCATATTGTAATCACTCTCAGTAGGTTACTGTTACTTTTACCATCATTTTGCTCAGTTATCTGACACGTTAAAAATCTAAACATGGATGACAAAACCTATTTAACAAATCAATATTACCAAAACTACATACCAATTGTCTATTCAAAGCTTTTTTTTCAAAGCCAAAGAGCCACAATAGAGGGATAAAGGAGCTGCTGGTAGCTCCAGAGCCACAGGTTTCAGAGCCCTGATTTAAGCTTTATAAATCTTTGTTCAAAAAAAGCTGTTTCACATTTCCCAAACTGCAGAAGAAGAAAAATATTCCCAAATTATACTCCACAATGTGATCAGCTACAATGAATCTCCTGTTTTAGCAAAAAAGGAAAGAGAGTTTGGATTTAAAACTCAGACGATACTGAGTTTGGTCCAACTTCCTTGTAACTGTACTCCAAACGCCTCGATTCAGTAAAATCACTCTTAGTTTTAGAACAAAAACAGATTGTCAAAGAATTATACATCTGTCAGGGATTTATGGAACACATGTTGGTGGTCCTCAGGTAAACACAAGTTTCGGACCTGTCCGAGTTTGAATAACTTTGTGACAGAAATACTTGACCCATTAAGCCATTCAATGTTTTTCCTGGGATTTTTGTTATCTCCCTCTTCAAGCACCTTTAAAGACCGGATTTTGTTGTTGGCCACACATATTTGAAATTGAACTTAAACTTAAAGTCCCATTCGCTGTCTGAAATGTGTTTTCCGCATTTGATCCATCCCCTGGAGGAGCAGTGAGCTGCAGAAACCATATTTGGTGGTTTAACCCTGACCGTAACCCGTAATCCTAAACTTAACCCTTTCTCTGGGACCGTGCCGCCAAAAAAAAGTTCAGTACTGGCCACACATTCTGTATTTGGAAAATTATCTGCGAATACTCCCCTTCTTTCGGCTCTGCCGCCAAGCACTGGCGCTAACCTCTGACCACCAGGGGCAAAGTGGGGTTCGGTTTTGCCCAGGGACGCTTTAACACAAGGGTGGGCAAAGCAGGAACCAACCCTGCGATCATGTGACACCAATCGAAATGTTTGTTTGGTGTTTTATGTATATTTTTTTAAAGTTTAGAAGAACCGTCCTCATCTAACACAAACAACATATTGTTAACTTTTTGAATAAATTGAACTATTATTGTTTTCTTTTGGGTTGTTGGTGTTGGGATCTTCTTTTGCGTGGTTTCTGGTCAGTCATTTACATGAATGCAGTTGAAATGTCTGTGCTTTCAGTGTCAGACTGCAGTTGTTTGCTCTCTGACCCTCAGAGGCTGTTTAATCATCAGGAGTCCGTTTGAAACGGTCGGTTCTTGCTCTGAACCCGTCTGTGTTCACAGGAGAGCCTTCAATCTGCACAAGTGTTGACGTCTCCCAGCAGTTTGGCACAATGGGATCCTCCACGCTGGGGAAGGCAGCATCCATCGACAGCCTCCTTAACGAATGCATTCATGCTTTTGGTGAGCGTCTTGTTTGAAAAGTCAAAATCCCAATTTTCATATAAAAGGCAGCTTTGATCATAAACTCACTCATGCTGTTTTAGAAGGTGGACTCCAGGTTCACTTTGTTTTTATCTTGGGACTCCCCTCACAGATGACAGTGGGGAGCTGCATGTCAACCTGCTCCCCCGCACTCTGCTGCTGATGCATCGCTGGTACGTCCCATCTGCTGAACTGGCCGGAAAGCTCCTGATGATATATCCCACATGGCAGACACATGGGGGGGGCAGTGGCCAGAACTTCAGCAGGAAGTGGTTTCTCGTGATATTATAATACACAGAAGATTAGCCTTCAACATTCTGTCAGTATATGCATTTTCAAATAGTCACAAAACCTAAGAAGCATCACAGCACACTTTTTCCTGTTTGATGTGCCCTCAGACTGCTAAGGCCGCCACTGTTTGGGCATAACCTGCTCTGTCTTAAATCCATTGACTTAAATAAAATAAAAAAAAAACAACATATTTGTTGATCATATAATTTTAAATATTATACATCAACCCACAGAAAAAAAGGAAACAATGATTGATATCAATAGCATCCTAAAAGCAGTTTAGAACAAAGATTTTTATTCAGAAAACATTACTTTCAGAGCATTGTGGAATGAAAACCAAAAGCACATCAGAATGATGTTGCAGTGCAACTTCCACTTATAGTAAAGTTTGAATATAAGAAGTGTCTCTACATGTACTATATTGATGCAGTAGCGTATTTTGTTCACTTCTCTGTGTTGCTTAAGTTTTTCCAGTCTTTATAGGGTATTGCAGCTGTTTTAGACAAAAACAACACATGAATTGTTGAAATGTATCAGTTTGTCAGTTTGTTGTAAAGTCCTTAACCTAAAGCTACGTACCGTGACTGCAAAGGAGAGGACCACCAGTCAACCAGGCTCAGGATCTGCTATCTAATGAGGTAAGACACATTTTACACATTCTTCCATCTCTCATCCAACAGATTTTCCTGTCAGATTTTCTTAATGTCCTTATACTGTTAAACAATGCACTATTCTCTAACTCCAGAGTTTATGGCTCTTGTCTTTTTGGTAGAACTCAGGTAAACGGGTAAATCTGTTACATCTTCAGGTACTGGATCGTGACATTCCCGGCAGAATTCACCCTGGATTTGGGCCTGATCAGGATCACAGAGGAGTTCAGGGATGTGGCGGCCCGGCTCGGCTGTGAGAAGCACTACGAGCTCATCGACATCTCCACCATGTATGCTGTGCACACTAAAAACAACCAAGAAGAAGCTGCCACGATCACTTTTAAGAAGGAGCAGTGTGGTTATAATTGTGTCAAAAATGTTGCAATTAATTAATTTCTTCCCCCTGTTTGATTTACATCTTGGAATTTACACTAATATAGAACATACAATTTTAAATATTAAATGCAAAAAAGCATAAACAAGAACAAATCTATTTAATGCTTTCTTTTTAAAGATGTGTCTAAAAATAAGTTATCTTACCCAATTTGGTATTTAAATTTTTAATGAAAATTAAGTGCACAAAGAGAAAAGGGGATAAATTATCCACTAAAATTGTATTAGGACTGTTTAAAAAAACCTCTGTCATGTTCTGATGAGTATGTTCATCTTGTGTAAAAACTGCTGTTTTTTCTTCTGGATTTGCATCCACAATTCATAGCTGCTGAACCCACAACATTTCCTAAATTCTCCCTCCTGCAGTCCGTCATACGACTGGATGCGGAAGCTGACCCAAAGGAAGAAGCAGACCAAGAAAGGCAAGGCCTCCCTGCTGTTTGATCACTTGGAGCCCATGGAGCTGGCGGAGCATCTTACCTTCCTGGAGTTTAAGTCCATCCGAAGAATATCGGTATTTTTGTCTTTAACGCATTTATAAAAAAGTTTAAAAAATGTCTGAATAAAATATGAGTTTGGGTAGAAATGTAAAAAATCATGTATTAATCTATATGGATTACGGATCTCATGTTCCAAAGCTCTGCTGACACCATAAAAACCTTCATGATATCAGTTTATCACCTGATACGTGGCGGTTCAGCCTTTCTGATGTGCATCACAGTCAGTGATGAGGTTAACAGATGCTTTTCTCTTCAGATTATGCATGCATGTAACAGACAAAGAAAACATTTAAACTACAGACCAATAATTCAATAAACAAAAAACCCCAAACAAATAACCAAGAAAATAATTTACTATTCTCAAACTTAATTTACCAGAATATTCCCACAAGGTATGGAAGCATTTCTGTAGCAAAAATAAAAGTCAACACCAGAAATGCTTTTTCATTTTCAAAATGAAGATGCATTCGTTGACTCAAGATGAAATTGAAAAATCAATCAGCCAGCCTACATCTTCTTTTTCTTCTTCAACACTGCTCATTCTGTCACTCATTTAAAATGATAAATAAAATGGTATTTGACATTTTATTTTCAAATTGTTTGCTAGTAATTATGTAGCAAATTAAATTAGAAATATCTAATTTGATAATTAAAATGCACTGTGGTTAGCACTCTTTCCTCAAAGCAAGAAGGTCCCTGGTTCAAGTCCCGGCTGGGGAACCTGAAACAGAAAATCAATGGGAGATCTTTCTGTGTGTAGTTTGCATGCCTCATAGCTTCATTGGTTCCTCTAAATAGGTCCATAGGTGTGAATGTGAGTGTGAATGGGTGTGTGATTGTGGCCCAGCGACAGACTGGCAACCTGTCCAGAGTGTCGCCAGCCTTCGCCGACAAGTGGCCGGAATAGGCTCCAGCAGCCCCTGTGCCTCCGGAACTGACTAAACAATTAAAAAATGAATGAATGACAATTAAAATGGATTTTCATTTTCACAATGTAACTGCCTCAATTGACTCAAAAATAAAATGAAAAATCAATCCTCCAAGATGCTTTTTCATTTTCTACTTTAACATTGCTCATTCTGTGACATAATTTAAGTGAAAATGCAAAATGCAAAATTTAAGTGAAGCGTTGGTTCGCAGTCCGTTCGGCTGCTCTGCATGAGCGAGCTGCTGGACTCAGGAGAACCGTGTCTCTCGGGAGAACCCTGTCTCCAAACAGATGAGTGGCTTTGGGACGGTGTGTGATCTGGTGGAGGCGGTTTTCAAAGGCAGAAATGCTGGTTTGCAATCCTGAGAAACCATGTAAACAATCATGTGAATTTGGTTTCCAGTGTGTCCCAATAAAGTAAAGGCCGATGTTGTTCCCTCATATTTACATCCAAGATGCACATTGTGACGTTGCCTGCACAGAGTTTAAGCTCTGGTTGCACGGATTAAGAGATAATAAAGGAGCTTGTTTGCGCAGATCTTGTTTTAAATGATTTCTTTAACTAGATGTAACAAAATACTAAAAAGTTTTAATACTTTGACTGAAACAGCACTAAATGATGAGAAAAGTCGCTCCTATGCAGGGGCAGAAGTATGTGTGATGGTGGGTTAGATGGTGTTTTTATTCCTTTTTATGTTAAAAGTTTGGATAATTATTTTTTGTGAGTGAGTATTTAGTTTACAGCCTTTTGCTTTTAGAATCACTTTGGCTAAGTGACATTTTGGATTTTGGCTGAACATTTGGAGATGTTTGACAACAATAAAGAAATCTATTCTATTCTTTTACACCAATAAGTGATATCCAACACAAATATAATTTAAAATAAAAAATGTTTCTACTTTTACATATAATTTTGTCGCTATATTCTTTTAAGGAATTCCTAACACAAAGTTTATATCACACAGCTGTGAGGATGGGGAGGACACGAGAAGAGAGTTGTAGTTCACTCTCTGTGTTGATACAAAATACCCAAATCAAGCTAAAAACATTAGCTGGAAGCTCCTCCCACATGCATCGAGTTTAGGGAACAGATTTTTGGACACTCTGCAAGCAGAGTATGCATGAACAGGCAGCCTTCTCATCCTGCAGTGGATTTATGTCTACCGGCGTAACAAGCGAGCAAGCTCTGCAAGCCCACGGGCAGCTAGCTGCTGACAGAGAGGTGTCACCAGTAAAACAATCCCCGATTCACTTCCGTTGTGGCTTTTCTTGTTTGCATCGCTTTTTTTTGTGCTTTGCTATTTTTTTTGCTTCAGTTTTTTATGTTCTAATTTATTTTACTTTTTTGCATCACTTTTTTTTGCTGTCAACGCAGCTATTTGCAGTGTTTGTTTTTTATTTGCATTTCCTTTTTTTGTTTGCAGTTGCTATTCTTTTTTTGCTGCAATGGCGTTTCTCGGCCACCATAGTAATCCCAGAGGATTTCTGCAAAACAGTCTGATGTGTTTTTGTATTTTGCTCTGACCGTCAGTGAGTTTGAGAAAACAGCTGATCTTTCTTTTTACTTTAGGAAATAGGGAATTAAAGGAAGATAGGGGTGTCTCAGTTTACATTATTTTTGTCATGAAAAATATTGTTCTGCTTTGTTTCTGTGAATCTGTTCCACGCAGATAGTTTAGCGCATACTCCTACGAAGCTTCAGCTCCGCTTTCTGAGGAGTCACTGCAGGTCCAGCTGGCTGAGCGCTCAATAAGACTGCCGGTACATGTCTGCCGCCTTAGGAGTCCTAGGAGCCAGCCACGCCGCTGGCTAAAACTGCTTCTTTTGTATCCCTTACCTCTGGTATCCACCACTGGCTTTGGGGGTTCCCACCACAACGGGATCAAGAGACCTTGCAGACACAGCCCCAAACAGCAGCGGAGACAGTAGGGGAGAAAAACGTTGTCCGCTTGGAGTCAAGATCCCCAGCCTTCCTTGGTACCCGCTTGAAGTTTTCCTGGATGTTGGAGTTGAACACCTCCCAGATGGAGGGCTCAGCCAGATGATTCCAATAAACCAGACAGTTTGCCAGGTCTTTCCAGCCTTCTTCCCCACAGGCAAATCCAACTTACCAACTGGTAGTGGACATCTCTGCCCCCTTCTCAATACTTGACTGTCCAAGACACACGGCCGATCGTCGTCAGAACAAAGTCGCTCATTGATCTCTCGCCGAGGGTGTTGTTGTACCAAATGTTTATGGACACTGTTTGAACATAATGTCCGTTTGGAAACAAACTGCAGCCCGAGACCTGTCCCCTGCCTATAGGCGAAGGGACATGATCCTACCGCCAAATTGAACTCAAACATTTGGGGCTGTGCTGGGGGCTCAGGAGTATGCCCAGAAGGGAGTGGTCCCATATCATTGGGCTGGAAGCCAAGCAGGGAGTGGGAACAGTCCCGCCCACCAGGTGCTCAGCTCCAGAGCAGGGCCCCGGTGACGGCAGTGCAGGCCATGTAACAGAATCTTGATGCCACGTACATACAGAGAAGTTTGTGAGACATACATGAAGTCATCTGTGTTTGTGATTCACATGTTTCTTTCGTTTTTGCTCTCACACAACCCTCTGCATTTATCCGGACTTGGGACCGACACAAGAGAGCACTGGGTTGTGCCTCCTTGTGGTTGCATTACTCATTCATTCTCTCACTCCTTCATTTTTTTAAAGGTTAAATGGCGTAAAAAACATATTTTTTTGTTTTTTGTTTTTTAAGGGCAAACCTAAGCATCAGGAGGAAACCCCACAAGAAAAAAAAGACTATATTTTCTAATCCATTTATGCATCCATTCATTCATCCATTCATTTCATCCCTATTCATTGCATTGTTTTCATCTACCCACTCTGGGACATCATCTGTTTTATCTTCAAAAGATTTTTTTTAACTCCTGCTAATATTTTTATTTTATTTAGTTATGCTATGGATTATTAATTCCGCAATGGTAAATTTGCTCTCTGCATTTGAACCATCCCCTGGGGGCCAATATATTTTTTTAAGGGCGAACCTGAGCACCAGGAGAAAACCCAAACAGATTCAACATAAAAGTAAAAAAAGACTACATTTTCTCATTCATCCATTTATTTATTCATTCATTCACTTGTTAATTCATTCCACCACCTTTCATTACTTAATTCTATCTGCCCACTCTGGGACCAATCTAGTATCATCTGTTTTAACTTCAAAATATTTTTTTAAGGGCAAACCTGAGCACCAGGAGAAAACCACACAAGAAAAAAACAAAATAACATCTCTTTCATTCTTTCTTTCATTCGTCCATTCATTTATTTATTTATTTATTCCATCCCAATTCTTTACTTTTTTCTATCTTCCCACTCTATGATCAATCTAATATCCATTTTATCCTCAAAGGATTTTTTTTTAAGGGTGAACCTGAGCACCAGGAGAAAACCCGACTTTGGTTTAGTTAAAGTTTTAGTTCTTTAATTTTCTTTTAAACTGGCGTTTGCTCGCTGGCGTGAGCGCCTCTTTAAATCTTCTCCACAAGGAAATCTTCTATATTCAGATTGATCAGAACACTCCCCATCTTCATCAGCTGACGTTTCTTCTTCATCAGCAGATGCTTCATCTTCATCATCTGATGTTTCATCTGTATCATCTGACGATTCTTCTTCTTCATCTGATGTTACCTCCTCTTCGTCATCTGATGTTTCCTCTTCTAACCAATCTAACTCTTCAGACTTAACAGGCTGAGAGGCGAGCGCTGAGTCTCTGTCTTGATCGTCCAAAGATGGACTCTGAAGCAGATCTTCAGCTGTCTCTGAAATCTCAGGAGAGCTTTGATCCGGGACGACCACAGGAGTGTCACTCTTGTACTTTCGCCATCTTGCTGGTGTCAGAGCCTTTTTGAACCTTCTCCAGAGGGAGACCTTTGGCTTTTTGGCTGGCTCTGATTGGCTGGAACAGTTGGTTTCTTCTCCCAGATATTCGGACACGACTGCTTCATCAGAAATGTCAGAACTTTCCACTTCCTCACTTTCATTGTTGGATGGGTTAGTGTTCATTTGGGCTGGAACCTCCTCAGAGATGTTCTCCAATGTTTGTGGTGAAGGAGAAGCATCTAATTCTGGCACACTCTCACGGTCAGTAGGAGGTGTGGTTATGCTGACTGGATTTGGAAGTGAAGCTTCAATTTCAGGCTCACTGTCAGTGAAGGTCCATGGAAGTCCTAAGCCAGTTTTGTCTGATGTCCTCTGACTAAGTCTTGCGTTGATTTCTGCTCTGCATCCCGGCGGGATGCAGAATCTTCTAGTGGTGATAAAAACAGGCTTGGGTGTTCAGGTTAAAGCTACTACGGTCACAAGTGTTTTATAGCTGTAGTGAGCAGGATTTATAGTATCACTAATCATTAAAAAAATTATAAGCAAACAGGCCCCTAATAATAATCACAACAAAAATAATAGTACAATTAGAAGATCTTCAAAAATCAAGATTAACAGTTTAAAGTGGAAAAAGATTAAACTTAGACTCCAGAAATCATTACTTTCAGCAGAAAATGATTAAAGCTTTTTTGATTTCAAATCCCTAGATTTGTTTTTGTCTAATTCATAACTAAACCACACAGACAGGCAGACACTGTCTAATACAAAACTGGACAGAGATGTAAAATAAAATGTTTCATTTTTTGTGTGTTTTTTTTTTAAATTAAAGACCAACATTTAATCAAAAAGTTAATTTCAAGGTGTTACTAGTTTTTTTAATTTGTATTTACGTTTTTACTTTATCATTTACATGGCTACTTTTTACTGTTCCTGTGCAATATTTTACAGGTTTATTTGATTATATATTTTCTGTATTCCCTTCATGACGCTGTTTGTCCCCAGTTCACCGATTACCAGAGCTATGTGATCCATGGCTGCCTGGTGAACAACCCCACTCTGGAGCGCTCCATCGCTTTGTTCAACGGAGTGTCACAGTGGGTCCAGCTCATGGTGCTGAGCAAACTCACGCCACAGACGCGCGCTGAGGTCATCAGCAAATATATCCATGTGGCTCAGGTAACAGCAACCAGACGCAGGGAAAGGCTTTACTACAAAAGATTTGCTGATGTTGTTACTGTCATGCTCCAAAACCTAAAAACACAAGCCGACATGACATAAACAGAGCTGCATTTTACATTTGAGGGATTTGGGTTGTTCATGGAAGAGCTTTCTTTGCTTCAGTGCTTAGTTTCACTAAAGGAGAGGAAAGAAAAATGATTGAATCCACTTCACTCACCAGATATCGCAGTTTTTGTTTTACCTGTGTAAGATTTTCTAAAGAGACCTTAAAACCTTTTTGCACAGAGATGGAGAATTTAAATATTATTTAATCTCGATTTTTGCCTCCAGGAAATTACTGTCAAATGTAGCAGATCTCTTTATTATCTTCATTTACACTTAACATTTGTTTTTGTCCTTTAGTAAAAGTAGTCAATTTATGTGTACTACAAGTATACCAATACTAAAAGTGAGGCAGTATACTATAAATGTACTTTTTATATTCCATCAATTTATCGTAAATTTGAGATTTTAAAGCAAAGGAATAAAAACACAGAGGGAAAAAAAAGTTAACAGTGTTGACCATGCCATTACTTACTTACCTGACTTAGACAATGTGGCTATATAGCGCCCCCTCCTGTGCTGGAGTGTGTAGTACCGCTTAAAAAGGATGTTGAAAAAAGACAAAATAGGCAAAGAAAAAACAAGAACAAAACCTTAAGAAAGGCAGAGAGCATGAACGCATCATAAAATATGATAAAATAAGAAATGTATATTTCATATAAACCTGGATAAACATTGACTATCACATCTAGGACCAGAATTGTTTTGTCAAATGATCATTTTAATTTAGTAAATAATGTACTAAAATGCACATGTTTTTTTGTTTTATTTATTTCATTTGCCTTTTAGCAATAAATATCTACAAAAATATGTATAGTAAAATCTACTTTATTGAAAGATGCTAAAGAAATTTAGAAGCTCCTACGGCTATGTATATATTTTTGAAAACTGGGACAAATATCGATGGATCAAACATGTAAATATAGGAACAGTTAAAAGGAAAGAAAGAAAGAAAAAAACATTTGTACAACTACAGAAGTGATATTTTTTTAGATGACCAAGATAAAGGCAAAAAAAATCTTTGGCTTATGTCGTTAAACTTTTCTATTTGACATCATGCTGTTAGAACAAACTAGAGATATAAAGAAACTATCTGCTTTGCAGTTTGCATTTACTTGTGATTTCAAACAAGAGCAGTACATACAATAAGGCCAACTGTAGAGTCTGAATATATTGAGGCACAAAGAAAAAAGAGCAAGTTCTCCTAGTCTCCCTTTGTGTGTCCAGAAGCTGCTGCTCCTGCAGAACTTCAACACTCTAATGGCTGTGGTGGGCGGCCTGAGCCACAGCTCCATTTCCCGACTCAAAGAGACCCACTCATACCTCGCTCCAGACGTTCTGAAGGTGAGTCTGTATCAACATTTTTTCCCTTAAAAGAGATGAAATTAATATTTTTGTATTCTGAAGTGAGCCACAACCACTCTATCATAAATGTCTCTCTCACAGAACCATCCAGAACTTGCAGGTATATTGGTGAAGTTTTCACTGTTTTTTTAATTAAAAAAAATATGTATATCAGTGGGTAACTACTTTAAAAGTCTGTTTTGAAAAATAAAATTAAGAACTCACACAACAAAAATGTTGGTAGCATACATCTCTGGTTAAAACTCAGAGTAGGTAAGCAGTGTAAAGTAATGCTAATGGCCACAAGATGGAGATATTGCATAATTTCATAGAGAATGACTGAGAAAGAAAGAAACCCTAATTAGTCAAAATGAGCAAAGCGATAAACAAAGAGGCATTTTACAATAAAAGATGAATATATATCTAAAATATCAAGATTAAAAAAAGAGAAAACGTTAACCTTACAAGATGGAAATTGCAGATAAATTCTTCTAAAAGATATTTTGGCTGAAAACCTGAATTTGATCCAGGTGAGATGGTAAATAAGTTATAATAGCTCTTTAGTAAAGTAGTTCTTGAATGCTGATTTTTTATTACCCCATAGATCAAAAAATAAGCTACCAAGTATAGAAACATCCATGAAAGATCCGTATGCTCTAAGGGTAGGAGACTTAAATATGTTTAAGAATGTAACTAAAACTTCAGGATTTATGTTTATACAATCAAATCTTCTGATTTCTCTTACATCAGTTCCCCATTGACTTTGCCACCAAACCCTGTCCCGTTTAAAAATGTTTGTCCTTTCCTGTCCCAGATCTGGAGTGAGATGACTGAGCTGGTCTCTTCCAGCAACAACTACTCGTGCTACAGAAAGGCCTTCAACGAATGCCGTGGCTTCAAAATTCCCATTCTGGGCGTGCACCTCAAGGACCTGATTGCGGTGCATGTGGTCTTTCCTGACTGGGTGGGCGACAGCAACAAGATCAACCTTGTGAAGATGCATCAGCTTTACATGACCTTCAACGAGCTGGTGTCACTCCAGGGCGCGGTGGCCCATGTGGAGCCCAACATGGACCTCATCCACCTGCTGACTGTGAGAGATGACCTCACTCCTGTCTTTATTCAGACTATTGAAGACTTTTAAGGATAGTTTTTAAAGGTCTAATTCCACCTGAAATTGCTAGAATTGTTTGAAGAACTATTGTGACATTATTCAGCTATTTTGTTGAAATTCACTTCAAACATCAAAAACACACACCCGGTTTGTTGTCTGGCACAATTCTCACAGACCGGTGTGTTATATGTGGCGGACCATAGTCATGTTGCTAAAAAGAAGTAAACACAACAGGAAGAAATAACTAACGGTGAAACAACATAACTGCCAGATGAAAGGACCCGTAGGCAAAAAGAAACACCTGCCCCAACCCTATTTTGACCAAAGCAGGCAAAGGGCATTGAGTAACATAGACGGATTTAACAGAGAATCGGGCAATTTTTCAAAATAAAACATATTTCAGATTCCGAAATAAATAAAATCGAAGTCATGTAAATTATTTTGTTTTTCTGTGCGATATCAAATGACCCACGGACCGGTACCGGTCCGCGGCCCGGGGGTTGGGGACCACTGCTCTACCAGATGCCTGGGAGCTTGAGGGTCCTGCGCAGTATCTTAGCCGTTCCTAGCACCTCTTAGCATATAGCTTGATGTCAACCATGTAGAAGAGGTGACTGATGTTGTCAGTATCCATAGCCAGTCTTGTTGATTATTTGGCTGAGGGAGTTAGACCTATGCAGAACAACAGTGAGTACAGAGCATCACCATGGTATATCCCACATTTGATGGACACTTGTGCAAGTGGCTTCCCATTGGCTTCAAAGGTGGTTTTCCACAGCTTCATTGAGTTTTGTATAAAGGTTCTTAGAGTCCTGTTGATGTTGTACAGCTCCAAGCGTTCAGTGATCCATGTGTGGCATTGAGTCATAAGCTTTCTTGTAATCAATCCAGGCTGAGCACAGGTTGGTGTGTCGTGACTTGCAGTCTTGAGCGACTGTTCTGTCAACCAGGAGTTGATGTTTGGCTCCTCTGGAGTCTCTACCAATGCCCTTCTGTGTGTTGCTCATGTATTGATCCATGTGCCTACTTGTCTTGGTTGCAATGATGCCTGACATGAGCTTCCATGTTGTGGAGAGAAAGGTTATTGGCTGGTAGTTGGATGGGACTGCACCCTTTTAGAAATTCTTCTGGATCAGGATCGTTCGCCCTTCCATTAGCCATTCGGGGTGAGTCCCATCTCTTAGCAGCTGGTTCATTTGTGCTGCCAGGCGCTCGTGGAGTGTGGTGAGTTTCTTTAGCCAAGAGGCATGTATCATGTCAGGGCCTGGTGCTGTCCAGTTCTTCATACCTGAGACTCTTTCTTGGATGCCTGCCACTGTGATGGTTACTGGATTCTGTTCAGGGAGGTTGCTATGTTCTTCTCTCAGAGAGACCAGACATTGCTGCTATGTGCTGTCTCTTTCTCCCATATGTTTTTCCAGTACTGTTCAATTTCCACCCTTGGTTGTTTTGAACCTGCCATGGAGCGTACACTTTCGCAGGTTGAGTTTTTAACAGCTTGTTTATCTGTCTGGGTTCATTGTCTCTTGTGTACCTCTTTAGGCGGCTGCTCAAGGCCAGGAGCCTTTGTTTGGCAGTTTCCAGTGCTTCAGGTATGGGCATCTGGCTGTATCTCTTAGGTACTTGGTATTTCATTGCATTGGGCCTCTGTCAGCTGTCTCAGATCTCTCTGAGCTGCCTTTATTTTGTCCTGCAACCGTTTACTTCCATGGCAGGATTGTTTTCTCTCATGGTTGCTCTTATAGCCAAGCATCTCAAGGATCCCTGCTGCTGAAATGTTAACCAGTTCATTGGTTTCAGTGATTTTTGTGGTAGGAATTGCCCGTCAATGCTTCATTCACAGTTCTCTGGAGACTTTCAGGTGGTACATTACTTAACCATTGTAGCTTGTGTCAGGGTTGCTTGGTGTTCATTCTAGACATGATCTTGTCTTTCAGGTCAGTTGCTGCATTGCTTGGCTTATCTGTGGTTGTTGGGGTTGTTTACCCAAGCTCAGGGTGGGAGTGTGGTATAGGCTCCTCTCTGACCTGCTGTTCTAGCTCTCCCGTGGTATTGAAATTGTGTTGTATCGCTGCAATCTCAATTTGTGATAGGAGTTGCCGTTGGTATATGCTAGAACATGTGTGGGAACATACATACCTATGTACGTACGTATGTCTGTCTGTCTGTCTGTCTGTCTATATGTATGTATGTTCTCACACATATTCTCCACACTCCAATTTTAAAACTCTTTTTACAATGTGTCTGACATTTTTGTTTGACATCAAGTTTCTGAGCAAACAACTACCTCATACAGGTTTAGAACTCAGGCACAGCACATCTAATACCCTGTATATTCTTATTACTACCTATGTCTGTGTTGTTTGCTGCCATACTTATACTTTTACACAGATGTGTACGTGCACGATTGTGCTTATCCAGCCCTTGGGACTGTGATTCCAAGGCAAAATTCCTCTGGGACAATCAAGTATATTTGATTTGATTTGGATAAAAAGACATGAAAATTAAAAACAGAGGCGATAAAAAAGTGTTTGCAGAATCACGGCTGAAACAAACTGTAAAATCATCCCATTCCTGAGAGTTTTCATTTATTGTTTGAAACAAATGTTTGTGAGTTTTACTTAACAGAATAAATATGTTTTGTTTCTCAGCTTTCTTTAGATCTTTATTACACAGAGGATGAGATTTATGAGCTATCGCTGCTTCGGGAACCACGGAACCCTAAATCCCATGTAAGTTTTGGACACAATCCTGATCACATAAAATTGAAAATCAATTGTTTTTGCTAAATTTTCAATTCAATTCAATATTATTTTTATAGCCCAAAATCACAACACCAGTTGTCTCAATGGGCGTCGTTGGTTATTGTAAAGTAAACATAAAATCAAAAATAACAGAAATACGTAGAATTCAATAGGAAAATTCTAAACTCAACTAACGAAACAGACTAAACTAAACTGGAGATCCCTGCCCTTAGACCCTTCCAGTTTTTGTGAAAATCTCTCTGAACTCTGATTCTGGCTTCCTCATGTTTATTGTATTTATTTTTGTGACACAGCTGAAAACCAAATTTTGTGGTCGTCACTGCCTGGCTTTAAAGTAGACTGGTAAGGGAGTCTTTACCCTACGATTGCTGCCAAGAGGCTCCAGTAACCTGCACAACCAAAAGAAGAATCTGTTATAGATTACAAACGGATGAAATTATTCAGAATGTTTGCAGCTAGTCTGAAAATTTTTAGGATGGGAGAAAAAATGGGTAAAAAAGCAAGACCTTTTAAAACCAGGGAGGAACATCTATATCAATATTACCTACATAAATAAGCTGACACCAGATCTGTAACAAGTTTAAAAGCAGCTGTTTGTCTTAACCACTGTGTCAAAGTGTCCGTTGCACATTTTTAGTCTTTAACCACCGTCTTATGCAAACCCCTTATATCCTTTTTTGAAGCATCGTTCTGGCAAATGCAGTTGTTATGGTGCATGTGGCTCAGCAGTTGTTCTCTTTGCACTTGTGTTTGTCAGCCTACCTCACCAACGACCCCTACCAAGCCTTCGGCCCCCCTGGACTGGGCCTCTGGAGTCACAACCAAACCAGACCCCTCTGTGATCAACAAGCACATCCGGAAGGTCGTGGATGTAAGAAACGCTTCATGTGTACTTTTCAAATCGAGGGCAGACGTTTTGTTTCATTTCGTGTCAGTATTTCTTTTGTTCCTCTTTTCACAGTCTGTATTCAGGAACTACGACCATGACCACGATGGTTACATTTCTCAAGAGGACTTTGAGAACATCGCTGCAAACTTCCCATTTCTGGACTCTTTTTGTGTTTTGGACAAAGATCAGTAAGTGAGGGTCCCCTCTCTGAAAAACCTTTTCAACCAGCTCCCCTGTGAAGACAGCTTTACATGTTCGGCCGCTCTGACAGACAGAAGCAGTTGAAAGAGCTTCACAGAGGCGGCAACCAAACAACAAAACTTAGGAATAAACATGGCCGTATCAGAAACAAACAATGAAATCACAACACAATTTTCATTTACTATTATTATTAATGTGATAAAAATAAATACTTATAAATTTTATTTTTATTTTCAAACTATCATGCCGCAATGTACCATTAAACCCAGGACTCGACCTTGAACAGAAAAACGTGGAAAAATATTTTTTATATTACTAAAAAAATTAGGTATGAAGGGGTTAAAAATCCAAATTGCCCCCCAAAATGAGAACAAGAGATAACATGGTATAAGTATTTATATATAAAGTGCTTTACTACATTCTTTGAAGGCCCAAAGTGCTTTACAGTCACAGTCCAGAATAATAAATAAGATGCAATACATTCAGAACTCTGCTGCCCGTCTGCTCACACACACCCGCTCACCCCCGTCCTTCAAGACCTTCACTGGCTCCCCATCGATCAGCGTATCAAATTCAAAGTTCTCCTCATCACTTTCAAAGCCCTTCATAACCTGGCCCCACCATACCTCACCGATCTCCTCCAGCGTCACACCCCTTCCCGCTCTCTGCGCTCGTCCGATGCTAACCTTCTGTCTCTCCCCTGTCGGACCAAGCGTCGAAATTGGGGAGACAGAGCCTTCTCCATTGCTGCTCCAACCCTATGGAACACTCTGCCCCAACAAATCAGAGACTGCACTGACCTCCCAGTTTTTAAAAAATCACTTAAAACTCATCTTTTTAAAATAGCTTTTAATCTTTAAATCTGTCTTCTATGTTTTTATTAATTATTTTATTATATTAGCTCTGTTCTTATTAACTGTTTTTGCTCATGTGTTGTAAAGCGTCTTTGTGTGCCATTTAAAGCGCTATACAAATAAAATTTATTATTATTATTTATTATTATTAGTCTCATTCACACACACTTTTATTCAGCTGCCGAACACTGGCGTCAACCTATAACCAACAGGACCAAAACGGGGTTTAGTGTCTGGGCTTAAGACAATTGCCTTTCAGTCTTTGTTTAGTATTTTGTGAGGACTGCTTCCTCCATTGTTTGCTCAGTTATTGCCTTCCCTTTTTCTCAGGGATGGATTAATCAGCAAGGATGAGATGATGGCGTACTTCCTCCGTGCCAACCCGCTGCTGCAGAGTAAGATGGGGCCAGGATTCATCCACAACTTCCAGGAGATGACCTACCTGAAGCCCACTTTCTGTGATCACTGCGCAGGATTTGTGCGTACCTGCAGTTTATGTTGATCACTTTTTTAAAAAACTTTCTTCTCTAAAGTCTGACAAAAATGACAAAATACCGTCAGATATAACAATTCAGACAGCTGATTATAATATAAATTTTGCTGAAGTTATTTTTATTTATTTATCTTTACCTTCCCGGCTCATCCCATAATCACAGCTTTGGGGGATCATCAAACAGGGATACAAGTGCAAAGGTACATTTTCATTCAAACTGTTTCAAACTCAAACAGTTTCCTCCTGCTTAGTGTTTTGTGTTCTCATAAGTCAAAAACAAAAATACATAAAGCTTCTGTGTGGCTTCGTGTTGTTTCTAAAATGTCATATTTCCTGTTTTGAAGGTAGAAACCCAACAACAATCTGCTTCATTTGTGTTTGTGTTGCAGACTGTGGTGTGAACTGTCATAAACAATGCCGGGAGCTGCTGGTTCTGGCCTGCAGGAAACTGATTCGCTCCGGATCCATGAGCAGCGTCTCCCCGGCCAGACTGAGTCACAGCTCGCTGCCCAGCAGCCCCTCACTGCCCACATGTAAAGGTCATCTTCACTTCCTGATCACTTGTGGTCTGCACAAGCGCTTTATGCCTGAGGCCCAATCAAACTGCCTTCAACTGTTTGTAATTTGGGTCATTAAAAGATTGTGATTTACACATTATATGAGTTATAGAATTTTAAAGTGCCAAAATGTCTTTATGAACTTTATTTTGTTGTTTTTTCTTCAGATGATGACGATGTGTTCGAGTTCCCGGCTGTCCCCCCTTCAGGTCCAGCTTTGGACACCCCGTCCCAACCGTCTATCACCCTGATGACCGGCTCAGCCCAGAGAATTTCTGTGCGCCTGCAGAGGGCCACCATCACCCAGGCCACCCAGACCGAGCCTCTGTGGCCTGAGCTCAGCTGGGGAGGCACAGAGAACGGCTCACACACTTTTCCTAAAATGAAATACAGAACTCACAGAAAAGCATCCAAAAGTAAAGGTTTAGTCTGCTGGGAAAACCTGAAAGTGCACCGACCCGTTTCCACTGAATGCAGCTCAGAGCCCACCCAGAATGGGGCGCCACACCTAAGGAAGGTAACCAAACAGCACCACTGCTGCAACCAGATTCTCTAAAGACCCACTCCAATAAAATTGTGTTTTTAGGGTTATAATATAGTTTTTCTTCATCCCTTGTGCTATCTTAGATGACCCCACCCTTACTTTGACGTGTTCTCTCTACCATGACAAAGGTGGATAAAGGTGGAAAGATTTCATGTAATCCATGGACACCAGTGAAGATCACAAATCATTGAAGAAAAAAGGTTCAGAGCCCTGTCTAGTGGGTCTAGATGACCCAACTCCCAACGTTAAAGTGCCTAGGATAGCACAAGGGTTACTCAAATCACTCTGAAACTGCTGTGTGCTGATTAAAAAAATAGCTTATTTGTGATGTATAATATACGTTGGGCGGGCCACAAACTCCCTGCTCCTCTCAGCACAGCAACGGCATGAAGGGGGAGTGGGGGGGTGCTCTGCACAAACAACTCAGAGCCAAAATTCTAATGGACCACTGCTGCTCTGCAGAAACTTAAAAAAATGACTTTTTTATTTTGGCTAAGAACAACTTAATCATAATTAAAGACCAATGATAATGCTTTTACAATGATCAAAAAAAGACTGGAGTGGGTCTTTTTTCTGACATGCAGTACATTTACAGTTAAAAACCCTGATTTAGTTTCCCTTTTAGAAGAATGAGGACGGTAGGATGTATTTCAGGCACAAAAAAAATGAACTTTTTTCTTTTTTCTTCAAGGACAGCTGACTTAGCTGCAACAAGAGCTGGTTCTGCATGACCGGAACCAGAACAAGGAGGTTATTCTCACTTAGGAAGGCTCTAAGCTGCTGGAAGTCGCCCTTCAGTGACCTCAGGTTACCTAGTAGACATGGTGGACATGCAGCTGGGTGGTTAACGAACGACTGCTGTAAGGCACCCAGATGGACCAGTGCAAAACAAGGACTCCAGTCTTGAGTCTGATGCAACAATCAAACAGGATGCAAATGTGCACGAGGTCCAGCTAAATGAGAGGTGAAAGTGGTAAAATGAGGAACTCAGACAAAAACGTTGTTCCAGCAGTCAAATGAGCAAAGTTTATTGTAAATATTTCCATGTTGAGCTGACACAAGGGAAACAGCAAGGAACTGAAAAAGCCTATCCATCAATAAAAAAGTGCAGCCAATGAAAAGGTTTTTAGTCTTATAGTTTACAGTCTCAGAAATCTTTTATGTTGCACAGATATGTATGCCACCAAGTAGTATCTCTCTTAATTGAGTTTACCCACCAAACTTTTTGTTTTTAGCTGAAATATTTTTTGAAATTCTGCAACTGTTACATTTTAAACTGCATGTATGCTTCAAAGGCAGAATATTCACAGTGGAAGAGTGTCTCTAGCTCATGAATGAACAATTCTGAAATCATTTTTTAGCAAACTGTTTCAGATGATATTCAAATTTAAAAATTGCCAAAATGAATGAATAAATAAACAAGCTAAAGGTGGTCAAAGCCCATGTTTCTGAAGGGGATTCCCATCTGCTGCTTCATCCAGAACTTACTCAGGTTATCTGGGAAATACATTTACTCCATAAGACAAAGAGCAGATCATTTGCTAAAAGGATAACTTAATACGTAGCATATGTCAGTGCCAGAATGAGCTTTTTTTCAACAATGAAACTATAAAGACCCTTTAAAACTATTTACAAGGCACAACAGGAACCATCTTCCAAAAGTATTTTGTTCAGTAGATCGTCATTGATGTGATGGCTGGCCTGATTTTCATCCCAAATCTCAAAAATAATTTTACAAATGAATTCATGTACTTTTTATAATTCCAAGAAAAAGAAAAGATTCAAAACTTTATTTAACACTTTGAAAATCAGGTGCAAGTATGAGTGTGTTCTATAACCATCCTATAACACAAGATGTTTTCGATAAAAGCAAAAAAAAAAGGGATCTAGCTGTCTTTAGCTTTGAATTGGGGTGTGAGGACGACACACACCAGGAAACACATCAGATATTGCTTGGACCAACAATAGTTAATCCTACAATTCTGTATCTGGTTGTCTTCTCCATTCAATACTTTGTAGGTGTTGCTCCCCTTGCCCCTTTGTTCTTCCCCGTCTGGAAACAAACAGCACTGCCAGAACCACTGAAACATAAAGCATCATTCATGAGAATTAGAAACACAGATTCTGGTATTTTGGTCACAGAATAAGAAGACAAGAAAAAATGAGTCACTTTCTCCATCTGACCCACTATACACAATTATTTTACCTCTTCTTCCTTCTACACTCCATCTTCAGTATCTACCAACACATCCATCAACCAGTATTTGCACAAGATTGACCTTAACTTGTTATTCGGCTGCTCCCTCTAGGAGTCACAACAGCAAATCATCTTCCTCCATCTACCTTTCTCCTCTGCATCCTCCTTGCTCACACCAACCACCCTCATGTCCTCCTTGTTGACATCCATGAACTTCCAAATGGTTTTCTTTTAAGTCTCTTTCTTGTTAGCATCAACCTCAACATTCTTTTACCAAGATCATCACTGTTCCTCCTCTAAATGTGTCCAAACCATTTTTCTCTGCTTCCCTGCTTTTTCCTCCAAAGCATCTACTATGGACTGTTCCTCTGATGGATTCATTCCTGATCCTATCCATCCTCATCACTTCCAAAGAGAATCCCAATCTCAACCTCCAGCTCTGTCTGCTGTCTTTGAGTCTCTAATACCATCAACATGCTGCTCTCACCACAGTATTCCACACCTTTCACCCTTGATGACACTCTTTTGTCACACATTACACCTGCAACCTTTCTCCTGCTGCTCCAACCTGGTCGCACACAACTCATATGGTGATTGACTGGACACACCTTATCCAGGTTTTTTTTCCCCTTAAAAATATTCATGAGAGAAAATATAAGAAATACTTAAAGTGTGGGTGACATGGTCTATTTTAATAAGCCAAAATATAGTAAATAGTCTCTATTTCATGTTGCGATTGTTTTTAATATTTTTCGAAAAAAAATAAATAGCGAAAAACGCAATATAAACAACGAGGACGGCCGCCGGCTTCACGCATTCCGCCGAATTCTCGCCCCCCTGTTTGTGACGTAACGAAAGGAAGACAAGGCAGACAACATGGCTAGCACCGATAGCGAAGCACAGAGTGATGCTACCGTCTCTATTAGCGATTTATCATCAGATGAACAGAAAGATGAAGAGGAAAGTTGCGGAGATTATCATGATGATGAGTCACTTTTGCAACCGTATCGATTCGAACCCTTTTGCGAAAGTGAGGAGGATATAGTATAGCAGAAAGTAGTAGGTCTAGTGATGCCGATGACGATAGCCAGCATGAAGATTCGGCTAGACTCCAGTAAGTCTAAAAAATGTATAAAATTAAATTACTCCACTTACCCTAAAATATACTCAAAATGTCCCCTTTTGGCCTAATCTAAACAAAGGTAAACACTGGTTTTCAACCCAATTTACAAAATAAATGTCACAAAATAAAAGTTTCCCAGATATTACTACTCTTTAGTTAACAAAGTCACTGTATACCATTAACAACTGCAGAACATTAACAGTTTTACCTGTTTGAACCAGTTTGAAACCTTTTTTCGTGCGCGCGCGCTCACACACACAGTTCAGTTTACTCACGGTACCGGCACCTCAAAAGCAAAAGAAAAAAAACGTTGCAGAACTGTTGCTTCTCTTGCAAAACATTGAGTGCGTTGAAATACTCCAGTTGGATCCAAGGACAACAGAAAACACGACTACTTCGCCTCAATGTGATCCATCGTGATGCACACTAGCCTAGCTTAGCAGCCTCCGCTCCCGACCGACTCCAGCGCCGTCCTCTCCGACCCAGAAAACGGCTCGCTCGCTTCCAGCTCACCCGCCTTTCCTCGACTCAGAAGCCAAGATCCTCCTCCCAACTCTCCGTTCAAAATTCTTCGTTTGTGTCCCGGTTTTTGTCCCTTCGAAAACGCAAACTTCTCTCCTGCAGATCTGGAGGGGAAAATCCTTCGCCGTCCACCTTCTTAAATTTTCCCCTTTTCAGCAGCGTTTCTTGTTTTGGGAATTTTATACACAGATACACTTTCACTAGATGTATTGCTACATCCAGCTGCCACACAACGACTTGGCATGTTGATGATTAATAGATTTAAACACGAGAGAAACGAAGACTACCTGTTTTGTTTACATGCTGTCCTAAGCGCAACTGCGAAAGGCAACTCCCTTTCGTGACGTCACAGGTCATATCGGGTTCACTTCCAGCCTGCGCTCTAGCGGCAGATCCAAATCTCTGATTCCTTCGAAAGATGTCTATTTTTCATATGCTTCGGATTTTTTTCGACGCAAACTATTGGTATCACTAGAATCAGCGTTTAAAGGGCTTTTTTATTTGACAAAGTTGTTCAAAGCATGGCATCCACACTTTAAAGTTGTATGTAAAATAGACTCAACATACTTGGAAAAAAAATCAACAATTTCTAAAACTTACTGGATAACAGCAGGATTCCTCCAACTACTCCCCTGATGGTCTGCTCCTTCACCCCCCAACTATTCCTTAATGGGGCATCCACACAGTTGCACACTTTAGCTTGTATGGTGCAGTTCTGCTCCAAACCATCAGTATCTGAAACCTTCAGGATCACTTGGTAAGTTCCACTCAACACACTGGATTTTAAAACCAGTTCAACTTTGGTCTCTGCAAAGACAGAAAAGAAAACTTTACTCGGAAATATGTCCATACTTTAATCCTTTTGCTGTTATTTTTAAGCACAAACAAAAATCTTGAAATAATCTAATCATATTTCTAATATTAAGATAAAGAAAATCGTATTGTAACTGCAAAAAGAGCGATAATGATTGAGTTGACATTTTTGACAATGTTCAAGCATAAAGCAAAAACAAAAAAAGTGCTTCTTCTAAAGGTGAAGTCTTGCTGCATTTCTTTTTAAAATCTCCAATCATGTTTCTTTTTAAATATGAAAATAGCTTCATTTTGAGTCTTATGAACACAGACATACTGTCACTGTTCATCTGAGCGCTCCATTTGGGTTTGGATGCTTCATGTACCATCACATTGAATGGAGCAGAATGAAGAGGTCCATCTCTGTCTATTACAGTTAACAGCACAGCTGAGGCATCTCTGCAAACCTAGAAAAGAAAAGTCCTTTAGGTTCCAGTTTGGGATCATCATCTGACTGTTTACATTTATGCCTTATGCCTCCATTTGATCCTACCTTCAGAAATAAACTAGAGTTTCCAAATATAAAAACTCCAATACAATACTATGACAGCTCTTGCAGATTTTTGCTTTATAGTAATTCCTTTCCAAACTAACATAAAGAGTGCTGCAACATCTCTGAGTGATGATTCTGTTTTTGTAAATCTTCAGAATGGGCTTGGAAATATTCTTCCATTTCCAATGAAATCCATGTAAAAGTGCACATATGTGTGCTACAGGATTCTGTATTCAAACCCTAGCATTCATGCATCGCTACGTAGGTTTTTATGTCCGTTTGCTGGTTTACAAACTAAACATACAGCAATTAAACTCACGCTGAAAGGTGAACAAGTTGAACTTTGACTAATCAGGGACTGTGAATTGGTGGTGATGTATGGGTATCAGCCTTATACAAAATACGGAAGTGCACGCACTTTGAAAATGGATCATAGAGGAAAAAATGAATAAGTGCGGTTTGTGCCTCATCAGAATAATACAACACCAAGTCTTTCATATAGACAGTGCGTTCCAGATTAATATGCTAATTGTATTCAGGTGTAAAAAAGATGAAATTCTTTGATTTTCAATTAAACCCATGGATAAGATGGTGTCTGTGCTCTTTGGATCACTGAAATCAATCTCAGACACCTGATAATTAGTTTGCCAGGTGAGTCAATTAAAGGAAAAGGAGTTCCACAATATTAAGCAGACCAACATTTTCAAGCAGTATGAGAACAAAAAATATATATCTCTGCTTCTGAAAAGTGTGAAACAGGTAAATTCCTATGACATGGTATGAAAACCATGGCTAATACATGAAAAGAAGAGTGATCATCGTACTATTAAGAGATTTGGGGCTGATTCGGAGCACACACAGGTTTGTGCAGTTAAAGGCAGAATGAGAAAGGTTTCTGCCAGACAAATACATAGGATTAGGAGAGCAGCTGCTATAATACCATAACAAAGCAGCAAGCACATATGTAAAGCTGCTGGTGTTTCTGGAGTCCCTAAAACTTCAAGGTGTGGGACCCTCCAGACACTTGCAATTATATGTAAACCTTCTATTCAGCCACCAACAGAAATGGCTGCAGTGGGCCCTGACATACATGAAGACCAATTTTCAAACTGTCTTGTTCACTGATGAGTACTGTGCAACCCTGGATGGTCCAGATGGATGGAATAGTGGGTGGATGGCCACCATGTTCCTACAAGGCTGTGACGTCAGTGTAGTCATGTTTTGGCCGGAATCATGTTGAGAGTTGATCGGCCTCTATAGGGTCTCTGAAGGTGTGAAAATGACCTCTAAAAAGTATGTAGAGTTTTTGACTGAACACTTACTCTGTGGTACAAAAAGAAGAACTGTGCTTTCCGTAACAAAATCCTTTTCATGCATGATAATGCACCATCTCGTGCTGCACGGAATACCTCTGCATCATTGGCTGCTATGTGCATAAAAAGAGAAAAACTGATGGTTTGGCCCCCATCCTCCCCTGACCTCAACCCTAATGAGAACCTTTGGATCATCCTCAAGTAAAATATCTTGGAGGGTGGGTGGCAGTTCACATCCAAACAGCAGAGGCTATTTTAATAACCTTCAAAGCAATATCAAGCAGAGACTCTCCAGAAGTTCAATGGATGCAAGAGTTGTGAAGCTGCTACAAAATAGGTTGTCCTATGTTAAAATGTAACTTGACCTATTAAGATGTTTTTGGTTGGAATAGCTGTGGATTTCAATAAATATGACCTCCTAATGCAACAAATTCATTCACAATTTTTCAGTACCTTAAAATCTATCAAATGTTGTGGTACTACATGTTGTGCATAATAATGTGGCACGTTGCATTTGAAGGGTTATATTTTTGGAACAAAATACTGTTATTTTAAGAGGTTTATTCAACATTTTATGTACTCTAATGGTTAGGGACTCGAAATTTATGCTGACTGTCAAGTGCATTGAGTATTTAGAAAAATCATAGAAAAATATCAATTGCATAGTAATTTGGAATCCGCTGCAGTAATAGAGCTGTGAAAGAAAAAGCCTGGAGCAAAATACACAAGAATTGTACCACTTCAACATTTTGCACCAAGCCTCTTCTAATTGTAGGTAGATGTGGTAGTATCAGATGGCAACAGACCTGTGTTAACACAATATGCTAAAAGGGGGTTAAAAATCTGCGTTCATGAATGCACCACACATGCCCAGTTGGTATGTTGCTTCATAAAAAGTGGTTTTGTTGCTCCATTTAAACATACCACAGTGTCAAGACATGAAGAAACTGAGTTGTTACTAAAGTTATCTTCATTTTTAACCCTTGTGCTATCTTAGATGACCCCACCCTTACTTTGAAGTGTTATTCCTACCATGACAAAGGTGGATATAGGTGGAAAGATTTCATGTAATCCATGGACACCAGTGAAGATCCCAAATCATTAAAGAAAAAAGGTTCAGAGCACTGTCTAGTGGGTCTAGATGACCCAACTCCCAATGTTCAAGTGCCTAGGATAGCACAAGGGTTACACAAGCACTCCCTACAAGAGACCTACAAGAGAAGAGGAAGTACGTGGGGGAATTTCACTTTGCATATCTGTAATTCTTCATTTGAAGAATCACATTTGAAGTTAACAGAAATTTCAGATTTGATCATAATATTAACCATCACATTGAATTAAACACTTGGGTATGTTTGTGTGCTGAAGACATTCCACAGTGATCTCAAAGCAGTTTTTAGAGCAGATGTGTATCAGACAAAAATGACCACCAACATCCACCTGGCTCTAAATAGACACACCGTGATGTTACGCTCCTCAATGAATGGAGGGTTATCATTAACATCTTCAAGTATAATGACCAGGGTTCCAGTTCCTGTGGCTGGGACTGGATCTGGAATCAGAAAAGTCACAGATCAGAAATAAGTTGCAGAAGCGTTTGTAATCTCAGGAAGGACTCAGTGAACTGGAAACTTCTCATAGACTTTGTGTCAGTAGGGTACATTTTAAGATTTACTTAAATCTTTTTATACCAACTATAATCACTATTAGACATTGATAGGAGAGGTCTGGTCTCAAATTAAATGACTTGGACTCCGGTCAGACTCCAGTCATGACGATTTTAGACCCAACTTGGACTTGAACAACAGTAATTTGTGACTTGACTTGGACTTTAACACCAACAACTCTTGATTTTACTTGGACTTCATCCCTCTATCTCGGAAAGACCTGCTGTTTCCATAACATCCAAGATTAAAACGTCTATTGACAAAGACCGCGTTGCATCTCTCTGTCTCTGTGGATGTGTGCATGTGTGTGTGTGCGCATCTTCGACACAACATTTAATCAAACTGAGTCCACGTTGGTTTGATCCAACAACCCAACCAATCAAATTGTAATGGGAGGGCCAAAGATCTGTCAATCAAACTTAGCACCAGTTCCTGTTCGCAGGTGGTATTATGTTCCGAGGGAAAAAAACAAAAAATGTTCTGGTATAAAAATTGGCAAGAAAATACAGTTTGCAGTTTGCAGAACACGTGGATGAAAGGATTACTGACAGAGACTCAACAACGACCAACTTCGCCTGACTCTGAAATGACATAAAGACCTGTAAGGAACAAGCTGGTTAGGAAGGCCGGCTCTGTCCTGGGCTGCACACTAGAGTCCATCGAGGAGGTGTTATCTAAGCTAAGCTAACATCCTCCTGTCCGCCAATCATGGATAACCCCTCCAGCCCCCTGCACCAAACTGTAGAGGTGCTGACTAGCTCCTTCAGCACGAGACTGTTGCACCCACAGTGCAAGAAGGAGCGCTACCACAGGTCATTCCTCCCCACAGCCATCACACTGTACAACACCTTGTTACAGTGACACACTATGGACCCACAGGTGTCTTTCATTCACTCATTTATGTACCGGAATATTACTTATTGATGCAGTTGTTGTCAGTTGGTTTTGTTCCTTGACAGTTGTTTGTTTTGGTGTGTATTTTGTATTTTGGTGATGTTTTCTGCTTTTATTTACAATATTATTTCTGTAAGTACACTGAAGGTCAATTTATCTTTTGGTGAATTTCACTTTAACTGCTGTATTTCCATGATGTCTTTTTTCGCTGCCTCAGATAACAGAATTTCCCCACGGTGGGATAAATAACCCTTGTGCTGTCTTAAATGACCCCACCGTTACTTTGATGTGTTCTCCCTACCATGACAAAGATGAAAAAAGGTGGAAAGGTTATTAACCCGACCTGTGTTAGGCTGCGACTCCCGGCGGCCCTAAAGGTTCATCCCTCCTTCCATATCTCGCAAATCAAGCCCCTCCAGGAAAGTCCCCTTTGCCCGCCGTCCGTTTCCCCACCACCCGCCCGGGGTCATCGACGGCGCCCCTGCCTTTACGGTCAGTCGGGTCCTGGACATTCGTCGCCGGGGCAGCGGGTTCCAGTATCTGGTGGACTGGGAGGGTTACGGTCCAGAGGAGCCCTCATGGATCTCCCGCTCCATGATCCTGGATCGTTCCCTCCTGGACGACTTCTTCCGGGCCCACCCTGATCACCGTCCCAGACTGCCTGGAGGTGGTCGTTGAGGGGGGGGGGGTACTGTCACGGTGCCTGTCAGTTCTCCTCCCCCTCCCAGCGCTCCTGCTCTGCTAATTGGAACCAGCTGATCTTCATCTCCTCATCTTCCTGCCGGCCTTCATAAGGGACCTTCTCACCAGTATCCAGATCCTCTCAAGCTCCGCTGTTCTCAGCGTATTGTACAGTCCTCACCGCCATCAGCTCCAAGAACATCAGGAGCATTCCACAGAGGATCTTCTCACCACGTTCTCCCAGAAACTTTATTTACCTCTTGGAAAATAAAACTATTCCAAGTACTTCCTTGTCGTGATTTACATCCAGGTTTCAGCTATTGGGTCTGCTACGTCTACGACGTCATGACCTGTCTGTCTGTCTGTCTGTCTTCAGCTAAATGAATGAGAGTAAACACACACGCACAGCCAGTAAATTTGTAAGGAACATGTACTATACTATATATATATATATTCTATTAACTGTTTTCTGTGCAAAAGTTACTTCAACTCTCATTCAAATAAAAAAATCAATGATTAAATAAATCAGTAATACATTTCTTTTTATTCAGTCTTCTATATCTGCTGTTTTCTGACTTAACGTCCTTATTAACACAGTTCAGTTAACACTGTTGAATTATAACTATTGAACACAAGATTGCTCAAATTTTACAGTTCTGAAACCTCCATCAATGGGTTCTTCTGAACACAAATTCACTTGTCTACTTCTTACTGCTGGACACTTGGCAGCACTTCCTCCCATACAGCTGAGACCCTCAGTATGGCTTAAAGAATAATGTCAGTAAATCTGGACTGTACTTGGACTCATTGAAATTTAAGGTGGGGAAGCCAGAGTATCTGCTCCCAATTTTGAGTCTGTGTTAAATGTTTTTTCTTTAATTAGCTCTTTAATTCAGTAACCATTTTTGGATTTTCCTATGACTTTTTGCACATTTAAGATCACACAGGTGGACACAACGTTGCGCAGATCACCTGTTGTGTGACGTAAGTTTTTGTTTTTGCTCCCACCTGTCACCTGTCAAAAATAACAAAAATATCACCAGAAAGCGGCGGGAGCAAGGAGCCAACCTAAGCGGACGCAGCTGCAAACTACAAATACTGCGCTGATTGAAACCCACCAAATTGACTACAAAACATTGCATTATGGGAAACATGACCTGGCGGTTTTTGTAGTTGAGTGATCAATTAAAATCATTTAAAATATCTATTTAAAAAAAGGCTACATGCATTACAAAACTGTTAAAATAATTATAAAGATATAATAACACAGATCATACTGAGGGGGAGAGGCATATTAAACCTTGTACTATCCTAGGCACTTTAACATTTAGTGGGTCATCTAGACCCATTAAACAGTGCGCTGAACCTTTTTTCTTCAATGATTTCTGATCCTCACTGGTGTCCATGGATTACATGAAATCCTCTCCACCTTTTTTCACCTTTGTCCTGGTAGGGAAAACACAATTAATGGTCATCTTGACCCCATAGGATAGGACAAGGGTTAAAACTCAAATGAATGTTAAGGACAACTTCAACTTCCTCTTCTCTTTCAGTCTCACTGCAGCTCAGCGTGTGCCTTCATTCCCCCCCCCCCCCCTCCCCGCCTGGTCTCACCAACGATCCAAGTGTGGCTCCGGCTCATCTCAAACTATGGAGTCCTATACTGTTCATAATTAAATTAATAAATATTTGATTAAATATAAAAAATCTGACCTCATGCAAATACACAATCAACCAATAAATCTCTCATAAATATATAAAAAGACCATGAAATGGTGAAAAAGCTGCACACTGATTTTAATTAGCCATTATATTATTCAATATATTTCATTTTGCTTTAAAATCCTGTTCATTATTTTAAAACAGTATTTTAAAATATTCATTTTTAATCATGTGGAATATTATTATAACCCTACTTCCTTTTTCAGAACCTCAGATTTCAAAATCAATATTTTCCAAAGTAGCCTTGTTTTTATTTCATGTTGCTGTTTTTCACAATGGCGTATTTATTTCATTGAAGAGAAAGATTTATTGGTTGATTGTGTATTTGCATGAGGTCAGATTTATTTATTTAATCAAATATTTATTTATTTAATTATGAACAGTATAGGACTCCATATCAAACATGTCAATCGTGGCATTTTCCCTACGTATTTTAAGTGGGTCTAAGACTAAATCTTGTTGTTGCTCAAATGTTTTTAACGTTAAAGCCCTGTTAGCTGTCATGCATCTAAGTGTGTGACATTTATTCTTCGCAGGTGACCCATCCCCTGGGGGAGCAGTGAGCTGCAGTCACATCCGCGCTTGGGAGCCGTTTGGTTGGGGTTAAATTTGCCGCCGCGTGTAACCGTAATCATAACATTATTTATTATTATTATTATTATTATTGTTTTTTAACTTGTCCTGTCCAACAGCTGGGCATGCAGATGAGAGCTGAGGGCCACTTGTGTTGGACATATTTTACTTTAACAATAGGGGTTATTAATCTTCAGACAAACCAAAGGTATGTATGAATAAACCCCTTTTGTAATTGAGGGCAAACTTTATTAAATTTCAACCATATTTGAAAATCTTTGGTGTTGGACCGGATGGAAAAACTTTATTAATTTCTACCATGTTTGAAAATCTTTGGTTTTGGACCGGACGGAAAAGGAGAGAAGGGAAGAAGGGAAGAAGAGAGACGGATGTTAGAGAGGGGGGAGGGGTTTAGGAGAGTGATAATAGGAGGGGATGGGAGATAAGACAATCAAGCAGCATAAAGCAACAAGTTTACTGGTTGTTTATCATTACGGTAAGGTTCAAATGTAGTACAAAAAGGGCGGGGTCTGTCCACACACACACTCAAATGTTATCAACACACCTGCTAGCTGCAAAAATGTCCACATGTCAACATATACACAAAGCAGATAGTGTTCACACATGCATACTTATGCCTTAAAACCAACTAGTATGAAATATTTCATTCATTCTATCACGCAAACTATTAGTGCAAAGGTGAGCTAACACTTGTGCTCAGGTGAGTGTTTATGTTCTTCTAAAATGGATGGAGGAATGAGTAAAGAAGGAAGGACAGTGCCCAGCCATCCCCACACCAAGACCCCTGCCGCAGCAGCAGCAGCAGCCGGAACTCCTCCAACGCCACACGGGAGTAGGCAGGGAACAACCGCCCCCCGGGCGACCAAATCCGCCATCCAGGCCAGGGCCAGCAGGACCGCCGCGAGGCCCCCAGAGCCAAAGAGCAGGGAAGCATGGGGGGAAAGAGATCGCCGCCCCAGCCCAACCAGGAGAGCAGCCCCCCCGCCGCGCCGGGAGAGCCAAACGCAGGGCCCCACCGGAGAACGGCGCCCACAGCCCCAGACTTGCACTCCATCACCACCCAGGAGTTCCGGGCACCCCCCCGCCCCAACCCCAGGTACGAGCCAGGAACCAAGGGAGACCCGCTCCGCACTCCAGGCAGCCACCCACCCGGCCCACGGTTGGTCCAGGGAGGAGCAAGGCAGGGGCCCGCCGCCCCCGCCCAGGAGGGGGGCACACCGGGGAAAAAGGAGGCCCATAAGGGGTGTTGTAAACATGGCTTGACCAGACTCGGCCACAGTTGGAAATTTGGCGGGGCCCAGCGCTCAGGGGCAAGGACCCAAACCCAACCCCCAGGGACACGAGCACCCCCGGCTCAGGTGTAATGTGAACCCCCCTCCCCACACGGAGAGAGCACCGCCGGGCCCAGGAAACTTGCCCCGTACCCCACCAGGGAAGGTGTAGGGGACAGATGGTCCTAGGTCCCACCTTCCTAGTGTGTGCGTGTGTTTAAGAGGGTGTGTGTGTGCATGTGTGTGTGTTTATGTTGGGATGTATATATTGAAGGGGGAGGGGTGTATGTACTAAGGGGGGTGCAGTTAAAATTGGCGGGTAGGGCACTAAGGGGACATCTCCTGATTACTCACAGTGATGTCCACCTTTTTTGATTTTATAAGGATGCACTAGTCTACTAGAAATAAAATATTGTGCTCACTTGTTAACTAGTCAGGTTTTTGCAACACACTTGTTAACTAGAGCAATTTATCTCTCTTACTAGTTAACTAGTAAGACTTATATATGTCTCATTAGTCAAATAGTAAAGAATTTGCATATAACTAGTAAACTAGTATGATATTTTGGTCACACCAGTTAACTAGTGAGATTTACAAGAGCCTTAGTGAACTTGTAGAAATTTTTTATGTAACTAGCCAACTGCCTTTTTAGATTTTCAGTAGTTAGCTATAAGCACAAATAGTGCACATAGAAAACTAATGCACGTTCTAAACAATACTAGGTAAGTAGTTCACATTTTTGACTGTCACTAGTTAACTGCTTGTACTTTCGGTATTACTAGATAGGCTTTGAAGAGCCTGATGTGATTGCATGTGATTGGTCATTTTATAACTTTAATAACTTCTAATGAAGAAACAATACATTAAAACATATAGTTAAATACATTTATATAAATATGTATACATATATTATTATAAAAAATATAACAAAAAGGATTCCAAAGAAGCTTCATTCATCTTCACAACTTTTTTTGCTCTTTTGGGGGGTCACAGGGTTGGAGCCTATCATGGCCATTTTTGGGTGAAGGCAGGGGACAACCTGAACAGGTCCCCAGTCTGTTGCAGGACCATCACACTCGCACTCGCATGCACGGGGAAAACATGCAAACTCCACACCGAAGTGTTGTTGGTGTTTTGTTTCAGGTTCCCCAGCCGGGACTTGAACAAGGGGCTTTCTTGCTGTAAATTAAGACAGCTAAGCACTGCACCACTGTGAAGCCCTACTATAAAGAAGATGTTAAGAAAACTATTATTTTTTCTTACAAAGATGTTAAGAAAAATGTATCAGAGCCAGAATGATTACTCTCACAAAATAAATTAACTGAGTAATAACTCTTTCTTTCTCAGTAGAAGTCTATGGGGTTTTCACTTCTTGGAACCAGCAGGTACTTTCTATTTGGAACTCGATGGGAGAGGAGATGAGCCATCCATTGTTTCTACAGTCAATGGTTCTACGTGTATATACTGGGATAGGGAAAGGGTGTTAACAGACCAGGTGTGTAGAATGCTGGTGAGGCAGTTTAGCAGCTGCTCAAGAAGCCGCAGTGAGGGTTACACAACACCACTCGCACCTTTAAGTTACATGACTTTTTTATTTTCATAAATGCAGAAACCATGTATCCTTATTATTAAATAAAAATGTAGTCAGTTTAGAAACCAATTTGTTTCTATAACCTATTTTGTAGAGTAAGATAGGCCTACATCACAATGGTGAGGTCACAGGGAGCCGATAACAAAGGTGATGGAGGACTTGAAGTCCTTACAACTTTCCTGTACTTTTCCTTGTAATGCAATTACGCAATTTAATGAATTATTCTTTTCCGTAAAGGAGCCTTATTCTTTCATTTGACTTTCCACCTACCGTTATCATAAGCACCAAGGAGCACCGTGTATTTATTGTCCTTCACATTAGGGGACTCTCTGTCCATGAGGCTTTTCACCTTCACCAGCCCTGAATCCTCGTCCATTGTCAGCCAGTTTTCAGGGTCATCAATTATTTTATACCTGCACATAGAAATGTGAAACATATTTTTATTTTTTATGCACTGAAAAGAAAAATGTTCTAATGATCTTTGTGTTTGTATAAATACAATGGTTGTTTACAACATGGAACAACTGTGTGTAAAACAATTGCATAAACTAAAGACGGGCTGGCTTTGCTTGTAAAAATTAGGTTTAGAGAATTAAAAGAATCTAAAGGACTTAAAAACACTTTCTTCTCTCTGTTTCTGGGTTGGACAGATTTGGATTAATTGACAATTTTGATAACATTCCTAAGTTACATTTTAACTACAGTAAAAAAAAAAACAATACTATCATGCGTTTTTTAAATTTATTTTAGATAGAAGCATAAAAAAATGAGGGGACATTTTTTACTTGACAGAGTTTTCACGTTCAAAGTCTGGGTCTTCTGCCTCAGACTTCATGATCACACTTTCTACAGGAAAGTCTTCAGGCTTTTGAACGGTCATCTCCTTTTCTTTAAAGATTGGAGGCTCATTGACGTCCTTCACGGTCACCACCACTGTGGCGGTGGAGGTGACCACTGGAGTGGCAAAAGGGACGTCGTTCTCTACCCTTACCAGCAGAGTATGTTTTCTGCTTTTCTCAAAGTCCAGTCCCTAAAGTTTGAATAAAAAGGCAGTTATCAGTAGATGTGTAAGCAAAACATTGATACAATGAAATATTACAATACTTTATTTGGTGATACTTGTATTGATATAAAATGCAGAGATAATATTTAATTATAAGCTAACATGTAGTTCAGCATTTTTGTTTTACACTTAAACCTCTAGTTGGCAGCACACCACAACAAGCCTCTTTCAGCAGCTTCACACTGAACCAAAACAACAATAGGATCTCAGGAGAACCAGCTTATGAGATGTTTAGTCGGCCTAGTGGTTTTTGTTGTTACTATGGTTGTTAGAAAGCTCAATGAGACATGGAAAATGTAGTTTTAACTTGGATGGGTACCAAAACTCTGTAAAGTTGGTGCTGGTACCATAAAAAACACAGATTTAGGTGGTTTGTGGACGGCTCATGCATACAAGAACGAGTTAAGCTTTGCAGACACAGCTCATACTGAATGTAGCCTCAGTCAAAATGCTGGAAGCCAAGTGAGCAAAGTACAGCCAAAGATTTTAATAAAGTGACCTGATAAATCAGAGCGTTGTCTATAACGCTCTGAAAAAGAACAACAGTGTAGCGATTAGCGGTGAAAACTGTGTTTACCCCCACATGTGTGAAAATGGAGCTGCAGTTTAGTCAAGGAAAAAAAGAATCTTATGCACATCTAAGTGCTCTCCTTCAACATGTAAGCTGCTTCATCACACTTAAATTTTTATAAAAAGAGTTGGTAACGTTTTTTTATTTATTCCTTTTTTAAAACTCCTATTTAGACACCTGAACCATTTTAAATGCACCGGTTTGGCTACATTTAGCAATGTTTGAAACAAACAGCACTTTATACTCTTAAACTTACTTATAGAACCCTATTGGTCAGGGCACATTTGCTCATTTTTTTCTTATACTGAAAAATATTTTGTGAAAATCAAATATTGAGTTTTGAAAAAATATTTCTTAACTTACCATAAGAAAAGCATCATAAATTTGCTTAAGTAAAATTTACCATGATATACATTGCAATGCTTAACGCTCTGCTCATTAGATCAAACGTATTTTACTCTTATCCATATAAGCGATGTTTTAGTATTAGGTCCTTATGTAAAGAAATAGTGAATTACTGTTTCTGTTCATCATTGGGATACATATTGGTATCACTCGCCTCTTGGCAATACACACCCATAGTTATCAGTGTTAAGGACAGCTTCAGGATTTGCTGAGTATCAAACTTTACTTTTTAAACAAGAACAGAATTTGTTCAACTTTAAGACAGGATCTTTCAGAAGTGTCTTTGTTTTCTTACCTGAGCAGTTTTGATGATTCCTTCTTGTTTGTTGGATCCTGTTTCTATGGAAAACAATTTATCAGGATCTCCTCCGACAATCTTGAACTTGGCGTTCCATGCTGGGGTGTTTGGTTCATCTTCATCAGTTACTGACATTTTAACAACCAGAACCCCCACTGCGTTTTCATCAACTGATCCCTGATACTGGAAAAGGTAAAAGAATGAAAGGGAATTTAAAACATGAAATATAAAGAAGTGTCATTTATTTCAGAGAAAACTTGAATGTATAAAACCCTTTCAGACATTAGTGTTTACCAAACAGTCACATGTGTTGTACTCACAGGAGATGCAGTAAAGACTGGAGGGTTGTCGTTGCTGTCCGTCACTTTCAAAGTTACTTTTGTTTTTCCAGTTAATCCATCTCCCTTTGTATCCGCTGCTTGTATTTCCAGAGTGTACTCAGGATATTTCTGTTAAAACACATCATCATCATCATCATCATCATCATCATCATCATCATCATCATCATCATCATCATCATCATTATCATCATCATCATCAGCTCAAACTTTCTCCTCTAAATTTGGAGTAACAAATACATAAATAACCATCTTGATAACACTAAAAATTCAGGAAACAGAAAATCGGAATTTGTCTTCAGTGTAATAAAATGATAAAAAACAAAGTAAAACTTAAAAAAAAATGTGTCTTGAAGTTTGAAGGTTAATTCATGAAAGAAAAATCTGTCAGTTGTAAAAATGTCTAATAAAAAAAACAAACAAAAAACTATAAACCACTGATCTTTCAAAAAATATATTTCAGAATCATTACCTCTCTGTCCAAACCAACACCTTCAACCATGATGGCTCCATAGAAGGAGTTAATGGCAAACATGGAATCACTGGGAAGTTTAGGTTCCTGGCTCAGAATCGTGTATTTCATAATGGAGTTGTCATTGCCTGGTTCATCAGCATCAGTGGCTTTAACCTGAATCACTGTAGTCCCTGAAGAGGTCAAACATTACAGCACAATTAAAATTGGATTTTAATGACAAGTCCCATCCTGTGTTTTGGGCCAAAAGATTTTCAAGTCATTACCCTGTCAAAGGAAATGATCAATTAATAAAAATATACAGTAATATTCATAATAGCCAATCTGACCATGTCTGCCATCAATTCTCCAGTAGTTCTGCTTTGACTATGCAGCCATGATGACTGAACACATCAGTAAACCTAAAACAAACTTTTCAAACATCAGTTTCTTCCTGCTTCCATCAATATTGAAGTCTAAATCAAGGCTAAAGTTTACCTGCAGCTCTGACATCCACTCACTTCCAGAAAAAACAGCTTTAGAGGAAGAAACTTCTCACAATCAATGAGGAACAGTAACAATTATTTGGAGAACAGGATTAACACGGGCGTCAGAGCTCACAGCTCAGCAGAAAAAAAACAAAACTCTCTGAAGGTGAACATCTAGCACTGTAGGAAAAGAAAATGATATTCTTCAAGACTCAAACTTGTGTAGGTCAACTTCACCATCTCCACTCCTGAGTATTTACTTTATCTGATTCTCATCTGTTCATCGGACTTTAACAACAATTACTGAGACCCAGAACCTGCTCTGGATTCAACTGTTTGACCAGAAAAGGTTAAGATACAGAATAAAAACGATTATTTGTTTAAACATTACAAAGGATCCACTGATGTTACCTTTTGGTGAAGATTCAGCAACTTCTGCTACATAGGATGTCTGCTCAAAAATAGGTTTGTTGTCATTCATATCAATTACATTGATGATGATTTCCATAGAATCGTCCACATCAGCGTGTGCAAACAGCTACAAAATAATACAAAGAACAAAGTGTTACTGTCCAAGAATCAACAACACAAACTCTAAGGTTAATTTTTTTTGACAAAACATCGACAATAAAATGTAACCTCTTTAAAAAAATGAAAGACCGGAAGGGGGGGCAGCCTTCACTAAAAGAAGCGCTTTGACCAGTTGAGAAAAAGCACGATTTTGCACAGCTTACAATGTTCTAAATAGAGCATCAAAATGTCAAAAGGAGGAGCAACAGAACAATTTATTGAAAATAGTAATTAATAAAAAGAACTGGTCATTGGCTGATCAAAAGTTACATGTTTGTTTCTAAACTCCACCGCGCCTCCTGCAATACCTCTGCACCCCCCCTAGGGGGCGCGCCCCCCAGTTGGGAACCACTGCACTAGACAGTGGCTGAACCTTTTTTCTTCAATGATTTGTCATCTTCACTGGTGTCCATGGATTACATGAAATCTTTCCACCTTTATCCACCTTTTTCATGGTAGGGAGAACACGTCAATGTAAGGGTGGGGTCATCTAAGATAGCACAAGGGTTAAATAAAGTGTCAGCTTATAATGTTTGGCCTCTCGTCCCCCTTTCTTCTTTTTTACATTTAGAAAATTGTTCAAATCTAAACAAGCAAAATTAAAATTATAGCAATTTCTTAACTGTTTCTAAGATTCGAAGCCCTGGACCCGACATTGAAAGAAAATATTGTTCCCCTCAAATTAAGTCAAATGAGCATTTCATGCGCACTAATTAGTATCTTATGCGCACAACTTAGTAAAGTGCAATCCACTTTTTGATAACTTAATCAATACTTGCAATTTGTACGCACAAAACACTAAAATGTGTATATGAATATTAAGTTGCATACACAAAATGCTAATTCAAAGGGAAACAAATTAATTTCTTTTTAATGTCATGTCCAGGGCTCTAGATTTGAATCAGGAGTGCTTTTCTTTGATGGTTGTAACAATTACAAATAATGTTTATGTTTGTGACACTGCCACAATGAAATAAGTTGAAATGAATAAATGAAAAGTGCAAATAAGGAAAATAAATGGCTAAATGGTCAGTTGCTCAAAGGGAGAGCAAGATTTAAAAGAAGGTGAATGTGGAATAATGAAAGAAAATTATGAGGTTCCATTTGTGCCAATAATATCAAAATGTGTTTTTGCGTCTACTGTTATGTCTTTGGTCCATTGTCTATGTCTACTGATCGTGTTTTTGCGTCCACTGTCTATGGCATAATGTGCTTGTTTCTCTCTGTCAAGTCTCTGATTAACATACAGATCACCAGTGTCTTTGTCCATTGCAAAGAGTCCTACAGGATCTTCAGTGGCTCCTGGACCTGTGATGCTGTAGATGATCTTCTTATATCTGTTGTTCTGCACAGGCGAATCTGAACAAGCCAAGAATCAATAAAAGCCTGCCGACAACAACATTAACTTTTCTTTAGCTAACACGAGTCTAATCTGTTTGAAATCTTTCATTAACATGAGACAAAGCTGATGTTTCATTAAAGCAACACCAAATATTTTTAGGTATTGCAACTTTTGATTGACTTTAAAAAAGTGAGTTTGAAGTTTGACCGAGCTGAAGACAAAATAAATTAAAAAAAGGAATTAACAGTTCTGCAGCAAATTTTGATGTTTCCTACCGTAGCCATTTTTATATGGAAAGGGTCCTCTCATATTCTCAGGAACATTCATAGGAGGGACGACCAAGTCTCTCTTCCTCCTTCTCAGTCCTTTACTCGACTTGGGAAAATAAAGGACGGCCCCATCTGGGTGTTCTTCATTCTGGAAAACAAATTTTTAAAGGACATTTTGTTTCCAGAGAATGAAATAAACCAGTTAAAACAAACAAAAGAACAGAATATTTATAAAGCAAGAAGTTTAAAACAAAAGTATTTGAGGATAGTAATACTGAAGTGCATCACAAATAAAGATGAAAATTTGTGAAGTAATTGACAAATTCATATGTAGTCTTCCTTCTCAAGGAACTAAATAAGTAAGAAAAAAGTCCCCTGTTGCATTAAAACAGATTCAATTCCTTACTGCAAGTTAGACTTGATAAAAGTTACTTTTAAATGCAAACCAGTGCAATCAGTGATTTGACATTTGTCTCCTTTAGGGACATTAGGGTAACTTTTTACTAAACCATCTGTCTCTATTCTACTTCATTCTCTGTATTTTTCAGGAATTACCTTACAAACAGTTCTTTGATTTCATTCAGTTTTTCACATTGGAAAGTGAAGCTAATTTTTGTTCTTTGTCAACAGAAACAGCTAGCTTGATACCTGGTACAGGTCTAAATCAGTAGTGCAACAGGATAAAAGTGCAAACAGACTTCTTGTTAGACAATCAGGTTCTGTTTATATTAAAATCTTTTTCAAGGCCAGTTTATTGCATATTTTAACTTTCTTTGGTGTCGGCAGAATCCACTTCAGTGTTGTGATGGTTCTGGTGTCTGTGGTCTCCATGGTGATGCTCAGCATCTCTTAGCACATGGTGATGTCCATGTTGCAGGACCATGACAGGAACAGTCATCTTGTTGCCCTTCCCAGGTCCCAGGAGTGGACAAAAAAGTCCAGCTGTCCATCATGAAGATCAACTGCTCTTTTCATCTAAAATGTAAGATGACAACTAAGATTTGACTTTGTCAATTTGTAGCAGAACCAAATGTGAGTTTAAGCAAAAATATTAATAATATAAACATTGTTCTTTTAGGAAAAACTGTTACTTTGATTATTCTCCCATCAGAATTAAACACAAAGCGACTGTCATCTGTACTGAAGAGAAACCTTGTACGATCTGTGCAGTCAGTCAATCCAACTATGAATAAAGAACACAAAGCACAAGTTAAAATATCAAGTACAAACACTTCTTCTTGGTGCTCTCTTAAGGTTGTCACACTAAACCCTTTTTCTTTCCAAAATATGTAGGTAAAGCAGATCCACAATAATACCCTGTTGCATGTTTATTCCTAATTGCTGCTTTTGTGAAGATAAAGATTGATGTCAGTCAAGTTTCTGCAGATTCTGGAAAAAACAACACAATAAACCTTTTTCACTTCCTGTTTCCCGCTAAATGTATATGATCATCCATCAAATATTTGTAAGAATGGCCTGCTGGAGAGGGGCTTACCATAACATAACCTTCTGGATTGAAGTTGCTCGATACCTTTTAAGTCAGGATGGAGGAGCAGGATTCAGTGGAAGAATTAAATTAAAAAAAAAAAAAAAGATGGACAGGCCAAAAAACAGCTACAAGAAAAACCTGGAGGAACAGCTGGACATAACAACATCAGAGATGTCCAAAGCAGTGGCGTGTGGTGAGGCTGGTGGCTGGTGAGGAACACTAGCTCTTTCGATCGAATTTCACGAGATAAACCCAATATATTTGCCAACTACTGATTGTATTTCATGTCTCATATCAACAAGTTCAAGTCGGATTTTAGGAACCCCTCCAAGTAATGCTAATGTCCTTGTGATGGTGACCTTAAGTGTTTCAAACCTTATTAGTAATACCAACCCTTTTTCATGATGCTCACTGTTCACGTAGTTTCAAATATGCGTTCATAAACTTGACTCTTGGGAGGACTTGGGAGGAGCTACCATCAAAAGTTTTTCGCCCCAAAGCTAAATGGAAACCATTAGCGTACATCGCAAATCTGATTTACACTGCACCAAGAGGACACAGATGATGTTGAGAGATCAGGTTTATTTGTTTAAAGAGATCTACAAGCATCAATGTCGCATTCCATGTGTTTTTATTATTGTCTCGTTGCAAATAAGGCAAATATACTAAAGTTCAAGTGTAGAACTATCAGAATCTCCTTCATGTTGACTTTGGACTCCACCTGCTGTCACGGGCCAAAGCTGAGTCCTGATTAGTTAATGATGCATCTTCTTCTCCAAACACAACTGGCGTGGCGTGACACACTAAAACTTGCTGCTGCAAGACCACACATACATGCCCATCAATGTTCAAATCACACCACAAGACCTATGATTGTCTCTTTGCACTGACATAACGCTGAAACTGGATGCCCCTGATATTCAGTTCTGCCTACCTGCTGGTCTGTAAACCTGATCTCAGTATCATCTCTGCTCTCAATAAATTGTGATTCACCACTGTTGTGAACTCTTCCATTTTATCTACCAACCTCACATATGTAACAACTTGCTAGCACCTCAAGTGATTTTACAGAGCAGCAGCCCTTGTGCTTCTCCTATTGTCTTGGCCCGCAAGAAAGATGGCAGCCTGGGGATGTATGCTGAAAAGTAATGGGCCTCTGGTGATCACTGATGAATCATTGAATTTGTTATATGTAGTTTTATTCAGAGCCCTCCTTGTAGTCTATGTAGTGTTTGGTGTTCATTAGTTTTTAAGTGAAGCTGTGGGGGTGAACTGCCATTTTCTTTTGCATATGTTTTCTCCTGTTCATGTTGTTCTAGGGAGGTTAGTGTAATTGATTTCCCATTTCTTTTGCTTGTTAGTTTCTGATTTCAGTTAAGTGGGGTTTGTTATTTTGGTTCACGCTAAAGCATTTTAGCTACCTTTAAGTTATTGTTGTTTATTTGTTGTTTTCAGTGGCGGTTCTACACTAACTTACTCCATGGGCGAGTACACCCACCAGCGCCCCACACATACAAAATTTGTGCAGCTGATTTTGTGTTCCTATCTTCTATTTGGCCATTTACTCAAAAATACATGAATTTTCTGAGCTGCGTATTACAGAGTCAAACTCAGTCACACAGGGCCTAAGTTAAAAAAGCAACAAGGTTTTGGGCGAAGATAAATTACTGAACACACTAGCTAAACTTTTAAACCTTTTAAATGAACTTTTTGAACATAAATATGAATAAAGCAAGAACATTAATCCAGAATAACTCAAGTTAAACGTAAATAACTTACAATATTTGCTCTCCACGAGAAATATATTCTGTCAAATTATACAAATATGAACATGCTGCGGGATTAAAAAAGCTGGAAATATTATTAAATTACATATCAAATAATTCCATTTTTGCTCTTTCATCATTTTAGAGCATTTTTTTTTAGAAACTGGACTCCTGCTTCATTTTTAGCAATAATTTCTTGGTGTGTGATGTCTTATGTGTGTCTTTGTAAAACATATCAGAGCGATTGGATCTAAAAAAATAAAACTTATTGTGATTAATATGTTTAGGTCTTATAAAACATTAAAGACTAAATCTTAGAACTCATCAGTTATGAGTTGCCAAAAATATTTGGCATTCCTAAATTTGTGCAACCCACCAACAGTAAAGAAATCCTCCAAAAAACTCAGCTTTTAAAAAATGGTCTGCGCTCATCCCCCTCCCCTCCCCTCCCTTTTCCCTCTCACACACCTTGGCTCCGTCTCAATGGCAGGAGCGCCTTTGCGACCTCAGAGTTGATTAGAGTCCTTTTATATCTGACAATCACCTGTTAGTGTGATTCAGCCAGCCACCGTGGTGCTCTCCCCTCTGAGTTTTTTTACTTATGTTCCAAAGACCTCAAGAGGGTGTGGCATAGCGTCTTGCAGCAGAGAGCGGTGGTCACGTGCGCGCTCCCAGGTCTGCTGTGTTGGAGCAAAAGACTTGTGGAAATAATCCATTGCCTGCTTTTTGAAATTAGGTTGAGCACGGATGTTTGTTCTGCCTAATTCTAAGCTTTTCATGTGCCTGTTTCGTTGTTTCACTCTGATGTTCTTTTTTTGTTTTTTTTTGTTTTTTTGCACCATAAGTGTGAAGGGCAAATAGGATGAAGACATTCTTAAAAGTCTGATGTTTCAAAGTAAAAGCAGTAAGTGTGAAGCTGCTGAAGCAACTTCAAATTAAAAGCTCAAGCTTCCTCTTCTAATATAGTGTTTAGCATTATGTGTAACGCCTCCCGAGGCACGGCAAATGCCGCCCCCCGCGAAGTGCCGCCCTGGGCGACCGCCCACATCGCCCATATCAAAAACTGCCATTAGTTGTTTTGCAATTAAATTTTGTATGAAGAAAATCTTTTGGTATTTTTTATATTACTTTAAGTTGGACAAAACATAACTTTTATGTTGCTCCTCTTGGTCCCCTAGACATAAAAAGGGGCATAACAGATGAGCACAACCACATTCAGGAAGCATGAAGCAGTAACTGTTTGAGGAAGTCAACATACCTTTTCCCAGTCTTGTGCTTTGCTTCAGATGCTTCTTGTTCACTTTGAATATCGTCTGAGTCAAATCCAGGTTTACATGGTGACTCCTCTGCAGACGACACAACTGCCATCTACAGGAAAAACATCTTGTTTAGGTTAAAAAGAAACTCAGAATATGAAATTCCCACTTTGCTAATTGAACATGATTTTTTTAGGCTTCATTCATACAAAAACAGTCTTCTGTATTGTAACATTTTTAGTGATGAATAATAATCCCAGAAGAAAATTAGTTTTTCACAGCAAGTTTACAATTTTTATTTATTTTCGGCGAATGGTGATGGGTAGAATAGGCCTCAATTCGTTTGGCACATTGCCCAAACTGTATTGATGCTGTATCGACTCAATACTGACTCCTGCTGGACTGAAAACATCACTGCAGGCAATCAAGTTCAGAAACTCCACTGATATATTGACTAAATTAGTGTAAACACAATATTTATCATTGTAGTTGTGGCTTCCTCCTAGCTCTGTAATGTCTCAGATTTGAGGAGGTTACTTAAATATGACAGCTCTGCTAAACAAATACAACATTTTACTTACAAAACAAAAACTATTCATTTCAAATGAGTCACTTTGAAATGGAATCGTATTCTGCTAGATTATGCTGACATTGAGAGGAACAAGGAAGCCAAAACACTATTAAAACTATTAAAGAATTCCACAAACCTAATTAAAACACCACATTCAACACATGGAAAGATTCAGTAAAATAAAGCGTCAAACACAGGTGGGTGGGGAAAAAGAGGGTGAAGGAGTGCGAGGAAACACACACACAGTAAAAATGTTTAATGATAAAGAAATTATTGTGATGTTTTTTTTACACTTACAACTTATTAGTTTTTTTAAATGCCATTTATGACTGATTCAACACAACCTTTCCACTATATAATACCATAAAAAAGCCTAAACTGACATATGCTGGAGAAATTTAAGTTTTCTTACAAGAAGCAGACAAATCTCATAACATAATGTTAGAAAACAAAAAAAAAAGAGATATCACAAAATCTTACCTGAAGAACAATCAAAGCTACAAATAATTGAATCCAGGTGCTTCCCATTAGTGTGTAAGCCTCATGTCAAAGTCCTGAGAAACTTCGATGATGTTAAAGGAAGAGCTGGAAGGGAAATGACTGACAGCATACAGTAGTTGCTTTCAATGTTGCTTATCAGCAGTGAGTTGCTGCCTTCAGTTGTAAGTCAGACTTCCTGTTACAGAAAACCAGAAGTCAAATACACATCAGCAGAGTGTGGTAAATCCATCCATCCATGGAACATTTAATACATAAGGGTAAACTTAGCTCATAGATGATCATTTCAAACTTGAATTAAACATTTGGTCAAACATTTTTACCACCAAGCCACATTTTAAAAACATTATTTTAAAAGCATCCCACAAAAGTAACAATGCAAAATGATCAACAACTTGCATTTGTGTGGCTCTGGAGGAAACCATGAAAACTGCTCAAGCAGAAATAGAAAGAGCAGAAATAATACATTTTTAAAGTAAAACCTCAGCAGGGTCCAGAGGACGAAAAAAGATCTCGTCAGAACATGGAGCCATGAGAGAGAAAACAGGCGAAAATGTAGTATCACATTGACATACATAAGAGCGTAAAGACCAAGAAAGTGAAGCTGCATCTATAGCGGTCAAGCTTGGCCATTTCAGTCTTAAATGAACAGGTCTTTGAGCCAGTCACATATCAAACAATGTGCAGTTAGTAGGGTGCAGCCATCTATAATAAACAATCAAGTCTGTAACTTGGAAAATCAAATCTGTTTTTCTGCAGAAACTGATTTGAGCAGAATCATGCAGTGAACTTTATGGCTGGTGAGACACCCCAAGCTTCACTGAGTCAGATAAAAATACATATTTTTTTGCTGTTCAATTGACCGCATGCATTTTGAGCATTGAACGTGTTTTAATATTACACTCCTGTTTCTCTTGCACATATAAATGCAGGCGTGCGTTCAAGCGGCGATGTTGCTGCCATCAATTGTGTGAGAAGACACATGACATTTTTAACCCTTGTGGCACAACATTGGGGTTGGGTCATCTAGACCCACTAGACAGTCTTGCTGAACCTTTTTCTTCAATGATTTGTGATCTTCACTGGTGTCCATGGATTACATGAAATCTTTCCACCTTTATCCACCTTTGTCATGGTAGGGAGAACACGTCAATGTAAGGATGAGGTCATCTAAGATAGCACAAGGGTTAAAGAGGGGGACGTGAAAAGCTGCTGCTGTGAACAAGCACTGCAATCCTTCTTTCTTTGGCATATGCTGCACAAATTCAAAAAGTTCAGCTGAATCCATTGAGACATGGATGAGGTCAAAAAATGAAACTCTTGGTCATCATCAGTCATCATCATCACATCAGGTCTTCCTCTATTCTCTCACATTTGCCAAGCATCTTTTGTTCCTCAGCAAACTCCTGCAGACACTTCCTTTAATTAAACTGGTAGTTAAATAAAACTATAAACAGATAAATGCATACAATAATTATTATCCTTCAGAAATATAATTTAGAGCTTAAACAAATAAAAGCAGCAAAAAATTTCCAATCCTAATTTTTACAACACAAATAATTATTAACATAAACAATCAACCTAAATAGCATTTCTAATGTGTACACAATAATCTGGAATTGTGGATGAGACTGGATGGTGATTTCACATCCCATTGTGGTCATGTGGTGATACCTGAGTGTGAGCAAACCACTTTCAGTGTCAGGCTTATTGAATAAGTTTGGAATATTAACACCCATTAATTGTGCGGCTGATGTTCTGTTTGATTCCTTAATGTTGTGTTTTGTACTTTGATATTATGTTCAATAAAGATGGAAAAAAATGTGAGATGAAAAGCTATGTAAAATAAAGTGGCGGTCCTTTACACCCAAAAAAAATGCTAGTGTCATGCTCTGTGGGAACACAAGGGGTTACCTTAAACTGACCCAGTAGAGCAATCAACTGCAAGAGAGGGACAAATCACAGTCCGAACAGTACTGTTACGTTCCAAAACTCACTTACTTCTGTGGAGAGTCTTTAGGGGTAATAAATATTCTAGATTAGCAACCAATAAAATACCTTTACTGTCTCCTTTATTGAAATACAACATTTTGAAAATTACCAGTTTGATAAATTTTAGTTTGAAAAGAAGATCTTTAAATGTGTCAGATTGTCAGGGAAACAGTAAAAAAGCAATGTGTGTCACATTAAAAAATGTTTTAATGAGTCTGCATTCATCCAACCACATTTCAATAGCTGCTGTGTCTCATCGTTGTGGTTTTATGGCATTCTTTTAGTAAAATTCCGTTAAGGAAGTACAAGGTAGCTTTTAGGGTAACATCACAGCAGCACAGAGACACAGAAAAGCCCGTTAGAAGTGTTAAGGAGTTGGACCCTTTTTTCTGTTAGATAAAAAGCCAATCATTGCTTTATATTTGTCCGTGGCTCATCTGTTGCTACATTGTGACTGTGTTAAGATCACGTGACCACCGGCAACAGTGGCTGTTTGTTCAGTTGTTCTGCTCCGAGGATGGATTATTTTACTATTACTACTACTTATTTAAGCTCAGTCTGATTGGAAACAAACTGAGACCACCTCAAAAATGGGTCGAAGCAGTTTCTGGTCCTGTCGAAGTCCACTTTGATTGTTTTCAGACTGAAGAATTTGTTCCGGATTATTGAGAAAGCAAACTCTGGTTCACTTTCAGCGGACCAAATGTGCGACTAAAATCTCTCAGGTTCAAATTGAAATGGGTTTTTGATGGAGAAAACTGCTATTAATAAAAAATAGAGATAGTTTAGAGATTTGGGAGAAATTGTTGTTTTTAAATATAAAACAGTGATGTGATCCCCAACCATAAATCACTGGCCATATCTCAATAGTACAAAGCAGTGTAATATTTCTTTGCTTTGTTTGGCGTTAATCATTTGCATTCAATATGTTTTGTTGTACAATTCAAGCCCTCAAACCTTTTTAAATGGTAGATCAACATCTGGAAAAAATATGGATTTGAGAAAAACATTTCTGAGGCAATAATACCTGTAAGAGACATATAGCAGAGAAGCTTTTAAGTGTATTATAATTTTAATTCCTCATGAAAAACAACCCTAAAGCTGTATTTTGATCTCACATTGTGAAATAGACAAGTGAGAACAGCCCCTTCCAACAGCCAGCACCCGCCTCCAGGCTAACACAAACCCTCTCCACTGATCTAGCGGTGATTTTCTGAACACTTTCATTTTATATGCAGAATATCTTTATATTTATCTTTGTAAAAGTTCAGATTTTGTTTGTTTTCTTGGGAGAAATGCAGACACACAGTTAAAACCAGCAATGTGTTGGCGTGAAAAAAGATGAGAATGAAAATTGCATTTCATTTTCAAATCCACTCTGCGAAAACTGTCGGATATATCAATTTGACTTAGCATTTCCAGAGGGGAGACGGGGCGATGACGTCAGTGCTATCTCCGTGTGTCAGCTGCTAAGAGACAAAGACACACACACTGGCTTAATGCGACAAGGCATATAGCCTTATGTTAGCGGCAGGGGAGATGGCTTTGTGAAGGTTGTGCACTTCTGATGATTGTACACAGCTTCTCAGCATTTCCGCCTTATGCGGTCCAGGATTTAGGACACAGCCTCCTTGGAAGCCGGCTATCGGTAGCGGATCACACCAGCTGACCTCGGATGGAGTCTGGGCCACGGTTCAAAAGCTTCTCCATCGGACTGGCTTTGTCTCAGGTGAGACTGAAGCATTGGTGGGCAGCCGGACAGTCCAGTCAGTCCGAAGGAGGAAAGCTGCTACGCAGACCTGAGAAACTCTAAACCATCATATAAATTTGTGTTTCCAGTGGTGTCCAGACAAAATAAAGGCTGATGTAATTCCACATTTTACATCAAGATGCTCAATGTAGCATTCACACTGAGTTTAAAAGTCCCTCCATGACTGTCTTTTACTACGTATTAGCCTAATGCTAATGCTTTTTCCGGGTCCTTACAGCCAAGAAAAAAAGCACTGACCGCACAGATTAAAAATCATGTAGCGAGCAGGCCCTTAATAATAATCATAAGAGTAATAAAAGCACATTTAGAAGATACGTGTTGGTCCAACCAGCAGATGTCAAACGTTTAGCATGACGAAATCTGCTAGAGCTGTTGATGGGGAAAAATCTGTGCGAAACTAGATAGATAGATAGATAGATAGATAGATAGATAGATAGATAGATAGATAGATAGATAGATAGATAGATAGATAGATAGATAGATAGATAGATAGATAGATAGATAGATAGATAGATAGATAGATAGATAGATTAGATAGATGAAGATAGATAGATGTAGATAGATAGATGAATGTAGATAGATAGATGGATAGACTTTAATAATCCCGAAGGAAATTTTAAGTGGCCAGCTGCCCATACTTAAAAACACAATCATTCCTAAAACAGATAAAAACACAATAAATAGATAAAAATATAAAAGGATAAAAACGGATAACAAGAATAAAAGCAAGTATGAACAATTCCTAAAAAACTGTCAAGTTTCCCAGAAATTCAGCTTAATCAAGATCAAAAGCAGAGTAAAGCTCTCAACACAGACTGATTGGCATTGCAGTCTTGTAACAAATGGGACAAAAGACTTTCTAAGTCTATCCGTGGCTCAGCGTTGGGATAAAAGTCTGCTGCTGAAGCTGCTCTTCCTCTCACTGAAGGCCTCATGCAGAGGGTGTGTAAAATTGTCCATAATTGCAAGTCTCTGGACAATGTTAAGATTTAATTTCATCCACCTCCTCACTGTGGCTGGCAGTCCCACAACATAGAGCTAGCCCTCCTGATGATCTTGTTTTTAGTGGGTCAGTTTTCTCTTGTGCGCTGTACACCACAGCGTACAGCAGAGCACTTTCAATCACTGTTTGATAAAACATACTGAGAAGCTTGGTGGAGACGTTAAAAGAGGCCAGCCTTCGCAAGAAGTACATCCTGGTTTGACGTTTTTTGCTTTGGGCAGGGTGTTCGTTCAGTCAGTTTCTTGTCAGCACCACTCCCCAGGTGTTTATGGGGCGTGACTATCTCCTGAGTCACCGTCTTTGCATATTGGCTGGGAGAGAGGGGTTGTCTTCTGAAGTCAGAATGGGTTATTTGGTTTCCTGATGTTAGCTGGAACTGGTTCTTCTTGGACCAGAACAAATCCTGCACCAGCTGTCTGTACTCCACCTCCTTGTCCTCCCTAATGGAGGCCACAAAGAGGCGACAGTGGCTCGAATTAGTTGAGCGAATTAGATCAATGAGTCGAAGTTGGCGATTCGATCCCGCTCCCACCAGCCAAAAATGTGTTAAGCTGATCATCAGGCAAGACACTTCACCCTCCTTGCCTCCAGTGTGACTCCACTGGTGTGTGAATGTGTATGAATGATCGTGTGATGGTCAGAGGGGCCGTAGGCGCGAACTGGCAGCCACGCCTCTGTCAGTCTGCCCCAGAACGCTTCTGCTTCTAACCGTAACACCATCACCAAGTATGTATGAGAGTGAATGAATAATGGACATAATGTAAAGCGCTTTTGGGTGTCTTGAAAAGCGCGGAATAAATCCAATCATTATTATTATTATTATAAAAGCGGTATCATCCGAGGAATTTTTGGATGTGGCAAGCCTACGTATTGTGTTGGAAGTCGGTTGTGTACAGAAGCCGAACAAGATGGAAAACTGTGCCTTGAGGTACTCCCACACTGCTGCAGAGTGTTCTGGGCGGCTGGCCCATTCTGACAAACTGGAGTCTGTCCTTTAGGTAATTACTTGATCCAGGATATTAAGTATGGCTCCACTGACTTTTACTCCTAAACAGTTTTCCTGCAATCGTGGGGGTTTGATTGTGTCAAATGCACTGGAGAAATAAAAAAAATAACATTCTCACTGCACACCCCCCTTCATCAAGGTAAGACAACGTGCGGTGGAGGAGATGCAGAACGGCATCCTCCACCCTCCCCACCTTCTCGATATGCAAACTGCAATGGATCCTGGGCATGTTGCACCTGGGGCTTCAGCAACTGCAGCACTAACCTCTCCATGGTTTAAATTATGTAAGAGGTCAGTGCAATTGGTCTCTTGAGTCTTTATTATTGTCCCTTGGCTGCTTGACCTTGGGCAGAGGAGCGATGCATGTGAGGTCTTCCCGGAGTGTTAGTATTGTACCAAGCGCGAGCTCAGGTTAAAGATTCTGGAAGGGACCTCTAAAGCTCATCTACTTTATGTCTTCAGGAGCCTGGGGCACAACCCATCTAGGCCTGCTGCTTTCCTGGTCTTCAGTTTCTTCAGCTCTCTTCTTACCTGATGTTCAGTAAGAAGTGTAATGAGAGACTTCCACCAGTGCAGTTCATTTGTAGGATGAGGAGGGAATAGAGGGGCACAGGATGAGGTAGGTGTGGGGTGTGCGGATGAATTAAACCTATTATTTTTTTTTAACTTGTTCTGTCCAACGGCTTAGCAAACAGATTAGAGCTGAAGGCTTTTTGTGTTGGACGGAATTTATTATCACAAAGAGGTTATATAACTTGAGAAACTAGAGTGTAGCTTTTTGTATAAACCCCTTTTTGTTGTATTGGACCTTTTTATTTATTTGTTACATTTAGTGTGTGTGGGGAGGAAGAGGGGAGAATGTGAGGGGAGGATGGAAGAGAGTAAAAGGAAGAGGTGAAAAGGTGGGGGATACAAGCACTGATTTGAATAAGTTATTATTTTTAGCTGCTTAACAATTATGCAGATCTTAACTGGAAGAGACAAATATTACCCATCAGGTGAAAATCTGACACTAAGATGAGCGAAAAAAATCTGTCCATCAATACACTGTGGGTAAGGAGGAGGGATGAAGCAGGCAAGGGAGCAGTGTGGCAGTGTGTGCTCGTGGGGGGTGGGGATACATGCATGCCTGCCGGCGTGAACAAATTAATCATTCACAAGAGGACCAAATCCTACCCAGCCAGACCAGCCAGACCAGGAGAGAGGCCCCCCCGGGCCAGGAGCCCCAAGCATCCGCACCCAGGCAGCCGGGAGGAGGGGAGGAGGACCACCCACCGGCCAGGCACAGAGAGGGGCCCCTACAGGGCCCCCCAGTGCCCAGGACTCGCGACTCAGTCATTTGGGTCACAAGACAGGGCGCTTAGCCGTGCCAGGCGGCAGCCATGGGGAGCCACAGACACGGACCTTGCCCGAGACAAGGGCCAGGGGTGAAGCCAGGGCCCCCGAACCCCATGAGCCGTCCACCACCCGACCGGCGCCCGTCTCCGCAAGCCAGCCCAGGCACGCGACCTAAGTAACCCAGGGATCGCCACGCGCCACGGCCACCCCATAACCTACAACCCTACACCTACAACCCCCGCCATAATATCTGAGCCTCCCCAACCCTCTCAATTGCCCTCCCTTCTCTGTGATGGGGAGGAAGCTGGCGCAGGCTTTCAGGTTAAAGAGCGTCTGAGGACCTCCTGGCCTGTCCTGCGCATGTCTTCAGGAGCCTGGGGCACAGCCATCATGGGCCTGCTCTGCTTTCCTGGTTTGCTTCCAGTTTCTTCGCTCTTTTCTTACCTGATGTTCAGTAAGAGGTGTAATGAGGAGGCTGATTCCACCAGTGCGGGTTCATTTTGTAGGATGAGAGGGAATGAGGAGCACAGGATGAAGGGTAGGTGTGGGGTGTGCGGAAGAATTAAACCGTAAAATGATAATTTAGATCATTAGTTCGCTCCACACTGTCTCCTTGAATGCAGTCTTTTTTACACTCTGTGATTGTTTTCATTCCATCCCACACTTCTTTTATATTGTTTGCTCTCAGTTCCCCTCTATCTTAGCTTTGTAGTTTTCTCTAGAGCTTCTCAGACAGCACCTCAACTCAGCTTGCACAGCTTTTTTCTTTTCCAGATTCTTTTCTTTGTAGGCTCTCTTTTTCCTGTTGAGGACCTCCTTCGTTCTCTGGTGATCCAAGGCTTGTTGTTGGCATAACAGCGCACTGCCTTTGTGGGCATCACAATATCCAAACAGAAATGGATATAGTCTGTCAGACACTGTGACGCCCGCTCGATGTCCTCACCCTGGTGGCCCAGTAGCACGGTCCAGTCTGTGCTGTCAAAACAGTCTCTTAGCTCCTCCTCCGCCTCTGGTGTCCACCTCCTTACTATTCTGGTTGATGGGGGCTCTCTCTTCACCAGGGGTGTGTACCTGGGTTGTAGAGCGATCAGTATGTGATCTGATTTGCCAAGAGGGGGATGGGGCGTGGCTTTGTATGCCTCCTCGATGTTGGCATAGAGCAGGTCGATTGTGTTGTTGCCGCGTGTAGCATAATCCACGTATTGACACATGGATGGCAGTGATGAGTCCAGAGGGGCTGTGATTAAAGTCCCCTGAAATCACCACGACTGCCTGGGGATGACGGGATTGGAGGTCCGTAACTGCTGTGACCACAGTCTCCAGCGCTGTCTCCACGTGCGCTCCTGGTGGGATGTAAACACAGAGGGCCAGGACCTGCGTAAACGCCCGGGGTAGGTAATAAGGCCGGATGCTAACAGCTAGCAGCTCACAATCTTTGGAGCAGATTGTTGTCCTTACTGTGAAGTGTCTGGGGTTGCACCACCTGTTGTTTATGTACAATACGAGGCCACCACCTTTGCTCTTGCCACACGCTGCAGTGTTTCTGTCCGCACGCACCGTGGAGAAGCCGGGTAAATCCATAGTGTAGTCACGTATGTTGGCTGTTAGCCAAGTCTCCGTTAGCATGATTAACCAGCTCTACCGGTAGATTTGTTGGCTCCTCACCAGTGCAAAAAGTTCATCAGACTTGTTGGACAGTGAATTTACGTTCCCCATAATCACAGATGGAATAGGAGGCTTGTATTTCCGCCGACGTTCCCATTTGGCTTTAGCTCTCGCTTTTGGTTTTGCTCCGGCACAGGTGCCCCTGTACCGCTTTTTTACTTCAGGAGGAATGTTATGTTTCAATCCAGCACCGTTCTTCTTTAGAGCCAAAAGATCAGTTCTTGAATAAACCAGTCTCTGGAGGTTAATGTCATTATTTACGTACTTCCTGCGTTCATTGCATTCATTCCATTCAGCAGCTGACCGGCTGCCATGCTCCTGCGTCGGCACCAAGAAGACTATCTTCTAGCGATGAATGCTGGGCTGGATCCACAGCTGATTCCAATCTTTAGAGGCAGAAAACAGAGGGGAGGGGGAGGAGAACTGACAGAGGGTCCATGACAAACATGGCCGTATCAAAACAAACAAACAATGAAATCACAATACAATTTTCATTTGAAAATATTATTAATGTGATAAAAATGTCAAATGTTTTGGAAGAGACTGTGGAGTATATTTGAAGAGATATTTGAGGTAAATAAATACTTCTACATTTTATTTTTATTTTCAAACTATCATGCTGTAAGAGAGATAAGATAAGATTCCTTTATTAGTCCCACGATGGGGAAATTTCTTTGTTGCAACAGCAGTACAGGGGGGTATTCCAGGAAGCAGGTTATGCTAGCTCCCACGGTAAGTTTGAGGCTAAGGAAGTTGATAACCTCAGCCTTGGGTTCCAGAAATGGAGGTATGTTTCAGGGTATGTCAAGTTGCCATGGCAACTCATGCTCTGAACATAACCTGGGGCCTGTTTCACAAAGGAGGTTAAGTGTAAACTCTGAGTTCATAAACCCGGAAATCAGGGAAACCCTGGGTTTTCCGTTTCAGAATCGGAGGTTTGTCAAACCAGAGAAAGCAGAGTAAGTCAAACCCGTTTCTGAAAGAGAGGTAACTTATACTCGGAGTCAGTGTCCATGGTTACTTATGCTGTGAACCTAACCTGGTCGGGAGCAGGTTTTATTCTCCAAACTCGAAGTTTTTGCCGGTCCCCTCCCCTTTTTAAAGACGAAGCGGTATATTTCGCTTCAACCTTCATTGCCCACATTTCCGTCACACAGAGACGGTCTAAGTGACAAGAATGGCTTGTCCTTTTTTGGAGGACCCAATAGACGAGGAGGCTGCATTAATTCGTAGAGAATTATATTTACGTCGTGCGAGGATTTTGAGACCTCGACTCGATGTTTTGTCATTTCCCCATACGTTTTTGTTTGAGCGTTACCGTTTTTCGTTGCAGTCAATCACATATATAAAATGAAAACAACATTAGGTCTTGCTATGTAGATGTTTCATATGTCAAATATATTTATACTTCATTTTTAGCTGCTGCCATGTTCTTTTAATTCCTGCAGGAATGCATCTACATGAAAATGAAATCAGGGACATTGAATTAGATTAATGTAACAATTACTTTTTGGAAACACAATTTGCTAGCACTGCTTTCTTTCTTAATCCCATATAAACCTATACCACTTGATCAATACAGGGGTAGTGTTGCAGTGTGTGTGCTGAGCGGGGTGCGATCCACGAGAGACAAGGGGAGGGGCGATTGCAGGTGCAGATGGGGGGGGGGGGGTGAGCACGGATGAGGAGGACGGAGAAGGTGTCATTCCCAGAATAACTGTTTTGGAGTCATTCTTAATCCGCTCTGGAGGTTGAGGGTTTCGAACGGGAAGTGAACCCCGAAGGAGAATTCCCTTCGGCCCTGAAGGAAATCTCCCCTGCGCTTTTGACCACTGTCGCAAAGACGAGAGAAAAGAAGGAAGTCTTTGCGCAGCGAAAGGTTCAACAGTAGACAAAAGTTCACCTTTAAAAACACAATTGCATGTATTAATATTAAACTGACCAACGTTTGCAAGAGGGGAAGGTTAACAAAAAAGTCCTCTAAACATTACCGACGTTAAAGTCATTTTCCCCCAGATTGGTTCTGTACTTTATGCAGCATTTCATGCATTTACACCAGGAATAACACTTCAAAAGTACACCTAAATATAGCCATTTTTTATTTCACTCCTTACGCTATTTAAAAAATTATTACAGTCAATATTTTATAACAATGATTTAAATGCAAACTTAGGCATTAACTTGAGCAGCTATGTTTTCCCACGCTAACTGTCTCTGTTTTGCAGATGCAGCGGTGTTGCTTTTCTTCTGGAATATGTGCTCAAATTCACTGTAACTCTGCAGCAGCACGTCAAGTTCAGCTGGCGAAAAATACGCAGACCTCTTTTTTTCACGGTTGCCATGGTGACTCGTGATATCTGCGCTCCATTGATAATGGCTTCTTATAGTCGCGGTGCGCACGCTCACCTCCGAATCAGTCCACTCAGAGTTGATTGATCTAACGCGGATCAGCTGCTCTGAAACTGAAAACTCAGAGTTGTCAATCTCTCAATTGACCAACTCAGAGTTCTGGGGGGTATTCCAGAAAGCAGGTTATGCTAGCTCTCACGGTAAGTTTGAGGCTAAGGAAGTTGATAACCTCAGTTTTCGGTTCCAGAAATGGAGGTATGTTTCAGGGTAGGTCAAGTTGCCATGGCAACTCATGCTCTGAACATAACCTGGTCGGGAGCAGGTTTAGTTGAAGCTTAGTTTGTTTACAGAGAGGTGAAGCAGCATGGCGTGTCCATTTGAAGATGATTTAGTGGATGAAGAAGCTCAGATAATACTTTTTCTACCGTGAGAGGGTGATAAGACCACATATGGATGCTGGAAAATAGTTTCTTTTACTTTGATCTAACTTTATTATTTGTTTCAGTTAAAATAAATCATTTTTTTTGTAAGTCGGTTTAAAAATTACACGTAGTTTTCAGACAGTTATTTTCCTTTCATTCAAAGTAATTCAATTAAGAAGGTGTAACTTTGGTGCTGCTGTTAGAGCGGCACCGCAAAGGATTGTGGGATATCATTCCCTTTGCCTGTCTGGACGGATTTGGGTTTAGGTGTGGGTTTTTGACCAAATGTGTTTTTTTGTTTAGCTGTTTTACTGTGTTTTGCCATGCTTCACCGAGTTATTTTGCCGTACTGAGCTTACGTCTCTGCACCATGAGTCAGAGTGAAGGAGAGGATGGTTAGTTTATATAGCACCCCTACGGCAGGTCATTGTAATGACATTCACGGTTAATTCTTTAACGAATTTTTGTACTCCGTGCATTATTCAACCCGTCTTTTTTATTGTTATAAACATGAGTATATCTGCCGGCTCAAACTTAGGCATTTGAGAGTTCGAGAAATGTAATTAATTAAGATGGAAAAAAATATTAATTGAATTGGAGTAATATGGCATTTAGTAAGATAAATACGTAAATTTGAGTTGTATAAACAATTATTGAGTTTTATAGACGTAAGAAATTAGGTTGAATAATTTTAACTCAATTTTTTGTTACCAATAGAAGTAATTCATTTAAGTTGGCAAAATTGGATGAGTTATATATGTATGTGCGTCACGAGGGAAATGGAAATTTGATCAGAAACTCGTGCGTTTACTTTGTCTGCTCTTTTTCTACACGCAGAAAGTCTTTTTTTTTTTTGATGATGATGCAGCCGTGTTACTTTTTTGATGGTCGTGTAATCTTCATACGCCGTCATTAAAACCTCAGACTCCGTCTCACAGAAGTACAGCGCTTTCTTTTTTTTTTTTTTTACCACGCGTTTCCATGGTGACTCCAGAAATCGGCGATCTATTGAGAATGTCTTTATGTACCGTGCGTTAACCCAGGGTTACCAAGTCGAGCGTAATTACGCCAACTCATATCCGGTCTTTTGGAACCGACATACCCCGAGTAAGCAAGTTCAGGCGGATTTCAGCCAGAGTTCAGGCTTAAAGTCAGGCTAGTTTAAACATGCTTCCTGGAATACCCCCCAGGTTTGACCTCAGAGTTGGTTGAACCTCCTTTGTGAAACAGGCCCCTGGATGTCCTGTAGTCTAAAAACAAAACGTTAAAAGGGCATTTGGTTTTCCAGAATGAAATTAGATGTCAGTGAAAAAAACAAAAACAAAACAGAATATTTATAAAACCAAGAAGTTTAAAACAAAACACAAAACAAAACAAACAAACAAACACAAAACAAAACACAAAACAAAACAACCGATCTATCAGTCTGGCTTAAGGTTTCAATCACGGCTTAACCGTCACTTTGCGTGCTTGGTGACATGAGCGCCACTGATATGGAAGGAGGATTAGTATCTATCATTTTCATAACTCTTTGTATTGGTAAAAAAACGATTTAAATAAATTGGAAAAACAAGAAAAATATAAAATAGAAATTTAAAATAGGAAATAGAAATAGAAATCTACTGTTAGATCATATCAGCTTGGAAAAAATGTCAGCCCAAAGTTCAATTATCTTTGAAAGAATTCAGTCTCTCTGGTCTCCCATAGCTATCTCCATGACTTAGAGGGTGGGGGGCCTGGTCGTCACTGCTCCTTGCCTTTCCGCCGTGGTTAGGGGTGGGGGTCAGGGCCTCCGGTGCCCGGTGGGGGGCGGTGGGGTCTCTGTTGGTCGGGGGTCGGGTCCGGTGCCTGGATGGGGCGGGCTGGGGCGCTGCACGGTCTTCTGAGCTTGGGTGTGGGGGGGTGGGGGAGGTTGAGTGGTGGATGTATGCTTCAAAAGCAGAATATTTAGAGTGGAAGAGTGTCTCCAGCTCATGAATGAACAATTCTGCAATCATTTTTAGCAAAATGCATCAGCTAATATACAAATTTAGTAAATTGCCAAAATAAGCAAATAAACAAGCTAAAAGGTGGTAAAGGCCATGTTCTGAGGATTCCCATCTGCTGCTTCATCCAGAATTTACTCAGGTTATCTGAGAAATGCATTTACTCCATAAGAAAAACAGCAGATCGTCTGCAAAAAGGATGACTTTTATGTAGCATATGTCAGTGCCAGAATGAGCTTTTGTCAACAATGAAACTAAAGACCCTTTAAAACTATTTCAAAGGCACAATAGGAACCATCTTCATAATTATTTTGTTCAGTAGATCTTCATTGATGTGATGGCTGGCCTGATTTTTTTAAATGTTAAAAAGTATTTTACGAATGAAATTATGAACATTTTATGAATCCAAGAACAAAAAAATTAGTAAAAACGTTATATCAAACTTTGAAAATTAGGTGCAACAATAACTGTGTTTCTAAAAATACCCAACACTCAAAAGATGTTTCTGATTAAAGCAAAGAAAAAAAGGGATCTAGCTGTCTTTAGCTTTGAATTGGGGTGTGAGGACGACACACACCAGGAAACACATCAGATATTGCTTGGACCAACAATAGTTAATCCTACAATTCTGTATCTGGTTGTCTTCTCCATTCAATACTTTGTAGGTGTTGCTCCTGCCCCATTATTCTTCCGTCTGAAACAAACAACACCAGAACCACTGAAACATAAGCATCCTCATGAAATTAGAAACAAGATTCTGGTATTTTGGTCACAGAATAAGAAGACAAAGAAAAAATGAGTCACTTTCTCCATCTGACCCACTATACACGAATTTTTTACCTCTTCTTCCTTCTACACTCAATCTTCAGTATCTACCAACACATCCATCGACCAGTGTTTGCACAAGATTGACCTTAACTTGTTGATGACTGCTCCCTCTAGGAGTCACAACAGCAAATCATCTTTCTCCCTCTACCTTTCTCCTCTTCATCCTCCTCACTCACACCAACCACCCTCATGTCCTCCTTGTTGACATCCATGAACTTCAAATGGTTTTTCCATTAGGTCTCCTCTCTGTTAGCTAACCTCAGCATCCTTTACCAACATCATCACTGTTCCTCCTTTCAATGTGTCCAAACCATTTTCTCTGCTTCCCTGCTTTTCCTCCAAAGCATCTACTATGGACTGTTCCTCTGATGGATTCATTCCTGATCCTATCCATCTCATCACTTCAAGAGAATCACAACATTGTCATCTTCAACCTCCAGCTTTTCCTCCTGTCTCTTTCTCAGAGTCTCTAACCAACAATATGGCTGCTCTCACCACAGTCATCTTTACCTTTCACCCTTGATGACCTCTTTTGTCACATCACACATATCTTTCTCCCCCTTTGTTTTTACATTCGCTCTTTTAGGTCCTCTACATCTTCCCACCCAGCAGCTTCATGTTGAGTATGCCCTGTCTTCCTCTCACTTCTTCCTTTATTCAAAACACAACCTGAGCTGCTCTGCCACTACATTTGGAACCATTGAACTTTTAATAATCAAATAATTTAACATTTTTAGTCCCATAAATGGTTTGTTTTGCCTCGGATTTTCCTCTTCAGTCCAGCTCTGGTCACTAAGCCAAAACAAGTCCATCAGCATGACCATTCTTTAATTTTTGAAAAAGCTATACTCACCCAGCAGCACCAGCAGCAGAGCTCCAAGTATCCCCAAATGTATGCTGGCCGTCAGTTCCAGTCAGAGGACAAATTCCATTTTCTAAACAGGTGCACACTTCTACACTGATGGAGCTTTCCTGGTCCAGGTTACCACAATCTGCGACCCTCAGGACCACTGTGTAGTTTCCATCAGGAATGTCAGACTTTAAAACATTTCGATTCAGTTTCTGCGGGACAGAAAAAGAGTGAGAAGGAAATTCAGTTTCAACTTGTGCATTATTTCCACGTTCTGCTCAATTTTAAAACAAACATCACAGAGATGCTACTAAATGATTTCAGGATTTAGTTAAAGAAAAGACATAAATGACTAGGCACTTTAACATTGGGAGTGGGGTCATCTGGACCCCACTAGACAGTGCTCTGAACCTTTTTCTTCAATGATTTGTGAACTTCACTGGTGTCCATGGATTACATGAAATCTTTCCACCTTTATCCACCTTTGTCATGGTAGGGAGAACACGTCAATGTAACAGTCAGGTCATCTGGACCTGGGGATGGCACAAAGGGTTAAATGTCAACATTCAGTGGAACGACAGTGTTCGTACCGCTTTTCGATCATCTTAGCCGTCCAGTTGGCTGGTACTTTTTCATGAGCAGCCACATATGCAGGTGGAATGGCGGCCGTCTTTATCCACTATACTCAGCAGCACTGGAGTCCGCTGGTGCTTGCAAATCTGAGGAAACACAATCACAGTCAGTCTCAGTGCAGTTCTTCCTGAAAAATGTAAACCTAAATGGCTCTAAAAGGCAAACACACACCTGTGTTTCCCGTTCTACAATTGCTGGAAGCGTTTATGCGTTTGGCATCTTCAAGTATAATGATCAACGTGCCAGTTCAGTAAGGACTGAATCTGTTGAGATCTGAATGAACATCATCATAACAGATTTGAAATGAAAAACAGAATAATGAACAGCTACAAGATGTGTGTCTGTTAATTAAAGTTATGGAAATAAATGTAAACAAGACTGAAAATCAGCAAGATTTCTAAACAGGAGAGACTAGTGGTGGAGCATTGGTCTGCAGATAACTAGCACTTGGCTTGTCTGGTTGTCTGGTCCATTGCAGGCAATTAAAAAACGACTTTTTCTTTATACAATAAATGAAAGAAAAATAACAAAAAACTTTTCCTTAATATATTTTAACCTATTTTGTTTATTGCTTGCACAGATCCTTTCCCAAATTGTTTTTCTATTCTGCTTTTTCTTTGGTTCCTCATTTTTGCCATTTCTTTAAGTTTCTCTCCCATTATTATCTTTTTATACCAAAGACTTGCAAAAAGAACATTAACCTCAGTAGCTACACCAATATTTTAATTTTTAGACGTTAGAAAAACTACAGTTTTTCTGCAACTAGAGTCCAAGGTTGTCTGCACTTCCAATAAATCTCCCTAACCCGACCATAAAATCTCACTTCATACACAAATAACACAGCCAGTAACAATTTATCTCACTTTCCACCTACCGTTATCATAAGCACCAAGGAGCACCGTGTATTTATTGTCCTTCACATTAGGGGACTCTCTGTCCATGAGGCTTTTCACCTTCACCAGCCCTGAGTCGTCCACTTTCAGCCAGTTTCAGGGTCGTCAACTATTTTGTACCTGCACAAAAATGTGAATCAAATGGATTCATTACAAAATCATTCATACATTTTTAGGCTCTGAAAAGAATACCGTTCTAATAATCTTTGTGTTTCATAAAGCTGAATAATACATGTTTACAACATGGGTGTAATGTATAAGCCAATTGTATGTAAAAAAAAAAAAACTGATAAAATTACATTTAGAGACTTAAAATCATCTAAACTGATTTAAAAACACTTATTTCTCTCAGAATTCACATAAGGATGGTCAGATTTTTGATTAACTGAAACATTAATAACATTAATTTTCTTGTTAAGTTTCTGTTTTCAACAGTAAAAAAAAAAAAAAAAAAAAATACCAGCTTTTTTTATTTGAAATTTTCCTCGTTTTAAGAAAAATTAGGAATAAAATGCTTACTTGACAGTGTTTTCACGTTCAAAGTCAGGTCTTCTGCCTCAGACCCAATGATCCACACTTTCCACAGAAAGGTCCTCACGCTTTTGAACGGTCATCTCCTTTTCTTTAAAGATTGGAGGCTCATTGACGTCCTTCACGGTCACCACCACTGTGGCGGTGGAGGTGACCAGTGGAGATAACCAAAAGGGACATCGTTCTCCACAATAACCTCAGAGGTGTGTTCTGCTTTCTCAAGTCAGTCCCTATTGTTTGAAGAAAGGCAGTGTTTCAGTAGGTGTGTAAGAAAAAAGTATACAATGAAATATTCTGGTCTTCATTTGAAGCATACCTGCTCGACATCAAATGCAGCAGAAACGATACCTAATTAGTGGTATAAGCTAACATGTGGATTCAGTGTCTTACTCTTGTTTTACCGTAAACCTCTACTAGCTCTTTTAGCAGCTCTACAAAGAACCCAAACAACAATAGGATCTAGGGAGAACCAGCTTGTAAGGATGTTTTTTTTTTTTTTTATTAACTTGTCCTGTCAACAGCTGGGCAGACAGATGAGCTGAGGGCCTCTTGTGTTGGACATATTTTACTTTAACAAGAGGGGTTATTAATCTTCAGACAAACCAGAGGTATGTCTGAGTAAACCCCTTTTGTAAGTGAGGCCAAACTTTATTAATTTCAACCATGTTTGAAAATTTTGGGTGTTGGACGGACTGAAAAGGAAGAAGGAAGAAAAGGGAGAGGATTTTTAGAGGGGGTAGGAAAGTGATAATAAGAGGAGGGGATAAGACCATGAAGCAACATAAAGCAATAAGTTACTGATTTGTTAATCATTCTGTTAAGGTTCAGATGTAGTACAAAAGGGCAGACCTCACACACACTCAAGTGTTATAAACACACCTGCTATTTGCAAAAATGTCCATCTCAATGAAGCATATACACAAAACAGATAGTGTTCACGCATACTTATGCCTTAAAACCAACTGGTATGAAATGTTTCAGTCATTCAGTCATGCAAACTGTTAGTGCAAAGGTGAGCTAACACCTGTGCTCAGGTGAGTGTTTATGTTCTTCTAAAATGGATGGTGGAACGTGAAAAGAAGGAGGAGGTGCCAGCCATCCCCACCCCAAGACCCCCACACGCGGCAGCAGCGGCGGAATCCCCCAGCCACACGAGAAGCCGGCGGGGAACAACTGCCGCCGGGCGTCAAGCCGCCACCCAGGCCAGGGCCAGCAGGACCGCGCAGAATTTAGAGCCAGAGCAGGGAGCGGAGAGGGAAAGCGCCGCCCCAGCCCAGCTGAAGGCAGCCCGCGCGCGCGTAGCATGAGATGTTAAGTCGACCCTCGCGGTTTTGTTGTTACCATGGTTGTTACAAAGCTCATTGAGACACGTATAATGTAGTTTTAACTTGGAAGGGTACCAAAACTATGCCAAGTATGTGCTGGTACTATATAAACACAGATTTGTGTTGCTGTACTTCACAACCAAAGATTCCAAGTGACCCTTGGGCTGCAGCAAATATTACCTTACATTGTGATGTTCTTCCACTACCATGACAAAGGGTGGATAAAGGTGGAAAGATTTCATGTAATCCATGGACACCAGTGAAGATCACAAATCATTGAAGAAAAAAAGGTTCAGCGCACTGTCTAGTGGGTCTAGATGATCTAACTCTGCCTAGGATAGCACAAGGTTTAAGCAACCTGATGGCTCAGAGCGATGTCATAGCACTCTGAAGACCAATGTTGTGGCGATTAGCTGTGAAGTCAACACTTACTTCCATATGTGTGAAAATGGAGCTGCAGTTCCATGGAATAGAATCTTCGACACGTTCAAATGCTCTCATTCATTGTCAGCAATGAAGGGAAAGGACAGTTGGATAAGGTGAATGGTGTGTTCATTGGTATACAAAGATAGTGCATATACAGATCGTTTAAGCGACATCTCTGTAGCTGTCGGGTCTACAAGAAGAAAATAAATGTGTATGTTAAAATGTTTTTTTTTTCAGGCCAGTGTTAAGTATCCAAAGGTTTTGGTTCCTGGCAGCTAATAGTTTTTCTTATTTTATAAAGCAGATCACCTACATAGGTCCAGTTTTGTTATTGTTATATAAAATAATAAATGCATTTACCAAATAATTTTTAGGCCTTTTTGTATAGAAAAATACAGAAAATAGATAGATAAAAACTTTATTAATCTCCCAAGGGAGAAATTCAGGTGTCCAGCAGCAAAACACACACAAAATAAACATAAAATAATAGTTCAGAAAATAGCAGTTCATATCAGGCTAATCTGTTAAACAGCCGTACCGAACCCAAAATAGAGCAGGCAAAATTGAATGAACTGAGATTTTGGCGTGTTATTTACTACCCTACTTTTTAGGCACCTGAACCATTGCCTCCTTATTGCTATCTTGAAGACGATCCCACCCACTTACATTGGCGTGTTCTCCCTACCCATGACAAAAAGGTGGATAAAGGTGGAAAGATTTCATGCAATATGGACACCAGTGAAGATCACAAATCATTGAAGAAAAAGGTTCAGCGCACTGTCTGAAGTGGAGTCTGATGACCCACTAGACGTTGGGAGATAGGTCATCTAGACCCACTAGACTGAACCTTTTTTCTTCAAACTGTTGTATTCACCTGGTAATCCATGAATTATGAAAATCTTTTGCTATGCAACTGTCATGTTAACTAGTCAGCTATGTAAGTGGGTCAATCTAAGATAGCACAAGAAATTACAACAAATGTATTTACTATTTTATCCATGTAAAGATGTATTAGTATTCAGACAAAGCTTTTGTGAGTCATACTCTAAAAATAGACCCCAAACTCTTCAAAATTAAATAAGTTAGGATAACCTTGTGCAATCACACAATCAACCAATATATCTCTCATAAATATATAAAAAGATCATGAAATTGTGAAAAACCTGCACTGGGTACAAATTAACCATTATATTAGTAAATATATTTCATTTTCCTTTAAAGCTCTGTTCATTATTTTAGAACAGCATTAGAAAATATTTATTTTACTGTAATCATTGAATATTATTATTATAATTCTAAGTTTTTCAGAAACTCCGTTTAAATGAATATTTTCCAAAGTAGCTTTGTTTTTTATCTTACATTGCTTTTTCTTTTGCAATGACTTATTAGTGTAATGCGCTTTTCAGCAGAATGAGTCTGTCTGTCAATCAATCAGATGAAATGATTGTGGATTAGACATTGGCGATCCTGAGAATCATAACATTGATGTATAAGTCAAAGAGATGAAATATTTCAGCAACATCTGCGACTTTGCTGACATTAGCTGATCAAAAAGAACAATGCTGTTTTAAAATAATGAACAGGTTTTTAAAGCAAAATGAAATATATTTAATAATATAATGGCTAATTTCAAATCTGTGTGCAGGTTTTTCACAATTTCATGAATCTTTTATATATTGCTAAAAATATATTGGTTGATTGTGTATTTGGGCAGATCACACTTATTTATTTAATTATGTAAGGATTTAGAACTTCATGAAGAAATAGTGAAATACTGTTTCTGGTGCATTGATGGAATACATCATGATATGTATCAGTGTCACTAGCCTCTTACTTAATAAACACCACGTAGTTATCAATTGGAAGGACAGCTTTAGGACAAAACATCTGTACATTTTGCTGAGTACCAAACTTTACTTGATAAAGCTCTTTCACTTGAAAACAGGATTTTCAGAAGCGTATTTGTTTTTCTTACCTGAGCAGTTTGATGAATTCCTTCTTGTTTGTTAGATCCTGTTTCTGGAAAACAATTTATGGGATCTCCTCGATAATCTTGAACTTGCGTTCCATGCTGGGGTGTTTGGTTCATCTTTATCAGTTACTGACATTCTGCTCCTGAACCCCACTGCGTTTCATCAACTGATCCCTGATGCTGGAAAAAGGTAAGAAAGGAATGAAAGGCTCAAGAGGGTTCACTCATAAAACTCAAATGGAACTAAAAACATGAAATATTTACAGCTGTTATGCACTAAATTTTACAGAATACCTTTAAATGCTCTTTATAAAATTTAAAAATCATTATTTATACAAAAGAAACTTGAATGTATAAAACCCTTTCAGACATTAGTGTTAACCAAACAGTCACATGTGTTGTACTCACAGTAGATGCAGTAAAGACTGGAGGGTTGTCGTTGCTGTCGTCACTTTCAAAGTTACTTTTGCTTTTCCAGTTAATCATCTCCTTTCATATCCGCTGCTTGTATTTCCAAGTGTACTAAGGATATTTCTGTTAAAGCACATCATCATCATCATCATCATCATCTTCATCATCATCATCATCAACTGCAGCAGCAACTCCAAATAGACTTTTTCTTCTTAATTTGGACTAACAAGACTTAACCATCTTGAAAACACTGAAAACTCAAATTTACAAGACAATTTGAATTTGTCTACAGTGTAATACATGAAATAAAAACAGAAAAGAAACTTTAAAATCTTTTTAATGTTCAGAAATTAATAATCCATGAATAAAATAATTTGTCAGTTGTAGAATGTTAACTACAAAACTAAAAACACAAAAAAACTAAAAAAACTTTGTTACAGAGAAGTTTATTTCCAGAGTCATTACCTCTCTGTCAAACCAACACCTTCAACCATGATGGCTCCATTGAAAATGTTAATGGCAAACATGGAATCACTGGGAAGTTTAGGTTCCTGGCTCAGAATCCTGTATCTGATAATTGAGTTGTCATTGCCTGACTCATCGGCATCCAGTATGGCTTTAACCTGAATCACTGTAGTCCCTGAAGAGGTCAAACATTACAGCACAATTAAAATTAGATTTTAATGACAAATCCCATCCTGTGTTTTGGGTAGATTTTCAGAGTCATTACCCTGTCAAAGAATGTGATCAATTAATAAAAATATACAGTAATATTCATAATAGCCAATCTGACCATGTCTGCCATCAGTTCTCCAGTAGTTCTGCTTTGACTATGCAGCCATGATAACTGAACACATCAGTAAACTAAAACCAAACTTTACATCAGTTGTTTCAGCTTCCACATTAGTATTAAAGTCTAAATCATGACTAAAGTTTACCTGCAGCTCTGACATCCACTCACTTCCAGAAAAAACAGCTTTAGAGGAAGAAACTTCTCACAATCAATGAGCAAAAGTAACAAGTATTTGGAGAACAGGATTAACACAGGCGTCAGAGCTCACAGCTCAGCAGAAAAAACAAAAACTCTCTGAAGGTGAACATCTAGCACTGTAGGAAAAGAAAATGCTATTCTTCAAGACTCAAACTTGTGTAGGTCAACTTCACCATCTCCACTCCTGATTATTTACTTTATCTGATTCTGTTCTGTTCACTGGACTTTAACAACAATTACTGAGACCCAGAACCTGCTCTGGATTCAACTGTTTGACCAGAAAAGGTTAAGATACAAAATAAAAACGATTATTTGTTTAAACAGTACAAATGATCCACTGATGTTACCTTTTGGTGAAGATTCAGCAACTTCTGCCACATAGGATGTCTGTTCAAAAATAGGTTTGTTGTCATTCATATCAATTACATTGATGATGATTTCCATAGAGATCCTCCACATCAGCGTGTGCAAACAGCTACAAAATAATACAAAGAACAAAATGTTACAACAACACAAACTGTAAGGTCGAATTTTACTCGTAAAAATCCAATAAATATAACCCTTTTAAAATGAATGACCTTGAAGGTGGGTGGTTGGGGGTGTTCATTAAGAGAAATACTTTGAATGCAAACTTGAGGATAACATGAACCTGTTTATAATGTGAAATTAGAAGCAAAAATACTGTCATCATCAAAGGCCTCAGAACCAGTTAAGAAGAAAAAGCAAGATTTTGTATTTTGCACAAGTGGACCTAACAAGGCTCTGAACAAAGGTTCAAAAAATGCCAGAAGGAGGAGCAACAGAGCATTTTTTTGAAAATGGCGACTTGTAAATATTTCAGGCAGATACTCGCTGCAGTGTTTTACAGGTAACACCTAGGGCGGTTCAGTCAATTAACTCACCTGCTCAGCGTCCTATTTAAGCCCAAGTGCGCAGTTGTTCATTCTCTTTCTTACCTTCAGGGCTCATTCTTCGCCCCACACTCCTCCCCGGCTTCCACCTGTGGGCTCCGTAAAGGGGTTTATTCACCAAAAGTTTTATGGAAATTTCTCAGTAAGAATTGAGCGAACCTTATGCCATGAAAGATGTTGAATGCCAACTTAAAGAATGTGGAAATTAAGTGTGTCAAATAAATATTTCTTACTGCAAGAGTTGTCTGACAAAATAACAATTAAAAAAAAGAACAAGGTCATTGGCTGATCAAAGTTTAAGACAAAAACCTTTAAATGCCACAATTTGTGCCATTTTTGCATTCAATGGTACTACTTTACTAATTATTTGTTTCTGTCAAGATACTCTTGATGAAGAAAGCAAAAACACCGAATGTCTTTAAATATGGCAGGATTGTTGAGCTGCATGGCCAACACCTCTCTACAATGTGTCTTTGCTGCTGAGGATGGTTGACCCAAATTAAGACCATCACTGGAGCTGACTGTGGCGCCTAGACACAGACAGCATCTCTTGCAGGCGGCATTTGCAGAGAAGGCCTTCAAAAACAAAAAGCGATCTTCAAATCAATGCCTCAAAATTGCCCAGTAGTACATTGCAAAGCAGGATGGGGCATTCAAAAGTGAAAAACGTTCTTCTCTGATGAAAAAATGTAACCTTGATGGTTCTGATGGTTTCTTATGTTTACTGGCATAACAAATAGATCACACACAATGCTTTCTTTGCGGCACAGTGGGGCAGACCATCATGGTCTGGGGTGTTTTTTTTTCCTTTAATGGAACAATGGAGCTTCAGGTTGTGCAAGGGCATCAAACCACAGCTGGCCTTCAGCAGAGATGTTGCAAGGGGGCATCACTTTCATGACTGAGGGCCTTGTCTATGTGGTGATGACTGGGTTTTTCAACAAGACCATGCTGCAGTCCACAACACCCATCAACAAAGAAGACTTTTCAGGAAAAGGACACTCACTGTCTTGGATCGTCATGTTCTCTGATTTGGGGATGGATGGAAGGGAAAAGTTACAAAAATGAACATCCAGTTCGACAGTGGATGCCCTCAGCAAGCCATCTTCACCATGACACAACAACTTCCCAAAAAGCCTTTAACTCGCATCGATCAAATATTTAATGTGCTCAACAAAAATGGTGGAGCTACTCAGAATGAAGGTTTTGACCCTTTCATTTCTGTTTTGAGGACGTAACAGGGGTTTGTTTGCTATGCTCCTAAATGTTTGAGCTGATGAACAGCCCGTTTAAGTAAAATTTGTTTTAATTAAATTGTCTGCTCAAAATGTTTGGCCTCTTGTTCTCATTTCTCATTTTACATATTGAAGCTCTACTTAGAAGCGTTGTTTCAAATCTGGCAAACAAGATGCGTTTCTAGCAATTCTTTTACTGTTCTTAGATAAAATGCCCTGGACATGATATTTAAAAAAATGTGTTCCCTCAAATGAGCATTTTATGCCCTTATAAATATCTTAGCGCACAAAATAGCATATTGTGTGCAAATTTGAATTTTGTGCATAACAGTATTTTGCACCAAAAAGTTTGTAGCTCTTTGTGGCCATGAAAAAACAAGATAAATTTATTCTTTATTATTCTTAATGTCATCACACTGGCTAAACTTTGTCTAAGAAGTCTCAGAGAAACTCTCATGCTACAGCTCTGTAAACCAGTTAATCCACTTTTGATTCTTTTTCACTACTAGTACTTTTGGGGCTGAAAAAATCCAAGTAACATCTTGTGCACAGACAATGCTAATTTAAGAGAAACAAAATTACTTGCATGTCCGGGCCTCCAGATTTTCTGTAGTCTTTCATTTGATGGCTGGTTCCAGCAACAATTATAAATAACATTTCAGTATCCTATTAAAAATCTCTTAGATTTTACCTGGCAAAACAAAACTATAAGGAAGAAAAAATGTAAAAAAAAAAAAAAAAAATATGTAGCATTCTTGCTGCATAATGTCTTGTTTCTCTCTGTCAAGTCTCGATGAACATACAGATAGCCAGTGTCTTTGTCCATTGTAAAGAGTCCTACAGGATCTTCAGTGGCTCCTGGACCTGTGATGCTGTAGTGGATCTTCTTCATTTTGTCCTCACTCGGCGCAAATCTGAACAAACCAAAAGTCAATAAAAACCCAACAACATTAGCATATTTAACCAAACAACAAGGTCAAATCTGTTTGAAATCTCTCATTAAACATGTGAGACAAAAATGATTTTTTCATTAAACTTTTATTTTAGGTATTGCAACTTTTGACTTTGACTTTAAAGTAAGTTTTGACCAAACTTGAAACAGAATAAATCCAAGGGAATAACAGTTCCGCAGCAGATTTAGATGTTTCTTACCGTAACCATTTTAAGTGGAAAGGGTCCTCTCATATTCTCAGGAATATTCATTGGAGGGACAACCAAGTCTCTCTTCCTCCTCCTCAGTCCTTTACTCGACTTGGGAAAATAACGGACGGCCAGATCTGGATGTCCTGCAGTCTAAAAACAAAACGTTAAAAGGGCATTTGGTTTTCCAGAATGAAATTAGATGTCAGTGAAAAAAACAAAAACAAAACAGAATATTTATAAAACCAAGAAGTTTAAAACAAAACACAAAACAAAACAAACAAACAAACACAAAACAAAACACAAAACAAAACAACCGATCTATCAGTCTGGCTTAAGGTTTCAATCACGGCTTAACCGTCACTTTGCGTGCTTGGTGACATGAGCGCCACTGATATGGAAGGAGGATTAGTATCTATCATTTTCATAACTCTTTGTATTGGTAAGCAGTTTAAATAAATTGGAAAAACAAGAAAAATATAAAATAAGAAATTTAAAATAGAAAATATAAATGAAATCTACTGTTAGATCATATCAGCTTGAAAAAATGTCAGCCCAAAGTTCAATTATCTTTGAAAGAATTCAGTCTCCTCTGTCACATAGCTATCTCCATGACTTAGAGGGTGGGGGCCTGGTGGTCACTACTCCTTGCCTTTCCGCCGTGGTTTGGGGTGGGGTCAAGACCTCCGGTTGCCCGGTGGGGCGGTGGGGACTCTGTTGGTTGAAGTCGGGTCGGTGCCTGGATGGGGCGGGCTGGGGCGCTGCAGGTCTTCTGAGCTTGGGTGTGGGAGGTGGGGAGGTTTGAGTGGTGGTCTGGCTTGGCGGGGTGGTCTCTCTGCCTGTGTGCTGGGGGGTTGGCTGGGGCCCTGCTTTGGGGAGGTCCAGCAGCAGTCAGTGTCCATCTACACCTGAGGCTGGGATCAGCCCTTCCTGGCTCTGGGGCCCGAGGCGGGGCAACCCCATTGGTGGTGCTGGGCCTGGGGTATCGGCGCCTCGGTGGGACCCTGGGATGGGGGGACCTGGGTCCTGTGCCGGGGGCGGGGACAGTCTACCAGCTGTCCCAATTTACTACCCCTTCCTCATATAATCTCATAATAGGGGAGGGTGGAGGTTTAGCCTTAATGCATCTTGGGGGGGGGCTACTTGGCAGTGGTCCCCCCTCCCATGGTTGCCGTATGGAGTGGGCCCCCCATCTTTCGGTTTTATTTGCACCTTAGACATGTAGGGCCCTTGGTAGTGGGGGTGCTTGGACATCACTGCCAGTAAGCAGCAGATGACCTCTTAGCGCCCTACCCGCCAATGTTAACCACACCCCAGACATTTAAACTCAAACTCAAACATTTATTTATATAACGCCTTTCATTTCAGTTAAAACACCAGCAACATAAAGCAGATAAAACAGTCGTAAAAATGAAAGTAGCAAAACCAAAAACAAAAGGACAATCACATAAAGATGGGAACCCAAGTTAAAAAAAATAAAAATAAGATTAAGTGCCTAGGATAGCACAAGAGTTAGCAAAGAACGTATTCAATAAAAAAATATCCTGTAGCATTAAAACAGATACAATTCCTCACTGCAAGTTGGACTTAATAAAATTGCTTTTAAATGCAAATCAGTGCAAAGAGACATTTGAGATGCTAGACATAAACCTTTAGGGACATTAGAGTCACTTTTTGCTAAACCATCTGTCCCTATTCTACTTTATTATCTGTATTTTTCTCTGTATAACAGGCTCCCTGTTTTTTTTTTTACTTGTCCTGTCCAAGCTGAAGGCCTCTTGTGTTGGACATATTTTATTTTAACAACAGGGGTTATGAATCTTCTGACAAACCAAGGGTATATCTGAATAACCCCTTTTGTAATTGAGGCCAAACTTTATTCATTTGAATCGTATTTGAGAATCTTTGGTGTTGGACCGGATGGAAAATGAAAGGAGGGAAGAAGAGAGAGGGAGCGTTACAGAGCGGGGTGGGGGTAGGAGGGTGATCAAAGGAGGGGGGGTGGTAAGACCATAAAGCGGCATAAAGCAACAAGTTACTGGATGTTTATCATTACGGTGAGGTTCAGAGAAGTAATTCAAATCTCAGGAGGCGGAAGCCTGTCCACACACTCAACTGTTATAAACACTCTTAGCTGCAAAAATGTCCAAATCAACATGTACACCATACAGATAATGTTCACATACGCATACTTATGCCTTCAAACCAACTAGTGTGAAATTATATTTCATTCAATCACGGAAACTATTAGTGCAAGGTAGGCTAACAAAAGGCTCCCTGTTAAATACAGATGCTCTCTCTTGATGCAGCTAAACTTGATTCATGTTGTTTCCAGAACAAACTTCCACAGTAGGGAAAGTGAAAAGTGAAACTAATTTTTTCTTCTCTTTCAAAAGAAACAGCTAGCTTGATACCTTGTACAGGTCTAAATCAGTTGTGCAACAGGATAAAAGTGCAAACAGACTTCCTTTATTAGACAATCAGGCTCTGTATATAATAAATCTTTTTTCTGGGCCCAGTTTATTCCATATTTGAACTTACCTCTTTGGTATTGTCAGAATCCACTTCAGTGTTGTGATGGTTCTGGTGTCTGTGACCTCCATGGTGATGCTCAGCATCTCTGCTTACATGGTGATGTCCATGTTGCAGGACCATGACAGGAACAGTCATCTTGTTGCCCTTTGAGTCCCAGGAGTGGACAAAAAAGTCCAGCTGTCCATCATGAAGATCAACTGCTCTTTTTACCTAAAATGTAAGATGACAACTAAGATTTGACTTTGTCAATTTGTAGCAGAACCAAATATGAGTTTAACCCTTGTGCTATCTTAGATGACCCCTCCCTTACATTGACGTGTTCTCCCTACCATGACAAAGGTGGATAAAGGTGGATAAAGATTTCATGTAATCCATGGACACCAGTGAGGTTTACAAATCATTGAAGAAAAAAGGTTCAGCGCACTGTCTAGTGGGTCTAGATGACCCAACTCCCAATGGTAAAATGCCTAGGACAGCACAAGGGTTAAGCAAAAATGTTAACTAATGAAAGGGAACTTTAAAGTGTGGATGCCATGCTTTGAACAACTTTGTCAAATAAAAAAGCCCTTTAAACGCTGATTCTATTGATACCAATAGTTCGCGTCGAAAAAAATCCGAATCATATGAATAATAGACATCTTTCGAAGGAATCAGAGATTTGGATCTGCCGCTAGAGCGCAGGCTGGAAGTGAACCCGATATGACCTGTGACGTCACGAAAGGGAGTTGCCTTTCGCAGTTGCTTAGGACAGCATGTAAACAAAACAGGTAGTCTTCGTTTCTCTCGTGTTTAAATCTGTTAATCATCAACATGCCAAGTCGTTGTGTGGCAGCTGGATGTAGCAATACATCTAGTGAAAGTGTATCTGTGTATAAAATTCCCAAAACAAGAAACGCTGCTGAAAAGGGGAAAGTTCAAGAAGGTGGACGGCGAAGGATATTTCCCTCCAGATCTGCAGGAGAGAAGTCTGCGTTTTCGAAGGGACAAAAACCGGGACACAAACGAAGAATTTTGAACGGAGAGTTGGGATGAGGATCTTGGCTTCTGAGTCGAGCAAAGGCGGGTGAGCTGGAAGCGAGCGAGCCGTTTTCTGGGTCGGAGAGGACGGCGCTGGAGTCGGGAGCGGAGGCTGCTAAGCTAGGCTAAGCTAGTGTGCATCACGATGGATCACATTGAGGCGAAGTAGTCATGTTTTCTGTTGTCCTTGGATCCAACTGGAGTATTTCAACGCACTCAATGTTTTGCAAGAGAAGTAACAGGCCTGCAACGTTTTTTTTTTCTTTTGCTTTTGAGGTGCCGGTACCGTGAGTAAACTGAACTGTGTGTGTGTGTGAGCGCGCGCGCACGAGAAAAGGTTTCAAACTGGTTCAAACAGGTAAAACTGTTAATGTTCCACAGTTGTTAATGGTATACAGTGACTTTGTTAACTAAAGAGTAGTAATAACTGGGAAACTTTTATTTTGTGACATTTATTTTGTAAATTGGGTTGAAAACCAGTGTTTACCTTTGTTTAGATTAGGCCAAAAGGGGACATTTTGAGTATATTTTAGGGTAAGTGGAGTAATTTAATTTTATACATTTTTTAGACTTACTGGAGTCTAGCCGAATCTTCATGCTGGCTATCGTCATCGGCATCACTAGTCTAGACCTACTACTTTCTACTATATCCTCCTCACTTTCGCAAAAGGGTTCGAATCGTTACGGTTGCAAAAGTGACTCATCATCATGATAATCTCCAACTTTCCTCTTCATTTTTCTGTTCATCTGATGATAAATCGCTAATAGAGATGGTAGCATCACTCTGTGCTTCGCTATCGGTGCTAGCCATGTTGTCTTCCTTTCGTTACGTCACAAACAGGGCGGCGCGAAGTCGGGGGAATGCGTGAAGCCGGCGGCCGTCCTCGTTGTTTAAATCGCGTTTTTCGCTATTTATTCTTTTTTGAAAAATATTAAAAACAATCGCAACATGAAATAGAGACTATTTACTATATTTTGGCTTATTAAAATAGGCCATGTCACCCACACTTTAATGCTTTTAAGTAAAGACTGTTACTTACAGTTAATATTCCATCAGAATTGAACACAAAGCGACTGTCATCTGTGCTGAAGAGAAACCTTGTACGATCTGTGCAGTCAGTGAATCCAACTATGAATAAAGAACACAAAGCATTCATTAAATTATCAAGTACAAACACTTTCTTCTTTGAGTTCTTTGTACTCCCTTTAAGAGTTGCCACACTAAAGACTTTTTTCTTTACCAAAATATTAATCTCCACCAAATCATTCAGTGCTTCAGATGTAGGTAATGCAGATCCACAATAATACCCTGTATGTTTATTCTTAATTTAACTAAAAGATAAAACTCGGCAAAGACAGCTACAAGAAAAACCTGGAGTAACAGCTGGACATAAACAACATCAGAGATGTGCAAAGCAGTGACATACGGTGAGGTTGGTGGCTGGTGAGGCACTGACTCATGCAGAGTCAGAGTTACGAGAAAAACTCAACATATTTGCCAACTACTGATGGTGTTTAGTATCTCATATCAGCTCCAAGTCCAAGTTCGGGGTATGGGCACTCCTAATGCTAATGTCTTTGCCACACGTGATGGTGACCTTTGGTGTTCAACCCTTATTAGAATTGCCAACCCTTTTTTTGACGATGTCAAAGTTACGCTACATTCACACCGGACGCGATTCACATGTCAAATATGCGCCACTGCTTCTATTTTGGTACTTGAGTTCTTGTGAAAACACAGATGATGTTGAGTGATCAGGTTTATCCATTTTGAAGAGCTCTGCAAAAGCACCGTAATCACGTCTCCATGTCTGGATTCATGAGATAATTCAGAGACTCTCCCAGTACGGTGAGGTTCATCATCTAGTGCAGGAGCTGCATCTGAATGACGAGGCTTTCAGCTGTACCTGCGTCCTTCTTTGGGCCAGTTTGAAAACTTGCTGTCCCACATTAGTCCAAGGTCGGAAAAAATAAAAGTAAGAATAAATAAGAGGACCTTTTTTATTATTGTCTCGTTGCAAATAAGAAAAATATCTTGAAGTGCATGAGAAAAACAATCAGATTCTCCTTCATGTTGACTTTGGACTCCACCTGCTGTGACGGGCCAAAACGCAGTCCCTGATTGGTTGAAGTGATGGGTCTTCTTCTCCAAACACAATACGGTGTGACGTGACGCTAAAAACCAGCTGCTGCAAGACCACCACAATGTTCAAATCACACCACAAGACCTCTGATATGCAGTTCTGCCTACCTGCCGGTCTGTAAACATGATCTCAGAATCATCTCTGCTCTCAATAAATTGTGATTCACCACTGACCTGTGGTCTTCCATTTTTATCTATCCAACCTGCTCTTTATACATTAACAAGTTGCTAGCATCTCAAGTGATTTCAGAGAGCAGCAGCCCTTATGCTTCTCCTATTGTCTTGGCCCGCAAGAAAGATGGCGGCCTGGGGATGTGTGCTGAAAAGTAAGAACCAAAGGGATGCGATTCTGCTCCCTCTCACTGATGAATCATTGAATTTCTTATCTGGGACATGTGAGTACAATCGGGTGATGGTGACAAAAGGAGACTGAGCCAAGACAACCTTTTACACTCTGTTCGGTTTGTTCAAGCAGAACAACATACCCTAATGCACAGAGCACATTCCAGCAGTTAATGCAGAGGGTTTTTGGGGACCAGCAACCACTGTATCTGTCACGCTGATCAGCAGAGGTGTGGTTGTCTTGCTGTGTCCAGGAGCGTGCAGCGCATCACATGAACGTGCAGAGCCTCACAGATGCAGTGCCTAGCACATGAGCGTGCACGCCTTGCGTACCCTCAGGACAGGGGAAAATGCACGCACACTGTTACCAGCTGAACTCAATGAAGGCAATCAGTGTAAGCTGGGAGCATTCTTGTGTCTGCATCGAGACAAGCATCACGCCATGTTGCTGCTCAACTAGCTTCTATATTTTTCCCCAACCCCCCAACATCTTTATCACAACCTTTGCAGACAATGAGCTTCAGCTCGTAGCCCTTGCGCTATCTTAGATGACCCCACCCTTACATTGATGCGTTATTCCTACCATGACAAAGGTGGATAAAGGTGGAAAGATTTCATGTAATCCATGGAGACCAGTGAAGATCACAAATCATTGAAGAAAAAAGGTTCAGCGCACTGTCTATTGGGTCTAGATGACCCAACTCCCAATGTTAAAGTGCCTAGGATAGCACAAGGGTTAAAGGCGCAGTAACTTACTACTTATTAATGTTTCTTTGACTGCAACCAACATGACGTTAACCTGAACACTTTCAGACATGACATTTCTTCCCCCCTTCACTGAAACAGAACATCTAAACAGCGTTTCACCACGGCACGTGGAAATCTGAGCTGGAGGATGGCAGCTTCTTCAATGAACTTGAAACTTCAACTCAAACTACTGCGTGCAAGGGACTTGAACTCTAAAGGGATACAAGTAAGCTCAATGCTCGACTGCTCTTTGAATATGTGTCACATTGTTGTATTGGGTTAAAAAAAGATTCAATGTTGTACACTGTCCTAAATGTGTGTATTGAAAATGAATATACATACTTGTTTGCCTAAAATAAGAATATGATTATTTGTAAAGAATCTACTTAAAAGTAAAGGTTAATAGTATTTAAGAGTTCCTAAAATATAAATGAGTTGTTGGTTTAATTTATACCTTAATTTACTCACCTGGTTTACCTTTTGTTAGATAATTGATGTTCTTACCCGTTTATTTATTGTTCTGATTTTTGTTTATTCAAAGTTTTCACCTACTGCTAATATAAACTACTGCTACCATATGCTGCTGCCAACATCTATACTGCCAACTACTGCCAAATATCTGCTATGCATTTCACAAATACACTTGACAATATCTGGATGACGTTCTGGTCTCTTTATCATTAAATCAAAACATAAAACTGTTGGAGTGAGAAGAGCTACAAGTTTAACCCTTGTGCTATATGAGATGACCCCATCCTTACATTGACGTGTTCTCCCTACCATGACAAAGGTGGATAAAGGTGGAAAGATTTCATGTAATCCATGGAGACCAGTGAAGATCAAAAATCATTGAAGAAAAAAAGGTTCAGAGCACTGTCTAGTGGGTCTAGATGACCCAACTCTCAATGTTAAAGCGCCTAGGATAGCACAAGGGTTACAGGTGTCCGAGCTCTTTCAGTATGTAGTTCAGTATTTAGGCCATGTAATTTCATTGTGTTTTGGACTAATCCTTGTAAGATTGAGGCTGTTCCTGACTGGCTTAGTCCAACTATGGTCTCAAAGCTTTGTACATTTTTGGGTTTTGCCAGCTACTATTGCTGGTTGTTAGAGGGCTTCCCCCATTTGGCAGCTCTCTTGCACCGGCTGGCAGAGGAAGTGGCTTGTACAAAATCTTGTTTTATTATTAGATCAAACAAGTTTGGGAGAGTCAATGAGGACACAGATGCACTGTCATTGCAGCACACCCCTAGCCTTATGTATGGTCAACAACTCAGGCTACCCGTTGACTTACTGTTAATGCATTATAGTTGCACATTTGACATGGATTTGTTTTTATGCCAATGTATGTGCGTGTAAAGTATGCTTGTATTGTTGTTCATGTTGAATGTGAAGATTTTATGAGCCAACAGGCAGGTTTGTAATATTGTGTGGATGAGTGCGTGTACAACTACATTTGACAATTCTATAAACCTCAACCAACTTTTTACCTATTTTGTAATTCTACCCTGTTTAACCATCCTCCAATTTATTTAGCCTCTGTCAGGTTGGGAGGGCTGGTGAGCATTAAGGACCCAAAATGGAGAGATGGGAGGCACACAGTTCCAGGGCAAGGGGTTTATTCTTAAACAAAAAGGCGCTGCAGAGCAGGGTAACAAAACCAAGACTAACTGTGGGCTTGCTGTGGGAAGACGGACAGGGAAGAGACGGTTATGGACCAGCACAAGAGGAAGGCAATGACAAGGCTTAAATACAGACAGAACTGACAAGACACAGGTGACAACGATCAGGAGAGATTGGAACCAGGGAAGTCAAATTCAAAAACATGACATAAAGGAAACCTTCAAAATAAAACAGGAAACAAAACTCAAACATGACAGAAAAAAACTGAAAGCAAAAGCCAATACAAAGAAACCCAAACCACGACAGCCTCTTTCTTTTGTACCCTCATCGTTTCTAACATCTCACTCTCTCCATCTAACATCTTTTTTCCGTCCAGTCCAACAAGAAATGAATACAAACATGATCAAAAAAGTACAGTTTTGCCCAAAATACAAATAGACACCTTGTGTGTCTGAAGATTCATAAACCTTTGTTGTAACAGTAAAATCATTGCAACATAAAAGGCTTGACTGTGTGTTTTTCGTGGATCTTTGTGTCTGTCTCGGATCATTTACAGGTGTGATGTAGGAACGATGTGGCTCCCATTGGGCCCAAGCTGATGGAGGCAGCCTTTAAAAGCACCGTGTAGACGTCCAGCCTGTGAGAAGGGAGCTTTGCTACAACCAGACTCCTGTGTATCTTGGTGCTCTTTTTCACCCGATTTGTACTCTCTGTTGCACTTTGTAGTTTTTTTGTGGCTTTGTGTTCAGGGCCACTCTATGTAGTCTTTGCATGGTTTTGTGTTAATTCATTTTTAAGTGAAGCTGTAGGAGTGAACTGCCATTTTATTTTGCATGTTTTCTCCTGTGTGTGTTAGTCTTAGGGTGGTCAGTGTTTGTCATTGTTTCCCATTTTCTTTTGCTGGTTAGATTTCTGATTTCAGTTAAGTGGGGTTTTGTTAATTTGGCCTTGGTTCCCACTGAAGCCTTTTGCTTCACCTTTAAGTCAAATTTGTTTTTGAATGAAGACAATCTTTTGGTAATTTTGATAACAGTTTAAAGTTGGATCAGAATTTAACCATCATGTTATGCTCCTCTTGGTCCCCTAGACATAAAAAGGGGCATAACAGATGAGCACAACCACATTCAGGAAGCATGAAGCAGTAACTGTTTGAGGAAGTCAACATACCTTTTCCCAGTCTTGTGCTTTGCTTCAGATGCTTCCTGTTCACTTTGAATATCAAATCTGAGTCAAATCCAGGTTTACATGGTGACTCCTCTGCAGACGACACAACTGCCATCTACAGAAAAGTAACATCTGGTTTAGGTTAAAAAGAAACTCAGAATATGAAATTCCCACATTGCTAATTGAACATGATTTTTTTAGGCTTCAGTAAACTAAACATGCATAAAGTTCTTGCAATATCACTAAGGAAGTACTTGCAAAAATGTTTGGTCAAAATAATCCCAGAAGAAGAATGAGTTATTCTGCCAAGTTTACAAGGAAATTTTAAATTGTTTGCGGATAGTGATGGGTAGATGAGGCCTCTTGAAGCGTTTTGCCTCACTGCCCAAACTGTGTCGATACTGTGTCACTCAATACTGACTCCTGCCGGACCCTCAACATCGCTGCGTAAACCAAGTTAAGGCATGAAAGGCATGATCCTGCGCACGAACGTTAGTTTCTTTTCCTACTCTGTTAAACCCGCCACTGGACTGATAAAGCACCCAAGTGACAGAAATGTAACAGAGAAGACCAGGTCATTTTTAAAAAAAAACATATTTTTCAAAGTAAAAGATAGCTTAGACTCATTAAAACTACCTAAAACCCACCAAATTGATGCAAAACCCGGCCAAAGCAAATTTTCTCTGCAATATTAAATTCAAAACCACCCAACTGGGCGGAAAACTGCAGAATCCCTCTGTGGCACATCGACACAGTGGCTGTCTTGGTTACGCGACTTTTCCTGAAGTGATACGCGCACTGATACAGGGGCTATTCTGAGTTCCCACCATACTCCCTAACCTCTAAAAAAAACTATGTAGTGTGGGACTATGTAGTGCCCTGATTTTAAAAGCAATTTGGACACCATGCTCACTGCCTTTTTTTTTAAACAGCGAATTTGACGTCATCGATTTTATGAAGAGAAAATCTCATTAATATGAGCGATTTGCGAAAATCATTTATGAATCAAGTGTGTTCTAAAGATGAAAATATTGATATTTTATATAAAATACATTTAATTATATTTTCTTTGCAAAAAATTGTTCAAACGCAATGCATTGTGATCTATATTTGCCCATCTAGTGAGTATTTACAGTGAACTTTACAGTGAGTAGTGAAGGAATTTGGACAAAACCAGCACGACACATGAGGCGACCCATCGGTGTGCCTGGGCCTGTCACAATTTGAAGAACTTGACATTACAGTAATAGCTTTTTATGTGGTACAAGTACAACTTTCAAAACAATGTAAATTTCCCAGAGAACTGCATTTATGAGCAGACACACACACGCACGCACGCACGCACGCACGCACACACATACACACACAGTAAAAAAACGTATGATGATATTTGATATTTTTTCCACTTACAACGTATTAGATTTTTGTTAATGCCATTCGTGACTAATTCAATACAACCTTCCTACCATAAAATTCCACAAAAATAGCTTGACATAAGAATAGGAATTGAAGCTTTCTGACAAGATGCAGAAAAATCTCAAAAATAAAAAAACATAATGTTAAAAAATGAAAATAATCTATGAAAATCTCTTACCTGAAGAACAATCAAAGCTACAAATAATTGAATCCAGGTGCTTCCCATTTCTGTGTAAAGCCTCATGGTAAAAGTCCCCTGAGAAACACAAATTATGTTTAGGAAGAGCTGGAAGGGAAATGACTGACAGCAGACAGTAGTTGCCCTTAATGTGGATCATCAGCAGTGCGTTACTGCCTTCAATTGTAAGTCAGACTTCCTGTTACAGGAAATCAAGCTCATCAACCCAAGTGTGGTTAATCCACACATACTCACAGAACAATCAGCTGAACATCTAATACATAAGGATGAATTTAGCTCATAGATGATCATTTCAAAATTAAATTAAACATTGAGTCAAACTTATTAAAACTAAGCCACATTTTTTAAACATTATTTTAAAAGTGTCCCACAAAATTAACAATGCAAAATGATCAACAATTTGCATTTATTTGGCTGTGGAGGAAACCATGAAAATTGCTCAAGCAGAAAATTTTTTTTTTAAAGTAACAACCTCAACTCGGGGTCAGAGGACAAGAGCCATCTAATATGAGACAAAAACAGTCTTGTGTCCAAAACGGTCAAGCTTGACCATTTCATTTCATGTGGTGGGTCTAAATGTTAGACCAACACTCAGATATTATTTGAGGCAAAACAAAGACAACGGACACTGGTATACCTTTCTCGAGGAGAGACAGACGGAGCAATTACTCATGCAAATTTCCAAATCTGCTCTGAGTTCACAAATGTCTGCCCTCCACATTTATTGAATTTGGGCGTTCGGTGGGTTACAATGTCTTTTGCAGCTCTAAAGGATTGAAAAAGGGGAATGCGGGCATGCGGCTGCAAAAGATAAAAAAAACGTCTACACAGCATTTTAAAAAAAAGCTCATAGCAGGGGTTGCACTCTCTTTGAACTTTGTAGCTGGTGCACACTTTCTGCCGCTCGCATTTGCTAGACAGGTGTGAAATGTCACTGTGTCTGGATTTGTTTCCTGGAACAACAAATTCTTTCAACAAAATAGTTCCAGCATACATATCACCGTAGATGGTCATACAAGCATTCATCTCATGATCTAAATTGGAATACAAAGCAAAGCAAATATATAATAACATTGAATGAAATAAAACAGTTTCAAAAACATGAACAGGTCTTTGAGCCAGACCCATATCAAAGACTGTACAGGGAGTAGACATTTTATATGTTCACAAATAAAATAAACAATGAAGTCTTTGTAACTTGGAAAATCAAATCTGAAAGATTTCTGCAGAAACTGATTTGACCAGAAACATGCAGTCAACTTCACAGCTGTATCATGTTTTGGGGGGGGGGTACCCAAGTTGCAGAGAGGAGGAGGCAGGAGGTTCCAAGTCAACAAAGTCTTTAATTCTCGAACTAACCAAAAATCAAGGAATCAGGAAAAGCCAAACTGACCAAACTACAGGGGTAAAACTACAAACTGGGAAACCGAGTGTATGGACCAGCACAGGAGGAAGGCAAAGACAGGTGACAACAATCAGGACAGATGGGAACCAGGAAGAAAAACTCGAAACAAACACAACTAGGAAGCCTTTTAAAGTAAAACTGGAAACAGAACTAAAAACATGACAGAACAAAATTGAAACAAAAGCAGAGAAACTCAAACCGTGACAGGCTGGTTCAGAAACTAACTTCACTGGAGTCAGATAAAGATTTATTTGTCAATGTTCAATTGACCACATGCATTTTGAGCATTAAACATGTTTTAAAAGCACTCCTGTTTCTCTTGCACATATAAACACAGACGTGCGTTCAATAGTGTGTTGCTGCCATCTAGTGTGTTGAGCTCATGCTCACTGCTCTATGGTGACACGTAAAGGGGGAACTGATTACATTGCAGCTGTGAACAAGCAGATCTAAAGGATCTACTGTCTAATCTAAAGGATTTACAATCACCTCCTCCTTTATAGTTCTGGCCTGGTCAGATTTACTTTAACAAATACATTTTTTCTACAGTAAAACACAAAGGAGACGATCCCTCCTTTTTTAAATTCAGAAAGTTAAAAAAACTATAGGGAAAATAATCTTACTTGATAGAGTTTCCCTGGGTCTTCTGCCTCACACGTCATGATCACACTTTCTACAGGAAATTTTCATCTCCTTTTCTTTAAAGATCGAGGCTCATTGACGTCCTTCACGGTCACCACCACTGTGGCGGTGGAGGTGACCAGTGGAATGGTAAAAGGGACTTGATTCTCCACAATAACCATCAGAGTGTGTTTCGGTTTGCTCAAAGTCCAGTCCCTATTGTTTGGAGAAAAACGTCAGAAGACAGTTGATCAGTGAAGGACAGCTTCAGGATATGTGTATTTGCTGAGAATCAAACGTTACTTTTAAAACAAAAAACAAATTTATTTAACTTGTACACAGAAGCGTCTTTGTTTTGTTACCTTAACAGTTTTGATGATTCCTTCTTGCTTGTTAGATCCTGTTTTTATGGAAAACAAATTATCAGGATCTCCTCCGACAATCTTGAACTTGGCGTTCCATGCTGGGGTGTTTGGTTCATCTTCATCAGTTACTGACATTTTAACAACCTGAACCCCCACTGCGTTTTCATCAACTGATCCCTGATACTGGAAAAGGTAAAAGAATGAAAGGGAATTTAAAACAAGAAATATTCACAGCTGTTATGCTGTCAAAGGCTGAGAAACTTCCTACCGAATAACATTAATGTTCTAAATAAAAATGAAACATCATTATTTATTCAAAGAAAACTGGAATGTGTCAAACCCTTTCAGACATTAGTGTTGACCAAACAGTCACATGTGTTGTTCTCACAGTAGATGCAGTAAAAACTGGAGGGTTGTCGTTGCTGTCCGTCACTTTCAAAACTACTGTTGTTCTTCCTGTTAACCCTTGTGCTATCTTAGATGACCCACCCTTCCATTGACGTGTTCTCCCTACCATGACAAAGATGGATAAAGGTGGAAAGATTTCATGTAATCCATGGACACCAGTGAAGATCACAAATCATTGAAGAAAAAAGGTTCAGTGCACTGCCTAGTGGGTCTAGATGACCCAACTCCCAACGTTAAAGTGCCTAGGATAGGGTTAATCCATCTCATTTCATATCCACTGCCTGTATTTCCAGAGTGTAATCAGAATATTTCTGTTGAAGCACATCATCATCATCATCAATGTGACACCAATCGAAATGTTTGTTTGGTGTTTTATATACATTTTTAAAGTTTTGAAGAACCGTCCTCATTTAACACAAACAACATCGATTTTATTGTTAACTTTTTTGAATAAATTGAACTATTATTGTTTTCTTTTGGGTTGTTGGTGTTGGGATCTTCTTTTGCATGGTTTCTGGTCAGTCATTTACATGAATGCAGTTGAAATGTCTGTGCTTTCAGTGTCAGACTGCAGTTGTTTGCTCTCTGACCCTCAGAGGCTGTTTAATCAGCAGGAGTCCGTTTGAAACGGTCGGTTCTTGCTCTGAACCCGTCTGTGTTCACAGGAGAGCCTTCAATCTGCACAAGTGTTGACGTCTCCCAGCAGTTTGGCACAATGGGATCCTCCACGCTGGGGAAGGCAGCATCCATCGACAGCCTCCTTAACGAATGCATTCATGCTTTTGGTGAGCGTCTTGTTTGAAAAGTCAAAATCCCAATTTTCATATAAAAGGCAGCTTTGATCATAAACTCATGCTGTTTTAGAAGGTGGACTCCAGGTTCACTTTGTTTTTATCTTGGGACTCCCCTCACAGATGACAGTGGGGAGCTGCATGTGGAGCTCCACTTTGCACTCTGCTGCTGATGCATCGCTGGTACGTCCCATCTGCTGAACTGGCCGGAAAGCTCCTGATGATATAGCCCACATGACAGACACATGGGGGGGGGGGGGGGGGGGCAGTGGCCAGAACTTCAGCAGGAAGTGGTTCCTCATGATATTATAATACACAGAAGATTAGCCTTCAACATTCTGTCAGTAAATGCATCTTCAAATAGTGACAAAACCTAAGAAGCATCACAGCACACTTTTTCCTGTGTAATTACTGCCCTCATACTGCTGAGTCCACCACGGTTTGGACGTAGCCTGCTCTGTCTTTTTTTGATGCCACAATACCTTGTGACAGGGGTTTAAATGTGCAAAAGGTCATATGATAGAAAATCCAAAAAATTGTTACTGAATTTTGTTTCTTCTTTACTGATTTGTGGTTTAAAGAGTAAACTTAAAAAACAAAAAACATTCAACACGGACTCAGAATTGGGAGGACATCCTCTCTGACATCTCCACCTTAAATTTCAATAAGTCCAGTCCAGACTTAATGAAAATCATCTTCAACCACGCTGAGGGTCGCAGTTTGGGAGGAAGTGCTGCCAAGTGTCCCGCAGTAAGAAGAAGACAAGAGAAGCCGTGTTCAGAAGAACCATTGATGGAGGTTACAGAACTGTAGAATTGGAGTTTTCTTTGTTTAATAGTTATAATTCAACAGTATTAACGGAACTGTGTTAATAAGGACGTTTAAATGAGAAAACAGCAGATATAGAAGACCAAATGACCAGAAATGTATTACTGATTTTGTTACTTATTGATTTTTTTTATTTACGTATTTTATTTGAATGAGAGTTTTATAAGTACATTTTGTGCAGAAAACAGTTAATAATAGAGTATAGTAATAGTATAGTACATGTTCCATACAAATTTATTGGCTCTCAGACACTCAATAGTTGTGTGTGTGTGTGCGTTGAAGTTGCGGCCCTCCCTCAGCTAGACCCTGCCTTCAGTGGCCCCCAGGCAAATTGAGTTTGAGACCCCTGCTCTAATGGCTGTGGTGGGCGGCCTGAGCCACAGCTCCATTTCCCGACTCAAAGAGACCCACTCATACCTTGCTCCAGAAGTTCTGAAGGTGAGTCTGTGTCAACATTTTTTCCCTTAAAAGAGATGAAATTAATATTTTTGTACCACTCTCTCGTTTATAAGAGAACCACTCTCTTATAAATGTCTCTCTCACAGAACCATCCAGAACTTTCAGGTAAATTGGTGAAGTTTTCACAGTTTTTTAAATAAAAAAAATATATGGATATCAGTTTTCAAAGTCTGTTTTGAAAAAACAAATTAAGAACTAACACAACAAAAATGTTGGTAGCATACATCTCTGGTTAAAACTCAGAGATGTGTGTAGGTATAAGCAGTGTAATGCTGCTAATGGCCACAAGATGGAGATATTGCATCATTTCATAGAGAACGACTGAGAAACAGAGAAACCCTAATTAGCCAAATGAGAAAAGCGATAAATTAAGAGGCATTTTATAATAACAGATGAATATATATCTAAAATATCAAGCTTAAATAAGAGAAAACATAGACTTTACAGGACAAATAAATTCTTCTTAAAGATTTTTTGCTGTAAATCTGCTGTAGATCCAGGTGAGATGGTAAATAAGTTATAATAACTCTGTAGTCTTTAATAAATTAGTTCATGAATGCTGATTTTATTACATCAAAGATAAAAAAATACTAGCTACCAAGTATAGAAACATCCATAAAAGATCTGTGTGTTCTTAGGAGAGGAGACTGAAATATGTTTAAGAATGTAACTAAAACTTCAGGATTTATGTTTACACAAACAAATCCTGATTCTGATTTCTCTTACATCAGTTCCCCACTGAGTTTTCCACCAAACCCCCGTCCCGTTTAAAAATGTTTGTCCTTTCCTGTCCCAGATCTGGAGTGAGATGACCGAGCTGGTCTCTTCCAGCAACAACTACTCCTGCTACAGAAAGGCCTTCAACGAATGGCGTGGCTTCAAGATCCCCATTCTGGGCGTGCACCTCAAGAACCTGATTGCGGTTAAAACAAATATCTGTGACCTTTACTTAACAGAGTAAATATGTTCTGTTTCTCAGCTTTCTTTAGATCTTTCTTACACATAGAATGAGATTTATGAGCCATCGCTACTTCGGCAACCACAGAACCCTTAATCCCATTCAATTCTTGGGCAACAGAAAGAATCCTGATCACATAAAATTGAAAATCATTTGATATTTAAAATATTCTAAAAAGAAATCTGCTTTCAGGTTAAAGATAGCTTTTTAGCAAACAGTTCTGGTTTGAATAATTGTCTTACAGCAAGACAGTTAAATCCTGGCTTCCCACGTTCTCTTTGTGCATGTGTGCATTTTCTTTGGCTTCCTCATGCTTTTTATAGTTATTTTGTGACACAGCTGAGAACCAAATCTTGTGGTCGTCACTGCCTGGCTTTAAAGTAGACTGGTAAGGGGGTCTTTGCCCTACGATTGCTGCCAAGAGGCTCCAGTAACCTGCACAACCAAAAGAAGAATCTGTTATAGATTACAAACGGATGAAATGATTCAGAATGTTTGCAGCTAGTCTGAAAATTTTTGGGATGGGAGCAAAAATGGGTAAAAAAAGCAAGACCTTTTAACACCAGGGAGCTTGAAGAACATCTACATTACCAAAGTGAATTAGCTGGCACCAGGGGCCTCATTTATAAAACTTTGCGTAGGATGAAACATAGGACGTGCGTACGCACAGAAATATTCGGATTTATAAAACCGTGCGCACAGACATCCTACGCATCTTTCCCTTAATAAATCACAACCGATTCTAAATGCAGCGCAGCTTTTGCGGCTTCATGACACACCCATAGTTGCCCATAAATAGTCCGTGAAACGCCCACAAATGAATATTTATTGATTGCAAAATCATGGCAAACACAGAGAGGAAATCAAAAAAACGTAACTTCACTCAATGAGAAATAAAAGTTATCGTTGGTGAGGTGGAAAAGAGGAGAATAATGTTGTTTGGAGGGCACAGTGTGGGCATTACTAATGCCAAAAAGGCACGTGAGCGGCAAACGGTGGCAGACGCCAAAAATGCTGTAGCCTCATAACTTCGGACCGTGGCCGAAATAAAAAAGAAATGGTCGGACATCAAAGTCGAGGCATAGAAAACGTCTAGCGCTCCATCGGGGAGGGGGATACACCGGAGCGCCAGATGCATGCATGACACGCGTGTTTCCTCCGAGTGCTCCTCTGTAGCCGGGCCCAAAAGCCCGCAGAGGTCCCACAGGACGGCTCGAGGAAGTCGGGACCGGCTCATAAGCCACTCGTCCTCGTTTTTCAGCAAGTCTTCTTGCTGTCTAAAGATGCGTTCACTCCAAATTCTTCCATTTGCCACATCTTCTAAGAGCGCATGATCTGCCATTGTGCGTCATTACGCATTGTGATGGGGCATTTTATTTCCATCCATTTAATTACATCTGACAAGCTACAGATGTCGGTAATAATCCACGTGGAAATGGGAAATAGTTCAGCGCAAATGTAATGTCTTGTTGCTTTCTGAATGGTTGAGACATACGCCATACATTGTTTTATCAAAAATAAAACAAACTAAAGGCATATGCATGAATACCATAATTCCATAGCCTATGAAGAAATCTTTTAATATGAAAACAACTTTCCCCAGTGGACAATTAGTACATCTGTCCGTCCGTCCGCACGCCCGCACCTATATCTTCTCCGCCAGACGGACACATTAACGAGAATATCAGTTTTGTACATTATTTCGTTCTGTTAACTATATTATTTATGAGGATGAATTGCACAACATGCCAATATTGCAGAACATATTTCACTTGTCTTTTTCCAAATAAGTGTTCATTTGAATTTCTGTTGTAATTATCGTTTGATCTTTTTTGTTTGTTTCACTGCTGATCGATCAAACGGGTGCTGGTGTAGGCTGTTAATTGTCAGACTTGCTTTGTGAAGTCTTCATGTTATTTATGAGAGGCAGGATAGTCATTTTCACTTTCACGTGTTTCTTCCATCTGCCGACGGTGTCGCCGTTTCTCATTTCCCCCGTTTTTGTGCGTACGCCTGGGTCAGAGCTTGCGTGAAGGATCGCACATTTTCCCGTCAAGTTTGCTTTTTATAAATCTCAACTATTGCGTAGAGAGTGGCGTACGCCTTCTTTTGTGCGTACGCAACGTTTATAAATGAGGCCCCAGGTCTTTAGCAAGTGTGAAAGAAGGACTCAGTCTTTTACCACTGTCTCATGCAAACCCCTTATATCCTGTTTTGATGCATCGTTCTGGTAAATGCAGATGTTATGGTGCATGTGGCTCAGCAGTTGTTCGCTTTGCACTTGTGTTTGTCAGCCTACCTCACCAACGACCCCTACCAAGCCTTCGGTCCCCCTGGACTGGGCCTCTGGAGTCACAACCAAACCAGACCCCTCTGTGATCAACAAGCACATCTAAAAGGTCGTGGATGTATGAAACACTTGAGGTATACTTTTCAAATCGAGGGCAGATGTATCATTTCGTGTCATTATTTCTCTTGTTCCTCTTTTTTTTTTTTTACAGTCCGTTACAGGAACTACGACCATGACCACAATGGTTTCATTTCTCAAGAGGACTTTGAGAACATAGCTGCAGACTTCCTTTTTCTGGACTCTTTCTGTGTTTAGAACAAAGATCAGTATTACAGAGACCAGATTTACATTTTTGTCTTGTCAATAGATTGCACTTTTAAAATGTGTTAACTATCAAAGTCCGAGGAAAGAGAAATAGATGTTGTGTGGTAGGAAAATAAACAGTCCTTTATTTTAAAAGAGCTGTTGAGATTCTATATTGGTACCAGCATTAATCGCTTCTCCTTTGCTGTGCAGCAGATTTGAGCAGAAAAAAACAGCATTTCTGAGAATGGAGCCAAAGCAGTCTCAGAGAACTTTCCACAAAGATCTGCATCATTATGATATAGGTTCCTGTTGTTGCTTTTTCTTGAAATGATGACGATTTGTTCGAGTTCCCGGCTGCCCCCCTACAGGTCCAGCTTTGGACACCCCGTCCCAACCGTCTATCACCCTGATGACCGGCTCAGCCCAGAGAAAACAATGACGAAGGGTGCAATCTGACACTGATGTACCTTGATCCAGGAGTTCCCCTTTAATGTCTTTGGAGGTTGTTCTGGGATCTTTGGATACAGTTCTAACTCTCCGTCTCCTCAATTTGTCATCAATTTTCCTCTTCCTGCCACGTCCAGGGAGGTTGGCTACTGTCCTGTGGGTCTTAAACTTCTGAATAATATGTGCCACTGTAGTCACAGGAACTTCAAGCTGCTTAGAGATGGTTTTATAGCCATTACCTTTACGATGTTTGTCTATTATTTTGTTTCAAAAATTCCTGGGACAATTCTCTCCTTCGCTTTCTGTTGTCCATGTTCAGTGTGGTACACATCTTTTCACCAAACAGCAACATGACTATTTGTCTCCCTTTAAATAGGCAGACTGATTGATTATGGGTTTTAAAACAGCTGTGATCTCAATTTAAGGACATACCTGAGTTCATCATGACCCCCTGTGTTTGATTATTTAATTTTTTATAAATTTTAATATATTGTTACTTTTTAACGTTTCAAGTCATTTCAGTGAACATTGTGGACTTTCTTTCTTTGAGAGGTACCAACAATTTTGTCCACCACTGTATTGCCACAAGTGTCAACCTGGGTTCTATCTCCACACGAGAGGACAGTGTTTCATCAAAGATCCAAAGCCTCCAGCCACGCCCCGACTCCAAGATTTAACTTGAGTCTCGGCTCCTCTCCAGGCCTCGACTCACTATCCACGCCACGCCACTGCTCAAAGCCATTTCACCAGGATCACCAAGCCATCGGACATTCATCATCTATACTCACCCACAGGTCCTCATCCAGAACAATAAATCAGTTATTTTATCCTTACCATTCTCCTGTGGTCCTTCTGGGTTCCAGCATCTGGGTAGGCTCAGCATTGCTGATCATGACAATCATATTTCTAATTTTAAGATATAGACATTTTAGACAATGTTAAAGCATAAAGCAAAAACAAAAAAGTGCTTCTTCTAAAGGTGAAACGTTGCTGCATTATTGTTAAAATCTACATATATTTTTGTTTTAAATCTGAAAAAGGCTTCATTTTGAGTCTTATGAACACAGACATACTGTTACTGTTCATCTGAGCGCTCCATTTGAGTTTGGATGCTTCATGTACCATCACATTGAATGGAGCAGAATGAAGAGGTTCATCTCTGTCTGTTACAGTTAACAGGACAGGAGCTGAGGCATCTCTGCAAACCTAGAAAAGAAAAGTCCTTTAGTTTCCAGTTTGGGATCATCTGACTATTTACTTTTCTGAAATATGCCTCCACTATATCCTACCTTCAGCAATAAACGAGTGTTTCCAGATATAAAAACTCCAATATAATTCAATTTTCAATTCAATTTTATTTGTATAGCCCAAAATCACAACAACAGTCGTCTTGATGGGCTTCGAAGTAAAACATGAACTCAAAAGGATCACGAATACAAAGAGTTCAATAGGAAAATACTAAAATGAACTAACAAACTGACTAAGCTATACTGGCATCCCTGCCCTTAGACCCCCCTTTGCGGTAAGGAAAAACTCCTAAAAAAAACAGATTCGAAAACGAAGAAACCTCAGGGGGGCCCACATGAAGGAGAGATCCTCCCCCAGGACGGACAGGCGATTTACCAGACCTTTTAGAGAAGAATGAACTTATCTAACCCTACAACTACATATATAAAGTCCAGCAGACGATCTTCATCCACAGTCAGGGGCGCGAGTCGAGCCGGAGACAGGAACCACAGCCATGTGTAGGAGCGGGAGCAAAGGCGAGATAAACGGTCAGGAACAGGAGCACGGATGAGCCAACTGGAGTCTGGAAGCGCTCCCACTCCCCAGGAGGGGAGAGGGAAAGAGGGACAATACATGAATCGCACTGTACCAGACAGAGGCACGGAGGACTAAATGATGAATGATGATCAAAAATAGAGAAGAGAGGAAGGGTAGAAGTAGATGAGAGAAGAGGACAGAACCCCAGTGCACCATAGTTACCCCAGCTTCAACTTCTAGCAGCCTTTGTCACGGGGGGAAAGGGAAGTACCCAGGCGCAGAGAGGAGAGGAGGCAGGAGGTTGCAGGGGAACGGGATTTAATAACATAAACTAAAGACAAACCAAAACCACTGCATACGGCAGGCGGCTCGGGTTCGGGGTCCGCGGCAGGCGGCTCGGGTTCGGGGTCCGCGGCAGGCGGCTCGGGTTCGGGGTGGCTAAACGCTCTACCTCCAACTGTACTTTTACTAATTCTAGGAACCACAAGCAGTCCTGTACCGAGCAAAGTGTTCTTATTGGATGGCAAGGGACTATGAGGTCCTAGGACGGGGCCAGTTCATGTAAGGCCTTATAGGTTAACACGAGATCTTGAACTTGATTTCAGAATCAACTGGGAGCCAATGGGGCGAAACTAACACAGGAGTGATGTGATCTCTTCTGCTAGTTCCTGCTAATAACTAGAGTAAGAGTAAACAGCTGTTGCACATTATTGCCTTTATAGTAATTCTTTTCCAAACTAATATAAAGAGTGTTAAACATCTTCTGAGTGATGATCCGTTTTTTGTAAATTGTGAATGGGTTTGGAAACATACTTTCATTTCCAATGAAAAGTCCATGTAAAAGCGCACATACGTGTGCTTCAGGCTTCTGCATTCAAACCCTCACATTCACGTTATTAAGTCTGTTTGCTGGCTCTTCAAACTAAACATGCAGCAATTGACCTCACACTGCATAAACCTGTAGAAATTTTACTAATAAGGGACTGTGACTTGGTGGTGATGTATGGGTATCAGCCTTATACAAAATACAGAAGTGCACGTACTGAAAATGGATCATGAGGAAAAAATACACTGCGTTTGCAGCCTCCGCTGAATACGACACCAAGTCTTTCATATATGCAGTGCGTTCGAAATTAATATGTAAACTGTATGCATAAAAGATGAAATTCTTTGATTTTAAATTAAACCCATGGATAAGATGGTGTCTACAGTTTTTGATCACTGAAATCAACTTCAGACACCTGGATAATTAGCTTCTGCCAGGTGAGTCAATTGCGAAAGGGGCTCCACAATATTAAGCAGACCAAAATTCTGCCAGTTTAAACAAAAATCTCTTGCTTCTAGGGCGCCAAACAGGTAAATGCCCTGGACAAGGTAAGGAAAACCATGGATATTACATGGTACCAAGTGTGATCATCGCATTTACATAAGAGATTTGTATGATTCAGAGCACACACAGGTTTGTGCAGTTAAAGGAAGAATGAGTAAGGCTTCCCATCTCACTTCACTTTTTAAAAACATTTACGGATTCCTTTTGTCATTTGTAACCCTAGCGGCCTTTTTAGATAATCCAAATTCACATTGACGTATCTGGCTATGACAAAGGTGGATAAAGGTGACAGATTTCATGTAATCCATGGACACCAGTGAAGATCACAAAAAAGGTTCAGAGCACTGCTCAGTGGGCTCCCAGACAGACTAACTCAAACGTTAAATGCCTAGGATAGCATGAAGGGTTACCTATAGTAGTGCTGCTCTCTTCGATGGGCCTTCCTCTGCCTGTAAGACGGTAGTGGGCCCTTTCTGAAGAAGAATAATTAGATCCAAAATCGACAATCTAGACCCTGGGTGATCCAACCTTACCATTTTTTGAGCAAAATTATCGTGTCTCACTAACCTTTTGGAGCTTCTTGAACAATTCCCAAAGAATTGTATAAATATCAATTGGTTCAGGTATAACCAAGAAAGGAGGAATGCCTCTTTAAAGATTACAACCATTTAATTCAAGAAACCTTCGTGCCTGTGCTACTTTGGGATATCAGTGTCGCTTATGAGATAAATAGGATCGCTCAGATTCTGTAGACAGACTTAGAGTCTAGTGGGCCCTGAAATGTTCTGAAGTGGTTTTTACTCTACCACAGATCAACACTCTTTATGTAAGTATGATATGTGTTTTTCAAGTGAGTCCATGGAAATGTTGTGGGGTTCCCAAGTGGCCTGATTTTGGTGCCTACTAATGATATATGTTGCCTTGGGATGTTTACCAGGAGACACGTTGACTTTCACAGCTATGTAAAGTTGATGATACATGAATAGCAGGTGTCTCCTGATGTGTCCTTTAAACTTTACCTCAAACTGTATTTTTAGATATAAAGCTGTGATTGCAAGAAATCTCTCATAGCTAATCCAGGATAAAAATCAAGTTTTAATCACGGCTCTTGAAGACAAGAGAGAGACATTCTGCTACATTTTATAATTTTAAACTCTTCTCACGTGTTAGAACTGGGCGATTTTTTTCACTCTTGAGTTAAATTTATCTCACATTAAAACATGTCGTCAAGACAGATTTTATCATCTCAAACTATTATGAGTCCGCCTGCTTTCCAGCAGAGGAAATGATGCTTTTATTTAGTCGTTAAGATTATTGTAATGCCCTACTATGGTTTACTTAAAATAAAGTATATTTTAAATTCATAACCATCGAGAACTCAGCGGCACGAAGTTCTGACGAGGGGACCAGGGGCGGAAACACATTACACCAGTTTTGAAATCACCATTGGCTCCTTGTGCCTTTTTTGATCGATTTTTGCAGATTCTTTAACCTTGTTATCCTGCATTCCCACCTTCAGTATTGATTTGTTCCTTGCAACTCGACAAAGGTATAAAGTGGAAGATTTTGTAATCCATAGACACCAGTGAAGATGACAAATCATTGAAGAAAAAGGTTCTAGAGTGACTGTTCAGTGGGTCTAGATTAACTAACCCCAATGAAATCATGGATTGTAACAGGGGTTACAGGTTTATAAATGTTTTAAGATCAGCCTCTTATTTAAAATGATATTATTTAAAATATGAGCCCTAGATCTGAAGTATTCGTGTTGGCCTTCCCAAGTGAGGATCCAAACTGAGGGTGACGCTTTGTACTGCTGACACGTCCTCTGTGAACAGACTGCTGAGAAGAGAGACTGGAGAGGTTTTGCCAAGAGGCTAAAGACCCAAATTTTAATTTAGCTTAATGATTTAAATGGCCAATTTATTCTTCTATTGATTTTAGTATAGGCTATTTTATGTATTTAATTTTTATCCATCTTATTATCAATCTTATGCTTAACATACATCTTATGTCTTGGTTTTATCTTATCGCATTTCGTTTCTTGTGGGGATCTTTTTCTTTCAGGGTTTGGTTGGTCATTGGTGGTTGTTGCTGCTATTGTTTATTCAACCACTGCCCAGCGTGTTCTGGCATGAAGAAGAGACTACAACACTGCTTCTCACAGAGCTGGTTTTACTTGTTTAAGTTTATTTTATTTATTGTTTATTTATTTATTAGCAGTTTCATAGTCATTATTCATTGTCTGTAAATGTGGGTCAGTATATGTTTTAACAGAGGGGAGTGAGGAAGGGTGGGTTGGGTTTTTACTGTATTATTGTGTGTTATCTGTTTTTAATGTTAAAGCGCTTCGAACAGCACAAATGCGTGAGAAGCGGTATTTTTTTTATAAATAAAGTAAAAATAATTAGTGGATATAAATAAATAAAGAACCAGAATTCATGTCCTCCCTCATTCAGGTTAATATTTTTTAGATCACTAACTCCGCTGCTGTAGAGGGTTTTCTATTCTCCTAAGAACAGTTGCCTCTTGCTTAGTGTTTTTAGTCCTCACAAGTAAGAAAATACATAAAGCTTCTGTGGTGTAGCTCTCATGTTGTTTCTATAATGTCATATTTCCTGTTTTGAAGGTTGAAACCCCAACAACAATCTTGCTTCATCTGTGTTTGTGTTGCAGACTGTAGTGAATCCGTCATAAACAATGCCGTGGAGTTGCTGGAGCCCTGGCTCAGCAGGAAACTGATTCATTCCCGGATCCATGAGCAGCGTCTCTCGCCACAGACTGAGTCACAGCTCGCTGCCCAGCAGCCCCTCACTGCCCACATGTAAAGGTCATCGTCAACTCCTGATCACGTGTGGTCTGCACAAGCACTGTATGCCTGAGGCCCAATCAAACTTCCTTCAACTTTTTGTAATTGGGGCTTAAAAGATTAGATTTACATGAAGAGTTATAGAATGCAATTGCCAAAATTCTACATATATCTTTGCTGTAATCTCATCAAAACATTTATTTTTGACTTCTGCTTCATTCAGATAGATCTAAAACTTGTGGCTTATGCACATTTATCTTTAGCCATTTCCTTTTCAAAAGACATTTAAAAAAAGGCATCAGAGGAAGCTGATGAAGATAATCTGAGAGTACCCAAAGCATCTCTGAGAACTTTTCTGCCAAAGATCAGCATCAATATGATATAAGGTCCTCTTGTTGCTTTTTTCAGATGATGACGATGTGTTCTAGCCCTGGCTGTCCTTCTTAGGTCCAGCCACACTCGGGGCCCCAACCGTTTATCACCCCTGACAGACCTGCTCTGCTCAGAGAATTTTGTGCGCCTGCAGAGGGCCACCATCACTCAGGGGCTACTCCAGACCTGAAAGCATCTAGGCCTGAGCTCAGCTGGGGGCACAGAGAACTGCTCACACACTTTTCCTAAAATGAAATACAGAACTCACAGAAAGCATCCAAAAGCAAAGGTTTAGCCCTGCTGGTACCATGAAAGTGCAGCAATCTGACCTGCTTCTCTCTGAGACTGCAGCCTGAGCTCCACCCAGAATGCAGCGCCACACCTATGAAGGTAACCAAACAGCACCAATGCTACAAACCAGAGTTCTAAGACCAGCCCAGGAAATTGTGGCATTTGTTGATGATTTTACAGAAACCCAGAATCTTAAAAATTTTAGTTTTCTTTATTAAATCATTGTGAAGTGGTTTATTTGTGATGTATGGTAGTTGTCTCAAACTGTCAGCCTGCACCGTCCGCTGGGAAATTTGGCAATCGGTGTGGGTACCCGATGTTCTCGGGTTGCCGGATGTTCTCGGTCCTTCGGTCCTTCCAATGAGTTATACTACTAGAGGAGACATCAGCCAGGAGAGCACTATCTTGGTGTGAGGTCAAGTTTTGCAAGACCAAACCACGGCAACATTTATCAAAGAGTACGTTTTATTTTCAACTTCTATTATATGTAAAAAGAAGAATGGCTTGAAATTAAGTATTTGTTCAGAAATACAAATCATCTAGCAATTCTCAACTTAACTTGTATTAGACTATTTTATTTTTTCTATTTCTTTATTTTATTTTACTTGTGTTTTTATTTATTTGTGTGTTAAGTTCATTTGGTTTTTTCCCTCTATCTTTTTATTTTTTTATGTTTAATATAGTGCTATACGATTGACTGATCCTCGAGGCAATATTAATTAAGCATTGTTATTGTTCGTTGTTAAACGCACGCTGGCTGTTAACGAGACACCGCGAATTGTCAATAAGTTTTTTAAAAAACTTAGCGACGTTTAACTCATTGGTCAAGTAACTTACAGCCAACTCAAATAGTGTGATTGCCTTCATTGGTCGTATAACCTTCGGCGACCCTCGAGAACATCCGACAACCGAGAACACTCCGGTACCCACACCGACGCATTGAAAGAAAATACTATTTGTTTTTTTTCTTTAAAAAACGCTTTATTTTGAAAAGTGACCGGATTCTCTGTTAAGCATTCGGTCATATTCTAACGACGACAAAGTCGCGGACACCAAACATCACGCGGATACACCCGCTAAAATTAAACCCAAATGTTCTAAAAATGAGCAAAAACTTAACTTCTTTAGAAAGTTTGACATTATACATATTGGGAAGAGAAATACTATCCCTGGTCCATCAGAACGTAGCCCAGACTGCAACCCCCCCTGGCAAGAACGGCCTTTGGCGTACCGTCCGCTGGCGAAAAAAGGTTAGACCAGTGATGTAGAGTACACGCTTGGGGGCCACAAGCCTTGCTCCTCTCCACTTCCAAACGAAGAGGATGGGGGGGGGATGCTCGCACAGAACAAGGAGGTTCCTTCACCTGAGAAGGCTCAGACTGCTGGAAGTCGCTCAGTGACCCTTCAGGTTACCTAGCAGACGTGGTGGACATGCAGCCGGGTGGTTAACTAATCCATCGCTGTGGGGCGCACCCAGATGGGATTCCAGAGGCAAAACAAGGACTGCAGCCTTGAGTCTGATGCAACAATCACAGGATGCAATGGTACCATGGCTCAGATCGGCTCCAACAGGACAAACTTTCAAAGTGGTAAAAACACCATTGTTCCAGCAGTCAAATGAAAGCGACATTGTAAATGTTTCCATGTTGAGCTGACACAGGGAAACATCATTAAAAAGTGCAGCAATGAAAGTGTCAGCCCTATATTTATGGTCTCAGAAATCTTTTATGTTCCAGATGAGAAAGCCACCAGGTAGTATTCTTCACTTGGATCGCCATCTAACAAGTTTTTGTTTAGCTGTAATATTTTTGTACTTCTGCAACTGCTGCGCTGTGTCCGCATGTATGCTTCAAAAGCAGAATATTTAGGAGGAAGAGTGTCTCCAGCTCATGAATGAACAATTCTGCAATCATTTTTAGCAAAATGCATCAGCTAATATACAAATTTAGTAAATTGCCAAAATGAATGAATAAATAAACAAGCTAAAGGTAAAAGGCCAAGTTTCTGAAGGGGATTCCCATCTGCTGCTTCATCCAGAACTTACTCAGGTTATCTGGGAAGTTTACATTTATCTATAAGACAAACAGCAGATAATCTGCAAAAGGAATACTTTTTATGTAGCATATGCTAAAAGCAGAATGAGTTTTTGTCAACAATGAAAACTTTAAAGACCCCCAAACTAGGTTACAAGGCACAACAGAACCATCTTCCAAAAAATATTTTTGTTCATATATTCTTCATTGATGGATACGCCTAATTTTCATCCAAAATGTCAAAAAGCATTTTACAAATGAAATTATGAACATTTTATTAATCCAAGAACAAAAAAAAAAGATTGAAAATGTATCAAAATTTAAAATTAGGTGCAACATTTAATGCTTGAAAGACATCTCATAACACCTCAAAAAGCAAAAAACAAAAAGTGACTTGCTGTCTTTAGCTTTGTTCTGAGGTGTGTGAGGACGACACACAACAAAACACCCTCAGATATTGCTTTGACCAACAATAGTTAATCCTTCAATTCTGTATCTGGCTGCATTTTCCATCCAATACTTTTGGTGTTGTCTCTGCCTCTTTGTTCTTCCCCTGTCTGGAAACAAACAGCAATTCCTGCCAGAACCATTGAAACATACAAAGCATCACTATCAGAATTAGAAACACAGATTCTGGTATTTTTGGTCACAGAATAAAAGATGAGAAAAAAATGAGTCACTTTCTCCAACTGAATTGACCATAAGCACAATTCTTTTTACCTCTTCTTCCTTCTACCCTCCATCTTCTGCATCTACCAACACATCCATCAACCAAGTATTTGCAATAAGACAACTCCACTCTAGGTCAAGAACTGCTCCCTTTGGGGGTCAGCACAGCAAATCATCTGCCTCCATCTAACCTTTTCCTCTGCATCCTCCTCCTTGTTCACACCAACCACCCTCATGTCCTCCTTCCTCACATCCATGAACTTCAAAGGGTTTTCAAGTCTTCTTTTCTTGTTAGCTTCAACTCAACATCCTTACTCAACATCATTTCACTGTTCCTCCTCTAATGTGTCCAACCCATTTTAGCCTGGGATCCCTCCTTTACCTCCAAATCATCTACTATGGGATCGTTACACTGATGGATTCATTCCCTGATCCTATCCACTGTCACTCAATTACAAAGAGAATCACAACATCTTCATCATCTACTCCTCCAGCTCCTTGGCTACGTTCACACTGCAGGGCTTAATGCTCAATTCAGATTTTTTGAATAAACCCGATTTCTTTGCAAGACCATTCATTTTTCCAAGTAAATCCGAACTTTTATGATCTCCTGTGTGACCGCTAAATCCACTCCAGAATTGACCCGCCAAGATGAGAAGAGTACTCAACGGTGATCGACGCCACTGTCAGGGAAGTAGCTAACATTAGCAATGATGTCAACAATAGTAAGTTGTCAACAGCGGAGTTTTTTTCATTACTAATAAATTTATTTTTTCAAAGGAGCCACTACAATAACAATCTTTCTCATTTTAAGAAGGCATTGGGAGCCAGGATCGCCCTGTACCCACCGTTGTGAATTGTATAAGTACATGCTACATTTTTCTCCTGTCTCTATATAAACGCTACCGGAGAGAATGGGGCAGTGTGGGTGCGATTCATAATGTGCAGCAGGAGAAAGGACATCGGTAGTAAAAGAAGGTTTCCTGCATTAAATGCTATGGACTCCTTTATTAACTCCTTTCTGAGAAACTCTAAGCATCTAAGGGTCAGAACAGGGGAGAGGAGGAGGAGGAGGAGGTCTGGGTCCCTGGCGCTTGACCACGGTCGAAAGGGAGAAAGAAAGAAAAAGTAATCAAGGGAAATGTTCAACACTATGCTCGCCATTTAGGCTGGAAATTTTTTCAAAAAACCGCTTGGTTGCGATAAAAGCCCTCGAGTTAGGCCTGAATAGAGCTGTTACCCCAAATATTTATTAAATCGGTGACCTCATCACTCTCTGCACTTTGTCTCAGCAACATCGTCTACCATGGTTGTTTATACTTCGCTCCTGCCTACTTCAACGCAGAATGATGAAGTTTGTAGCGTATCAATGACGATGGGTCGGATTCATGTGGCCTGGCCGTCAGACGGAGGTCGTGAATTGTAAAGAACCGACATTGCTGATTCAGGGACGCCATACCCAAGTGGGCTCTGGCCTGCTTTGAAAATATCGGATCTGTGTCGTTTCCAGACTGTCATGAAAAAGAACGGAATTGGGCCGCATAGGGCAAAAAATCAATCAGTTGCTTCAGCCTGCAGTGTGAATTTAGCTCCTTTGTCTGCTGTCTTTCTTGGGAGTCTCTATTACCATCAACATGCTGCTTCCTACCACAGCATTTATCTATGACCACCCTTGATGACACTCTTTGTCACACATCACACATGTAAACTTTTTTCCCCTTTGTTTTAACACAATCGCTTTGGGTCCTCCTCCCTTCATCTTCTCCCACCCAGCAGCTTCATGTTGAAAAGTGCCCTGTCTTCCTCTCACTTCTTCCTTTGTTCGCAAACACCCAACCTGAGCTACTCTGCCACATTTGGAGCCATTGAACTTGTAATCAAAGAATACTAAGATTTTAGTCCCATAAATGGTTGTTTGTCTCAGATTTTCCAGTTCAGTCCAGCTCTGGTCTCCCCCCTATTATTTTAACTCACTTCCGGGTTTATAAATCATGAGCATTATTATGGGTAACTAATGTTACTGTTCGTCCTATTTTTTTACCAAAAGATTCTAGTTTTACATTAAAGAAAGAAGAACCAAAACAACTCCATCGACACTTACATTCTTTCATTTCTGAGAAAGCTATATCAATTCAGCAGCAGCAGCAGTGCTCCAAGTTTTCCCCAAATATATAGAGATATTCCTTTTTGCCAGCCAGTTCTAGCCCCAGAACAAATTCCATTTTCTAAACAAGTGCACACTTCTACACTGATGGAGCTTTCCTGGTCCAGGTTACCACCTATCTGAGACCAGGACTACTGTGTAGTTTCCATCAGGAATGCCAGACTTTAAAACAGGCCTGGATTCCAGTTTCTCAAAAACAGAAAAGTGAAGAAACGAAGTTTCAACTTGTGCATTATTTCCACTTCTGTTGCAATTTAAAAACAAACAAAAAAAAAACATCACAGAGATGCTGCTAAATGATTTCAAGATTTAGTTCTGCAAAAGAACATAAATGACTGACAGGTAGAAAGAAAAGCCATTTTTTTAACATTCAAGTGAACAGTTTGCATTGCTCATCTTAGCTTCGCCCAGTTATTGAGTACTCATGAACGCCACACTGTACGGAGCAGAATGAGCAGTCATTTCTTATCCACTATACTCAGCAGTGCAGGAGTCCGCTGGTGCTCGTAAATCTGGAGGAAACACAACTTCAGTCAGTGCTGTGTGCAGTTCGTCCTGAAAATATAAACCTATGGTTCTAAAGCAACCACACCTGTGTTCTGTTTATTACCGCTGGGGCTTGTCGCGATCTTCAAGTATAATGATCAAATGCCAGTTCTGAGTGGTTGGGACTGAATCTGGTGAGATCACAGATGAACATCAGTAAAACCAGGAGCAATTTTTCCTCATAACAATTGATCTCTAACCTAAAACTGGATAAGCGGAGTAGAAACAACGAACAGATTTGAAATGAAAACATGTATAAGTAGCTGATTTTACTTCAGCGGTAATTTTTCAAAGATGTTCTGCCTTCAGGCTTTTCCCAGATATACCAGTAGAGACTTTTATTTGAAACCGCTGCTTTTATTTTGGCGGTTAACATCAGCCGGACGTATAATGCAAGCTTAGAGGAGAAAACGCCAGATGATGCTGAAAGCTGATGTCTAGCCTAAGTTTAACTAAAACCCATCGAACTTTTGGTTGATTCCCTACAGAAGCAACACCTGTATGTATTTTTGTGGGTTTAAAAATACTTTAAAAGAGGTTTAGGAAGTTTCATTGTTTTAAATTTGACGTATAAGTTTAAAGTTAAACACACGCTGTGCTGTAGAATGTGCAGTTGATATATTGGTGTATGCTTTCATGGCTAAAATCCTTGATTCATTTGTTTACCGTTATTTAAAAGACTGCTATTTGACTGTTTTTATTTCTGTATTTGTATAAAAAATCCACAAAGCTATCGCTCCTCCGCATCCAGTGCAGCTATTCAAGCACGTGCTCAAGCAGAAGCAGCAAAGGCAAGAGCTTTATTTGCTGAAAAAGAAGCAAAGCTTAAAGTAGAGTGCAGCAATAGAAGCACAGCTACAGCTAAGCAAAGCAAAGTTAGAAGCAGAGTTAAAGGCGCTGAATTCCAAAGAGAGGTTGCTGCAGCCATTGCACGCAGAAGCATTAGTTAACTGAGGAACTGGAATCAGAAGAATCAGATTCAGCTGCTCAAGAAAAAATTGCAAAAGGACATTCAGTTAAGAACAAAAGAATATGTTGAAAAACAAGTTCAACTACAGTCACAAGAAAGCCGGACCCCCGCAGCCCCACAATCCAGAAGACCCGTGTGGAAGAAAAGTTTCAGTTACATGGCATGCTCAGGATATGAAGGCACAAGAAATTGTTCCTTTCACCAACCAAAAAGATCACAAAAACAGCAGCTACGAGAAAATAGGATGTCAGACAAAGCCAAAGACAACTCACTACTTTGATGGTCTGCCACTAAACCCTGCAGCACCACCATATGACCCACAAGGTATCACCACTCCTCCCAGCATAACATCAGAAACTGGAAACTTGGCTCGTTATTTGGCCCGCCGCGACTTGGTGAGTACAAGTCTTGACCAGTTTGACGACAGACCTGAAAGTTACAGAGCGTGGCGGTCATCATTCAACAATGCTTCTGCAGATATAGGACTCAAAGCCACTGAAATGTTGGATCTGCTTATTAAGTGGCTTGGGACTGAATCTTTAAAACATGTTAAACGAATCAGGTCTGTGCATGCTGGAAATCCCTGTGGAAAAGGCCTGGGCACGCCTCCAGGAGTGCTATGCCACACCTGAAGTAGCAGAAAAAGCTTTGTTTAAAAGACTTGAGGATTTCCCAAAAATAACTGCTAAAGAATACTCCAAGTTAAGGGACTTGGTGATCTGCTTATGGAGGTTCAAGGTACTAAGGAAGAGGGTTACTTAACAGGACTCGCATACTTGGACACTGCCAGAGGCATTGGCCCCATACTAGAAAAACTTCCTTATGGGATTCAGGAAAGATGGCTCACTGTCGGCTCAAAATTCAAGGAAGAAAACTATGGACAGTTCCCCCCATTTGACTATTTCACAAGTTTCATCTGTGATGAAGCACGCAGAAGGAATGACCCGAGCTCCATATTTTCACGCAGCTATGAAAAAGTGCATGAAGCGCCCACTAGGAGTTTTGGGAACAGAATATCAGTTCACAAAACTTACGTTTCAGCAGGAGTGAAACCATCAACAAATCTGCCTGCAAAAAATCACGAAGCACTGGAGAAAAATGGCCCCATCCATAACAACTCACACCCAATAAGAAAATGTAGAGCATTCAGAGCTAAAAGTATCATAGAAAGGAAAACAATTCTCAAAGAAAATGGGATCTGTTTTAAATGCTGCACCTCAACCAGTCATCTTGCAAAGGACTGCAATATGCCGGTAAAGTGCTCAGAGTGTGACAGTGACCGCCATGACACCGCAATGCATGCCAGCTCGCTGCCCCAGGTCTTCACGAGGCCTGCTCCCCCAATAAACAACGGCGGGGAGGAGGAGCAAACTGTCACCAATGCAACTGTAAGTTCACAGTGCACTCAATTTTGTGGACCAGGACAAACAGGCAGATCCTGCTCTAAGATTTGTCTGGTCCGAGTTTATCAAAGAGGTCAGCGTGAAAAGGCAGCCAATATGTATGTGATTCTGGATGACCAAAGTAATCGTTCACTGGTCTGCTCAGACTTTTTTGAACTGTTTAAATTCAAAAGCCAGTTGTTCCCATACAGATTGAAAACGTGTGCTGGGCCATTGGAAACTTCCGGACGCAAAGCAGAAGGTTTCCAGATTGAATCTCTTGATGGGAAGTAGTCCTCCCACTACCGTCACTCATCGAGTGCAATGAGATACTGAATGACCGCTCAGAAATCCCCACGCCAGATGCAGCCCGCTGTCACCCGCACCTGAAAAAGATATCACAGTTCAAACCAGAGCTTGACCCCAAAGCAGAAATCCTGATCTTATTGGGAAGGGACATTTTGAGAGTTCACAAAGTCCGCCAGCAAGTAAATGGACCCCACAATGCTCCTTTCGCCCAGAGACTGGATCTAGGATGGGTCCTGATTGGAGATGTTTGTCTGGGAAACTGGCATAAACCAACCATAAGCACATACAGAACCAATGTGTTGGAAAATGGACGCCCGTCTATATGTACCCCCTGCAACAGTTCCATCAGGCTGATTGAAAATACCTGCCAAAGCGGGGAGGAATGGAGGAAACTCAACAGTGCATCAGTTGCGACTTTAGGAAAGAGCGTTTTCAATGAAACAGCTTCAGACAACAAACCCGGACCATCCATAAAAGACACAGTCTTCTTGCAGTTAATGAATGCAGAAATGTTCAAGGATGGCTCAAACCACTGGGTGGCACCCCTTCCTTTCCGACCACAGTGCCAGCTTCTCTCCAACAACCGTGAGTACTCCCTGTCTCGACTTTATTCACTGCAAAAAACTTTACAAAGAAAACCAAAGGTCAAAGATCAGTTTCTTGAGTTTATGGATAAGATCTTTAAGAACAATCACGCCGAAGTTGCTCCACCACTGGGAGAAAATGAGGAATGCTGGTATCTGCCGACTTTCTGAGTTTTTCACCCACAGAAACCAGAGAACATACGTGTGGTGTTTGACTCTAGCGCAAAGCATTCAGGGATATCTCTTAACAATGCTCTCCTTAAAGGCCCAGATCTCAACAACTCTCTTGTAGGGGTCTTAATCTGTTTTCGCAAAGAGCAAGTGGCTGCAGTTGCAGATATTCAGCAGATGTTCCACTGCTTCCTAGTTCGCAGTGATCACCGGAACTACCTGAGATTTTTGTGGCACAGAGACAATGATATGTCCAAAGAGATCATTCAATTCAATTCAATTCAATTCAATTTTATTTGTATAGCCCAAAATCACAACAACAGTCGTCTCGATGGGCTTCGAAGTAAAACATGAACTCAAAAGGATCATGAATGCAAAGAGTTCAATAGTAAAATACTAAAATGAACTAACAAACTGACTAAGCTATACTGGCATCCCTGCCCTTAGACCCCCCTTCGCGGTAAGGAAAAACTCCCAAAAAAAACGGATTCCGGAAAAAACGAAGAAACCTCAGGGGTGCCCACATGAAGGAGGGATCCTCCCCCAGGACGGACAGGCGATGTACCAGAACTCTTAGAGAAGAATTAACTTATCTAAATCTATAACTACATATTTAAAGTCCAACAGACGAGCTTCATCCAGTCGTGGTCGTGGGGACAGTCAAAGGCGCGAGTCAAGCTGGAGACAGGAACCACAGCCAGCAGCACGAGCAGAGACGAGGTACTCGGTCGGTACTCGGTCAGGTACAGAGCAGAGACGAGCCAGAGATGAGCCGGAGACAAGAACCACAGCCAGGTGTAGGAGCGGGAGCAAAGGCGAGGTAGACGGTCAGGAACAGGAGCACGGATGAGCCAACTGGAGTCTGGAAGCACTCCCACTCCCCAGGAGGGGAGAGGAAAAGAGGGACAATACATGAATCGCACTGCACCAATCAGAGGCATGGAGAACTAAATGATAAATTATGATCAGGAATGGAGGAGAGGAAGGGTAGAAGTAGAAAAGAAAAGAAGACAGAACCCCAGTGCACCATAGTTACCCCAGCTTCAACTTCTAGCAGCCTTTTAAAAGAAATAGTTAAGTTTAATTTAAACAACTTAACATTAAGTTAAATAGTCTCTGAATACTAACTAGTCTGACAATAAGCCTGTCCAAAGAGGAATGTTTTCAGTCTAACTTTAAATGTAGAAACTGAGTCGGCCTCTCTTACATGAGCTGGGAGTTTATTCCATAAGACAGGGGCTTGGTGGCTAAACGCTCTACCTCCAACCGTACTTTTACTAATTCTAGGAACCACAAGCAGTCCTGCATTTTGCGAGCGAAGTGTTCTCATTGGATGGTAAGGGACTATGAGGTCCTAAATATAGGACGGGGCCATTCCATGTAAGGCCTTATAGGTTAACAGGAGGATCTTGAACTTGATTCTGGAATCAACTGGGAGCCAATGGAGTGAAACTAACACAGGAGTGATGTGATCTCTTCTGCTAGTTCCAGCTAACAATCGAGCTGCTGCGTTCTGAACAAGCTGGAGACTTCTTAAGGAACTCTTAGGACACGCTGCTAACAAAGAGTTACAGTAATCCAGCCTCGACGTAACAAATGCATGGATGAGTTTTTCAGCATCACTCTTAGAAAGTATATTTCTGATCTTAGCAATATTCCGCAGATGAAAAAAGGCAGTTCTACACGCCTGAGATATGTGAGCCTTAAATGATAAATCCTGGTCAAATAAAACCCCAAGGTTTCTAACTGTGGAATAGGGGGCTATACTTATGCCATCCAGGGAGACTATCTGAGCAGACAGAGCATCTCTGAGGTTTTTAGGTCCAAGTATAATGACCTCAGTTTTTTCTGGGTTCAAGAGGAGGTAATTAATTGTCATCCAGGTCTTGATGTCACTGATGCAGGTGTTCAGTTTCTCTATCTGGTCATTCTGGTCGGGCTTCATGGATAAATACAACTGCGTATCGTCGGCATAGCAATGAAAATTAATGCTGTGTTTCCTGATTATGTTTCCTAGGGGTAGCATATAAAGCGTAAACAGGATCGGTCCCAAGACTGAGCCCTGTGGGACTCCATAGGTGACTCGAGTGCACTGAGAGGAATGGCCATTTACATTAACGAACTGATACCTATCGGACAGATAGGATTTAAACCACTGGAGAGCAGATCCTCTGATCCCTATGTCCTGCTCTAGTCTATGGAGTAAAATACTGTGGTCGATAGTGTCAAAGGCTGCACTGAGGTCCAACAGGACAAGAATAGAAAGTAGACCCTTTTCTGAGGCCAATAACAAGTCATTAGAGACTCTAACTAGTGCAGTTTCCGTACTGTGGTGGGGTCTAAACCCCGACTGAAAGTCTTCAAAGAGGCAGTTGTCCTGTAGGTGGCAGTAAAGCTGCTTAACTACAACTCTTTCTAGGATTTTAGAAATAAAGGGCAGGTTTGATATCGGTCTATAGTTGGCCAAGATGCTAGGATCCAAACTGGGCTTTTTCAGAAGAGGTTTAACAACTGCATATTTAAAAGACTGTGGCACGTAACCCGTTTCCAGAGAGGCATTTATCATTGTTAATATGGGATCATTAATTAGGGGAAAAGTTTCTTTAAAAAGTCTAGTGGGAATTGGGTCTAACAGACACGTTGAGGATTTGGAGGACGTAATAATTGATGTTATTTCCGCTTGATCCACAGCAGTAAAGCAGTCCAATGTTACAGAAGTTTCTATGGCTGCCTCCATTTCTACCACTTCAGCCTGTTCTGGGCTGATTGTAGGAATAACTTGATTTAACTTATGTCTAATATTTGAGATTTTACTATCGAAAAATGTAAGAAAATCATCAGAGCTGAGAGAAACAGGAACATGTGGTTCTACTGAGCTCTGACTGCGAGTTAATTTAGCAATAGTACTAAAAAGAAATCTTGGATTGTTTCCATTCTCTGATATTAAGGTTGAATAGTACTGGCTTCTAGCTCTACGCAGAGCTTTTTTTATAATTTAATAGGCTATGTTTCCAGATATCCAGAGACTGCTCTGAACCGGAGCGGCGCCATTCTCTTTCCAACTTACGGGTTTCTTGTTTAAGAGAACGAGTTTCAGCGTTAAACCACGGTGCTACTCAGTTTTGTCTGACGAACTTAGGTTTCAAGGGGGCAACAACATCGAGTGTACTCCTGAGGGCTTGTAAGGCATCATTAACAAAGTGGTCATTTTTACTAGGACTGATACTATGGGAGCTGGACTCAGAGTATTTTCTCAGAATATCACTAAGTACTGGCTGAACTGTGTGTTTAAACTCAGACACAGAACGGTCAGTTAAGGTTCTTCTAAGCTGTTTCTTATTCACTGGGGCAGAAGGATGTTCCAGTGTAAACTGGAAGGTAATCATAAAGTGATCAGAAATGATGGGGCTAAGAGGAAGGACACTCAGCTGGCTGATCTCTATCCCATGGGTTAGAACAAGATCCAGGGTGTGCTTATGACAGTGAGTGGGTTATCATTAATATAGAATGCGGGTTCATGTGTTCGGGAACAGCCCATCTCCCTCTGTGGCCATCTACGGACTCAGGAAAGCCATCCAAGAAGGTGGACACAAATACGGACACAGTTAAGTTTGTTGAGCGCCATTTTTATGTTGATGATGGGCTCATCAGTGTGCCTACAGACGAGGAAGCCATCAGCCTCCTCAAGAGAACCCAAGCTTCCCTCAGCGAATCAAATTTGAGGCTGCACAAGTTTGCATCAAACAGTGACACTGTTTTGCAAGCATTTGCACCAGAAGATCGAGCAGTCCTCAAAGACCTGGACCTCAGCGGGGAAGCTGCACCTGTGCAACACAGCTTGGGTCTGCTGTGGGTAACTACTACAGACACTTTCACTTTCAAAGCATCGGAAGACCAAAAATCTTTCACTCGCAGAGGGGTTTTGTCGACAGTGAACAGTGTTTTCGATCCTCTAGGCATGCTCGCTTCTGTAACCATCAAAGGCAAACATTTGTTGAGAGATTGTAGTAGGTTTAGGGGATGTCATCTGGACTTGGTTTTAAAGTTGGAAGACGTTTCGCCTGGAACCAACCTGGATGAATGAAAGTCTTCATAGAGTCTTCATAGACATTTGTTGAGAGAGTTCTGTGCTGACAAGTTTGAATGGGATGCTCCCCTCCCGGAAAAAAAGCGCAAACAGTGGGAGTTATGGAGAGACTCTTTGCATGATTTTAAAAGGTTACATTTTCCTAGACCATATATTCCAAAATCACTGTCTAAAGCCAAACATAAGGAGTTTCATATTCCTAACTACTCAGTGTTTTATCAGGGCCTGTTTGGATGAACAAAGAGCTGATACCCTGGAGAAGGAAAATGTTTTTAGATCACACTTGACCATCTCCGACCGCACACTAGTGTGCTGCTGCGGCACACTGGTTGAAAAACACTGTATTGATAAACTCCAAAAAACTGTACAGCTACCAGATACAACAGGGGTGGGCAAACTACGGCCCGCGGGCTGGATCCGGCCAGCCCCCATGTGTGGTCCGGCCCACTGAACAATATCAGAGACCCATGTTTTTTTAACTTTTATCAGGCCACACGATCAAGACCTGCATAGAACGTAACATTTTATTCTACCCTTCTGCAGTCTGTGCTCAAACATGAAACCTTCTAAAATCCCTGTAAAATAGAACAGAAGACAGTCTTCCCTTTATTTATTTCCCTAATTTGCTGGAGACCTTGTCAGTCAATCTCCTCCGTGCCGTCTGTTTCCTGACTTTTGGTCTTTGAAAATCACAGAGTTATTTGGTCATTTTTTATTTCATAAATAGTGTTATTTATTCTATTAAAAGGATAATGAATCATTAAAACTTTATTACAGGCCTTTACAATAAAAGAAAAATAAAAGAAATTATTAAAGCTTTAAAGAAAAAGAGTTATTGTGGCCCTCACAAGAAAAAGTTTGGGGACTCCTTTCTAGCATCCATGTGGTGTTGGAAGATTTGTTGTTTTCATTCTTACGATCCTTCAAACACCACGTGAACGCAGCATTTCTCTAAGTTTTCAATTGGCTCTAAAATGAGAAAAGCTTTAACCTAAAAACTCTGAAATGTTCTGTTTTAATCCAAATTTTTTCATCCAGAGTCCGTGTTATTTCTTTCTCACTCACTCCACGCATCTGGTCCTGGTCCGGCCCATCTATCCAATTTTAGAACCCTATGTGGCCCCGCGAGTCAAAATAGTTGCCCACCCCTGAACTACAAGATCTTTTTTCTGTTAATTAAACAATTTGTGGAGATAAATGTAAACAAGAATGAAAGTCAGCAAGAGATCTAAACAGGGGAGACTAATGGTGGAGCATTGTTCTGCAGATAACTGGCACTTACCTTGTCTAGTGATCTGTTCCATTGCAGGCAATTATGGAAATGACTATTTCTCTAAAAATTATCTAATGGGAGGCACCTGACAGTGTCACTATACCCACGGTGCATAGGGTATAAAAGGAAGTTGATGTGTGGTTGCTATGGTACTACTTTCCTGTGAGACAATCGGTTAACTCACAGAGCGGCATTAGTTGCCTCGAGCATAGAGTGTGGTAAGACTGTTTTAATCCTTACCTGGGGATGATGTTTTGAGCAGTGGTGGTTGTTTATATTTTATTACAGGATCATGGCAGAGGTGGATTCTGTTTTACCGGGGGATTTTAAGGACTGGGCGTGAGGTTTTGCGACGCACCAGGTATATACACTCTTATCATAATTAATCAATCTAGGCTCTTGCAGGGGGGGTGATGCCCCTTCCCGGTGCATAGAGCCGATCAAAAAAACAAGGGTCTTCCATATTTTCAGGCCTTGTGCCAGACGTTCAGCATCCTTCATAGCTGCCCCGTAAGATTTAACATCTCCCGCAATGACGTCTGTTCCCCTGATTAAGCGGATTGCCTTGGGGTCGTTTCCAGTCCGCAGCCCCTGGGTTAAACTGCAAAATGGCTCGTGTCAGATGGTAAGAGGGAAGAAGGAGAACATGGCCAAACCATCCGATGCAAAGGCAGGAGGCTGGCAGGTTTGGGCTCTTAAGGCTCTGTTAGAGACGCGTTGGGGCCACTTGATGTTCTCAATGGTCCTGAGAGCCCGGCTGTCGAAGCCATCTATTCTTGCGGCTAAGCTCTTACTTAAAGGCCATGTCTCCGAACCATATAGCAGGATGGAGAGTACAGCTATGTTTTGCCGAGTTACTTTATCCTGTTGTGTAATTCTTTCTGCACCATGAGTGAGAGGGAGGGAGAGGATGATGAGGTTATTAAGCACCACTAGTGCCAAGTACAACGGACAATGAGAATACGGCAAATCTAATCTACCTAATCTAATCTAATTTAATCTAATTGTTAGGATTGTGGTCTCCTCCCACTCCTACCGGGAATCATTGCCTCACCTGTTACCCATCTCCTCATCAGTCTTCAGCCTATTTATGGACTCCTCAACCTCCAGTCGACATCAGTCCGTCTGCTCTTAGCGGTAGAGTATTGACTTATACAAAGCTCTAGACCACGTCTCATCCAAGCTCTCTGCCTATACCATCCCTTTCTGCAAACTAATCCACTGTTTGTCTGCCTCTTCAGGAATTGCCACCAGCTTCATCTTCACCATTGTTCACGACCGCCATCCATGATCAGGACACCAAGCAAGGCACCACAAGATTTCAGTTGTTACAACCCCCAACAGACCAGCAACTCTTCATTCCATTAGACGTCCAAGCCACAACTCTCACAACAGCCATTCTAAGAGCGAGCGTGACAGTGACTCCCTAATCCACACCACCAGGATCTACAGTACTGACATTGGGATGTCATTTGGGCTCGAGAAATGCAGCCGGATGGTGACAAAGAGAGGCAAGGTAGTCCACACAGGAGGGGTCTCACTCCCAGAAGGAACAATAGCATACATCTAGGACAGTTACAAGTACCTTGGATTTCGCAGGCAAATGGCAACCTGGAGCAGGCAACAAGGAAAGCTGCAACAACTAAATACCTCCAACGAGTAAGGCAAGTCCTGAGAAGCCAGCTCAATGGCAAAAATAAGACCCGGGCAATAAACAGCTACGCACGGCCAGTTATCAGATACCCTGCAGGAATAATAAGATGGCCAAAGGAAGAGATACAGACCACAGATGTTAAAACACAAAAGCTCCTCACCATGCATGGAGGGTTCCATCCCAAATCCAGCACCCTGAGACTGTATGCTAGCCGCAAGGAAGGAGGCCGAGGACTATTGAGTATAGAAGCCACTATCCAGGATGAAACATCCAAGATGTATGATTACATCAAGCTCAAGTCCCCAACTGACAGTGTGCTCAGCGAATGTCTCAGGCAATGGAGAGATCCTCATGGGAGGACAAACCCCTGCATGGGATGTACCACCGGGCCATAACTGAAGTGGCTGATATCAAGTAGTCTTACCAATGGCTAGAAATGGCTGGCCTACAAGACAGCACGGAAGCGCTCATCCTGGCAGCTCAGGAACAAGCCCTGAGCACCAGAGCGATAGAGGCTCAGATCTACCACACCAGACAAGACCCAAGGTGTAGGCTAAGAGGCAAGATTTGAATGATATGTCCAAAGAGATGCAAAGACGTGCAAAGAGGCGCCTGAAACAATCCAGCACATAACTGCAGGGTGTAAGATGCTGGCAGGTAAAGCATACATGGAGCGCCACAATCAAGTGCCTATATATATATATATATATATATATATATATATATATATATATATATATATATATATATATATATACACACACATTTGTTGTCGTTAAATAAGAGAAACGGTCAACCTGAAACATGCATAGTTGCAGGACTTCTTGAAATAAAATAATTATAACAAAGAACTTTTAACAATAATTTCTAAGCATTTAGAAGTTTTATAGCTCTTTGACATGTAATCTAAATTATTTTTAAAAGTCAAACAATAATTCAATAATAACAACAATTATAATATTTATTATTATTACTTTTCTAAATGTGTGTGTACCCCTGCTGTTTTATCGCCATTTAGTGCTGCGGTCTCTTTGATGTGCGCGAGTTGCATGAGTGTATGTGGGGAAAAAGATGAAATGAATAACTGAATGTATTTGTGCATTAACGTTTCTGCCCATTGTGAGTCAAAATATTTTGTTAAATTGTGAATTAGGGTTTATTTGTTTATAATTTTTTATTTGTTTATATTTCATTTCATGACTATTGTTAAAGATTAATTCTATTGTGTTTACTTATTAGAAATAAGGAATATTGGTTATTATGAAATTTCTTCAATGAATGCCGTTATTAAATGAGCTACAGCCTGATAAGACGTGTTTTGGATTTGTCCACAGTCGCAGCCGTACCGCCTTTGGCAACACAGACACCCCAGTTGTGTACCACTTGCTACCGCCCAGCTACCCCTAGGGCTGGTGCAGGTAACACTTGCATTTCCAATAATCTGCTAACCGACCATAAAATCTCACTTCACACACAAAACAACGTTTGACCAGCAAAAATTTCTCTCTCTTTCCACATACCATTATCATAAGCACCAAGGAGCGCTGTGTATTTATTGTCCGTCACATTGGGGGACTCTCTATCCATGAGGCTTTTCACCTTCACCAGCCCTGAATCCTCGTCCACTTTCAGCCAGTTTTCAGGGTCATCAATTATTTTATACCTGCACATAAAAATGTGAATCAAATGGATTCATTACAAAAATCCTGCATACATTTTTAGGGACTGAAAAGAATAACGTTCTAATAATCTTTGTGTTTGTAAAATACTGAATACAATACATGTTTACAACATGGAACAACTGTGTGTAAACCAATTGTATGTAAAAAAGAAAAAAATAGACGATAAAATTAATCTAGACTTAAAATAATCTAAAGGATTTAAAAACACTTCCTTCTCTCTAATTCTGGGCTGGGTCTAATTTGGTTAACTGACACATTTATTAACATTTATGTCCTTGTGTACGTTTCTATTTTTAAACAGTAAAGAAACAAACTACCAGGCTTTTTTATCCCTTGTGCTATCTTAGATGACCCCACCCTTACTTTGACATGTTATTCCTACCATGACAAAGGTGGAAAGATTTCATGTAATCCATGGACACCAGTGAAGATCACAAATGACCCAACTCCCAATGTTAAAGTGCCTAGGATAGCACAAGGGTTACAAATTAGAAGTACAAAAATCTTACTTGACAGGGTTTTCACGTTCAAAGTCTGGGTCTTCTGCCTCAGACTTCATGATCACACTTTCCACAGAAAGGTCCTCACGCTTTTGAACGGTCATCTCCTTTTCTTTAAAGATTGGAGGCTCATTGACGTCCTTCACGGTCACCACCACTGTGGCGGTGGAGTTGGTCAGTGGAATGGTAAAAGGGATGTCGTTCTCCACAATAACCTCCAGAGTGTGTGTTCTATTTGTCTCAAAGTCAAGTCTCTATTGTTTGAAGAAAAAAGCATTTATCAGTAGATGAGTGAGTAAAAATTGATACAATGAAATATTACAATTCTTCATTTGGTGATACCTGTATCGACATAAAATGCAGCAGAGACAATATTTAATTAATTTTTCATGTAGTTAAGCATCTTACTTTTGTTTTACACTTAAACCTCTACTAGTTGGCAGCACATCACAACACGCCTCTTTCAGCAGCTCTACATTGCACCAAAACTGTGATAGAATCTTCCTCAGCTTGTGAGATGTTTATTCAGCCTTGCGGTTTTTGTAGTTACCATGGTTGTTACTGAAGAAATGTATGTTTTTATATCTTATAGCAGTTTAATCTTCAGTGTGAAGTGAACTCATTTTGAACTCTCAGGACTTCTTCAGGACTACTCCTGTGACATTCCTTTATGCTTTATGGTTGCAGCAGCAACTTTCCCACTGCAAACCCCTGTGAAGAAATAGTATATTCTTTGTGCAAATCTAGGAGTTTTCCAGAGAAGCAATAAATATGCCATGGACTACATTTCAACCATCTGGGTTGAAGGTCTTTCCCATGGGAACCTGTCTAGATTCATGTTCTCATGTGGAGGTTGGAGCTGACCTCCCCCTAATGCCGGGAGGAGCTAACCCTGTGGCTGTAACTCCAGCTATTGGCCGGTGAAAGTACGAGGGCCATCGGCTGACAAATCAGAGCAACCAGGGGCGGAGATTCGGCCGCCATGATGTTTCCGGAAGGCGGAGATTCAAGCACATGTTAAAAAGACTATTTTGGAAAGACTCTATTGTTCTCAGAAATACATACGAGTAATTCGCATGTAACTTATGCGTCTGTAGGTCTTTTAACTTGAGAATCCAGATATCTGCAACAAAATGTTTTAATCTGTGTTAGAACTATTGTTAGGGCAAAAAACTTCGTGAATTTTTAATCCGGTTGAATCCTTGTTTGCTTTACCACTCTTGACTACTGAACACGCACGGATGGAAAGATCTAAAAAGCGGGAGATTTCTTTCCTACATTACAAAGCTCAATGAGCAATGTTCCATGTAGTTTTGACTTGGATGGGTACCAAAACTCTGTGTCAAGTTGGTGTTGGTACCATAACAAACACAGATTTAGGTGGTTTGTGGACGGCTCATGCATACAACAACGAGTTAAGCTTTGCAGACACAGCTCATACTGAATGTGTAGCCTCAGTCAAAATGCTGGAAGCCAAGCGAGCAAAGTACAGCCAAAGATTCTTATAAAGCGCAGGGTAGACTGTCATGGAAATAAGAATCTTAGGCACATTCATTATTCATTCATTATTTTCCTGATACTGAAAAATATTTTGTGAAAATCAAGCAACATTTAGTATTGAAAAATGTGTCTTCATTCACCATAAGAAAAGCATCATGAATTTGCTTGGGGAAAATTTAACAATGTATATGAGGTGCTTAACGCTCTGATCATTAAAACAAATGTATTTTACTATTTTATCCATGTAAAAGATGTATTAGTATTCAGACGGAGATCTATTAGTGTTCAGACAAAGCTTTTTGCAAGCCATACTCTAAAGAAATCGTGAAATATTCTTTCTGGTGCATTGTTGGGATACATCATGATATGTATCGTATCATTAGCTACGTGCCAATAAACACCTGTAGTTATCAGTGTGAAGGACAGCTTCAGGACACAACCTCTGTACTTTTGATGAGTACCAAACTTTACTTTTAAAACAAAAGAGAATTTGTTCAACTTGAAAACAAGATCTGAGCGCCTTTGTTTTCTTACCTTAGCAGTTTTGATGATTCCTTCTTGTTTGTTAGATCCTGTTTCTATGGAAAACAATTTATCAGGATCTCCTCTGATAATCTTGAACTTGGCGTTCCATGCTGGGGTGTTTGGTTCATCTTCATCAGTTACTGACATTTTAACAACCAGAACCCCCACTGCGTTTTCATCAACTGATCCCTGATACTACAAAAAGGTAAAAGAATGAAAGGCTCAAGGAGGATTTGCTCACAAAACCAAAATGGAACTTAAAACATGAAATATTCACAGCTGTTATGCTGTCAAAGGCTGTGAAACTTCCTACCGAATAACATTAATGTTCTAAATAAAAATGAAACATCATTATTTATTCAAAGAAAACTGGAATGTGTCAAACCCTTTCAGACATTAGTGTTAACCAAACAGTCACATGTGTTGTACTCACAGTAGATGCAGTAAAAACTGGAGGGTTGTCGTTGCTGTCCGTCACGTTCAAAGTTACTTTTGTTTTTCCAGTTAATCCTTCTCCTTTCGTATCCGCTGCTTGTATTTCCAGAGTGTACTCAGGATATTTCTGTTGAAGCACATCGTCATCATCATCATCATCATCATCATCATCATCATCATCATCATCATCATCATCATCATCATCATCATCATCATCATCATCTGCAGCAAAAAGCAGAAAGTGTAAGAGACAAAGTTTGAAGATTAAATCCATAAAATAAATTATTTTACTGACAGTTTTAAGAATATTAACTACAAAACTAAAGAAAAAAAATAGAAAAACAACTTATATTTTAAGAGGATTTATTTCAAAATCATTACCTCTCTGTCCAAACCAACACCTTCAACCATGATGGCTCCACTGAAGGAGTTAATGGCAAACATGGAATCACTGGGAAGTTTAGGTTCCTGGCTCAGAATTGTGTATTTGATAATGGAGTTGTCATTGCCTGGTTCATCAGCATCAGTGGCTTTAACCTGAATCACTGTAGTCCCTAAAGAGGTCAAACATTACAGCACAATTAAAATTGGATTTTAATGACAAGTCCCATCCTGTGTTTTGGGCCACAAGATTTTCAAGTCATTACCCTGTCAAAGGAAGTGATCAATTAATAAAAATATACAGTAATATTCATAATAGCCAATCTGACCATGTCTGCCATCAGTTCTCCAGTAGTTCTGCTTTGACTATGCAGCCATGATGACTGAACACATCAGTAAACCTAAAACAAACTTTTCAAACATCAGTTTCTTTCAGCTTCCATCAGTCTAAATCATGACTGAATTTTACCTGCAGCTCTGATATCCACTCACTTCCAGAAAAAACAGCTTTAGAGGAAGAAAATTCTCAGAATCAATGAGGAACAGTAACAAGTATTTGGAGAAGAGGATTAACACGGGCGTCAGAGCTCACAGCTCAGCAGAAAAAACAAAACTCTCTGAAGGTGAACATCTAGAACTGTAGGAAAAGAAAATGCTAATCTTCAAGACTCAAACTTGTGTAGGTCAACCTCACCATCTCCACTCCTGAGTATGTACTTTATCTGATTCTGTTCTGTTCACTGGACTTTAACAACAATTACTGAGACCCAGAACCTGCTCTGGATTCAACTGTTTGACCAGAAAAGGTTAAGATACAAAATAAAAACTATCATTTGTTTAAACATTACAAAGGATCCACTGATGTTACCTTTTGGTGAGGATTCAGCAACTTCTGCCATATAGGATTTCTGCTCAAAAATAGGTTTGTTGTCATTCATATCAATTACATTGATGATGATTTCCATAGGATCCTCCACATCAGCGAGTGCAAACAGCTACAAAATAATACAAAGAACAAAGTCACAAAGTCAACACAAAAGTCAATTTTATTGCAAAAAAAATAATCCAATAAAATGTAACCTCTTTAAAAAAATGAATGACCGGGGGTTGGTGGGTAGGGCAGTCTTCAATAAGAGAAAGACTTTGACTGCAAACTAGAGGAATTACATGAACATGTCTTTTTTGTGTGGGGAGTGTAGCAAAATACATTCCTCATTAAAATATTCAGACCTGCAAAATAAAGCAAGATTTTGCAAACATTAACAAGGCTCTAAATAGTTTCAAAATGTCAAAAGGAGGAGCAAGTGAACAAAATGACAATAAAAAAAGAACTGGTCATGGACTGATCAAAAGTTTAAGACCACAGCCTCAAAATGCCTGAATGTTTGCCATAATTTGCATTCAATGATATTTACTAAGCGATTGGACTGTTAAAGTCTCCTGATGACAAAAGAAAAAAAAAATCAATGTCTTTGAATATGGCAGGATAGTTGAGGGGGCAAAATCAAAACCTGTTACAATGTGTCTTTTTAGTTGAAATGTCATTGGATGCAGTAAAACTATTTTGAAAAATAAAATGAGGTAAAATAATTTTGATTTTTTTTTTTAAGTCCTGAGGGTCCTGCAATTAAATGGTAAATGCCACACAGGCACTGAGCTGGAGGATTCAAAGGACTGTCTGCCAAGGCCCAGGATGGTCCCTGACCCAAAGTAAGACCATCACTGGATGTGACTAGAGCCTGGAAGCAAACAGCATCTCTTCAAAAATGCTTCAAAAACAAAAAGCCTCCAAATGCCACGACTCCATCAGTGCCACAAAATTGGTCAGATGGACATTGCAAGGGGAACAACATGGGACATTCAAACGTGGAAGAAAGTTATCTTCTCTGAGGAAAAAAAATGTAATCTTGATGGTTCTGATGGCTTCCTACATTTGAGGCATTACAAATAGATACCACCTGAAGGGTTTTCTATGCGGCACAGTGGAGGAGGAGCCATCATGGTCTGGGGTGTTTTTTCCTTTAATGGAACAATGGAGCTTCAGGTTGTCAAAGGGCGTCACACCACTGCTGGCTATGTGGAAATGTTGCAGGGGGCATCAATCATGACTGAGGGCCTTGTCTATGTTGTGATGACTGGGTTTTTCAACAAGACTATGCTGCAGTCTACAACACCTGTCTGACAATGACACTTTTTTCAGGAAAAGGACCTCACTCTCTTGGATAAAACTGCATGTGTTCCTGATTTAGGGATGGATGAAAGGGGAAGTTTACAAAAATGAACATTAGTTCCTGACAGTGGATGCCCTTCATGCAGCCATCTTCACCACTTGACACAACCTTCCCAAAAGCCTTTAACTCGCATCGATCAAATATTTAATGTGCACAACAAAAATGGTGGAGCTACTCAGAATGAAGGTTTTGACCCTTTCATTTCTGTTTTGAGGACGTAACAGGGGTTTGTTTGCTATGCTCCTAAATGTTTGAGCTGATGAACAGTCCATGTCAGTTACATTTTCGTTTTAAATAAATTGTCTGCTCATAATGTTTGGCCTCTTGTTCCCATTTCTTTTATTTACATTTTGAAACTCTGTGTAGAACGCTGTTCAAATCTAGCCAAACAAGATTCAAATTCTAGCAACTTTTTAACTGGTCTTAATATACAGAGCCCTGGACATGACATTGAAAACAAAAATGTTCCCTCAAATGACCATTTTGTGTGCACAAAGTTTGTAAGCTCTTTGTACATCTGAAAAAGCACAATATAAATCTAATTCTCCACTGTTTATAAGTGGGGTCTGTGTGGAGAGAGTGCCAGACTTCCGCTTCTTGGGGGTCCACATAGAGGAGGATCTAACCTGGGGAGTAAACACCTCTGAGCTGCTAAAAAAGGCCCAGCAGAGACTGCACTTCCTAAGGGTGCTTAGGAAGAACAACATCTCCCAGAGATTGCTGGTGTCCTTTTATCGATGCTCCATTGAGAGCATCCTCACGTATTGTGTTTGTGTGTGGTTTAGCAGACGCACAGTGGCTCAGAGGAAAGCTCTCCAGAGGGTCATTAACACGGCACAGAGGATCACTGGCTGCCCTCTCCTCCCTCTGGAAGAACTCCACAGCTTGCGCTGCCTCAAAAAAGCCCAGCAGATTCTTAAGGACACTTCACACCCTGGACACTCCCTCTTTGAACTGTTGCCATCAGGGAGAAGGTTCAGGCCAATCAAAACAAGGACTGACAGATTTGAGGAAAGTTTTTATCCCGTAGCAATAACTACATTAAAGGCTGTAAAGAACAAGCCATAAATGGAATTATGACAGAATGTTCCGGCATCTGTGGGTTATGTCTGCTGTTTAAGTTAGTCTGTATTTTATATTGTTTTATACTATTTATTGTGATTTTATTTTTACTATTTGACTATTTTGCACCTTAATCTCGTCGTACAATGTTGCAATGACAATAAAGACTATCTATCTATCTAATTATTTATTATTCTTCATGTCATCACACTGGATAAACTTTGTCGAAGAAGTCTCCAGAGAAAGAACTCTCATGTTACAGCTCTGACAACAGTGCAATCCCCTTTTTGATTCCTTTTTCACTACTAGTAATTTTTTAAATTCAAATTCAAATTTTATTTGTCACACACACAAACATACAGCGTACAATGTGCAGTGAATGCTTAGGCGACCGCCCGCGACCTCAAACAAGAAAGAATATCAATAGTAAAATAGATATAAAATATAGGAATATAGAAATATAAAAACATAAAAACAGAATGTCCGAATGTGTGCAAATATGCTCTAAAAGTGACATATGTGAAAGTGGCTTGTGTGTATAGTGTCCATGATTACTGATTAAGAGACCGTATCGCCTGCGGGAAGAAGCTCCTCCTCAGTCTCTCTATGTTGGCCTTCAGAGAGCGGAATCGCTTTCCTGACCGCAACAGAGAGAACAGTCCATTGTCGGGGTGGCTGAGGTCCTTTGTTATCTTCCTGGCCCTGGTCCAGCACCGCCTGCTGTAGATTGAGTGTAGGTCAGGGAGCTCGGTATGAATGATGCGCTCAGCTGAACGCACCACCCTTTGGAGAGCTCGTCTGTCCCGCATGGTGCTGTTCCCGAACCAGGTTGTGATGTTTCCCGTCAGGATGCTCTCTATGGTGCAAGAGTAAAAGTTCCTAAGCACCAAAGAGGGCAGTCTAAAGTCTCTCATGCGTCTAAAGTGGTAAAGACGCTGCCGGGCCTTTTTCACTACGGTGTTGATGTGACAGGACCATGACAGGTCCTGCGTGATGTGGACACCGAGGTATCGGAAGCTGTTCACTCTCTCCACTGGGCTCTTGTCGATGACGGGGGTCTGGTAGTTCCTCTTCTGCTTTGTGGCGAAGTCCACTATCAACTCCTTTGTCTTGCTGACGTTTAGGAGGAGATTGTTCCGCTCACACCAGTTTTCCAGATGTCCAATCTCCTTCAGGTAGGCCGTCTCATCATTATCAGTGATCAGGCCCACCACAACGGTGTCGTCAGCAAATTTGATGATGGTGGTGGAGTTGATGGAGGCCACGCAGTCGTACGTGTACAGTGAGTACAGTAGAGGGCTCAGAACACAACCCTGAGGGGCTCCAGTGTTGAGAGCGATGGAAGCTGAGACATATCCGCCCATCCTTACTGCCTGTGGTCTGCCAGTTAGGAAATTGGAGATCCACTGACACAGAGATGGGCTGAGTCCCAGGTGCTCCAACTTGGTGGTGAGTATGGAGGGAATTATGGTGTTAAATGCTGACCTGTAATCGACAAAGAGCATTTTAACATAATTTCCCCTTCTAGTGTCCAGATGAGTGAGAGAAGTATGAAGTAGATGAGAGACAGCGTCATCCGTTGAGCGGTTCGAACGGTAAGCAAATTGTAGTGGATCCAGTGTGTCAGGTAGTGAGTAGATAATGAAGTCTTTGATCAGTCACTCAAAGCACTTCATCACCACTGAGGTGAGGGCTACAGGTCGATAGTCGTTGAGGGAAGTAGGATGGGGTTTCTTTGGGACTGGAACAATAACAGACTCCTTAAAGCATGTAGGGATCACCGACTGAGATAAAGAAGTGTTGAATATCTCTGTGAACACAGGTGCTAGCTGGTCTGCGCAGGCTCTGAGGACCTGGTGTTTACTCTCCTGAAGGCTCTCCTCACGTCATGCTCGGAGATGATAAGCGCGTTACTGGTACTGGTAGTGACTCCCTGTCTGCAGCCGTTAGTTCCGCTAGCATTAGCGACGCTAGCATTAGCATCGCTAGCGTCCTTGGCTGCAGCCTCGAAACGAGCATAGAAGGTGTTCAGTTCGTCTGCCAGAGTCCTGTCCGCGCTCGTCACACACGATGTTGGTGCTCTATAGTCCTTTATTGTTCTTAGTCCCTGCCACAGGCTCCTGGAGTCACTCTGTTGGAGTTGTGACTCTAGTTTCCTCCCGTAGCGCTTCTTTGCCACTTTCACCGCCTTCCGGACATTATATGATGCAGCCTTATACAGCTCTATGTCCCTAGACGCGAGTCCCACGTTATAGGCAGCGGTGCGAGATCTCAGAGCGTCTCGGATGGTTTTATCCACCCACGGCTTCTGATTGGGAAACGTTCTGATTTTAGTTTTCTGTACGGTGAGGGTACGGTAAGGGAAAAATAATAAAATGTGTGCACAAAATATTAAGTTGTGAACCAAAAATGCTATCTTGTCCACAGAAAATGCTGATTTAAAGAGAAACAAATTACTTGTCATGTCCAGGGCTCCAGATTTTGGTCTGTAGTGCTTTCATTTGATGGCTGGTTCCAGCAACAATTATAAATAACATTTCAGTAGCCTATTAAAAATCTCTTAGATTTTACCTGGCAAAACAAAACTATAAGGAAAAGAAAAAAAATGTAAAAAAAATAAATACTGTAGCACATTCTTACTGCATAATGTGCTTGTTTCTCTCTGTCAAGTCTCTGATTAACATACAGATCACCAGTGTCTTTGTCCATTGCAAAGAGTCCTACAGGATCTTCAGTGGCTCCTGGACCTGTGATGCTGTAGTGGATCTTCTTTATTTTGTCCTCACTGGAGCGAATCTGAACAAACCGACAATCAATAAAAACCCACAAACAACAACAATAACTTTTCTTTAGCAAACAACATGAGTCAAATCTGTTTTAAATCTCTCATTAAACATACGAAACAAAAGCTGATGTTTCAGGGCAACTTAGTCATAGCAAATTTAAGCAATGTAACTTTTGCATTTGACCTAAAGAAAATATCACCATGGACCAAACTAAAAACTCAAATAAATCAAGTACTGTTTCATACCAAGGAATTAGTCATTCGGTCCCCTGCTATGTTAAGCACATTGAGTTAATTCGTCACTGCAAGCTAAACATAATTTTAGTTAATCTCAAATGCAAAATAATACTAAGAAGAAAGCATCTGAGATGAAAGGCAAATGTCCAACTTAAAAAAAAGGAAAATGACAAGTTGATAAAAGAATTTCTGCTATAAAACCATCCTATGTAAATAAGTGTCTTTACAATAATGCAATGACTGTTTTTTTTTAGTTTTTTTTTTTTAGTAAAAACAAAATCAGTATCCCACCATCCAACTGTGTCCCCTAAATGGACATGGATGAATAGGATTGAGGTCCAGAGACTGGCTGGACCACTCCATGACCTTGATATGCTTCTTCTTCAACAATTCCTTGGTTGACTTGTTTGTATTTCTTTGGTCATTATCCTGTTGGAAGACCCATCCACCACCCATTATAAGGCTCCTGGTGGAGGGGAGGAGGTTCTCACTCAGGACCTGACAGTACATGGCTCTGTCTACCCTCCCATCGACACAGTAAAGTAGACACATTATGGATACATCATTATGGGTCTGACCAGACTAAAAATCTAAATAAATAAATCAAAGATCAAATCCAAAAAGGAAATAACAGTTCTGCAGCAGATTTCGAGGTTTCTTACCGTAACCATTTTAAGTGGAAAGGGTCCATTGCTATTCTCAGGAATATTTATTGGAGGGATTACCCAGTCTCTCTTCCTCCTCCTCAGTCCTTTACTCGACTTGGGAAAATAAAGGACGGCCACATCCGGATGACCTGCAGTCTAAAAACAAATATTAAAAGGACATTTTGTTTTCCAGAATGAAATTAGGTGTTAGTTAAAACTAACAAAAAACTGAATATTTAAAAAACCAAGAAGTTTAAAATAAAAGTATTTGAAGTTAGTAATGCTTAAGGGCGTCACAAATAAAGATGAATTTATAGTTTAAGCTGTAGTATTCCTTATTAAGGTAATTATTCAATAAAAAAGTTCCCTGTTGCATTAAAACAGATTTAATTCCTCACTGCAAGTTAGTTTTTTGCATTTAACAGGCTCCCTGTTAACCCTTGTGCCATCCTAGGCACTTTAACATTGGGAGTTGGGTCATCTAGACCCACCAGACAGTGCTCTGAACCTTTTTTCTTCAATGATTTGTGATCTTGACTGGTGTCCATGGATTACATGAAATCTTTCCACCTTTATCCACCTTTGTCATGGTAGGGAGAACACGTCAATATAAGGGTGGGGTCATCTAAGATAGCACAAGGGTTAAATACAAATGCTCACTCTTGCTCCAGCTAAACTTGATTCATGTTGTTTCCAGAACAAAGTTCCACAGTAGGGAAAGTAAGGAATTACTGTACAAACATTAGTTCTTTGATTTCCTTCAGTTTTTCAAAATGAAAAGTGAAGCTAATTTTTGTTTCTTTGTCAAAAGAAGCAGGTACCTTGATACTTTGTACAGGTCTAAATCAGTAGTGGAACAGGATAAAAGTCCAAACAGACTTCCTTCATTGGACAATCAGGCTTTATATATAGTAAAATCTTTTTTCGGGGCCCAGTTTATTCCATATTTGAACTTACCTCTTTGGTATTGTCAGAATCCACTTCAGTGTTGTGATTGTTCTGGTGTCTGTGACCTCCATGGTGATGCTCAGCATCTCTGCTTACATGGTGATGTCCATGTTGCAGGACCATGACAGGAAAAGTTATTTTGTTGCCCTGTGAGTCCCAGGAGTGGACAAAAAAGTCCAGCTGTCCATCATGAAGATCAACTGCTCTTTTTACCTAAAATATAAGATGACAACTAAGATTTGACTTTGTTAATTTGTAGCAGAACCAAATGTGAGTTTAAGCCAAAATATTAAGTAATAAAATGGAACTTTAATGCTTTTAAGTAAAAACGGTTGCTTACAATTAGTACTCCATCAGTAGTGAACACAAAGCGACTGTCATCTGTGCTGAACAGAAACCTTGTACGATTTGTGCAGTCAGTGAATCCAACTATGATTAAAGAACACAAAGCATACGTTAAAATATCAAGTACAAACACTTTTTTCTTTGAGTTCTCCCTTTGAGAGTTGCCACACTAAAGATTTTTTTCTTTACCATATTATTAATCTCCACCAAATCATTCAGTGCTACAGATGTAAGTAAAGCAGATCCACATTAATACTCTGCTGTATCTATGTTTATTCCTAATTGCTGCTTTTGTGAAGATAAAGATTGATGTCAGACAAGTTTCTGCTGATTCTGGAAAAAAACAAAACCTTAAACCTTTTTACTTCCTGTTCCCACTTTGAGAAATGTGTGATCATCCATATTTGTAAGAATGGCCTGCTGTAGAGGTGCTTACAATAACATAACCTTCTGGATGGAAGTTGCTTGATACCTTTTAAGTTAAGGGATGAGGAGGAACAGAGTTCAGTGGGAAATTAACTAAAAGATAGGACAGTCCAAGAACAGCTACAAGAAAAACCTGGAGGAACAGCTGGACATGAACAAATGTGCAAAGCAGCGACGTGTGGTGAGGTTGGTGGCTGGTGAGGCTCTGACTCTTTCAGTCAGATTTATGAGATAAACTGAATATATTTACCAACTACTGATTGTGTTTCGTATCTCATATCACAGCAAGTTCAAGTCCGGGTTTGGGAACCCCTCCAAATGTATGCTAATGTCTTTGTGACGGTGACCTTGGGTGTACAAGCCTTATTAGTAATGCCAACCCTTTATTTTAAAGATATCACTATTATGCTAGTTTCATATCGGACACGATTTACATGTCAAATTTGTGCCACTGCCTCTCTTTTGATGTGCGTCAAAGTTGCTGCTTGAGTTCTTGTTCAAATATGTGTTCACAAACCTGCTTGGGAGGACTTGGGAGGAGCTACCATCAAAAGTTTTTAGTCCCAAAGCTAAATGGAAGCATTGAGCGTTCATCTGTAAATCTGATTTACAATGCATGAAAGACACAGATGATGTTGAGAGATCCGGTTTATCAAAGTCAAAGTCATAGTCAGCTTTATTGTCAAATATGCTGCAGCACATGACATACAGCACAGATGAAATTACTTTCCTCTCGCCCCATGGTGTAATCAGTTTATAAAATAATAAAATAAATTAAAATAAAATAGATAGATAACAGTAAAAAGAAGAAAAATAACAGCAATAAGAGCAATGAGATGGTTAAAGTGGCAGTTTAAAGTAGCAACAGTGCTAAGAACAGTAAGTAGATGAGTCAGTGATGGCAGTTTTTGGGTCAAAAGCTATTTAACGGGAAGATACAATTTGTCAAGATTGATGAATATACATCAGAAACCAAAGAAATAAGTTTTGGTGTCCCACAAAGATCAATTCTGGGCCCGCTGCTATTCAATATTTACATAAATGACATATTCAATGTTTCAAAGCCTATGAAACTCATATTATTTGCTGATGACACAAATATATTCTATTCTACAGACAATCAGGGAACTTATCAATGTGGTAAACACAGAATTAAACTAAATAAAATTATGGATGGATTGCAACAAATTATCTCTGAACCTAGATAAAACCAAAGTGATGTTTTTTGGAAACTACAACGCAAATAAAGAGCTCTCAATTGAAATAAATAATGTCTTCATCGAAAGTGTTACAGAAATCAAATTTTTAGGGTTTTTTATCGATGACAAACTAAGTTGGAAGCTACACATCAGACACATACAAACTAAAGTCTCAAAAAGTATTTCGATCGTAAATAAATCTAAACATATATTAGGATACAACAGTAGATATTTATTGTACTGCTCCTTAATATTACCATATTTCACCTACTGTATAGAAATTTGGGGGAATAATTACAATAGCTCACTACATCCTCTCTTTCTACTTCAAAAACGAGCCATCAGAATTGTACATAAAGCCGGATATCTTGATCATACAAACAATCTATTTCATCAATCTAGACTTTTAAAACTTTATGACCTTGTGGATTTTTACGCTGCGCAACTTTTATACAGAGCCAGTGGGAAATCGTTTCCATTCAACATCCAAAAACAGTTCTTAGAGAATGAAGGAGGCTACAAACTGAGGGGATGTAGGAACTTCAAGATCAAACTGATAAGAACCACAAAGAAATGTTTCTGTGTGTCGGTGTGTGGCACTGAACTTTGGAACGGTTTAAGTAATGACCTCAAACAATGTTCAAATATTCAAGAAAATGTATAAAGAAACTCTTATTTCAGGATATGAAGATAAGAGGATTTAAGGATCAACAGGTGTTTGAATAATTCCAAATACATGTGTGAACTTTGTGAAACAATCAAAGCTCTTTTAATTACAACCAATGAGTATTGCATTGTAATGTGCAATAATGATTACTGAAATGTTTAAATTACAATCAATAAGCTATTGATTTTCTTTACTTGATCTGCAATGTGGAGCAATAACTACTGGTTTAATGTGATCATGTGTTCTAATGATAATTAATTATTATCACATATCGGTAATGTTACTGTTTACAGAAATCGTGAATGAATATTTCCTAAGATAATCATCAATAAGCACTGGATTTTGTTACTTGAAGAGTATCTATCTGATCATCAGAACCGGATTCAAAACACTGTAAAACTATCAAATGAATGAACTCATAGGGGTGGGATTATATAAGCTTGCTTCTTCCCACTCCTTTTCAAGCAATAAATCAAACTCTACTTATACTTTAGTTAATGATCATTGTATTTAATTAAGAAAAATTTGATTTAAGTGACTTTTTTTTTTCTGTCTTTTTAATCTATGCATTTCATAATTTCTGTAATGAGTTTGATAAATATGTGTAAATTCTTTATTGCTTTGACTACAATACTTGAAATAAATCAATAGATCAAATCAATAAATCAAAGATGATGTTATGATGCAGGGGGTGAAAGTTTTTTAGTGTGAGTTTGTAGCAGGGACTTGAGGGGGCACAGTATGGAAGCGATTCTATAAAAAATAAAAGTCAAAACCAGAAATGCTTTTTCATTTTCAAGATGAAGCTGCATTTTGACTCAAAATTAAAATGAAAAAGCATTCCTTCAAGATGCTTTTTTCATGTTCTTCCTTAACACTGCTTATTCTGTCACTTAATTAAATTGATAAAGAAAATGGTATTTGACATTTACTTTTCAAAACGTTCTCTAGTAAATGTGTAGCAAAATTAATTTAGAAATGTCTAATTTGATCATGTAAATGGATTAACAGAAATGCTTTTTCCTTTTCAAAATGAAGCTGCATCAAATCACTCAAAATTAAAATGAAAAAGCAATCCATCAAAATGCTTTTTCCTTTTCTTCTTTAACATCGCTCATTCTGTGACATAATTAAAGCGAAAAATGCCAAGAGGGGATTGCATTTGCGTTTTCACATTCACCCCGCAAAAGCTGTAGCAAAATTCAATACCAGTCAGCATTTCCAGGGGGGAGGCGGGGCGATGACGTCAGTGTTCACTGTTCTTCTGCACTCTTTGCCCTCCCGGTATTGTTGCTAGATTCTAAATTTGTGGGTAAAATGGCTTTAGGGGAGAAGGCAAAATTAAGGTGATTTTAGGGTCTGTTTGGCAGTTCTTATTTTCTCATGAAAATATTTTACCGGACAGTGTGGCTGTTGGAGTTCTGTGAAGCTTCTATGTATTGGAGCTCCGTGAACGCACCAGGCCGAGTGTGGGAGGAGCTACCAGCTAATGTTTTTAGGCGGATTGCTAGTCAAAGCGGATTGCTTTGAAGAAATCTACACGGAAATCTAGGAGATTCTCCTAGAGAGTCTCTGCTTCAGCTTGAGCTTCCAGGCATAACTGCCGCTGCAGGCTGCAGTTTTTTATCTCTCCCTCTTTCTGTTCTGCTTGCTGTTCTGCGTTAACCCGAGAGGGAAAAAATGTTAAACCAGATTTATAATTACTGTATCAATGAAAATAAAAAAATATCATAAGATTCAGGAGAAGGGTTTAAGATCAGGCTAATATGTCAACAACAACAACATTTAGCTTCTGATGCATTAAACTCTGTACTGCAGGTATAATGCCACATGTGCACCTTGGCTGTAAATATGTGGGAAAAACTTCAGCCTTTATTCTGTCTGGACAGGATTGGAAAAACAAATTCACATGATTGCATGATTTCTCAGGACTGCCGGAAGCGGCACTTCCGCCATCAAAAGCTGCCTCAAAGCTAATCCTCTGCTCAGAGATTCGGTTCTCCCGGGAGACATGGTCAGACTGAGGTCTGAAGCGTCATCCGGAGCGTTGAATGTCACAATGCACCCTTCCCTTCCCTTCACTTTACACATACACGAAGACTCCGACTGCACTGATCAGACATGCTTGGCTCGCGCAGAGCATGTTGCCACACCGAGTGAGCGCTGACGTCATCGCCCCGCCTCCCCCCTGTTAATGCTCACTGGTTTTGAATTTTGCTACAAGTTTTGCGGGGTGAATGTGAAAACGCAAATGCAATCCCCTCAATGCATTTTCACTTTAATTATGTCACAGAATGAGCGATGTTAAAGAAGAAAATGGAAACGCATTTTGAAGGAGTGACATTTAATTTTATTTTTGATTCATTTGATGCAGTTACATTGTAAAAATGAAAAAGCATTTCTGTTAATCCATTTTAATGATCAAATTAGACATTTCTAAATTAATTTTGCTACACATTTACTAGAGAACGTTTTGAAAATGAAATGTCAAATACCATTTTCATTATCATTTTAATTAAGTGACAGAATAACTAGTGTTGAAGAAAAAGAAAAAGCATTTTGGCGGATTGCTTTTTCATATTAATTTTGAGTCAAAAAATGCAGCTTCATTTTGAAAATGAAAAAGCATTTCTGGTTTTGACTTTTATTTTTAATTATGCTTCAGAAAAACTTCCATAGCAGAGTGGTAGGGCAGGGAGGGAGTTGAGTTTCCTTATCGCCTGACGGAGGAAACTGTCCTTGAGCCTGCTGGTTCTGGCCGGAAGACTTTGCAGTCTCTTCCCTGATGGAAGCAGGCTGAAATGTCTCTGGGATGGGTGTGAGGGGTCCCCTGCAATCCTGATGGCTAGGCGGGAGTGACGTGACGCTAAAAACCTGCTGCTGCAAGACCACCACGCCATGCCCATCAATGTTCAAATCACACCACAAGACCTATGATTGTCTCTTTGCACTGACATAACGCTGAAACTGGATGCCCCTGATATTCAGTTCTGCCTACCTGCTGGTCTGTAAACCTGATCTCAGTATCATCTCTGCTCTCAATAAATTGTCATTCACCACTGACCTGTGGTCTTCCATTTTTATCTACCCAACCTGCTCTTTATACTGTAACAAGTTGTTAGCATCTCAAGTGATTTTAGAGAGCAGCAACCCTTGTGCTTCTCCTATTGTTTTGGCCCGCAAGAAAGATGGCAGCCTGGGGATGTATGCTGAAAAGTAAGAACCAAAGGAATGCGTTTCTGCTCCCTCTCACTTATGAATCATTGAATTTGTTATGTGTAGTTTCTTTGTGGTTTTGTGTTCAGGCCCACTTTATGTAGTTCATGTAGTGTTTTATTGTTAGTTCATTTTTGAGTGAAGCTGTAGGAGTGAACTGCCATTTTCTTTTGCATATGTTTTCTCCTGTTTGTTAGTCTTAGTGTGGTCAGTGTTTGTCATTGTTTGCCATTTACTTTTTTAATCCAAGTTTCTTTTTATTTGAGTATTCATCAACATTCATTCATTCATTTACCAAGGCTGTGTCCCACCAAGGTGGGGTAGCCTAGACAAGGCACACAATTCTAGCTCCCTCTGTCTCTTCCCCAAACCCTCCTCCTTCAGTGTGTGTGTCTGTGAGTGTATGTGCGTGTGACTGGTCTGAGGCCTGGTCTAAGCCACACCACACTGCACCAGGGTCAGCTGCACACTCCAGCGTGGGCACCTCCACAGCAGGGCCTCAGCCAAGGCTGGTTTCCCCTTGCCGCTTCATCCCAAGACCAGACCTCTACCACACCCATCCATTCATTCATACACAAGCTCTCTCCACCCATCCCTGTCCTGAGCAGCCTCTCTCCCCTGCACCACAGTCATCCCTCTTGCATTCAACGCTCTCCTTACCCCCTCTGTCCATCCCATTCGCGGTCTTCCTCTCATTCTCACTCCACTCACATCAGATTCATATACCCTTTTCACCAATCGCTCCCTTCCCATTCTTTCAACATGTCCAAACCATCCCAGTGCCTTTTGCTCTGCTCTATCAGCCAACTCCCGCATCACACCAGTTCTCTCACGGATAACTTCATTTCTCACACGATCCATACGCGTCACACCACACATACTCCTCAAACATCTCATCTCAACTACATTCAGCTTCCTCTTTTCCGCCACTTTCAGACTCCACGTTTCAGCCCCATATAACGCTGCAGGCACCACCACACCCTCATACAATCTCCTTTTTGCATCCTTTCCCAGTGACCTACATTCAAACACTCTCTTCATTCCCCCCCATATCTTTCGTACTTCATTCATTCTAAACTCTACCTCTCCCCCTATTCCACCATCCACACAGACACACGACCCCAAATACTGAAAACACTCTACCTCTTCCAACAACTCCCCATTTAATGCCACATTCAATCTACGTTCACCCTTTACCCTCGTACACCTCATCACCTTACTCTTTTCCACATTCACTCTCAACTTCCTTCTGTCGCACACCCTTCCAAACTCCTCAACCAGACGTGCCAAGCTCTCTTCTGAGTCAGCCACTAGTGCAGTATCATCTGCAAACAGCAACTGATTCACACTCCATTCGCTGCCGTCAGTCTTCATCATGCTCACACCCGTACCCGACACCCTTTCATTCACCTCTTTTACCACACCATCCATATACACGTTAAACAACCACGGAGACATCACGCATCCCTGACGCAGACCAACCCTCACAGGAAACCACTCACTCATGCTATTTCCTACTCTCACACACGCTCTACTGTTTCTATAAAAACTCTTCACACCTTCCAACAAACTACCATCAATACCATACATACTCAGCACAACCCACAACGCCTCTCTATCAATCCTATCATATGCCTTCTCTAAATCCATGAATGCCCAAAACACCTCCCTCCCCTTAGCCAAAAACTTTTCACACACCTGTCTCACAACAAACACCTGATCCACACACCCTCTACCTCTCCTGAAACCACACTGCTCTTCACCAATCATACACTCAGTTCCCTCCACTACCCTATTAATCAGCACTCTCCCATACACTTTGCCTACAACACTCAACAGACTAATACCCCTAAAACTACCACATTCATAATTATCACCCTTACCCTTGTACAGGGGAACCACACACGCACTCATCCAATCAAGCGGCACCTGCCCATTTGCAAAACACACATTCAACAATCTCACTAACCACTCAATCACGATCGCTCCACCACACTTCAGGCATTCCACAGCACACCCATCCACACCTGCAGCCTTTCCTACTTTCAACTTTCCCACAGCTTGCTCCACTTCCTCTCCTGTAATCAACGCTTCATTCAACTCTTCCAATACATTCAGTCTACTTTCCCTTCCATCCATCCCAATCACAGCATCCCGATCTTCCTCCACATTCAGCAGCCTCTCAAAATACTCTGCCCATCTTTTTCTTACTGCATTCCCCTCATTCAACATCCTTCCATCCTCTGTTTTTACCTTCTCCTCCCTCCCCGACACTCCCTTTTGCACCCTCTTCACCTCCTTCCAAAACATTTTCTTGTTCTCTCGAAAATTATCCGTCAACTGTCTGCCCCACCTTTCGTCCGCAGCCGCTCTTGCCTCTCGCACAGCTCTCTTAGCATCCCTTTTCTTCTCCTTATAACACTCATATGACTCCCTGTCCTTTCTCTGCAGCCATACTTCATACGCACATCTCTTCTCTGCTACAGCCAACCTTACATCCTCGCACCACCATTCACTTCCCTTTCTTAGACCACCCCCAACATGTCTCACACCACACACTTTCTCTGCACTTCCCACCACTGCACTCTTGAACTGTTGCCATTCTTCCTCCACTCCAACAACCATTTGCTCCTTCACCATATTCCACTTGCCACCTAATTCCCTCTGATACTCACACATTTTCTCTCTGTTCTTCAAAACACTCACTCTCAGAACTTTTCTTGCCTCCCCACTCTTTCTCGATCTCACCCATGGCATACCCACACGCAACCTTCCTTCCACCAAATAGTGATCAGACATACCTCCACTCTCTCCCCTCCTCACACTTACATCCAGCAATCTACTACATGCAACCTTTGAAACCACCACATAATCCATCAGTGCTTTGTCAATCACTCTTCCACCACTCTGCCTTACCCACGTATACTTATGGATCTCTTTCTTTCTGAACCATGTATTCCCAATCACCATCTCTCTTTCAGTGCACATTCCTATCAGTCTCTCACCATTATCATTCTTTCCAGGAACACCATGCCCGCCAACAACACCCTCAATTCTCTCATCACCCACTCTAGCATTCAGATCTCCCATCAGCACTACATTCACATTTGCTCCAAATCCTTGCAAGCACTCATCCAAGTCGTTCCAGAAGGTCACTCTCTCCTCTTCATTCCTCTCACTGCCAGGACCATATGCACTCACGAACACCCACAGCTCCTTCTGAAATTTCACTTTCACCCACGTCAGTCTTGGTGAAACCTCCTTCAATTCAACCACACATCGTCTCACCTCACAGCTCACCAGCAAAGCCACACCTTCTCTTGCTCTCCCGCTCTCTACACCAGACATTCTCCCACTCACACTTCCAAACACACACTCACCCTTCCCTTTCATCTTTGTCTCACTCAGTGCTAACACGCTCATTCCCCTCCTTCCAAACATCCTGCCAATCAGATCTCTTTTGCTTCCGTCCGTACTACACCCCCGCACATTCAACGACCCAATCTTAAGGGTTTGGGGAGGTAATCTCCCCTTCCCAGCTCTGCCCTGTCCGTAGTTAGGAATGTAGTTACAGGGGAGAGGATTCCCAGTCCTCTCGCTCCGTCATCAACATATTCAGTGTAAAAGACGTTTAAACTTTTTTTTATACCCCAAACAAACAAACCCACCCTGTTGCGCCATTAAAAAAAAACCAATTCAATACAATAAACAAGAATTTTACTGATTGGAGTAACATTGTTACCTCTCAGAATGAAGCGATGGATCAAAATCTTTGATCTTGCTCAGAACTGGCAGCCAGGCATTTAAAAACACTGCAGTACAACCCTTCATTGAAAATCTGAATTTTTCTAAGGTAAGATGGCACATAAGATAAACAAGATATTTCCTACAAGTAGGGGGTTGTTTGTTTTTCCAGTGTAGGAGGATTAGCCTGCTGGCCAGAAGTGTACTGAAAGTGATTACACTTTTGGATTTACTAGGAAGCCGCAGAGGGAACTCTGATACACCAAATATCACAATTGAGGCCTCAGGAGCAATGTGTGTCCCCAATGCATCAGAAAGAAGTTGAAAAATGTTGTTCCAGAAGGCCCTCAGTGCCGGTTAAAACCAAAACACATGTGATAGTGTACCTGGTTCAATTTCACATCAATCACAATTAGCATCAAGGTATGGTTTGATTTTAGCTATCTTTACTTTGGACCAATGCAGTCTGTGAACCACCTTGAATTGTATAACCTTTTGCCACAACCCACAATTCGATTGGGTGCGTCATCGCATTACAGGTTGCAGCGAGTTTTGCCTCGCTAATTGCATGCAATCAGCGGTTCCGTCGGTCGCTCCGTCCATGCTTAAATCCCCGGAAGAAATAGATTTATCTAATGTGCCTAGCTGCTATCATGATCTCCGCACTGTCTTTAGCAAAGTTGAAGCCGGTTCCTTACCACCACACCGGCCTTATGATTGTTCCATCACGTTATTAGATGGTGCCCCTCTTCCTAAGGCTCTTTAATCCTCTCTTTAATCTTCTGTAACAAATTCTCTATCTTAAAGCAGTAGAGTATTAAATCTACATGATCGATATTTACTACATGAACTTGGCATTTTCAATGTCATTAACAATGATGCATGGTCAGATATAACTATAGCTTGGTATTCACAATTATTGACTAGAGAAAGTAGGTTGCTATCAAGGAAAAATAATCAATTCGTAAGGTGAGTAGAAGGAGTAACTTCTGCTATTGGGATTCTGGAATCTCCACTTTTTAAGAAGCTGATTGATCACTTGCGATGCCTGTGATGGTTGTGTTGATTTAGGCGAACTACAGTCAAGGGAAGGAGTTAGTACCCAATTTATATCACTTCCGAGAATGAGAGTGTAAATCTATGTTTGGTATACGGGAAAAAATATGTTTGCCTGTATAACAGGAGTGTTACTTAATATTCCCACTACTATTATATATCTTCCAGACAATTTCTTTCATGTTGAAAGAAATTGATTTTTTAATGAGAATAGGTATACTTCTGGATTTTGTTAAGGTTTCTGTTTCTTTACCTTTGTGTTTGGTTTCCTTTTGTTCTGGCATGATTTCAGTTCACTTCCTGTTTTATTTTGAAAGGTGCCTGTGTTAGACCTTGGTTGTGAGTTTTACTTTGGTTCTCCTCTGTCCTGATTGTTTCCTCCTGTGTCTCATTGTCTTGCTTGTATTTAAGTCCTGTCCTTCCCTTCCTCCTGTGCTGGTCCATATTGTGTCGTTCCCTGGTTTAAAGTTTAGTGTGTTTCAAGTTTTGTGTTTCAAGCCTGCGGTATGCAGTGGTTTTGGTTTATAGTCTTTTGTTTATTAAAGCCCTTGTTTCCCCTGCAACCTCCTGCCTCCTCTCCTCACTGCGCCTGGGTACTCCCTCATCCTCTCCCCGTTACAGATTTAGAATAAAAGGTAGAATGAAAAATGTGTCCCACCCATACCCCTTTAAGTCTGGAGGGATCAAAGGTGTTTAAATGATCATCCACTAAATCATCTTAAAATGGACATGCCATGCTCCTTCACCTCTCTGAAAAATATCTAACCTTCAACTAAACCAGGTTATGTTCAGAGCACAAGTTGCTATGGCAACTTGACATACCCTGAAACATACCTCCATTTTTGGAACCGAAAGCTGAGGTTATCCGTTTCCCTAGCCTCAAACTTAATGTGGTAACTCCTGCTTTTTGGAATACCCCCCTGATTTCAGTTAGGTGGGGTTTTGTTATTTTGGCCTTGGTTCACGCTGAAGCCTTTTGCTTCACCTTTAAGTCATTGTTGTTTATTGTTGTTTTGCAAATACATCTTTTGTATAAAGAAAATCTTTTGGTATTTTTTATATTACTTTAAAGTTGGAGCAAAACACAACTTTTATGTTATGCTCCTCTTGGTCCCCTAGATATAAAAAGGGGCATAATAGATGAGCACAACCACAGTCAGGAAGCATGAAGCAGTAACTGTTTGATGAAGTCAACATACCTTTGCCCAGTCTTGTGCGTTGCTTCAGATGCTTCTTGTTCACTTTGAATATCAAATCTGAGTTAAATCCAGGTTTACATGGTGACTCCTCTGCAGACGACACGACTGCCATCTACAGAAAAGTAACATCTGGTTTAGGTTAAAAAGAAACTCACAATCTAAAATTCCCTCATTGCTAATTGAACATGATTTTTTTAGGCTTCATTCCTTAGAAAAAAGATTTCTGTATTGTAAAATCTTGGTAATGAATAATAATCCCAGAAGAAGAATTAGTAATCTTGCAGGTTTACAATTTTTATTTATTTTTGGCAGATAGTGATGGGTAGATGAGGCCTCAAATCGTTTTGGTATATTGCCCAAACTGTATTGATACTGTGTCGATACTGTGTCACTCAATACTGACTCCTGCTGGACCGAAAACATCACTGCAGGCAATCAAGTTAAGAAACTCCACTGATATATTGACTAGATTAGTGTAAACACAATATTTATCAATGTAGTTGTGGCTTCCTCCTCGCTCTGTAATGCCTCAGATTTGAGGAGGTTACTTAAATATGACAGCTCTGCTGAACAAATGCAACTTTTTACCTACAATACATAAAGTTATTAATTTCAAACGAGTCTGTTTGAAATTGAATTGTATTCTGCTAAATTATGCTGAGAATGAGAGGAACGGGGGGGGGGGGTAAAAACACTATTAAAACTATTACAAAATTCCACAAAACCCCGCATTCAACACCTTAAGGAAAGATTCTGTAAAATAAAACTTAAAACGTCAACAGGGGCCTGTTTCACAAAGGAGGTTCAACCAACTCTGAGGTCAAACCTGAACTCTGAGTTGGTCAATTGAGAGATTAACAACTCTGAGTTTTCAGTTTCAGAGCAGCTGATCCGCGTTAGATCAATCAACTCTGAGTGGACTGATTCGGAGGTGAGCGTGCGCACCGCGTCTATAAGAAGCCATTATCAATGGAGCGCAGATATCACGAGTCACCATGGCAACCGTGCAAAAAAGAGGTCTGCGTATTTTCCGCCAGCTGAACTTGACGTGCTGCTGCAGAGTTACAGTGAATATGAGCACATATTCCAGAAGAAAAGCAACACCGCTGCCTCTGCAAAACAGAGACAGTTAGCGTGGGAAAACATAGCTGCTAAAGTTAATGCCTAAGTTTGCATTTAAATCATTGTTATAAAATATTGGCTGTAATAACTTTTTAAATAGCGTAAGGAGTGAAATAAAAAATGGGGATATTTAGGAGTACTTTTGAAGTGTCATTCCTGGTGTAAATGCATGAAATGCTGCATAGTGTACAGAACCAATCTGGGGGGGGAAATGCATTTAACGTCGGTAATGTTTAGAGGACTTTTTTGTTAACCTTCCCCTCTAGCAAACGTTGGTCAGTTTAATATTAATACATGCAATTGTGTTTTTAAAAGTGAACTTTTGTCTACTGTTGAACCTTTCGCTGCGCGAAGACTTCTTTCTTTTCTCTCGTCTTTCTGATCGTGGTAAAAAGCGCAGGGGAGATTTCCTTCAGGGCCGAAGGGAATTCTCCTTCGGGGTTCACTTCCCGTTGGAAACCCTCAACCTCCAGAGCGGATTAAGAATGACTCCAAAACAGTTATTCTGGGAATCACACCTTCTCTTTATTTAACTAAGTGCTCCGCTCCGTCCTCCCCCCCCCCCAACTGCACCTGCACTCGCCCCTCCCCTTGTCTCTCGTGGATCGCACCCCGCTCAGCACACACACGCTGCAACACTACCCTTGTATTGATCAAGTGGTATAGGTTTATATGGGATTAAGAAAGTAAGCAGTTACATTAATCTAATTCAATGTCCCTGATTTCATTTTCATGTAGATGCAATCCTGCAGGAATTAAAAGAACATGGCAGCAGCTAAAAATGAAGTATAAATATATTTGACATATGAAACATCTACATAGCAAGACCTAATGTTGTTTTCATTTTATATATGTGATTGACTGCAACGAAAAACGGTAACGCTCAAACAAAAACGTATGGGGAAATGACAAAACATCGAGTCGAGGTCTCAAAATCCTCGCACGACGTAAATATAATTCTCTACGAATTAATGCAGCCTCCTCGTCTATTGGGTCCTCCAAAAAGGGACAAGCCATTCTTGTCACTTAGATTGTGTGACGGAAATTTGGGCAATGAAGGTTAAAGCGAAAAATACCGCTTCGTCTTTAAAAAGGGGAGGGGACCGGCAGAAACTTCGAGTTTGGAGAATAAAACCTGCTCCCGACCAGGTTAGGTTCACAGCATAAGTAACCATGGATACTGACTCCGAGTAAAAGTTAACTCTCTTTCAGAAACGGGTTTGACTTACTCTGCTTTCTCTGGTTTGACAAACCTCCGATTCTGAAACGGAAAACCCAGGGTTTCCCTGATTTCCGGGTTTATGAACTCAGAGTTTACACTTAACCTCCTTTGTGAAACAGGCCCCAGGTGAGCGGGGAAAACGAGGGTGAACAAGTGCAAGGATACACACTCAGTAAAAAATGTATTTTGAGAAAGAAATTATTGTTATTTTTTTTCCACTTACAACTTAGTTTTTTTAATACCATTTATGACTAATTCAATACAACATTTCCACTACAAAATTCCACAAAAAAAGCTTAAACTGACATAAGATTGAGAAATTGAAGATTTTTTACAAGATGCAGACAGATCTCAGACATAATGTTAGAATATAAAATAAAACCATGACAAGCTCTTACCTGAAGAACAATCAAAGCTACAAATAATTGAATCCAGGTGCTTCCCATTTGCGTGTAAAGCCTCATTTCAAAATTCCCCTGAGAAACACAAATGATGTTTAGGAAGAGCTGGAAGGTAAATGACTGACAGCAGACAGTAGTTGCTCTTAATGTGGATCATCAGCAATCAGCTGCTGCCTTCAATTTTAAGTCAGACTTCCTGTTACAGAAAACCAGAAGTCAAACACATCAACCCAAGTGTGGTAAATCCATACATCCTCACAGAACACTCAGCTGAACATTTAATACATAATGGTGAATTTAGCTCATAGATTATCATTGACAAATTGAATTAAACATTTGGTCAAACTTTTTTACAACTAAGCCACATTTTTAAAACATCATTTAAAAAGCGTTAGTTAAGTTACAATGCAAAATGATCAACAACTTGCATTTGTGTGGCTGTGGAGGAAACTACGAAAACTGCTCAAGCAGAAATAGAATTTTTAAAGGTAGCAACCAACTTGGGGTCAGAGGACAAGAAAAAGATCATTGTCAGAACATGGAGTGATGAGACAAAAACAGGCAGAAAATGTAGTGTCACATTGACACATACATAAAGAACAAGAAAAATTGATAAGCTGCATCTATAACGGTCAAGCTGGACCATTTCAGTCTTACATAAACAGGTCTTTGAGCCAGTCACAAATCAAACACTGTGCAGTGAGCAGAAAGGTAGCATGTTCACAAATATAATAAGGTGAACTTGAACTTAAAGTGAATGCAGTGAACTTTATGGCTGGTGAGACACTGACTTCACTGGAGTCAGATAAAAATACACATTTTTTTGCTGTTCAATTGACTGCATGCATTTTGAGCATTGAACGTGTTTTAATATTATGAGCACTTCTGTTTCTCTTGCACTCATAAATGTAGACATGCGTTCAATAGTGTGTTGCTGCCATCTAGTTTGTTAAGCTCATGCTCACTGCTCTATAGTGATATTTACCAGGCGGACTAATGAAACTGCTGCTGTGAACAAGCATTGCAATCCCTCCTTTCTTTGCGCAATGGCTGCACAAATTCAAAAAGTTCCAAGCTGAATTATGAGACATGGATGAGGGTCAAAAATGAAACTCAACATTCTTGACATTAGAAGATTGTTCATTCTTCAGGTCTTCCTCTATTCTCTCACATTTGCCAAGCATCTTTTGTTCCTCAGCAAACTCCTGCAGACACTTCCTTTTATTAAACTGGTAGTTAAATAAGACTATAAACAGATGAATGCATACAATAATTATTATCCTTGAGAAATATAATTTAAAACTTAAACAAATAAAAGCAGCAAAAATCTCTCAATTTCCAATCCTAATTTTTACAACACAAATAATTATTAACATAAAGAATCAACCTATTTCACATTTCTAATGTGTACACAATAATCTGGAATTGTGGATGAGACTGGATGGTGATTTCACATCCCATTGTGGTCATGTGGTGATACCTGAGTGTGAGCAAACCACTTTCAGTGTCAGGCTTATTGAGTAAGTTTGGAATGATAACATTAGTTATTGCGGCTGATGTTCTATTTGATTCCTTAATGTTGTATTTTGTACTTTGATATTATGTTCAATAAAGATGGAAAAAAATGTGAATGAAAAGCAAAATAAAGTGGCGGTCCTTTACACCCAAACAAAAATTTAGTGTTATGCTCTGTTGACATCACAAGGAGGTTATAACAAACTGACCCAGTAGGGGGAGCAATCCAACAGCAAGAGGGGGACAAATTTCAGTCCCGAACAGTACTGTTACGTTCCAAAACTCACTTACTTCTGTGGAGAGTCTTTAAAGTGAGGTAATAAAGATTCTTGATCAGGAACCAATAAAATACCTTTACTGTCTCCTTTATTGAAATACAACATTTTGAAAATCACCAGTTTGATCAATTTTAGTTTGAAAAGAAGATCTTTAAATGTGTTGGATTGTCAGGGAAACAGTAGAAAGCAATGTGTGTCACATTAAAAAATGTTTTAATGAGCCTGCATTCGTCCAACCACATTTCAATAGGTTGCTGTGTCTCATCGTTGTGGTTTTATGGCATTCTTTTAAAGTAAAATTCCGTTAAGGAAGTACAAAGTAGCTTTTAGGGTAACATCACAGCAGCACAGAGACACAGAAAAGCCCGTTAGAAGTGTTAACGAGTTGGACCCTTTTTTCTGTTAGATAAAAAGCCAATCATTGCTTTATATTTGTCCGTGGCTCATCTGTTGCTACATTGTGACTGTGTTAAGATCACGTGACCACCGGCAACAGTGGCCGTTTTGGTTCAGTTGTTCTGCTCAGAGTATGGATTATTTTCAGACTGGGAAAGGTCAGAGCAAACCGAAGCTCAGTCTGATTGGAAACGAACCGAGACCACCTCCAAAAATGGTTCAGAGACGGGTTTCTGTCTGATCAGAGTCTGCTTGATTGTATTCAGACTGAAAATTTGTTTCGGATTATCGGCGGAAACAAACTCTGATTCACTTTCAGCTTGGGCTGCATTTACACTGCAGGTCTAGATGCTCATATCCGATTTTTTTGATGACCCGCTTACATCATCTTCTAAAAGTGACCCGTATCCGATTTTTGCATTTACACTATACAATGCTGAAACTATCAAACGTAGACGTTCTGAGGACTACGTAGCAGCATTTCTGCATTCCGCGGACATCCTTCGGACTCTTGTGACTGCGGTTGTCATGGAGGCAACGCAGCGACGGAAGGAGGCGTTGCCTTGGGCGCTCCTGAGGGGATGCACAGGGGAGTAAAAAGGAGGGCTGCTCGGCCGTCTTATGTGCTCTCTCTGAGTTTTGAATGAGGAAGTGTTTGCAGACGTGCTGTCCGAACAGTTTGATCCAAGTGTTGAACCTTTCCTGCGCGATGACTTCTCTTTTTCCGACCGTGGTCAGAAGCGCACGGGAGATTTTCTCCAGGGCCAAAGGCGGTTTCTGCACAGAGTGGGTTAAGAAAGACTCATAAACAATCTTTTGGGGGAGACACCTTATTTTTATTATGGTTCTCCGACACTCCCCCACTCCGCGCTCACACCCCGCCCCCACTCTGCAAAGAAATAACCGGCTTCTAGCCTGTTCCATAGCAACCGTGTCCCGCCTGATTAGTTACCGTTTGCGTCCCGACCGGGACGGGACCGGTGTGGGTACCGGATGTTCTCGGGTTGCCGTATGTTCTCGGGTCCGTCGGGGTCCTTCCAATGAGTTATATCACTAGAGGAGACATCACGAGGAGAGCACCGCCATCTTGGTGAGGTCAAGTTTTGAAGACCAAACCACTTTTTATAACATTTAATAAAGAGCTCTGTTTTTACTTTCAATCACTTCATTATATGAAAAAGAAGAATGGCTTGAAATTGCTTAGTTTTGTTCAGAAATACAAACTTCACGAGTACCCCTAACTTAACTAGTATTAGACTATTTAGATTTTTTCTATGTTCCTTTATTTTATTTTACTTATGTTTATATTTATTTGTGTGTTATGTTCATTGTTTCTTTTTTTCCCCTCTATTCTTTATTTTCTATGTTAATATGTTATGTTTGGCAATGGTGACTGATCTTCGAGGCAATATTGATTACATTGTTATTGTTCGTTGTTAACGTTAATGTCATTGTTAACACTAGAACGCCCAGGATTTTTCACTCCCCCTGCAGCGTCCAGAGCACAGCCAAATGGCTGGGTGGCTCGAAATGACTAATTCAACAGCCTTCAATTAGCCACCTTTCATTTGTAAATGCAGCACCAACTACCTGATCAACTGGATGAAGACATGTCCTAGCTAACCACATTCTTTACTCAGATCAGGGTGGGGGAGGTTTTTCTGCTTCAAAAGAGTCTCCAAGCTCTGACAAACTTTGACTCCCAGTTTGTCAACTGAAAAACCAAGATGCCTTAATTTTACTACCCTGAGCAGACATTGAAAATGATCCTGGAGCAAGTCAAGACATTTAACTCTGAGGGAGAAGAGATATTCCTTTAGCTGGACTCAGACTGATATTTCTTTTGATAAGATTTCATGAACATCTTGTTCTCATTTGCTGATTCTAGCAGTTGTCTATCCATTTATTTTCTGTGCCTGCTCATCTTGGTCAGGATCACAGGGGTCTGCTGGAGCACATCCCAGCTAGTCACAAGCAACTGGGGAGGGGTACACCCTAGATGGGTCACCAGTCCATTGCAGGGCCACATAGATGAATAACCAAGCACACTCACATACAAACCTATGAGAAATTTAGTCATTTAATTTAACCACATGTTTCTTGGACTGGGGGGGCAAAGGAGGCCTATTTGACATGTTTTGGAATTTATAGTTTCAACTAGAATTCAACAAAAAACAAAAAAAATTAAAATAAACAAGTGAAACAACATATATCTTTACATTGCTGAAGGTTTTCATTACTCAGATCTCAGAAATCAAATCACATTTGAGGAGATTTCATTGCCATCAGAAAAGAGAGGACGACAGAGAGGAGACACACTGTGCCAACAGAAAAAGCAAAAGATGGCACGATGTGGCATTCAGAAAAGGTTTGGAGGCCTCTCCATCACAGCACAATTGAATGTTACACTGCTGAGGAGGAGCCTACTGCTTTGGTCAGAAGTACGGTGTCGACTCGCTTACAGAGTTTCCTGTGTTTCCTCACTCTGAACATGCTTCAGACTATTCGGGACTGTGTTGTTCAGCATGAACGTCAGACAGAAGATGACAGCTGGTTCATGGCCCTCCCTGAACTAATGGGGTTCATTGCCATCCTCCTTGTGAGGGGGGGATAAAACTTCCATCCATGCAAAACGCAAGATGCAAGATGGTTGGCGAAAATGGGAAATCCACTGATCTAAAAAAACTGGTCAGAAACCACTTCAAAGAAATCATGCGGCATTTACACTTTGATGTCAAGGACACGCGCATGGAACAAGTTGGGACTGACAGGTTTCCTGCAATCTCCAATGTTTGTGGTTTTGTTGTTGCCAACTGCATCAAACTTTCAACCCAGGCAAAATTCACTGGGAGCTTCCAGAATCAGTAAAAAACCTTGCACAGGTACATGCGGGAGCTGAGAAGGCGAAAAAGGAATACCGTGTTTGGTGACAAGCTCCCATACCTGGCAAAGGGAAACAGGCAATATGCCAGGTGAATAGTCAGTACAAGAACAATAATGCCAGAGTGCGCTTTGTTGATTGCTACAAGTATACCATGTGGCAAATGCAGAAAGGAGATTTTGGGGCAGTACCAAGTATGTGCAGACAAGTAGTGGGTTGAAGATATGACTTCGACCACATGATTTCTTTGCTTGAACATTTCAGTATTATAGAAGTGTCTCTTGTGGAAGAACGATAAATCTCAGCCAAAAAAGAAAAAACAAACTGTGGTGACCTGTTACTAGAAGTGACAGAGGTGAGGGGAAATAGTGAAAACTTGCTCTGCCACTTGGCTTCTCCTTTTTGCATGCCAAAAGAACAACCTAATGGCTGTGCTGTTCATGTGCAAACTATGTTGAAGGCTGCTCTTTGGGCATGTAAATTTTAACTAATCCAGCCACTTGGCTGTCCCTTGGACATTGTAGGTAGAAAAGCCAAATGGCTGCCCTACGGACGTTCTAGTGTTAATGTATGATACCGCAATTATCAATAAAGTTTTTTAAAAAAACGTAGCGACGTTAACTCATTGGTCGTGGCAACTTACAGCCAATCAAATAGTGTGACGTCATCATTGGTCGAAGGACCCCGAAGGACCCCGAGAACATACGGCAACCCGAGAACATCCGGTACCCACACTGGACAACAGCGGTTTCCGACTACAGTCTGAAGCCTGAGGCTGACAGGTGACACGCTGACAGCACAATCAGCGCACAAAAAGCACCTTAATAAGTCATGTGATCTCAGTTGGTGGTGTCTTGAGTTGATGTCACTGACGTACAACTCGCATTTACTGGGGAATGTCCGATTTGTCTGCTTACATGGCACACGCAAATGCACGTATCTGATTCGTTTCCGATTTATTTCCACATATGAGAAAGGCTTGTATCCGATCTGAGAAAAACGGAATCCATGTGCTTTTGTCCTGCTTACACAATCACCGGTCATATCCGATCAAATCAGAAATGGGGCACTTGAACCATGCAGTGTAAATGCGGCCCAAATGTGTAGACTAAAAATCCCCCAGGCTCAAATTGAAATCTGGGTTTTTGATGGAGAGTACTTTGCGGTCAATAAAAAATAGAGATAGTTTAGAGATTTGGGAGAAATTGTTGTTTTTAAATATAAAACAGTGATGTGATCCCCAACCATAAATCACTGGCCATATCTCAATGTTACAAAGCAGTGTAATATTTCTTTGCTTTGTTTGACGTTAATCATTTGCATTCCAATATGTTTTGTTGTACAATTCAAGCCCTCAAACCTTTTTAAATGGTAGATCAACATCTGGAAAAAATATGGATTTGAGAAAAACATTTCTGAGGCAATAATACCACCTTAAAGAGCCTATAGCATGAAAGCTTTTAAGTGTATTATAATTTTAATTCCTCATGAAAAACAACCCTAAAGCTGTATTTTGATCTCACATTGTGAAATAGACAAGTGAGAACAGCCCCTTCCAACAGCCAGCACCGCCTCCAGGCTAATACACAAACACACACTTTCTCCACTGATCTAGCGGTGATCGTCATAGACACTTTCATTTTATATGCAGAATATCTTTATATTTATCTTTGTAAAAGTTCAGATTTTGTTTGTTTTCATGGGTGAAACACAGACACACAGTTAAGGCTAGCTCTGTGTTGACGTAGAAAAAGATGAGAATGAGAGAATTGCATTTTTATTTTCAAATCCACTCTGCGAAAACTGTCGGATATATCAATTTGACTTAGCATTTCCAGAGGGGAGACGGGGCGATGACGTCAGTGCTATCTCCGTCTGTCCAGCTGCTAAGAGACAAAGACATACACTAAGCAATGCGACAAGGCATATAGCCTTATGTTAGCGGCAGGGGAGATGGCTTTGTGAAGGTTGTGCACTTCTGATGATTGTACACAGCTTCTCAGCATTTCCGCCTTATGCGGTCCAGAGTTTGGGACCACAGCCTCCTACGGAAGCCCCGCTGTCCGTAGCCGGATGCACCAGCTAGGCCTCGGATGGCGTCTGGGCCCACGGTTCAAAGCTTCTCCATCGGACTAGCTTTGTCTTCGGTCGGAGCTAAACCCGGCCCGGTAGCCCGGGGACAAAGCTAGTCTAGGGAAGCTTCGAAGGAGGAAAGCTGCTACGCAGACCTGAGAAACTCTAAACCATCATATAAATTTGTGTTTCCAGTGGTGTCTAAAACAAAATAAAGGCTGATGTAATTCCCACACATTTACATCCAAGATGCTCAATGTGGCACTCGCACTGAGTTTAAAGTCCCTCCACGGCTAATGTTTTTAACCCTTGTGCTATCTTAGATGACCCCACCCTTACATTGACGTGTTCTTCCTACCATGACAAAGGTGGATAAAGGTGGAAAGATTTCATGTAATCCATGGACACCTGTGAGGCTCACAAATCATTGAAGAAAAAAGGTTCAGCACACTGTCTAGTGGGTCTAGATGACCCAACTCCCAATGTTAAAGTGCCTAGGATAGCACAAGGGTTACTACGTATTAGCCTAATGCTAATGCTTTTTCCGGGTCCTTACAGCCAAGAAAAAAAGCACTGACCGCACAGATTAAAAAAATTATGAGCGAGCAGGCCCTTAATAACAATCATAAGAGTAATAAAAGCACATTTAGAAGATACGTGTTGGTCCAACCAGCAGATGTCAAACGTTTAGCATGACGAAATCTGCTAGAGCTGTTGATGGGGAAAAATCTGTGCGAAACTAGATAGATAGATAGATAGATAGATAGATAGATAGATAGATAGATAGATAGATAGATAGACTTTAATAATCCCGAAGGAAATTTTAAGTGGCCAGCTGCCCATACTTAAAAACACAATCATTCCTAAAACAGATAAAAACACAATAAATAGATAAAAATATAAAAGGATAAAAAAGGATAAAAAGAATAAAAGCAAGTATGAACAATTCCTAAAAAAAATGTCAAGTTTCCCAGAAATTCAGCTTAATCAAGATCAAAAGCAAGAGTAAAAGCTCTCAACACAGACTGGTGTGCAGTCTTATTGCTCGTGGGACAAAGGACTTTCTAAGTCTGTCCGTGGTGCAGCGTTGTGATAAAAGTCTGCTGCTGAAGCTGCTCTTCCTTTCACTGAAGGCCTCATGCAGAGGGTGTGTAAAATTGTCCATAATTGCCTGAAGTCTGGACAATATTCGTTGTTCAGCCACCTCCTCCACTGTGGCTAACTTCAGTCCCACAACAGAGATAGCCCTCCTGATGATCTTGTTTAGTCGGGTCAGTTTTCTCTTGCTTGTGCCGCACCAGTACACCACAGCGTACAGCAGAGCACTTTCAATCACTGTTTGATAAAACATACTGAGAAGCTTGGTGGAGACGTTAAAAGAGGCCAGCCTTCGCAGGAAGTACATCCTGGATTGACATTTTTTGCTGAGCAGGGTGTTCTCGTTCCAGTCCAGTTTCTTGTCCAGCACCACTCCCAGGTGTTTATAGGACGTGACTGTCTCCACCAGGTCACCGTCTTTGCATATTGGCTGGGAGAGAGGGGGTTGTCTTCTGAAGTCCAGAATGAGTTATTTGGTTTTCCTGATGTTAAGCTGGAACTGGTTCTTCTTGGACCAAAGAACAAAATCCTGCACCAGCTGTCTGTACTCCCCCTCCTTGTCCTCCCTAATGGAGGCCACAAACACGGTATCATCCGAGAATTTTTGGATGTGGCAAGCCTCCGTGTTGTGTTGGAAGTCGGTTGTGTACAGAGGGAACAAGATCGGGGAGAGAACTGTGCCTTGAGGTACTCCCACACTGCTGCAGAGTGTTCTGGAACGGCTGGCCCCCATTCTGACAAAATGGGGTCTGTCCTTTAGGTAGTCCATGATACAGGATATTAAGTGTGGCTCCACTGACATACTCCTAAGTTTTTCCTGCAGTATTGGAGGTTGGATTGTGTCAAATGCACTGGAGAAATAAAAAAATAACATTCTCACTGCACACCCCCCTTCATCAAGGTAAGACAACGTGCGGTGGAGGAGATGCAGAACGGCATCCTCCACTCCCACCTTCTCCCGATATGAAAACTGCAATGGATCCTGGGCATGTTGCACCTGGGGCTTCAGCAACTGCAGCACTAACCTCTCCATGGTTTAAATTATGTAAGAGGTCAGTGCAATTGGTCTGTAGTCTTTATTGTCCCTTGGCTGCTTGACCTTGGGCAGAGGAACGATGCATGAGGTCTTCCGGAGTGTTGGTATTGTACCAAGGCGCAGGCTCAGGTTAAAGAGATTCTGGAGAGGACCTCCTAGCTCATCTGCGCATGTCTTCAGGAGCCTGGGGCACAACCCATCTGGGCCTGCTGCTTTCCTGGTCTTCAGTTTCTTCAGCTCTTTTCTTACCTGATGTTCAGTAAGAGAGGTGTAATGAGGGAGAGCTGATTCCACCAGTGCAGGTTCATTTGTAGGATGAGGAGGGAATAGAGGGGCACAGGATGAGGTAGGTGTGGGGTGTGCGGATGAATTAAACCTATTATTTTTTTTTAACTTGTTCTGTCCAACGGCTTAGCAAACAGATTAGAGCTGAAGGCTTTTTGTGTTGGACAGGTTTTATTATCACAAAAAGAGGTTATATAACTTCGAGAAACTAGAGTGTAGCTTTGTATAAACCCCTTTTTGTTGTATTAGTTTTTATTTATTTGTTACAGTTAGTGTGTGTGGGGAGGAAGAGGGGAGAATGTGAGGGGAGGGTGGAAGAGAGTAAAAGGAAGAGGTGAAAAGGTGGGGGATACAAGCACTGATTTGAATAAGTTATTATTTTAAGCTGTAACAATTATACCAGATCTGCTGGAAAGACAAATATTACATCAAAGGTGAAAATCTGACACTAAGATGAGCGAAAAAAAAATCTGTCCATCAATACACTGTGGGTAAGGAGGAGGGATGAAGCAGACAGGGAGCAGTGTGGCAGTGTGCACGTGCTCGTGGGGATACATGCATACTGCCGACGTGAACCGTGTGTTCATAAGGGGGACCAAATCCTACCCAGCCAGACCAGCCAGACCAGGAGAGGGGAGGAGACCCCCCCAGCCCAGGAGCCCCCCGAGCATCCGCACCCAGGCAGCCCGGGAGGAGGGGAGGAGGGGACCGCCCACCCCACCGGCCAGGCACAGAGAGGGCCCCCCTACAGGGCCCCCCCCCAGTGCCCAGAGGCACAAGCGAACCCAGTGTCCGGCCCCCAGGTCACAAGACAGGAGCGCTTAGCCGTACCAGGCGGCAGCCATGGGGGCCACCGGGCACCGGACACCGAGACAAGGGCCAGGGACGAAGCCAGGGCCCCCGGAACCCATGAGCCGTCCACCACCCGACCGGCGCCCCGTCTCCGCAAGCCAGCCCAGGCACGCGACCTAAGCAACCCAGGGATCGCCACGCACCCACAGCCACCCCCCATAACCCTACAACCCTACACACTACAACCCCCACCACCTTTGCTCTTGCCACACGCTGCAGTGTTTCTGTCCGCGCGCACGTGAAGCGAGGGTAAATCCACAATTAATGATCGCATTATGTTGGCTGTTAGCCAAGTCTCCGTTAGCATGATTAACCAGCTCTACCGGTAGATTTGTTGGCTCCTCACCAGTGCAAAAAGTTCATCAGACTTGTTGGACAGTGAATTTACGTTCCCCATAATCACAGATGGAATAGAGGCTTGTATTTCGCCCGGCCGTTCCATTTGGCTTTAATACAACACGAAAGTTTTGCTCCGGCACAGGTGCCCCTGTACCGCTTTTTTACTTCAGGAGGAATGTTATGTTTCAATCCAGCACCGTTCTTCTTTAGAGCCAAGATCGGTTCTTGAAAAAACAGTCTCTGGAGGTTAATGTCATTAGTTACGTACTTCCTGCGTTCATTGCATTCATTCCATTCAGCAGCTGACCGGCTGCCATGCTCCTGCGTCGGCACCAAGAAGACTATCTTCTAGTGATGAATGCTGGGCTGGATCACAACTAGTTCCAATCTTAAGAGGCAGAACAGAGGGAGGGGAGAGGAGAACTGACAGAGGGTCCATGACAAACATGGCCGTATCAAAACAAACAAACAATGAAATCACAATACAATTTTCATTTGAAAATATTATGTCAGATAAAAATGTCAAATGTTTTGGAAGAGACTGTGGAGTATATTTGAAGAGATATTTGAAATTAAATAAATACTTCTACATTTTATTTTTATTTTCAAACTATCATGCTGTAAGAGAGATAAGATAAGATTCCTTTATTAGTCCCACGATGGGGAAATTTCTTTGTTGCAACAGCAGTACAGGGGGGTATTCCAGGAAGCAGGTTATGCTAGCTCCCACGGTAAGTTTGAGGCTAAGGAAGTTGATAACCTCAGCCTTCGGTTCCAGAAATGGAGGTATGTTTCAGGGTATGTCAAGTTGCCATGGCAACTCATGCTCTGAACATAACCTGGTCTGGAGCAGGTTTAGTTGAAGGTTAGTTTGTTTTCAGTGGTGAAGGCAGCATAGGCGTATCCATTTGAAGATTATTTAGTGGATGAAGAAACTCCAGATAATACTTTTCCACATGAGAGGGTGATAAGACCACATATGGATGTTGGAAAAATAAACTTTCACTTTGATCTAACACCGGTATTTGCTTTGGTTAAGATAATTAAAACTTATTTTTTTGTTAAGTCAGTTTAAAAATAACACATAGTTTTCAGGCAGTTACTTTACTTTCATTCACATTAATTCAATTTAGTAGGTGTAACTTTGGCACTGCTGTTTGATCGGCACCACAAGGGATTGTAGGATACCCATTCTGTTGCCTGTCCTGGATGGTTGAGTTTAAGTGTGGGTTTGACCAAATGTGTTTAGTTGTTTAGCTGTTTTACTGTGTTTGCTGAGTTATTTTGTCCTCTTTGCTTGGTCTCTGCACCATGAGGAGGGAGAGGATGATGGGTTTATATAGCACCCTACTGTCAAGAAGTATAATGACAATATTAGGAATTCCAATATTAATGTGTGCTCTAATCACAAAGTGTTTCGTTTTTATTGTTATAAAGGTATCTGCGGTTCAAACTTAGAGTTTAAGAATTATTATTAATTACGATGGAAAGAAAGATTAGTTGGGTATTTTGACATTTTAGTTAAATAAATATTTAAATTGTGAGTTGTATTAACAGTTCTTGAGTTTTGTAGACGTAAGAAATTAGGTTGAATAAATTTAACTCAAATACTTGTTACCAATAGAAGTAATTCATTTAAGTTGGCAAAATTGGATAGGTTATGTACACTGAACAAAAATATAAACACAACACTTTTGTTATTGCTCCCATTTTTATGGTATGAACTCAAAGATGTGAAACATTTTCCACATACACAAAAAATAACAGTTCTCTGAAATATTGTTCTAAATCTGTCTAAATCTGTGATAGTAAGCACTTCTCCTTTTCCAAGACAATCCATCCCACCTCACAGGTGTGCCATATCAAGATGCTGATTAGACAGCATGATTATTGCACAGGTGTGCCTTAGAACTGGCCACAAAGGCCACTCACAATCTTCAGTTTTGTTTTATTGAGTCTAGGGGGACTCAGACAACAGTCAGTATCTGGTGTGACCATTTGCCTCATGAAGTTCACACCATAAAAGTGCATGCTATAAAAGTTGAGTTCATACCATAAAAATGGGAGCAATAACAAGAAGTGTTGCATGTATATTTTTTTGTTCAGTATGTTTGCTTCATGAAAATGGAAATAAGATCAGAAACTCGTGCGTTTACTTTGTCTGTTATTCTACTACAAGCAGAAACTCTTTCTTTTGCTGATGATGCAGCCGTATTACTTTTTTGATGGGCGTATAATCTTCATGTAAAGTGTCATTAATCTCGAACTCTGCTTCACTGAAGTGTGTAGCTCTTTTTTTCTCCGTGTTTCCATGGTGGTCAGTGTAATTACGCCAACTCATATCCGCTCTTTTGGAACCGACATACCCAGAGTAAGCAAGTTCAGGCGGATTTCAGCCAGAGTTCAGGGTTAAAGTCAGGGTAGTTTAAACATGCTTCTGGAATACCCCCCAGGCCTGACGAGAAATATAAAAGAAAAAGAAAAACTATGAGTCAATATAAACATATTTACACAATATACACACATACATTTCCAAAAAAAAAAAAAAAGTGTGTAGTGTACCAAGAGCACACATTCCACAGCAGCTGTCCTTAGACTTTAAACTAACATTCAAAATCAGATCAAACTTTATTTTATACCATGGGGATAATTGTTTTCATTATTTGTTTAGAATTTCATGATTTTCTTTTTATTCATGTTTACAAAACAGAGCCGATGTTTTCTTCTGTGGTTTATCAAACATGTCTCCCTCAGCTGCCTGCAGAGGGTCTACCAAACTGAAATCTGCTTCATCTGTGTTTGTGTTGCAGACTGTGGTGTGAACTGTCATAAACAATGCCGGGAGCTGCTGGTTCTGGCCTGCAGGAAACTGATTCGCTCCGGATCCATGAGCAGCGTCTCCCCGGCCAGACTGAGTCACAGCTCGCTGCCCAGCAGCCCCTCACTGCCCACATGTAAAGGTCATCTTCACTTCCTGATCACGTGTGGTCTGCACAAGCACTTTATGCCTGAGGCCCAATCAAACTGCCTTCAACTGTTTGTAATTTGGGTCATTAAAAGATTCTGATTTACTCATTAAATGAGTTGTAAATTTTAGAGTGCTAAAATGTCTTTATGAACTTTTTTTGCAGGATATTAAACATATATCTTTGCTGTAATCTCATCAACATTTATTTTTGACTTCTGCTTCATTCAGATAGATCTCAAACTTGTGGCTTATGCACATTTATCTTTAGCCATTTCCTTTTCAAAAGATATTCAAAAACAGGCATCAGAGGAAGCTGATGAAGATAATCTGAAAATGCAGCCAAAGAAGTCTCAGAGAACTTTCCACAAAGATCTGCATCAATATGATATAAGGTCCTCTTGTTGCTTTTTCTTTAGATGATGACGATGTGTTCGAGTTCCGGCTGTTCCGGCTGTCCCCCCTACAGGTCCAGCTTTGGACACCCCGTCCCAACCGTCTATCACCCTGATGACCGGCTCAGCTCAGAATTTCTGTGCGCCTGCAGAGGGCCACCATCACCCAGGCCACCCAGACCGAGCCTCTGTGGCCTGAGCTCAGCTGGGGGGGCACAGAGAACGGCTCGCACACTTTTCCTAAAATGAAATACAGAACTCACAGAAAAGCATCCAAAAGTAAAGGTTTAGCCTGCTGGGAAAACATGAAAGTGCAGCACCGACCCGTTTCCTCTGAATGCAGCTCAGAGCCCACCCAGAATGGGGCGCCACACCTAAGGAAGGTAACCAAACAGCACCACTGCTGCAACCAGAATCTCTAAAGACCCACTCCAATGAAAATTGTGTTTTTGGTGATTTTAACATGTTTTTGTGGCATTTTGTTGATGATGGAGGACGAACATAATGCTAAAAAATGCATTTCTGAATTTTTCTTTATTCAAATCTTTGTGAAACAGATTTGCGCTGTTTGAAAAGTAGCTTATTTGTGATGTAGAATATACACTGGACGGGCCACAAACTCCCTGCTCCTCTCAGTACAGCAACGGCATGAAGGGGGAGTGGGGGGTGGGGTGCTCTGCGATAACGACTCAGAGCCAAAATACTAATGAACCACTGCTGCTCACTTTTTTTATTTGTGGCTAAGAACAGCATAATAATAATAAAAGACTAATGATAATGCTTTTACAATGGTCAAAAGATGACTGGAGCGGGTCTTTTTTGTGACTTGTTGTGCATTTACAGTTAAAAACCCTGATTTAGTAGCCCTTTTAGAAGAATGAGTATTGGAGGATGTATTACAGGCACAAAAAATGAATTTTTTTATTTTTTCCTTCAAGGAGAGCTGACTTACAGTACAAAACAAAACTTTAGACACACCTTCCCATGCATTTGAATGAGAAAGTTTGTCCAAACTTTTGGTCTGTACTGTAAGTCGCTGCTGGAAGTCGCCCTTCAGTGAGGACCTCGAACCAAAACGTCAAATGAGTAAAGTTTATTGTAAATATTTCCATGTTGAGCTGACACAGGGGAAACATCAATAAAAAGTGCAGCAAATTAAAAGGTTTTTAGTCTTATAGTTTATAGTCCCGGAAATCTTTTATGTTCCACAGATATGAATGCCACCAAGTAGTATCTCTTCAATTCTTAATTGAGTTTACCCAACTAATTTTTTGTTTTTAGCTGTAAATTTTTTTTACACTTCTGCAACTGTTGAATTTTAAACTGCATGTATGCTTCAAAAGCAGAATATTCACAGTGGATGAGTGTCTCTTGCTCATGAATGAACAATTCTGCAATCATTTTTAGCAAACTGTTTCAGATGATATGCAAATTTAATACATTGCCAAAATGATAGAATAAATAAACAAGCTAAAGGTGGTAAAAGGCCATGTTTCTGAGGGGATTCCCATCTGCTGCTTCATCCAGAATTTACTCAGGTTATCTGAGAAATGCATTTACTCCATAAGAAAAACAGCAGATCGTCTGCAAAAAGGATGACTTTTATGTAGCATATGTCAGTGCCAGAATGAGCTTTTGTCAACAATGAAACTAAAGACCCTTAAAACTATTTACAAGGCACAACAGGAACCATCTTCCATAAATATTTTGTTCAGTAGATCTTTAGCGACCTGGCCTGATTTTCATCTAAAATGTTAAAAAGTATTTTACGAATGAAATTATGAACATTTTATGAATCCAAGAACAAAAAAATTATTAAAAACGTTATATCAAACTTTGAAAATTAGGTGCAACAATAACTGTGTTCTAAAAAATACTAACACTCAAAAGATGTTTACGATTAAAGCAGAAACAAAAGGGATCTAGCTGTCTTTAGCTTTGAATTGGGGTGTGAGGACGACACACACCACAAAACACATCAGATATTGCTTGGACCAACAACAGTTAATCCTACAATTCTGTATCTGGTTGTCTTCTCCGTTCAATACTTTGTAGGTGTTGCTCCCCTTGCCCCTTTGCTCTTCTCCGTCTGGAAACAAACAGCACTGCCAGAACCACTGAAACATAAAGCATCACTCATGAGAAATAGAAACACAGATTCTGGTATTTTGGTCACAGAATAAAAAGATGAGAAAAAAATCAGTCACTTTTTCCATCCGACCCATCATACACGATTCTTTTACCTCTTTGGTCTTCTTTCAACCCTCCATCTTCAGCATCTAGTAACACATCCATCAACCAGTATTTGCACAAGATTGACCTTAATTTGTTTTTCGGCCGCTCCATCTAGGAGTCACAACAGCAAATCATCCTCCTCCATCTACCTTTCTCCTCTGCATCCTCCTCGCTCAAACCAACCACCCTCATGTCCTCCTTGTTGACATCCATGAACTTCCAAATGGTTTTCTCTTAAATCTCTTTCTTGTCAGCTTCAACCTTAACATCATCACTGTTCCTCCTCTAAATGTGTCCAAATGATTTTAGTCTGCTTCCCTGCTTTTCCTCCAGAGCATCTACTATGGACTGTTCCTCTGATGGATTCATTCCTGATTCTATCCATCCTCATCACTTCCAAAGAGAATCACAACATCTTCATCTTTAACCTCCAGTTCTGTCTGCTGTCTCTTTCTCAGCGTCTCTAAAACCATCAACATGCTGCTCTCACCACAGTATTCCACACCTTTCGCTCTTGATGACACTCTTTTGTCACACATTACACCTGCAGCCTTTCTCCTGCTGCTCCAACGTGGTTGGGCACAACTTGTATGGCAGTGTTTTTCAACCTTTTTTGATTCACGGCACACTTTAACCTTGACAAAAATCCCGCGGAAAACCAGCATCCAAAAAAGAAGAAAAAGAAAAAAGGAGAAACTCATAGTCTGTATAGATCTACAGCCCCTCCGCAATCTCACATGCAATTTTGTGATAATTGTGGCAGAAAAAGCTGGAAGTTGCAGCTGTTTTTTCTAAAAGATGTAATAAAAGTTAAGTTACAATATTTTAAAAACTGTTTGATGTGTGTTTGTTGTGGTTTCAAGACGTTTAACATGGAAGACTCATTGTGAGCTGAGACGCTGTCACTTTAACCCAATGTATCATGGGAGATCTAGTGCAAATAACCACAGAACGCAGACAGACTCTCTTCTCTGAGCTTCATTGTATTGTTCATTTGTTCCACGGTCTGATAAGGGATCCCGCGGAAAGCTACACGGCTAAAGACGAGCTTTAGCTGGTATTTTTGTTGGAAGTGAGCGACTTTATGAGCAGATTTGGAACAAGGATGTGAAGACTTTAACCACTTCTGGTTGGTCAGGCTGATGACGCATGATTAAGCCTCCAAGAATGATCGGTGGAGACAGTTAAAGGGGCGGGACTTTTCAGAAAACGGCTTTAGTTGCAGCTAAATCTCGGTACCGTCATTCTTATCAAAATGTCTGTAATAGAATCAAATAAACAAAAAAAAAAAAGTATTTTACGATCTTTTCAATTCCTAACTACTCAGTGTTTTATCAGGGCCTGTTTGGATGAACAAAGACCTGATATCCTGGAGATGGGAAATGTTTTTAGATCAGTGAAAGAGGGCAATTTCCCACGGCACACCTGTCCATCTCCCACGGCACACTAGTGTGCCGCGATACACCGGTTGAAAAACAGTCATTTGGTGATTGACTGGACAAACCTTATCCAGGTTTTTTTCTCAAAAAGATTAAAGAGAAAAAATATAAGAAATATTTAAAGTTGTATGTAATATAGACTCAACATACTTGGAAAAAAATCAACAATTTCTAAAACTTACTGGATAACAGCAGGATTCCTCCAACTACTCCCCTGATGGTCTGCTCCTTCACCCCCCAACTATTCCTTAATGGGGCATCCACACAGTTGCACACTTTAGCATGTATGGTGCAGTTCTGCTCCAAACCATCAGTATCTGAAACCCTCAGGATCACTTGGTAAGTTCCACTCAACACACTGGATTTTAAAACCAGTTCAACTTTGGTCTCTGCAAAGACAGAAAAGAAAACTTTACTCGGAAATATGTCCATACTTTTATCCTTTTGTTGTTATTTTGGAGCACAAACAAAAATCTTGAAATAATGTAATCATATTTCTAATATTAAGATAAAGAAAATCGTATTGTAACTGCAAAAAGAGCGATAATGATTGAGTTGACATTTTTGACAATGTTCAAGCATAAAGCAAAAACAAAAAAGTGCTTCTTCTAAAGGTGAAGTCTTGCTGCATTTCTTTTTAAAATTTCCAAATATGTTTCTTTTTAAGTATGAAAATGGCTTCATTTTGAGTCATGATCACAGACATACTGTTACTGTTCATCTGAGCGCTCCATTTTGGTTTGGATGCTTCATGGACCATCACATTGAATGGAGCAGAATGAAGAGGTCCATCTCTGTCTGTTACAGTTAACAGCACAGGAGCTGAGGCATCTCTGCAAACCTAGAAAAGAAAAGGCCTTTAGGCTCCAGTTTGGGATCATCATCTGACTTTTTACTTTTCTGCCTTATGCCTCCACTTATCTTACCTTCAGCAATAAACTAGAGTTTCCAAATATAAAAACTCCAATATAATAGTACTGCAACATCTCTGACAATTGCATAGTAATTTGGAACACGCTGCAGTAATAGAGCTGTGAAAGAAAAAGCCTGGAGCAAAATACACAAGAATTGTACCACTTCAACATGTTGCACCAAGCCTCTTCTAATTGTAGGTAGATGTGGTAGTATCATATAGCAACAGACCTGTGTTAACACTATATGCTAAAAGGGTGTTAAAAACCTGCGTTCATGAATGCACCACACATGCCCAGTTGGTATGTTGCTTTATAAAAGTGGTTTTGTTGCTCCATTTAAACAAACCACAGTGTCAAGACATGAAGGAACTGAGTTGTTACTAAACATATCTCCCTACAAGAGAAGAGGAAGTACATGCGTGAAATTCGCTTTGAATATCTATACTTCTTTATCATTTCAAGTTCAGAGAAATTTCATATTTGATCATAATATTAACCATCACATTGAATTAAACGCTTGGTATGTTTGTGTGCTGAAGACATTCCACAGTGATCTCAAAGTAGTTTTTAAAGCAGATGTGCATCAGACAAAAAGGACCACCAACATCCACCTGGCTCTAAATAAACACACCGTGATGTTACTCTCCTCAATGAATGGAGGGTTATCATTAACATCTTCAAGTATAATGACCAGGGTTCCAGTTCCTGTGGCTGGGAATGAATCTGGAAAGACAAAAGTCACAGATCAGAAATAAGTTGCAGAAGCTATTTGATCTCAAGAAAGACTCAGTGGACTGGAAACTTCTAATAGACTTTCTGTCAAGAAGGTAGATTTGAATACTTTCTTAAACCTTTTTTATACCAACTTTAATCCCTTTCAAGACATTGATAGGAGAGGTCTGGACTCGAATCACATGTCTTGGACTCCAGTCAGACTCCAGTTTATGATGATTTTAGACCTAACTTGGACGTCAACAACAGTAATTTGTGACTTGACTTGGACTTTAACATCAATAACTCATGATTTGACTTGGACTTTAGTCCTCTGACTCTGAAAGACTTGCTATTTCATAACATCCAAGGTTAAAAAGTACATTGATAAAGACAGCCTTGTGTCTGTCTGTCTCTGTGGATGTGTGCATCTGTGTGTGTGTGCATCTTTGACACAACATTCAATCAAATTGAGTCCATGTTGGTTTGATCCGACAACCCAACCAATAAAATTGCAATGGGAGGGTCAAAGATCTGTCAATCAAACTTAGCACCAGTTCTTGTTTGCAGGTGTTATCATGGAAAAAAACAACAACAACGTTCTGGTATAAAAGTTCGCAAAAAGCAAAAGCTGATGCTAGGTTATCGGCTAACTCTGCTAGCGGCAGTTAAATGATTGAAAGTAAACTCTCTGTTAACGGTGTCAGGAGCTGGAGCCAGGGCGGGTTAGGTGGGTGTTGTCTCACTTCCGGTTTTGGGCTTTTATTTTGTTACTTCTTTTCAGGGCTCATTTGTTTCACTAGGTAACTTCACCTGTCATCACCGGCACCTGTCTGCTCACCTGTTTGTCATTCCCATTTGTGTATTTAAACCCTGGTCTGTTTGTTTCTTGTCACTGGGTCGTTCTGTAAGTTTGCTTCAGTCATTTCAAGTACAAATTGTGATTAAACCTTGTTTGCTTTTGAAGCTCTTTCGCTGTCCTGCATTTGTGTCCCGTCTCAACCTTGACAAACGGTTACATTGTGTGGGCGAGCAGAAAGACAGCTCATAGTAATCGCAGACTTGCCACAGTTGATTTTGACATTTCCACCACCCAGGTCCTTTACCTGTAGTAGGTAAGGACCTGCAGCTGGGTCCCATATTAGTAGCAGGCGGACAAAAGCATTGACTGTATAACAGAAGGAATCAATGACAGCAGGACAGAAATGCAGGGACCAGTCAGGACCGGTGGCAGGGCCATGCTGGGCTTGGTTGGAGACTTCTTGGAGCTCTGCTTTAGCTTTATTTATTTAAACTAATTTATCCTTCGTGATCATTTTTACAATGGCTGGTACTTCCATGTTTTAAAAAGGACGCTACCTACACGTCACTATCAAATCTGATTCCCCGATTGTTCACAGTGCCGTGTTGCTGGGATTAAGTGCCCACCTAAGTCTGCACATTGAAAGTGAGGAACAGCTCCTTCCAGGACGAGTGTGTGCTGCCAGTACCACCATCGGGCTAACACCAATTTTTTGAGGAGCTAGCGGCGATCGGCTAAACACTTTCTTTTTATATCCACAATATGTACATCAATCTTTGCAAAAGTTCAAATGTTTTTGTGGTCGAGACGCCAACCCGCTGCCATGGCCGGCTCTAGGTTGATGTCATGAAATGGGTAGCACCGAAAGGAGCAAAAGTTGGTGCCTCAGAGATTAAGACATTTTACTTCCGGGTAGGGAATCGTACTGGCAAAAATGAGTCAAGAAACAATTTATTTGATTTTGGGAGTTATTCAAGCTCATTTTGCATATCCAGAATTTCTTTTAAAGGATTATCCTCTTTTCCTCTCTGGGCATGAGGACATTATGTTCTGTTTATTTTTATGATGATGCAATGGGTTGGAGCTTTACTGCAGAGCCAACAGGAGAACTTTTTCAGGATTGCATCATTCTTCTACATTAGCATATTGTAACACCAATTAACTAGCTGACATTTAGCTCTTCACTAGTTCACTAGTGATTTTTACAAGGATTTTTACAAGTCAACTAGTAAGAAAATATTGTGCCCAGTAGTTAACTAGTCGGCTTTTTGCTGAACACTAGTTAACAAGTGCAATTTTTCTCTCCCACAAGTTAACTAGTAAGACTTACATACATCTCATTAGACAACTAGTAAAGAATTTGCATGTACTGTAGTAAACTACAACTTAGTGAACACGGCTGAAATCCCTTTCGGTTTTCAAAATAAGTTCAAACACGATTGAAATCCATTTCCAGTTTTCAAAATACGTTTAAAACACTAAAAATTACAGTTATTCGTGATTGTATTCCCAAATATTTTATGTTTTCACAAAGTCCAATCGTCTTGATGATGCAATGTTTGTGACACTGTAGTTTAAGATTTTGCCATAATCCAGGCCAGCCGCTTCTTTAATTCCCTTCATTACTATATTTACTACCCAGACAATCATTTTCAGACACTTATACTGTAAATAATTTGAGTTATTCATGTTTGAAATCCCAAATATTTTACATTTTTACAAATCACAGCGGCTTCTGTCTCTCCAGTCAAAACAGTGTTTTTTTGTTTTTGTACGTCAATATGTTTTTGTCTTAAGTTTCCTTCCTTTTCCTTCGCACAGTTCGGAAGATATATAGCCGCGAGTTTCTGCTTGACATCGAGCAAACAACGAATTTGCAGCTGAACCCCGCGGACTTCGGCGCACTAAAGGGCGCGGGCCTTGCTCCGGAGGCCTGAACAATCACCATTCCCCACTATCCATCGTGTACATCATGCACACTCTCTATAGAGGCGCCGTGGAGAGCATCCTGACCAGCTGCATCACGGTGTGATATGGCGCCTGGAACGCATTCTGCCAGAAGTCCCTCCAACGCATCTTGAGGGCAGCTGAAAGAATCATCGGTGCCCCCCTCTCTCCAGGACATCTACTGCACCCGCCTCACCCGAAAAGCCCTCTGCATTGCAGTTGACCCGACCCATCCATCCCACACTACGTAGTCTTCAGACCAGGACCAGGAGACAGTTTTATCCACCAGGCTTTCAGGAAGCTGAACTCTCTCCCAGCCCTGCCCCCCCTCCCCTCTTGTTGCCCTGTTGCTCCCTTGCTCTGCTGAACTCTGACACACACACGTCATCAACCTCATCAGCACTGAACTGCACCTTCCCCCAGTCCACCGGTGCTGTAAAAAATGAAGAACTACTACCCCCTTCCTCATATATACCCCCTTCCTCATATAATCTCATATTAGGGTGAGGGGTGTGGGCTAGATTCAAGATTCAAGTTTTATTGCCGTTTGCACATGCGGTACATCGGAATTTGTCTTTGGCATCTCTCATGTCAGGGTAGGTTAAAAAAAAGGACAAAAGAAAAATTTGAAGAAGAAATAATAAGGAAAATAAAAATAAATAGAATAAAGTTAAAAGTCAAAATTAGACAACAAATTTACATGGTGTATAAAAAAATATAAATATCAGTAAAATATGATAATGAATATTGCAGAGACCCAATCTGTACAGTAGCATTATTGCACATAGAATTATTGCACATATTATTGTTTATTGCACTTAGTAATTTAGTCCAGTCTTCCCTCTCTGATGTCCTTTGCCAGCATTCCGATTGCTGTTGGGAAGAAGCTGTTGTGGAAGCGTGTGGTGTGTGCCTGGATGCTTTCAGGCCTGCGATGCCTGAGGTAGTGGCCTGAGTCCACACATTGGATCAGTCCATGAGCAGGGTGGTGTCTTTCTCTGATGATCTTAGTCACTCTCCTCCTGCAGCGCTGTTTGTAGATGGTGTCCATGGATGGTAGGTTGCAACCTATAATTTTTCCAGCTGTATTAATGACCCTCTGCAGCATCTTCTTCTCTTTTAAGGTGGTGTTACCGAACCAGGCTGTTAGTCCGCTTGTGAGGATGCTTTCCACCAGCCCCCTGTAGGCTTGGGTGAGGGTCCGGCGCTTGAGACCGGCCTTCTTCAGCAGCCTGATGAAGTACAGCCTCTGCTGGCCTTTTTTCACTGTGGCAACAGTGTTTTTTTCCCAGCTGAGGCTGTTTGTGATCTGCAGACCAAGGAACCGTTGGCAGTCGGTCCGCTCCACCACAGTCCCGTTGATGATGAGCGGTTGATGTGGCGGTGCTTTCCTTCTGTAGTCCACGATTATTTCTCTTGTTTTCTCTACGTTGAGAACAAGGTTGTTGTCCTCTCCGTAGATGGTGATCCTGTGCACGAGGTCTCTGTATGCAGACTCGTTCCCTCCTCTGATGAGGCCGAGGACGGTTGTGTCGTCTGCATACTTAATGATGATGTTGTTGGAGTCGGGGGAGGTGCAGTCATGGGTGTAAAGTGAGAAGAGCTTTGGACTGAGGCAGCACCCCTGTGGTGTTCCGGTGCTGACTGTCAGCTCAGCAGAAACCTTCTTTCCCATCCTCACCACCTTTGGTCGGTCAGTGAGAAAGTCAAGAATCCAGTTTCTGGTGGGTGTTGGTATTCCCAGATCTGCGAGTTTATCAGTCAGCTTCAGGGGCCTGATGGTGTTGAAGGCAGAGCTGTAGTCCAGGAACACAATCCGGGCGTATGTGTTCTTGGTGTCCAGATGTTGCAGGGTGGAGTGAAGTGCCAGTGCCACCGCATCTTCTGCTGATCTGTTGGGGCGGTAGGCGAACTGGTGGGGGTCTACTGATTCGTCGACCAGGGAGTTGATGTGGGACAGAACCAGCTTTTCCAGACATTTCATTGCTGCAGGGGTGAGAGCCACGGGTCTAAGGTCGTTCATCGCTGCGACGTGTGTTTTCTTCGGGACCGGCACGATCACAGAGGACTTAAAGATACGTGGCACAGTTTCCTGCGATAGCGAGAGGTTGACAATGGCTGTGTATACCTCTGTTAGCTGCTCCGCACAGGCTTTCAGAACCCTTGGTGAAACGTGGTCCGGTCCCGTCGCCTTGTGTGGGTTCATCTGCTTCAGGGCCCTGAGGACCTGTGTGTGAGTCACCTGCAGCGCAGCCTCTTCTGGGGCCCAGGAGGTCTTTTGGGGGACCTCTTTGTTGTTCTGGTCGAACCTTGCGTAGAAGCTGTTAAGGCTGTCTGGTAGGATGTTACTCTGGAACTCTGATCTGCTGGTGTTTGTCTTGTAGTTGGTGATGGATTTGATCCCCTGCCACAGGCCTCTTGTGTTGGTTTCCCTGTGGCAGCTCTCAATTTTCTGACTGTAGTTCCTTTTGGCAGCTTTGATGGACTTCTGGAGGTCATAGCGTGCGTCTTTGTATGCTGTGATGTCTCCAGATTTGAAGGCTGCACGCCGTTTGTATATTTTTGTTCGCACATCTGTGTTGAACCAGGGCTTTTGGTTGGGGAAGATGCGGATGGTCCGAGTTGGAATGCAAATGGAGGTGCACCAGTCTATGTAGCTGCTTACTGTGTCCATGTATTCATCAATGTTAGGTGAAGCTACTTTGAAGATGCTCATATCTGTGGCCTCCAAGCAGCCTTTCAGTTGTTCCACAGCTTTGTCAGTCCAAGTCATTACAGTCCTGGTTGTGACTGAATCTGCTTTAAGCCTCCTTGTGTATGTGGGCTTCAGCAGGATGGCTAAGTGATCGCTCTTTCCGAGGTGAGGCTCTGGGGTGGCAGCATATGCATTTTTGATGTTGCTGTAACATTTATCCAGACTGTTTTTTCCCCTGGTGGGGAAATCAATAAATTGGTGGAATTTTGGAAGACTTTTCCGGAGATCACAGTGGTTGAAATCTCCTAGGATCACAAATGCAGCATCAGGGTGGTTGTTCTCATGCCTGCTGATCATGTTGTGCAGCTCCTGGAGTGCAGCTGCCTCGTTAGCTGAGGGGGGAATCTAAACAGTGCTCACAATGATGCACTGCAGCTCCCTCGGTAGGTAGAATGCCTACACTTAACAGTCAGATATTCCACGTTTTCAGAGCAAGACTGTGATATGACGGTGTTGTCGGAGCTCCAGGACTGTTTGATAAAAATCGCGGTCCCCCCGCCGTGTGTTTTGCCGCATTCAGCGGCGCCGCGATCGGCTCTGTAAACACTGAACCCGGCCGGTGTTATGGCCTCGTCGGGGGTCCCTTGTCCGAGCCACGTCTCACAGAGACAAAAGATGGAGCAGTCCTGGATGTGTCGCTGTGTAGCCAACCTGCTGATGAGATCGTCCATCTTGTTCGCCAGAGATTGTACGTTGGCAAGGAGAATGATCGGGAGTGTTAGCCTCCCACGGCTAGCCAGCCGGCGTAGCCTTCGTGCAGTCCCTCCCCGTCTTCCGCGCTTGCGAGGCAGCAGCTCGATTCTGGGAGACGATCCTGCTGCGGCCTGTTGTGGTGAGATTCCAGCGTGGGGGTGAAGCTCCGGGTGGAGGTTCAGGATATTTGTGTCGAAATATCCTCTGTGATTAGTTTGTTCTAGCCGTAATAGGGCTTCCCGGTCGTACTTGGTGTAAGCTAACACTTTGTGGACATCACGAGACAGAAACACATCTAACAAAAAGAAAACAAAACAAAACCTGACTGTGAGAGTAGCGCGATGTCGCACACTGGGGAGCGCCATCTTGTCACAATCTGCTGCGATGAACCTTGGGGGGGGGCTACTTGGCAGTGGTCCCCCCTTCCATGGTTGCCGTATGGAATGGGCCCCCCCTCTCTCGGTTTATTTGCACCTTAGACATCTATGGCCCTTGGTGGGGGGGAATGTTTGGACATGACTGCCAGCAAGCAGCAGATGTCCTGATAGCGCCCTACCCGCCAATTTTAACCGCACCATTAGACATTTAGGTCATTTAGGGGATATCATTGGGAGTAATCAGGAGATGTCCCCTCAGGGCCCTACCTGCCAATTTTAACTGCACCCCTTTAGTACACACACCCTTTACTCCTCAAAATATACATTCAAACATAACACACACACACACATGCACACACACACCCTCACAAAGAGACACACACGCATTTCGCAAGGAAGGTGGGACCTTGGACCATCTGTCCCCAACCCCATCCCTGGTGGGGGGTACTGGACCCTTGGCAACGGCGGCCGTGTCCCCTGGGTGCTGGTTTCCTGGGCCCGGCGGCCCTATCTGCACGCAGGGAGAGGGATCCCTGAGCCTTCTGGCAGGGCCAGAAGCCGGGGATCACATCACACCTGAGTGTCCCTATTGGGTGGGTTCTGGCCCTTGTCCCTGGGTGCTGGGCCTCGCCAAATTTCCAACTGTGGCCAAGCCTGGTCGGGCCATGTTTACAACACCCCTCGTGGGCCCCCCTTTTCCCCGGGGTGCCCCCCTCCTGGGTGGGGATGGCTAGTCCCTGCCTTGCTCCTTTCTGGACCAACCGTGGGCCGGGTGGGTGGCTGCCTGGAGCGCGGAGCGGGTCTCCCTTGGGGGTCCTGGCTCGTACCTGAGGTTGGGGCGGGGGGATGCCCACAACTCCTAGGCGGTGATGAAGTCCTCGTCTGGGTCTGTGGGCACCATTCTCGGGTGGGGCCCTGCATTGGGCCCTCCTGGTGCAGCGGGGGGGCTGCTCTCCTGGTTGGGCTGTGGCGGCACTCTCTTTCCCCCCATGCTTCCCTTCTCTCTGGCTTTGGGTCCTCGCGGCTGTCCTGCTGGCCCTGGCCTGGGTGGCGGATGTGATCGTCCGGGAGCGGTTGTTCTCTGCCTGCTGCCTTGTGGCGTTGGGGGGTTCTGGCTGCCGCAGCCGCTGCGGCGGGGGTCTTGGTGTGGGGATGGCTGGGCACACTCCCTCCTTTTTTATACATTTCACCATCCATTTTAGAAGAACATAAACACTCAATTGAGCACAGGTGTTAGCTCACCTTTGCACTAGTAGTTTGCGTGATTGAATGAAATATTTCATACTAGTTGGTTTGAAGGCATTAGTATGCGTGTGTGAACACTATCTGTATTGTGTACATGTCTACATGTGAACATTTTTGGAGCCAACAGCTGTGTTTATAACATTGGAGTGTGTGTGTGGACAGCCCCTGCCCTTTGAGATTTGTATTACATCTGAACCTTACCGTAATGATAAACATCCGGCAGCTGTTTGCTTTATGCTGCTTCATGGTTTTACCCCCCCCCCCTCCTATTATTACCCTCCTATCCCCCCCTCTCTCTAACAACCCTCTCTCTTCTTCCCTACTTTCCTTTTCCATCCGGTCCAACACAAAAGATTTTCAAATTTGATTAAAATGAATAAAGTTTGGCCTCGATTACAAAAGGGGTTTATTCAGACATACCTCTGGTTTGTCTGAAGATCAGTAACCCCTGTTGTTAAAGTAAAATATGTCCAACACAAGAGGCCCTCAGCTCTCGTCTGTCTGCCCAGCTGTTGGACAGGACAAGTTAAAAAAAAATTAAGAACTATACTACAGTCATTTTATTTTTTCTCATTTTTTGTCACCTTATTTCTTCGTCTTATTCTATCTATTCTGTAACTTGAAGTTAGGTTCCCCGTTTTACACTAGAGTTTGAAGAAAGACAGAATTTTAATTTCTGTGCATGTGAAATCATTGTAGAGATTGACAATAAAGTTTTCTTTGATTTGAAAATGTTGTCAATTAAGGAACCAATTTGTTTTGATTACCTATTTTGTGAAGTCAGATAGGCCTACATCATAACGGTGAAGTCACAGGGAGCCGAGACAAAGGAGATGGAGGACTTGAAGTACATACACCTTTCCTGTACTTTTTCTTGTAATGCAATTAATAATTATGCAAATAATTTAATAAATTATTCTTTTCTATAAAGGATACATATTCATTCTTTCGACTTTCCACTTACCATTATCATAAGCACCAAGGAGCACAGTGTATTTATTGTCCGTCACATTAGGGGACTCTCTGTCCATGAGGCTTTTCACCTTCACCAGCCCTGAATCTTCGTCCACTGTCAGCCAGTTGTCAGGGTCATAAATTATTTTATACCTGCACACAAAAATATGAATCAAATTGATTCATTACAAAAATGATGCATATATTTTTTAGGCACTGAAAAGAATAACGTTCTAATAATCATTGTGTTTGTATAATTCTGAATACAATAAATTCCAACATGGAACAACTGTGTGTAAACCAATTGCATAAACAAAAGACGGACTGATTTGCTGGAAAAATTATGTTTAGAGACTTAAAATAATCTAAAGAATTTAAAAACAGTTCCTCCTCTCTATTTCTGGGTTGTTTAGATTTGGATTAACTGACACATTTTGGAGAAGTGCCCTCAGCCAGAGCGCCAGCAGCACAAGAGTGGAACTCTGTTCCTCACATTATTAGAGAGCTCACCACATACACTGTTTAAAAAGCAGCTAAAATACTGGTTCATGACAACAAATATGTCTACATTAAACTATTTTAATGCCTGCCCCTCCTTGTCTGATCTGTCACCTTTGTGTCTTTTATACTTATTTTTATGTTTCTCACTGTGTGCATTTTGTATGTATTTTAAATGATTGTTTATTGTACATGTATATTTTCTATTAATGTATCTAATTCATGCTTTCAAGTTTTTAGGTTGACGATTTTAACACCTGTCCGGGGACTACAGATAAAAAATAGCCTTTGGGCTAATTTTGGCGCACTGCAGCCATGCTTTTAATGTGCACTGTCCCTGTTAAATAAACGAATAAATGAATAAATACATAAACATTGTTAAGTTACATTGTAACGACAGTAAAAAAAAAAAACGAAACTATCATGTCTTTTTTTTATTTATTTAGATAGAAGCATAAAAAAATTAGGGGACATTTTTTACTTGACAGTGTTTTCACGTGCAAAGTCTGGGTCTTCTGCCTCAGACTTCATGATCACACTGTCCACAGGAAGGTCCTCAGGCTTTTGAACGGTCATCTCCTTCTCTTTAAAGATCGGAGGCTCATTGACGTCCTTCACGGTCACCACCACTGTGGCGGTGGATGTGGTCAGTGGAATGGCAAAAGGGACATCGTTCTCCGCAATAACCTCCAGAGTGTGTTTTCTGCTTTTCTCAAAGTCCAGTCCCTAATATTTGAAGAAAAACGTCAGAAGACAGTTGATCAGTGTGAAGGACAGCTTCACGACTCTGTACATTTGCTGAGTACCAAAATTGACTTTTAAAACAAAAATAGAATTTGTACAACTTGAAAACAGGATCCTTCAGAAGCGTCTTCGTTTTCTTACCTGAGCAGTTTTGATGATTCCTTCTTGTTTGTAGGTTCCTGTTTCTATGGAAAACAAATTATCAGGATCTCCTCTGATAATCTTGAACTTTGCGTTCCATGCTGGGCTGTTTGGTTCATCTTCATCAGTTACTGACAATTTAAAAACCAGAACCCCCACTGCGTTTTCATCAACTGATCCCTGATACAGGAAAAGGTAAAAGAATGAAATGGAATTTAAAACAGGAAATATTCACAGCTGTCATGCAGTAAAAAGACTGAGAAACTTCCTACAGAAAAACCTTAATGCTCTAAATAAAAATGAAACATCATTATTTATTCAAAGAAGACTTGAATGTATAAAACCCTTCCAGACATTAGTGTTAACCAAACAGTCACGTGTTGTACTCACAGTAGATGCAGTAAAGACTGGAGGGTTGTTGTTGCGGTCCGTCACTTTCAAAACTACTGTTGTTCTTCCAGTTAATCCTTCTCCCTTTGTATCCGCTGCTTGTATTTTCAGAGTGTACTCAGGATATTTCTGTTAAAGCACATCATCATCATCATCATCATCATCTTCATCATCATCATCATCAACTGCAGCAGCTGCTCAAAGAACCTTTTATTCTCAAACTTTGGAGTAACAAAAACATAAATAACCATCTTGACACCACTGAAAATTCAAAGTTACTAGAAAATCAGGATTGTTGTCTACAGTGTAATAAAAGGATAAAAAATAGAAAGTGAATGTTAACTACAAAACTAAAAAATATAAAAAAATAATAGCTCTAGAAACAACTATTCTTTCAAGAAGATTTATTTCAGAATCATTACCTTTCTGTCTAAACCAGCACCTTTAACCATGATGGCTCCATTGAAGGAGTTAATGGCAAACATGGAATCACTGGGAAGTTTAGGTTCCTGGCTCAGAATCGTGTATTTGATAATGGAGTTGTCATTGCCTGGCTCATCAGCATCAGTGGCTTTAACCTGAATCACTGTAGTCCCTGAAGAGGTCAAACATTACAGCACAGTTAAAATTGGATTTTAATGACAAATCCCATCCTGTGTTTTGGGCCACAAGATTTTCAAGGATTTACTCTGTCAAAGGAAGTGATCAAATAGTAGAAATGTACAATCTTACTCTTAATAGCCAATATGACAATTTCTACAATCAGGTTTTCAGTATTGTTGCTTTGACTATGCAGCCACGATGACTGAACACTTCAGTAAACCTAACACAAACTTTACACAAATCAGTTTCTTTCAGCTTCCATCAGTTTCAAAAGTCTAAATCATCATGAATAAAGTTTACCTGCAGCTCCGACATCTGCTCACTTCCAGAAAAAACAGCTTTAGAGGAAGAAACTTCTCACAATCAATAAGCAAAAGTAACAAGTATTTGGAGAACAGGATTTACACGGGCGTCAGAGCTCACAGCTCAGCAGAAAAAACAAAACTCTCTGAAGGCGAACATCTAGCACTGTAGGAAAAGAAAATGCTATTCTTCAAGACTCAAACTTGTGTAGGTCAACTTCACCATCTCCACTCCTGAGTATTTACTTTATCTGATTCTCATCTGTTCACCGGACTTTAACAACAATTACTGAGACCCAGAACCTGCTCTGGATTAAACTGTTTGATCAGAAAAGGTTAAGATATATAAAAAACTATTATTTATTTATCCCTTGTGCTATCCTAGGCACTTTAATGTTGGGAGATGGGTCATCTAGACCCACTAGACCAGGGGTGTCAAACTCATTTTCACCGAGGGCCACATCAGCATAGTGGTTGTCTTCTAAGGGCCAGATATAACTTATATATGTAACTAAATGTAATGGAAAATATATGTAACTACTCAATGTTAAATAACTCATTGATTCTTTCAGGTTAGGTTATATGGACAGCGTTTAAGTCAAAATGTATAGTTTCCCAATCTGATATTTCAAGTCTGATTCCCCCTAGATATGAATAAATACACACCAATTTTTATTTTTTATTTTAAGAAAGTAAAAACTTTTATGCTCTCGGGGGACACATAAAATGACATGGAGGGCCACATTTGGCCCGCGGGCCTTGAGTTTGACACATGTGCACTAGACAGTGCGCTGAACCTTTTTTCTTCAATGATTTGTGATCTTCACTGATGTCCATGGTTTACATGAAATCTTTCCACCTTTATCCACCTTTGTCATGGTAGGGAGAACATGTCAATGTAAGGGTGGGGTCAACTAAGATAGCACAAGGGTTAAACATTACAAATGATCCGCTGATGTTACCTTTTGGTGAAGATTCAGCAACTTTTGCCACATAGGATGTCTGTTCAAAAATAGGTCTGTTGTCATTCATATCAATTACATTGATGATGATTTCCATAGGATCCTCCACATCAGCGTGTGCAAGCAGCTACAAAAGAATACAAAGAACAAAGTGTTACAACAACACAAAGGTCAATTTTAATGCAAAAAAATCTACAATAAAATTGAACCCTGAATAAATGAAATGAATGAAAGACTGAAATATGAATATGAATGAAATAAATGAATGACCGGGGGGGGGGGGGGCAGCCTTCATTAAGAGAAACGTTTCGACTGCAAACTAGAGGAATTACATGAATTACATGGAACCTGGAATGTTTTTTGCTACGATAGTGTAGCAAAATACATTCCAAATTAAAATCTTCAGACCTGTTAAGAAAAAGCAAGATGTTGCATTTTGCACAGCTGGACATTAACATGGCTCTAAATAGTTTCAAAATGTCAAAAGGAAGAAAAGTGAACAATTTATTGAAAATGACAATAAAAAAAGAACTGGTCCTCGACTGATCAAAAGTTTAAAACCACAGCCTAAAAATGGCAGAACTCGTGCCATAATTTGCATTCAATGCTATTTACTAAGCAAATAAAGTCTATGTATAAAGTCAATGTCTTTGAATGTGGCAGGATTGTTGAGCAGCATAACCAAGACTTCTCACAATGTGTCTTTTTAGTAGAGGTTGGATGCAGTAAAACAATTTTGAAAAATACAATAATTTTGATTTCTTTTTTAAGTCCTGAGGGTCCTGCAATTAAATGGTAAGTGCCAGACCGGCACTGAGCTGGAGGATTCAAAGGACTGTGTGCCAAGACACGGGATGGTCCCTGACCCAAATTAAGACCATCACTGCAACTTACTGGAGCCTGGAAACAAACAGCATCTCTTGCAGATGGCAATTGCAAAAAAAGGGCTTAAAAAAAAAAGCGTCTCCAAATGCCACGACTCCATCAGTGCCACAAAATTGCCCAGATGGACATTGCAAGGGAACAACATGGGACATTCAAAAGTGGAAAAAGGTTTTCTTCTCTGATAAAAAAAAAATGTAATCTTGATGGTTCTGATGGCTTCCTACATTTGTGGCATATAGACCACACCTGAAATGTTTTTTATGCGGCAGATTGGAGGCGGAGCCATCATGGTCTGGGGTGTTTTTTCCTTTAATGGAACAATGGGGCTTCAGTTTGTCAAAGGGCGTCAAACCAGAGCTGGCTATGTGGAGATGTTGCAAGGGGCATCACTCATGACTGAGGGCCTTGTCTATGTGGTGATGACTGGGTTTTTCAACAAGACCATGCTGCAGTCCACAACACCCATCTAACAAAGAGACTTTTTTCAGGAAAAGAATCTCACTGTCTTGGATCAAACTGCATGTTCTCCTAATTTAGGGATGGATGGAAGGAGAAGTTTACAAAAATGAACATCACTTCCTGACAGTGGATGCCCTTCATGAAGCCATCTTCACCACTTGACACAACCTTCCCAAAAGCCTTTAACTCGCATCAATCATGCCAACACAAATATTTAATGTGATCAACAAAAATGGTGGAGCTACTCAGTAAGAGTGTTTTGTTTTGACCCTTTCCTTTATGTTTTTAGGACGTAACAGGGGTTTGTTTGCTATGATCCTAAATGTGTGAGCTGATGAACAGCCCTTGTCAATTACATTTTCGTTTTAAATAAATTGTCTGCTCAATATGTTTGGCTTCTTGTGCCCATTTCTTCTATTTACATTTTGAAACTCTTTTTAGAATGTTGTTCAAATCTAGCCAAGCACGATTCAAATTCTAGCAACTTCTTAACTGGTCTTAATATACGGAGCCCTGGACATTACATTAAAAAGAAGAAAAGTTCCCTCAATGAGCATTTTGCGCGCACAAAGTTTGCCAGCTCTTTGTACATCTGGAAAAGCACAATATAAATCTAATCCTTTATTATTCTTCATGTCATCACACTGGCAAAACTCTGTCCAAGAAGTCTCCAGAGAAAGAATTTTCATGCTACAACTCTCACAACAGTGCAATCCACTTTTTGATTCCTTTTTCACTACTAGTAATTTGTATGCACTAAATACTAGGATGTGTGCACAAAATATAAAGTTGTGCACCAAGAATTCTATCTTGTGCACACAAAGTGAACCACCCTGGGAGTATTTCTGGCAGACAACTGTAGCAGTGTGTTTACCTGGTTACTCCTCCCTGCGGGCGGTTCAGTCTAATCAACTCACCTGTTCTGCGTCCTACTTAAGTCCAGGTGTGATCCAATCCTCTTCTTCCATTTCCGCAAGCTCTGCGTTCATCAACGGTTCTCCATGCTCTTTGTCCTTCCCCCTGTTCTTTTTTGGACTCGTTGGTCCCCTTCTTCTGATGTAGGGGTGTCCGTCTTCCCCGTGTCTGCCCCTCTTTTTGCGGCTGTTCAGCAGGCGGTGTCGGGGCTCCCGGCGACGCTGCGGTCGTGTCTCCGGCGTCCATCTGCGGGGGGAGCCTCCTGCAGTGCAGCGGCACCCGATCGGGAGATGTCTGGGCCTTCTTGAATGCTGTGATCATCAGAATCTCTATGGTGAGCGGTCCTTCTCCTGTGTTTTTTCTGTGTTGAGGCTTTTCCGAGGCTCTTCCTGGTTCTTCTGCTTGACCCGGTCATCGGTTGTGTTGGCTGGCGGTCCTCGTCTGGACAGGTTTCTCATGCAGGCTGAATTTGTTGTGGCTTTTGGTGTATTTCTCTGTTGCTGTGTTATTTAGGAGCTGGATGTGAATCTTGGCCATCATTCAATGCTTGCTCTGTTATGGTGGCTCTCTGTTTTTGTTTCTTTTCTGTTGGTGTGAACATTCGATAGTTTAACCAGCGTTTGGATAGGTCCTTCGTTGGACCTGTCTCATCTGTGGACATTTTACTTGTCATTGGTCTCATTTAAGCAGCATCTGTGACTCCTTTTCTCATTTGAATTAGCTTGGTACGGAAACAGCGATCCTCGTGTCGTCACCACCGCATGCTCACCGTCTGGTTCTGCTCCGCCCTTCCTCCCTTGGGGCCAGTTGGTGTGTGGACAGCCACCCCGCTCTGTTTTCCCCTGAGAGTCCAGCCCTAGCCTTCGGGGAACTAACATCAGGCTCCCTTGTGAATGAGTCAGCTTTGTACGCGGCCTCGTTGTTAGGATCCCGGGCTCGTCTCCACACCTGCCACCCATCATCTCATCAGCCTGCAGCCTTTATAAGGAACCACCACCCTACAGCCAACGTCAGTCCGTCTGCTTCACGTGGTTGAGTACTGACTCCTTAAGCCAAGTCTACGTCTCGTGCTTTTGTGCTAAGGGCCTTGTGCTCTCCAATCTAACTGTCTTATCTCTGCCTCTTCAGGAAGTTCCATCGGCTCAACCTTCACCCTGGGACAACCCACCCAAGCTAAGAACCGTCACGCCAGAACCCACCAACGTCACTGAGGACTTAATAAAACCCTCTTTCCTCATTCATCCTCCAGTCTCTGTCCTGCTTCTGGGTCCAGCCTCACTCATCCTAACAGAACGGACTGACCATCATGGACCCAGCAGGCTCAGAACCCACGATTAACCAGACCCTGTCCACCCATGCCACCACCCTGGACCAACAGGGACAGATGATCAACACTCTGTCCAGCAACCAACAGGCCATCACGCAACAATTAGCCCAGCTCCAGGCCTTGCTCCAAACCATAGTAGATTCGTCGCACCCACCTTCATCTTCAGCTGCTCCTGAGCCGCCTCCTGTGAGTTCGCCGTCACCGGTCCGTGAAGCTCGCATTCCTAACCCGGATCCATTCTCTGGAACCTCCGATCACTGCCGTGGTTTTCTTCTTCAATGTACGCTGGTTTTTTCTCAACAATCCGCCATGTACTCTTCGGATGAAGCCAAGATTGCCTTCGTCGTGGGATTGTTACGCGGCCGGGCTCTGGAATGGGCCGAGGCCTTCCTGGCTAATCACAGTTCCGCTATGTCTTTTCAAAATTTTCTGGGTCACTTCAAACAGGTCTTTGAGACACCAGAGAGATACCATGACGCCTCTCGTAAGCTGCTCGGTCTCCGACAAGACAGGCGCTCCGTGGCGGACTACTCTGTTGACTTCCGCATTCTTGCAACGGAAGCTGGATGGGACACAAGAGCCCTGCTGGAGGTCTTCTATAAACGGACTGAACGACTCCATTTAAAGATGAACTGTTGCATTATGAAAAACCGGCCTCACTTGACTGTCTAATCACTCTCTCCATCAGGATCGATGACCGCCTCCGTGAGCGCCGCAGTACTCGGAACTACAAGCCCCTACCAGCCTGCCCGAGACCCACTCCACGTCCAGCCACGCCCCCTTCTGGCCTTTCTCCGGCTGACTTTGCAGCCCATGCATTAACCCCTGAGGAGCCGATGCAGCTAGGGAGAACGCATTTAACACCTAAGGAAAGACAGGAGCGTTTCTCAAGAGGAAAATGCTTCTACTGTGGGAACAAAGGTCATCAAGTGGCAGTCTGCCCTCTCAAGCCAAAAGAGAGGGCCCTTCAGTGATTATGGGGACATTGAAGGGCACTGATGCTGTTCCCCCATCTTTGTCTAGTACTGAATTTTTTTGTCTCCCTTTCATCAGGTTCCTGGTCACGTTCAGTTGCCGCACTCATTGACTCTGGGGCCGAGGGAAACTTCATTAATAAAGAATTAGCCATTGAAGCCGGTCTTGCTCTCATTCCCCTTGATCCCTGCTTAAAGGTTAGTGCAGCTAATGGACAGCCCCTTACAGTAATCCAGCACCAAACTGCTCCTGTAACTCTAAGTTTTTCTGGCAATCATCATGAAACCCTCCAGTTCTTTGTTTTTCAGGCCACTTGCTCCCAGATCATTTCAGGTCGCCCTTGGCTTTGTTTTCACAACCCTCACATTGACTGGCAGTCTAATTGCATCCTGAGTTGGAGTTCCTATTGTCACTCTACCTGTTTGCGCTCCGCTCTTCCTGACCTGCAGACTACTAGTTTGCCACCAAACCCCCCTGATATATCTGGCGTCCCTCCTATGTACCACGATCTTGCAGCTGTGTTTAGTAAACAGAAGGCTTCTGTCCTTCCTCCTCACAGACCTTACGATATAGCCATTGATCTGCTTCCAGGTGCTACCCTACCCTCCTCCCGGCTTTTCAGTCTTTCCAAACCCGAACTAAGAGCTATGGAACAGTACATCAAGGAATCTCTGGCTGCAGGCATAATCAGACCATCTTCTTCTCCCCTGGCAGCTGGTTTCTTCTTCGTAGAGAAGAAGGACAAAACACTTCGTCCCTGCATTGATTACCGTCGCCTCAATAACATTACAATTAAAAACAAATACCCCTTGCCGTTGTTAAATTCTGCTTTTGAATATCTCCAAGGCGCCACTGTATTCACCAAACTCGACCTCCGTAACGCTTATCACCTTGTGCGTGTTCGGGAGGGGGATGAATGGAAGACGGCATTTAAAACCCCCTTGGGTCACTTCGAATACCTGGTCATGCCATTTGGGCTAACCCAGTGGTTCCCAAACTGGGGGGCGCGCCCCCTAGGGGGGGCGCGGAGGTATTGCAGCGGGGGGCGCGGTGGAGTTTTTTTTCTTCATACTTTATTGACAAACAACATAATACAATAACAATGTGAATGTCTCAGGGGGACTTGAAATGTGTACATATTGCAGAAAATATAAGAAATAAAACAAAAAGTGTATAAATATATACACATACATATACAACATAAGACAAAAAGAATTATTACTTCAAAAATCTTTGGGGTTTAATAAATTTTAAAACTTTTAAAAATTAAATTAGTTGGAATTGCTTTTTGGTTTTGCAGATGTTTGATAATGGTACATTACTCATTGATTTCACTCAAAAACTGCTGGAATTTAGGTTTGGAGTTTGACCATTTGGCTTTATGGATATGGAATTTTGCCAATAATAAAAACAATTGTGTAATGAAGATACAATCTTTGTCTACTTTGACATTAAGGTAACCCAGAATAATGTCTTTATCTAAAAATGTAACAGTTTGTTTAGTTATATTTCCAATATAGTTTCCCACTTCAATCCAAACTTTATTTGTATGTCTGCAGTCCACAAACAGATGATAAAGTTTTTTCTTCCTGAGTTCCACAGAATGAACAAAACACGTCCATGTCCACAACAAATCTACTCAAAGTTTTTTTAGTAGGATATATACAATGCAATATTTTGAAGGACACCTCTTTTATTTTGTTATTTAGACAGTATTTATTGCTAATAGTCCAAGCATAAGTCCATTTGGGTTTTTAATTGACTTGTGTTATGAATCCCTTTAAACAGTTGAAGTAGACTGGTTGAAACAGCATCTAACACTATTGCATATTCTCTGGGTGGAACAGGAATACCGAATTTTAAAAGAAATTTTTCATACGTCAGAAGATGTCCATGAGAATTGAAAAGTTGTCTGATTAAAACAATATCATTATCATACCATCTAAGAAAAAAAGTGATTTATTCTTGTATTGTACATTACTGTTATTCCAAATACAACAAGTTGTTGGAGAAAAATTATGTTTATAAAGGAGTTTTCAGGCCAGCAGGGCTTGTTTGAAAGTTTTGTGGGTAATTCTTCTATTTTATAATTACATTTTAGCAAGAATTTAATGCCTCCCATTGTGTCAAATATATATTTGGGAAATGCATTCCAGATATTGTCTTCCTCTTTCAATAGATTACTTAACCACTTTATTTTAAAAGAGTTGTTTAAAGTTTCAAAGCTTTATACATCCATGCCCCCAGGTTTTCTGGTGTTACACAAAACAAGTAATGAAATTTTTTCCTCCAAAATCAAATAATGTTTTGTTTAACAGGTTACAGATGTGTTTTGGCATTTCTAAAGACAGAGACACATAGATCTAGAGATTCCTTCAGCTTTAGATAACAGAATTCTACCGTTCAGAGAAAGATTTCTCATTAACCACATGTTATAAGGTGCGGTGGAGTTTAAAAACAAAGGATTTGTATGTTTGTGTCAGTGTGGGGGGGCTCGAAAATATTCTAATTTTCAGAAAGGGGGGCCCTGCAGAAAAAGTTTGGGAACCACTGGGTAACCAATGCTCCAGCGGTTTTTCAGGCTCTGGTGAATGACGTATTAAGAGATTTCCTAAACAGATTCGTATTTGTCTACTTGGACGACATCTTAATCTACTCCCCCTCATTGGACTGACATGTTCAGCATGTTCATCAGGTTCTTCAAAGACTCCTGGAGAACAAACTCTATGTTAAAGCTGAGAAATGTGAGTTCTATGTCCCTAAAGTCTCGTTCTTGGGCTTCGTCATCGAAAGGGGTCTTGTAATCATGGATCCCACTAAGGTCTCAGTCATTAAGGAATGGCCCCGACCTAAGTCACGAAAGGACCTACAGAGGTTTCTCGGGTTCGCTAATTTTTATCGGCGCTTTATGCGTAACTATAGCATCATAGCACGTCCGTTGACTAGTCTAACATCCCCCAAGGTCCCTTTTGTGTGGAGTCCGGAAGCTGAGGATGCTTTTAACCTCCTCAAGGACCGGTTCACATCAGCACCAGTATTGGCTCAGGCAGATCCTTCCCGGCAGTTTGTTGTAGAGGTGGATGCCTCTGACACTGGTGTTGGAACAGTTCTTTCCCAACGCACTGATGATGGGAATCTCCACCCGTGCGCCTTCTTTTCCCGTAAACTGTCAGCTCCTGAACGTAATTACGATGTAGGGAACAGAGAGTTGCTGGCCATTAAATTGGCTTTAGAAGAATGGCGTCACTGGTTGGAGGGTGCTGAACATCCCTTCCTAGTCTGGACAGACCATAAAAATCTTGAATACATCAGTACAGCCAAGAGACTCAATCCTCGTCAGGCTCGTTGGGCCCTGTTCTTTAGCAGATTTAATTTCACGGTTTCTTTTCGCCCAGGGTCACGTAACATTAAACCTGATGCTCTGTCCCATTTACATACCTCCGAGGACCCAACCATCCCCTCTGTTTCGATCCTCCCTTCCTCCTGTGTCCTAGCTGGCCTCTCCTGGGAGATCGAGAGCGCAATCCACCAAGCCCTGGCCACTGATCCGGACCCCGGACATGGACCAGCGGATCGCCAATATGTTCCCGCTTCGGTCCGGTCACAGGTCTTGACCTGGGTCCACGCCTCTAGGTTTTCCTGCCATCCTGGTTTCCGTCGCACTCTGCTCCAGGTCAAACGCCGTTTCTGTTGGCCCTCCATGACTGCTAATACTAAGGCATTTGTTGCTGCCTGTACCATTTGCGCCACCAGTAAATCTACCCATCAGGCTCCCGCTGGCCTTCTCAATCCACTTCCCATTCCTTCTAGGCCTTGGACTCACATTGCAATAGACTTTGTTACCGGACTCCCGGTTTCTAAGGGAAACACAGTAATCCTAACCATTGTGGACAGGTTTTCCAAGGCCGCTCATTTTATAGCCATGCCCAAGCTGCCCACTGCTACAGAGACTGCCAGACGCCTTGTAGACTATGTGTTTCGTCTCCATGGCATCCCCTCTGATATAGTGTCAGATCGTGGCCCCCAATTCACTTCCCAGGTTTGGAAATGTTTTTGCCAGGGATTGGGTGCCACGTCCAGCTTATCTTCGGGTTTCCATCCTCAGACTAATGGTCAGACGGAACGCACTAACCAAGATCTGGAGTCTGCTCTCCGTTGCGTCTGTTCCCAGAATCCCACCTCATGGTCTGACCATCTCAGCTGGATAGAGTATGCTCACAACTCCCTTGTCTACTCGGCCACCGGAAGGTCACCTTTCGAAGCCTCTTTAGGCTATCAGCCTCCCCTGTTCCCCTCTGAAGAGGCTGATCTGGCAGTTCCCTCTGTGGCGGGTCATATACGTCGCTGTCGCAGGGTCTGGTCTGCTACTAGGCAGTCGCTGCTACAGGCGTCCCAACGTGCCAAGACCACTGCGGACAGGCGCCGCTCCCCAGCCCCTGTTTACTCACCTGGACAGAAGGTTTGGCTGTCTACCAAAGACCATCCTCTTCGAACAGAGTGACGAAAATTGTCTCCCCGCTTCATAGGACCTTTTGTTGTGGATTCTGTTGTCAATCCTGCCAGTGTCAGACTGCGCCTACCTCGCTCTATGCGGGTTCATCCTGTTTTCCACGTCTCTCGCCTCAAGCCGGTGGTCACCAGTCCTCTGTGCCCTCCGTCCTTGCCCCCTCCGCCCGCCCGGTTTGTGGATGGCCATCCGGTTTACACTGTCCGTCGCCTCCTGGATGTGCGCCGGCGGGGCCGTGGTCTCCAGTTCTTAGTGGACTGGGAGGGCTATGGCCCGGAGGAGCGCTGTTGGGTGCCCCGTTCCTTCATCGTGGATCCTGCCCTGGTGAGGGATTTTCGTCGCCAGCATCCGGAGCGGTTTCGGCCGCCGGGTGGCGTCCCTTGAGGGGGGGGTCCTGTTAGGATCCCGGGCTCGTCTCCACACCTGCCACCCATCATCTCATCAGCCTAACTGTCTTATCTCTGCCTCTTCAGGAAGTTCCATCGGCTCAACCTTCACCCTGGGACAACCTTTGCAGTTCATTCCACCCAAGCTAAGAACCGTCACGCCAGAACCCACCAACGTCACTGAGGACTTAATAAAACCCTCTTTCCTCATTCATCCTCCAGTCTCTGTCCTGCTTCTGGGTCCAGCCTCACTCATCCTAACACTCGTCTTCTCAACCTGACAGATATTTTGTTATTCTTTCTCTGGTTTGTTTAGGGGTTTCTGGCTGGTTGTGGGGGCTATGTGATGGGCTCTTTCCAGGGCCCCGTTTTCGAATCAGCCCCTAAGGGTGGCCTCCCAAATTTCTCATGGTGCCTCTGTCAGTCTCTCCTCCCCCTCCCCTCTCTGCTCTGCTTCCTGATCTTCACCAGCTGTGGACACTCACTTCATCAGCCTGCCTGCCTACTTAAGAGGTTTCTTCTTAAGCATGCATTGACCGGTTTGTTGCTCCTCTATGGTGCTTAGTCTGTTGCTCATGAAGTTTTGCCTCTCGCTAATCTTGTCCTTACGCCTCACCTACAGGAAAGATTTTCCACGAGTGTCCACCTGGTCTCCACCTCCAGAGCTATTCATACTCCTTGACTACGCCACAACCCCTGTTCACACCAAGCATCCATCTCTGCCACTGCAGAAACCCCCCAGCCTCGCCACGACTCCAAGCCAAGATTCCCGTTTCATGTCTTACCCCTGATCTGTTGAACTCTGCCACCATATTCATAATTGGATCAACATCCAGGAAAATAAGTCATCTAATTTACCTTTTACTCTCCTATTTTTCCTTCCAGGTTCCAGCATCTGGGTCAGTCTCATGTTTTGAAATCATGACAGTTTTCAGGTTTGACGTGACTTAGATTAGACCTGACTGCGCCTCGCAGTTCATCCATTCTGGGCATCAGCAGCCTGATTCCTTGTGTGCCTTCTGGATTTGTTTGTTTTTTGCACTTCGGCTGACCGTGCCATCTCCATGATTAATTCTACCGGACGCAATGCATGGCTGAGGAAGGCAGATATCGCTGATGTTATCACTGTTCTGCCTCTCCATCCCTCCCAGTGGCGTCTTCTTGGCGTTAGGTGGCGCTCAAAGTGCCTTTTTATCAGTTTACCTTTCGGCTGTCATAACAGTCTTAATATTTTTTACTACATTGTTAGAAGCCCTGTGCAGGACTTTATGTAATCCTATGGGCTCCCCTTCGTTTTGCATATTATTGCTGATTTCTCTGTGGTCGATTTTCCTCCTATATCCCGGTCTTTTGCATCTCTGTGGTCGCAACTCATTTTTGAATCTAGGTTTTCCGCTTTATCTAAGTAAGATATATGGTCCTCCATCTGCCTGCCTCCCTGTGCCTCTGGATCAAAGACTTTCTCACCAACAGGCCCCAAGTGGTGAGAATCGGGGACTCAGCATCATCCACTCTGATCCTGAGCACAGGAACACCACAGGGGTGTGTCCTCAGCCCCGCCCTCTTCACTCTGTTCACCCACGACTCCTCAGCCATTCATTCCACAAACCTGGTTTTAAAGTTCGCCGACGACACCACCGTAGTGGGTCTCATATCCAACAATGATGAGACTCACTACAGAGAGGAAGTTCAGCACCTGACAGGATGGTGTGCTGACAACAACCTCATCCTGAACACCTCCAAGACCAAAGAGATCGTTGTGGATTTTAGAAGGACTAGAAAGGTGGCACACACCCCCCTCCTCATTAACGGGGAGGAGGTGGAGCGAGTGGACCACATCAAGTTCCTGGGGATCCACATTACATCTGACCTCACCTGGTCGCTGCACACATCCCACCTGGTGAAGAAGGCTCAGCAGAGACTCTTCTTTCTCAGGAAGCTTAAAAGGACTGGACTTTCATCACAACTTCTGGGGAACTTCTACAGGGCAACCATTGAGAGCATCCTCTATCTGAGTGCTACTGTGTGGTATGGGAGCTGCACCGCTCAAGACAGGAAGGACTTGGCCCGGGTGGTGAAAACCGCACAGGAGATTGTGGGAGGACCCCTCCCACAACTCAACTCAGTGTACGACAGCCGGGTCCAACGGAAGGCTGGTCGTATTGCTGCAGACCCCACCCACCCAGGACAGGACTTCCCTCTGGGAAGAGATACAGGAGCATCAGAACTCACACAAACAGACTGAGGAACAGCTTCTTCCCAAGAGCAGTGAGGTCCGTCCATCCACCCCCCCCCCCCACATCACACAACTGGGTCAACGAAACCGCCCCCTCCCCCCAGACTTAACATAACCCACTAACCCCTGTCAGCACACAGCTGACAATGCTCTGACTCTATTTTAAACTATGTGTGCAATATTCATGCTGTATGTGCAATATCCATTCTAATGTGGAATACCCACTCATGTGCAATATTCACCCCACTCTACTGTACAGTATTTAAGTATTTATGCCTTATATAGCTCCTTATTCTTATTTTATTTTATTCTACCTTTTTATATCGAGAGTTGCTGGAAAAAATTTCATTGTGCTCTGCAGAATGATAATAAAAAGATTCTGATTCTGATTGTTCTTTAAAAGCACCTTTATTCCCTTTATCTCAAACATTCTTAAAACTGATCAGTTCTGCTAAGATATTTATTTATTCATTGCCAAGACTAATACTGCTTTTACCTTTATCTATGCATCGCTTCCTGAGCCTGCAACCACTACACCCTGATCAGCAATTCAGTTTCTGGCGGATGACGTAAAACCTTTGACAAAGGTGGCTGGCTTCCAGGTTCCACAGTCTCTGCTGATCCTGCAGCTTCCCTGCAGATCGCTCCCCTGCACTCATTTAATTGATGCAACAACGACGACTGCACTCTCCTTACCTATTTCTGCATTGGAAGTGATTGGGGGGGGGGGGGGTGGACCGCCATTCCAAAGAGACTTCAGACTTTAATCAACCAATATGTTAGCAGCAGAAGGAAAATAATTTCTTGGATTATGGCTGCTTGAATAATATATTTTGGCAGGTGGAAGCCTCGAAATTGGGATGTTCTTAAACATGTATTATTAGTATGCCAGATGGAAGCATTAAATTTATGGCAGTTAAGCTCGTATCTTAGTACTTCAAATGAAAGCGTCGAATTTATGGATGTTACGTGAGCTCGTATCATGGTATGCCAGCGTCGAGTTTTGGATGTTAAGCTCCGTGTCGTCTTACAGGTTTGGTTCATGGCAGTTCATTTATAGTTCCCTACAGCGTTTCTGCAGATATTGGCTCCACGTTCAATTTGGCTGGCTCTTTATCTCTTCTATCTAGATCAGGGGTCACCAACCCTGTGCCCGCGGGCGCACTGGCGCCCGCGAGCACCCCTTGTGGCGCCTGCAGGGAATGCACCCAAAAAAAACTTTTTTATTTTTTTTTATTGAAGCAAATATTCAACAAACAACCACGGCATGTCTGTCAATGACAACAATATCAATTCTGAGATAAAGGTAGACAAAGAAAACCCAAATATGTAAACAAATATAACTTAAAAAATAATCAAAATAAAAGAGTCTATTACAAAAGTTTAAATAGCGATTTATCGCATTTCGGGCAGACACTCGGCAGAATTGCAGGTTACTCCCCTAGGGCGGGTCAGTTAATTAACCCACCTGCTTAGCGTCCTATTTAAGTCAGGTGTACGATTGTTCATTCTCTTACTTTCAGCGCTCATTCTTGCCGGTCTCCGAGCCCGCGGGTCTCCTTATCTTTCGGCGTCTTGCTGTGTTCCCCCCGTCCTTCGGATGGATGATCCCCATTTTTCTGATGTGGGGTTTTCGTTTCGTCACGTCTGCTCTCCTTGCGGCGATCGGCGGGTGGCTGACGGCGCGCGGCGCGTTCGTTTCGCCGCGGTCGCGTGCATATGCAGGGGGTGTGCTTTCCGCAATGTTCGGGATGTCCGTGCTCCCCGATCAGGTGCGGTCCGGGTCTTCTCGTCTGCCGTGGTCACCCCTATAATCTACGGTGAGCTTCATGGAGTCCTTTTCCCGTGTAGTTTTCTAAGGCTGCGTGTTACTTCCTGTTTACTTCGGTGACGTCACGCCCCTAAGGATCTTGGGAATTGTAGTTTTTGTCTCATGGTCCATCATGATGCACTTCTGATTCCTTTTCTGCGACGTAGTTCTGCGTCTCCGGTTGTCGTTTCAGGGGTCGTGGGGTCTTTTCTGTGGTTGTGGAGGCTGGCGGTCCTCGTTTGGACAGGTTTCTCATGCTGGCTGAATTTGTTGTGGATTTTAGCATTTTTTTTTTGTGGCTGTTTTGTTTGGGAGCTGAGTGTAAAATCTTAATTATCTTTAATTCGATGCTGGCTTTATTATTATGGCGGTTCTTCTGTTTATTTTCTTCGTGTTATAGCTGCTGGTTGGTCAGAATGTGAATCAGTGTATCTTGGACCTGTCTCTGCTCTGTGGACATTTTTCCTATGACTGGTCTCTCTTATGCAGTGTCTATGGCTCATTTTATTCACTCGGCGATCCTCGTTCGTTGCCCCCGCCCGTTCTGCAAATGGTTCTGCTACGCCTGTTTTGTTTTGTTTTTTACGCTCTGTGTACCCCAGTGGGTCCTGCCCTGGATTCAGGGACTTGCGTCGGCCGCATTAGTGAGTGTGTCAGTCTCGTCGCGGCCTCGTTTTCTCGGCTGGACAGTTAATTTGTTATTCTCTCTCTGGTTTGGTTTGGAGGTTTGTGGGGGCTATGTGATGGATTCTTCCGGGGCATCGTTTTCAAAGCCGCCACTGAGGGTGGCCCCTAGGAAGTGTTCAGGTTGACGTTCTTGATCTGGACCATGTTAACGCCTCGCAGTTCATTTTTGGGCATCAGTGGCCTGGTTTCCCATGCGCCTTCAGGATTAGTATAAAAGTTTCTTCGTCTGCCTATGGTGTCTCCACGATTTTCCTCCGAACGGGATATAAGGCTGAGGATGACTGTTATCGCCGATGTTATCACTGTTCTGCCTCTATGCCTCTCAGTGGTGTCCCTTGGCATTCAGTTGGCGCTTGACGTGTTTGTCGGTTTACCTTTCAGCTGTCGTGGCAGTCTTGATAATATCAACTTTATTATCAGAAGCCCTGCAATGGATATTTATAGGCGACGGGTCCCCTTCATTTTGCGAGTTATTGATGATTTCTGGGTGGCCAAATTTCCTCTGTATCCCTAATCTTTTGAATCTCAGTGGAAAAAATGTATTTCCACGTTGTCTATACTGTATGGTCCTCCACCCATCCGGTTTTATTTTTCTTCTATAGTTCTGGATGGTTTATTGATGCTTGCCGCTCCCCATTATGTCATCTCTAGCTTTGTGCAGTGTATTGTTTATTCATTCTTGGTTGAATATGATTTGTCAATGATTGGGCCACCTGAAATTTGCTGTGGCTTTGTTCCCACGCTAATCTGTTCATCTTGTGTTCTTGTTCTGGGTAGCTCGATCATGGGCTACATGTTCCAGTTCTGGATTTTGTGTTTTGCGTTCGATCTTTCCCTCTCTATGCTTGGAGTGGTTTTGTTATGGTAATGACTGTCGTGTCTCCAGGCCCCCCCACTTGTTCTTCTGAGGCTGCACCTTCTGGTTTTGGGGGGAAAGATTTAGGAAGAGTGGTTTGTGTTTGTCCGGCTGCCTGAATTCACAGCTTTAATGGTGTGTAAGGGATCGTGTAGTTAGATGAGATTTTATTTATTATATTTTGCATAGTACAATTTATGAGATAATTCAGCCATGGAGATTATATTGAGGCTGTTTCTATGTGAAATGATAATCTTATGTGTCATCGGTTGACTGGGTAGTGTTTAATAACACCATGGGCAATTTTAACCCTGACCGGAGAAATTATCACTTACACTCTCTCAAACTTAGTTCAAGAGTTAAATCTTGTGTCCATTAGTCTTCTCTCTGCCCTGTTTTAGCAGATGGCACTCGGCTAGAGGCATCTCCTTTAGAGGCTCGTTATTCTCTGCCTCTAAATGTTAATGTTCAGTCTAGCTAAAATACTTAAACCTACGATCCCTCGTGGATCGGAAGTTCTTCTTTTTTTTTTTTTTTTTTGCAGTATCCAGATGCCCTTGGCTAATTAAAACTTCAATAGTCTGTGCTTCGTTGTCCACCTATTTGAGGACCACTGATGTCATAACCGGCCGAGCTGCGATCCATTGCTACTTGGGATGATGATCTTCCTCATCTACAAATATTTTTGGTCTTTGGTTACCCTTCCATCACCTGCTCCTCGATGACCTTCTGAAGGTGCGTCCCTCTGGAATTGTTAAAGGTTACATCTCTTACATTAGTGTACATTAAATTGGTGTTGAGATTTCTTGCAGGTTCTATATTTCTCTATCAATTCTTTACTGGAATTTGTGATTCTGGCGGTTTTATGATGCAATGAATCCATAAAGGGACTTTTACTTAATAACTAACTAAATTTCACTTCTCAGGACTGTTCTTTAAAAGCACTGTTATTCCATTTATATCAAGAATTTAAAAAACTAAGCGGTTTCTGGGTTATTTCTATATTCTTTTGCCCAGACTAATTATGCTTTGTCTTTATCTATGCATCGCATCCTGAGTCTACGAACCCCTACTTCCCTGTCTGCTCTTCGTTTCCGGCGAACGACGTCACCCCGCAGTCCTTGATCTGGTGCTGCAAAGACGTCTGCTTGTTCTGCGGTCTTCCGTCAGACCTTTACACCCTGCACTCCCTGAGAATAGGCGCTGCTACAGCTGCTGCTCTTCATGTGCCATCATTTCCGCTGAAAGCAATGGGAAGGTGGTCCTCTTCCGCCTTTCAGAGATATGTTAGGTTAAATTCTGATGAAATATTAGCGGTTTAAAGAAAAAATTAGGTCTGGTTTGAATGAAGAATATGTTAAGTCAGGTGGAAGCCGCGAATGAGAAGGATTAACTGCATTGGTGTTAAAAAATTGAATCAGGTTGTGTAATCTTGTTGGCTCCCCTTCATTCTTCCCCTTCCTTCAGGTAGTATGTTCCCCTGGTGAAGGGGAGCGGCCCAACGGTCAATGGTGCCGGGTAAACACATAGCAGATTCACTAGATAGAATGTTCCCTTCGTAGAGTGGTTCTCGAAGGGAGCGGCCAAACGGTCAATGGTACCGGGTAAACACATAGCAGTCATACTGGAAAGTGAAATGAAATGAAATGAAATGAAATGAAGTAAAAAATGGAATGCCGCCGAAAACACACCTCATCTCATTTACCCACTGATTATACATTCACATTCACATTTTCTTCTTCTGGATCATCTTGGTGTTGGGGGTTGTTACCCAAAAGTGTATGGAAAAAATAAGTGTGTCAAGGAATTGAACGGAGCCTTATGCCAAAACGAAGTTGTGAATCAAATTGTGAATGTCAACCTAAAGATGTTGTAAATAAATATTATTCTGCAAGAGTTGTCTGACTGAAATAGATCAAATAAATTACACAATTTCTGGACATTCTTATGATTCATGTAATGTAAAGATTTCGAGAATAGGTTGAGGTGGTTGGGTAATCCATTAATGTCAGGATTAATATTCCTGTCTGTTTTTATTCACATTTTTGTTTAAAAAGTTAAAATTAAGATAAAGTTTTAAAGGTTGAAAAGTTTAACTTTAGTGTGTTCAATAAATATTTATCTTGTTCGGCTGCAACCTAAAGTCTGTTTTGAATTTAGGCTCCCTCTGCAACTGAGTTTGACCCCGCCCCCTGTAATACGAGTCTAGATAATTCATGCATGTTTTTGTGTGTAAAATGAGCAAATAAAAATAGGGCACACAAAAGGAAGTCCTCAAATTGTGTTTTTTTTTTTTTTGGGGGGGGGGGGGGTGTAGGAGGTTTTTTTAGTGGCGCCCTTCATACCACTTGGTGCCCATGAAATAGCCCTCGGTCTCAAAAAGGTTGGTGAACCCTGATCTAGATAGTGTGTTCCCTCCGTGGCGCTGTACTCGAACGGGAGCGGACCAATAGTCAAAGGTGCCGGGCCACACATAGCAGATCCACTAGATCAGGGGTGTCAAACATACGGCCCCAGGTGGTTTAGTCCGTGGTTTAGTCTGGCCCACACATGAAGAGTAAACATCATAAGGATGTTTAAAAAAGAAAGCAAGTTTCCAGTCCATTCCTGTGGCGAGTTATGATTTTTTAAAGAAATAACCGAAATGCACAATTCCGCCACTAGGGAGAGCAAAGGAAAAGCTTAACAGGTAAAACAACATAACTCTGCATGTGCCCAAAACGAAACCTAACAGCTCTGTGTCTGGGGAGGCAGTAGTTTGGTTCCCTGTGAGCCTCCCCACTGAAGGATGATCAGTGGTGACACCCTAATGACCAAAATGTTGTTAAAAAGAAAAAAAAGGCTGAAGTGAAGTCCTGAGCTTTCCAAGAAAATGGAAAGCGTTTTATTTGTTCACGGAGCTGAATGCAAACCTGCATGCTTGGTATGACATCAACAGGTTCTCCAAGAATATAACATTCAGCACCACTATGAGACTCTCCATAAAGAAAAGTTTCACCATTTGCAGTTAAGAAAAAAGAAGATTTAGCAACTATTAGCTGGACCGATATATAACCATCTGGATTTACTGCAGCTGTGACGTCAATGATGGAGCAGTGACACCTAGCTACCTTATTGCAAACAAGTTGGAGCAAACATCCAAACCATTTTCAGATGGTGAACTTATTGAAAAATGTTGAAGGCTGAAGAAGTCTTGTATGAAGGTAAAAATGCTCCAAAAAGAACGCACTTGTAGATTTGATTTGAGACCTTGTAATATAGAATGTGAAAACTTGTGCATCAAAAATCTGCATCTGCTGTGAACTGACAAATTTCCATTTGCATGTGTTCATTTAGAGTTACTACTTCAAATCTGTGATTGCAACTGCTCAAATGTGCTTCTGCGTGTGCTCGAATCTGCTGGCGCAAATCACATATGAGTACAGACTTAAATACAATGTACTTTATTTGTACTTACCTTGTTCACGTGGTAAGTACGACAAAAGACACTGTTGCACAACATGTAAATACCCAGTAAGTATATTGTAAATACCTAGTATGTACCACATAAGTATGAACCAAATAGTACCACATAAATCCACAGAAAGTACCATGTAAGTACCGAGAAGAAGTCCAGGTGCGATCCAATCCTCTTCTTCCATTTCTGCGAGCTCTGCGTTCGTCACCCCACCCTCATCCCCGGCTTCCACCTGTGAGCTTCGTTAGGGGTACTTTATTACCCATAGTTTTCAACTGAGATCTTTGTTTTATGTATCTGAACAGAGCCTTATGCCAAGCTAAAATAAATATAGAATAAATCTTCGGCAAAAGTAAAATAAATATGGAATAAATATTCTTTACTACATGAGTTGTCTGACTGAAATGCTAATTAAATTTTTTTAATGTTTTGTCCAGGGCTCCAGATTTTGGTCAGTAGTGGGTTCATTTGAAGGGTGATTCCAACAAAAACTACAAATAACATTTATGTTCCCTACTAAAAAGCTCTTAGATTCTACCTAGCAAAACAAAACTATAAGGAAAAGAAAAACAATGCAAAAAAATAAATAAACTGTAGCTCATTCTTACTGTATAATGTGCTTGTTTCTCTCTGTCAAGTCTCTGATGAACATACAGATCACCAGTGTCTTTGTCCATTGTAAAGACTCCTACAGGATCTTCAGTGGCTCCTGGACCTGTGATGCTGTAGGTGATCTTCTTTATTTTGTCCTTACTGGAGCGAATCTGAACAAACCAAGCGTCAATAAAAAACCTGCCGACAACAACATTAACTTTTCTTTAGCAAGTAAAACGAGTCAAATCTGTTTTAAATCTCTCATTAAACATATGAGACAAAAGCTGATGTTTCAGTGCAACTTAGCAGTAGCAAATTTAAGTATTTTGACTTTTGAATTTGACTTTTAAAAAAATATCATTATGGATCTGACCAAACTAAAAACCTAAATAAATAAACCAAAGATCAAATCTAAAAAGGAAATAGCAGTTCTGCAGCAGATTTAGATGTTTCTTACCGTAACTATTTTAAATGGAAAGGGTCCATTGCTATTCTCAGGAATATTCATTGGAGGGATGACCCAGTCTCTCTTCCTCCTCCTCAGTCCTTTACTCGACTTGGGAAAATAAAGGACGGCCACATCTGGATGACCTGCAGTCTAAAAACAAATATTAAAAGGGCATTTTGTTTATCAGAATGAAATTAGGTGTCAGTTAAAACAAAAAAAAAAAATGAATATTTTTTAAAACCAATAAATTTAAAACAAAACAATTTGAAGATAGTAATGCTAAAGTGCGTCAGAAATAATGATGAAAATTTGTGAAGTAATTTAGAAATTGATCTGTAGTCTTCCTTATCAAGGAACTTATTCAATAAAAAAAGTCCCCTGTTGCCTTAAAACAGATTCAATTTCTTACTGCATGTCAGACTTAAAAGTTACTTTAAAAGGCAAATCAGTGGAATGAGTGATTAGAAATATACCCCCTTTGGGACATTAGGTCACATCTGATAAACCATCTGTCTCTATTCACCTTTATTCTCTGTATTTTTGTCTTTAACAGGCTCCCTGTTAAATACAAATACTCTCTCTTGCTGCAGCTAAACTTGACTCCTGATGTTTCCAGAACGAACTTCCACAGTAGGAAAAGTCAGGAATTAATTTACAAACATTAGTTCTTTGATATCCTTCAGTTTTTCCACAATGAAAAGTGAAGCTTGATACCTTGTACAGGTCTAAATCAGTAGCCAATTTTACGTTGGCTTGTTGAAAATTAAATTTTTTATTTGGCAAATCTTGTGTCAAAGGAATGAACAATAAGAATGGACAACTCTGTTAGACTGTGACTAGGGGGTGTTACTGGATTTTTGTGATGGGCATGTTTCTCTATGTTTTATGTATTTTGTCTTTCAGTGTCATATAAGCCAGTGTGGGTTGGGCACATTAGTGCATGACACTTAAATAAATGAAATAAAATAAAATAAAAATAATTAAAAAAAATTCGGGGCCCAGTTTATTGCATATTTCAACTTACCTCTATGGTATTGGCAGAATCCACTTCAGTGTTGTGATGGTTCTGGTGTCTGTGGTCTCCATGGTGATGCTCAGCATCTCTGCTTACATGGTGATGTCCATGTTGCAGGACCATGACAGGAAAAGTTATTTTGTTGCCCTGTGAGTCCCAGGAGTGGACAAAAAAGTCCAGCTGTCCATCATGAAGATCAACTGCTCTTTTTACCTAAAATATAAGATGACGACTAAGATTTGACTTTGTCAATTTGTAGCAGAACCACATGTGAGTTTAAGCAAAAATATTAAGTAATAAAATGGAACTTTAATGCTATTAAGTAAAAACTGTTGCTTACAGTTAGTACTCCATCAGAATTGAACACAAAGCGACTGTCATCTGTGCTGAAGAGAAACCTTGTACGATCTGTGCAGTCAGTCAATCCAACTAAAATAAATAAATGAATGAATAAAGAGCACAAAGCACATGTTAGATTATCAAGTACAAAAACTTTTTCCTTTGAGTTCTTGGTGCTCCCGTTAAGAGTTGCAGCACTAAAGACTTTTTTCTTTACCACATTATTAATCTCCACCAAATCATTCAGTGCTACAGATGTAAGTAAAGCAGATCCACATTAATACTCTGTTGTATCTATGTTTATTCCTAATTGCTGCTTTTGTGAAGATAAAGATTGATGTCAGACAAGTTTCTGCTGATTCTGGAAAAAACAAAACCTTAAACCTTTTGACTTCCTGTTCCCACTTCAAGAAAAGTGTGATCATTCATTAAATATTTGTAAGAATGGCCTGCTGTAGAGTGGCTTACCATGAGCATAACCTTCTGGATGGAAGTTGCCTGATACCTTTTAAGTCAAGGGATGGGAAGGAGCAGAGTTCAGTGGGAAATTAACTAAAAGATAGGACAGGCCAAGAACAGCTACAAGAAAAACCTGGAGGAACAGCTGGACATGAACAACATCAGAGATGTGCAAAGCAGTGACGTGTGGTGAGGTTGGTGACTGGTGAGGCACTGACTCTTTCAGTCAGATTTACGAGATAAACTCAAGATATTTACCAACTACTGATTGTGTTTCGTATCTCATATCAGCTCCAAGTTCAAATTTGGGTTTGGGCACTCCTCCAAATGTATCCTAATGTCCTTGTGATGGTGACCTTGGATGTACAAGCCTTATTACTGATGCCAACCCTTTTTTTCATGATGTCAGTGTTAAGCTACATTCACATCGGACGCGATTTACATGTCAAATTTGCGCCACTGCCTCTCTTTTGATGTGCGTCAAAGTTTCTGCTTGAGGTCTTGTCCAAATATGCGTTCACAAACTTGACTCTTGGGAGGACTTGGGAGGAGCTACCATCAAAAGTTTTTCGCCCCAAAGCTAAATGGAAGCATGGAGTGCACATCTGTAAATCTTATTTACAATGCATGGAAGACACAGATAATGTTGAGTGATCAGGTTTATCCATTTTTAAGAGCTCTACAAAAGCATCGGTAATCACGTGTCCATGTCTGGGTTTATGTGATCATTCAGAGACTCTACCAGTACGGTGAGGTTCACCATCTACTGCAGGAGCTGCGTCTGAATGATGACGCCTTCGGCCCAGTTCTCTGTGGCCCAGTTTGAAGACTTGCTATCCCACATTAGTCCAAGGAGGGAAAAAAATAAAAGTAAGAATAAATTAGAGGACCTTTTTATTATTGTCTTGTTGCAAATAAGACAAATATATTAAAGTTCAAGCGGAGAACAGCCAGATTCTCCTTCATGTTGGCTTTGGCTTTGGCACCTGCTGTCCCTTGATTGGTCGATGTGATGCGCCTTCCTCTCAATAAATTGTGATTCACCACTGACCTGTTCTATTTTTATCTACCTAACCGTATCAAGTTACTAGCATCTCAAGTGATTTTAGAGAGCAGCAGCCCTTATGCTTCTCCTATTGTCTTGGCCCGCAAGAAAGATGGCGGCTGGGGATGTATGCTGAGAAGTAAGAACCAAAGGTATGCGATTCTTTTCCCTATCACTGATGAATCATTGAATTTGTTGTGTAGTTTTGGTAATTTTTGTGTTAAGGCCCACCCTATGTAGTCTATGTGCTGTTTGATGTTAGTTCATTTTTAAGTGAAGCTGTGGGGGTGAACTGACATTTTCTTTTGCATATGTTTTCTCCTGTTTGTTAGTCTAAAGGCCCGTACACACCGGGACGAATATTCGCCAGCCGTTTTTCGCCAGTGTTTTTCAACACGTTTTTTGTGTTCACACCCAGGCGATTTTCGCTGATGAGCCGAGCGAACATGCAATTTCATTCCCTGACGTTAGATGGCGCTTAATGTAAAACATAATTACTCCTGTACACAAGGTGGCGCTGCGCAACTTCACGCTTCTTAAAGTCGCTTTTCACTCAGAAGAAGAGAGCAAGTATTTACGCGATTGTCAGAATCAAACAAAGAAAACATGAATATTTCAAGCACCAGTAGCTTCAGCTCCAGTTCCAGCGATGAAGAAATTATTGTTCTGTTGAATGATGAAAGACGCCGGAAAAGACGCCGATTTTGGTTACATCCCATAGTTACGAGAAGAGAAGAACATGGGGAGTTTTATCGACTGGTACAAGAGCTGAAAATGTATCATGAGCGTTTTCAGGGATATTTTAGAATGTCCGTCATTATTTCTTTGCGGCAGTGTAGACGCTACTTTTCTTTTGCTGGTTAGATTTCTTATTTCAGTTAGGTGGGGTTTTGTTATTTTGTCCTTGGTTCATGAAGCCATTTCCTTCACTTTTAAGTCATTGTTGTGTATTGTTGTTTTGCAAATAAATTTGTTTTTGTATGGAGACAATCTTTTGGTATTTTAGATACTTAGGTATTTTAGCAAAACATACCTTTTATGTCAACAGACGAGCACAACCACATTCAGGAAGCATGAAGCAGTAACTGTCAACATACCTTTGCCCAGTCTTGTGCTTTGCTTCAGATGCTTCCTGTTCACTTTGAATATCAAATCTGAGTAAAATCCAGGTTTACATGGTGACTCCTCTGCAGACGACACGACTGCCATCTACAGGAAAATAACATCTTGTTTAGGTTAAAAAGTAACTCAAAATATGAAATTCCCACATTGCTAACTGAACATGATTTTTTAGATTTCAGTAAACTAAATATGCACAACATTCCTACAATATCACTAAGGAATCACTTACAAAACAGTTTTCTGTATTGTAAAATCTTGGTAGTGAGTAATAATCCCAGAAGAAGAATTATTCATTCTGCCAAGTTTACAATTTATTTTTATTTTTGTGGTGATGGGTAGACGAGGCCTTGAATTGTTTTGGCACATTGTCCAAACTGTATTGATACTAGGGGTGTAAGAAAAAAATTGATTTGGCAAAATATCGCAATAGTACATTTGGCGATATCGATTGAAAATGCTGACAGGACAATATTTATTTATTATTTCTGAGCGTCCCTTAGAAATTGACCCTTGTTGTCCACTTCACCCTCCGACCGCTAGTTGGCAGCAGAGCACACAGAGCCTCTTTGAGCAGCTCAACACCACACGATACAACAGAAAGACAGCCAGAGGCAGCTTTTTTCGTTGTTATGAGACATGAACTACTTTGTTTTTACATGGGAAGGATACCAAACAGAAACTCTTTGCCATGTTGCTGCCAGTAACATATAAAAACGAGGAGTGTTGTGCTTTTTAGCGGCTCAGATAAAAACGAGTCAAGCAGTGCAGCTACTGTGGCTAATGCCCTTAGCTTTGGATAAAATGCTATCGGCAATGCAGGCTAAAGTTCGGCAGAACCTCCCAGCAATAGATTCTAGTTCAGCGACCTGATGGATCAGAGGGATGTGTACAACGCTCTGAAAAAAGGCCAACATCATGGCGATCAGCGTTACTAGTTTACTTCCACGTGTGAAAAAGCGTGGCTGCACAACGGTGCAGAACAGACTGTGATGTAAAAAAAAAAAAAAGCATCTTTGTCGCATTAACCCTTGTGCTATCCTAGGCACTTTACCATTGGGAGTTTGGTCATCTAGACCAGTGGTCCCCAACCCCCGGGTACCGGGCCGCACAGAAAGAATACATAAATTGCATTTCTTCTATTTTATTTATTTCAGTATCTGAATGATGTTTTATTTTGAAAAATTGCCCGATTCTCTGGTACATCGGTCTTTACAGGGCTGCTCATTACGTCGATCGCGATCGACCGGTCGATCTTCAAGAACATGGCGGTAGATCGCAGGCCAGCAAAGATAAATAAAAAAAGTACTTTTAAACAATCCACCAGCCAATCAAAATCCTCACCGAGAAGTATGGGACTTGATTGACATGCAGAACGGCCAATCGGACATCTTCTAATACATACGTCACTGCATCTGCGTGTTTAAATTCACTAAGCGCAAATTCTGTCTGTAATCAGAAAGTCGCTTTCTGACCTCAGCACGGCAAGTCCCCGGGAGAAAACCACTCCGGACAACCAGAGTGTTTATTGAAGCCCCGCGTGTCTCCTCCTGCTATCAGCTTTGTGGTTCTCCCCCGATAAATACGAGTTCATTAATGAAGCTGTTTTTTTTCCCATGGCACGCGCTTCGTACGGAGCCAGCAGCACCTTCGAAATGTCATGTTTCCCGCATTGCATGGTTTACAACAGAGCATGACAAATGATAGTCGCTGCTTTCTGTCTTTGTAATAAAACGCCATATCTGTTAATACAAAAGTATTTTTGTGTAATCTTACTATGTAGTTTTTAATCATCAGTATATAAACAAAAAGGCCCAGCAAGGAGACAGAAGAGGAGCCTTCAACTTCCAAAAAAAGAAAGCTACATTTTATAGACAGTACTTTTTTTTGCACCATGAGAGTGTGGGAAAAGGAGAGGATGATGAGACCTGTGCGATGTCAACTGTTAAGCATGTCGGGTTCGTCTTGTCACGTATTTGATCCTCCATCATTTTAGTATTGCTACATAATCATCTGCCTATATTTGAAAGACCGGTCCGTGAAAGTTTGTGCGACATTATAGCGGTCCGTGGCATGAAAAAGGTTGGGGACCACTGATCTAGACCCACTACTAGACAGTGTGCTGAATCTTTTTTCTTCAATGATTTGTGATCTTCACTGGTGTCCATGGATTACATGAAATCTTTCCACCTTTATCCACCTTTGTCATGCTAAAGAGAACACGTCAACGCAAGGGTGGGGTCATCTAGGATAGCACAAGGGTTAAAGCAGCTTTCCTTCATTCTGTCATGCTTCCTCATCATCAAACTTTATTGTTTCTGGCAAGAATCAATGCCCCCCCCCCCCCTATTTTTCAGGGACTGGAGAAGCTACATTAAGCAATGTTGAAGATAAACAGCATTTATTAAGGAACGCTCATTCTTTGTATTTTCTTTGTATTTTCCAATACTGAAAAATATTTTGTTGTGGAAATCAGACAATGTTGACTGTTCCCTTTCTATATTTTTAGATACCAAAATAAAAGCACAATTAATGTGTTTGGGTAAAAGCAACTTATATATGAGATACAGTTGCAGTGCTTAACATTGTGATCATTAAATAAACAGAATTTTACCATTTCATTAAATGGAAGACGTATTGAAATTCAGGTAGAGTTTTTTCAAAGTCATATTTAAAAAAGAAAAAAGACTCTTGCCAGACTCTTGCCAATACAAACCCCTAATTGATACTGTGTCGATACTGTGTCACTCAATACTGTCTCATGCTGGACCAAAAACATCACTGCAGGCAATCAAGTTAAGAAACTCCACTGATATATTGACTAAAGTTGTGCAAACACAATATTAAGCATTGTAGTTGTGGCTTCCTCCTCGCTCTATAATGCCCAAGATTTGAGGAAGTTCTGTAACCCTTGTGCTATCCCAGGCACTTTAACATTGGGAGTTGGGTCATCTAGACCCACTAGACAGTGCTCTGAACCTTTTTTCTTCAATGATTTGTGATCTTCACTGGTGTCCATGGTTTACATAAAATCTTCCACCTTTATCCACCTTTGTCATGGTCGGAATAACACGTCAAAGTAAGTGAGGGGTCATCTAGGATAGCACAAGGGTAAATATGACAGTTCTGCTGAACGAATGCGACATTTTACCTACAAAATATTCATTCATTCATTCATTTTCTATTCCGTTTTGTCCCTTTCGGGGTCACTCTCACACTCACACCTATGGACAATTTAGAGTTGCCAATTAACCTATGAAGCATGTTTTTTGGACGGTGGGAGGAAGCCAGAGACCCCGGAGAGAACCCATGCACACACGGGGAGAACATGCAAACTCCACACAGAAAGGTCCCCCATTGATGTTGTGTTTTCATGTCCCCCTACATTTGTCCCCCCTACAGTTCCTCTCATTTTAAGCATAATCTAGCAGAATACAATTCCATTTCAAACTGACTCATATGAAATTACTTTTTTTTCTACAAAACATAAAATAATTAATTTCATATGAGTCAGTTTGAAATGGAATTGTATTCTGCTAGATTATGCTTAAAATGAGAGGAACAGGGGGGCCAAAAACACTATTAAAACTATTAAATAATTCCACAAACCTAATTAAAACCCCACATTCAACACCTAAAGGAAAGATTCTGTAAAATAAAACGTAAAAAAGGTTAATGTTAGGTCTTAATGTTAGAATATAAAATAAAACCATGACAAAATCTTACCTGAAGAACAATCAAAGCTACAAATAATTGAATCCAGGTGCTTCCCATTTCTGTGTAAAGCCTCATGGTAAAAGTCCCCTGAAAAACACAAATGATGTTTAGGAAGAGCTGGAAGGGAAATGACTGACAGCAGACAATAGTTGCCTTCAATGTTGCTCATCAGCAGTGAGTTGCTGCCTTCAGTTGTAAGTCAGACTTCCTGTTAGAGAAAACCATAAGTCAAACACATTAGCCGAATGTGATGTAATCACACATCCGCACAGAAAAATCAGCTGAACATCTAATACATAAGGGTAAACTTAGCTCATAGATGATCATTTTAAACTTGAATTAAACATTTGGTCAAACTTTTTTTTACAACCAAGCCACATTTTTAAATCATTATTTTAAAAGCGTTCCACAAAAGTGACAATGCAAAATGATCAACAACTTGCATTTGTGTGGCTGTGGAGAAAACCATGAAAACTGCTCAAGCAGAAATAGAATTTTTAAAGGTAACAACTTCAACTTGGGGTCAGAGGACAAGAAAAAGATCATCGTCAGAACATGGAGCCATGAGAGAAAACAGGCAGAAAATGTAGTGTCACATTGACACACACATAAAGAACGTAAAGACCAAAGAGAAAGCGAGAAGCTGCATCTATAACGGTCAAGCTTGACCATTTCAGTCTTAAATGAACAGGTCTTTGAGCCAGTCACATATCAAACACTGTGCAGTGAGTAGAATTTTGGCAAATATAATAAACAATAAAGTCTGTGACTTGGAAAATCAAATCTGTTTTTCTGCAGAAACTGATTTGAGCAGAATCACGCAGTGAACCTTATGGCTGGTGAGACACTGACTTCACTGGAGTCAGATAAAAAAATATATATATTTGTCGCTGGTCAATTGACCACATGCATTTTGAGCATTGGATTTGTTTCACATTTTAAGAGCACTCCTGTTTCTCTTCCACATATAAATGCAGACATGCATTCAATAGTGTGTTGCTGCTATTTGGTGTGTTGAGCTCATGCTCACTGTTCTACATGACATTTAAAGGGGGGACTAATGAAACTGCTGCTGTGAACAAGCACTGCAATCCCTCCTTTCTTTTCGCAACAGATGCACAATTTCTGAATAACTTGTGAAGACTTACAGAAAATGTTTCCCTGCAGTCATTGCCAACAATGAGTATATAACAAAGTATTGACTTGAACTTTTGTTATTGACCAAATATATATTTTCCACCAAAATTTATAAATAAAAACTTTTAAAAAACAGACAATTTGATTTTCTTGATTTTTCTTTCCATTTTTTGGTAAAGTTGATGAAAATTACAGGCCTCCCATCTTTTTAAGTAGGTACAGCATGGCTATGGTTTACTCCGAAAGAAAAGAATTATATAGACTCTTTAATTCACCTCACTACACGTAATCAGAACACAGTGAGATAGTGCATGTCTGCCACCTACAGTTGGAAGAGGCTTGGGGTTAAATGTCAAAGCGCTAATCTTGCTTCAGACTTTTTCTTTCAAAGCTCAGGTCCGAGAAATGAGAAGACGTGGTGTCTTATAATTCCAGCCAGGCAGAAACCGCATTTTTATGTCCTTTCATATATTCCTGCTAATTTTCGTGTCAACACATCTTCTTGTTTAACCATTGTGCTATCTTAGATGACCCCACCCTTACTTTTACGTGTTCTCCCTACCATGACAAAGGTGAAAAGGTGGAATTATTTCATGTAATCCATTGACACCAGTAAAGATCACAAATCAGTGAAGAAAAAAGGTTCAGAGAACTGTCTAGGGCAGGGGTGTCCAAAGTTTTTTTGGTGAGGGCCAAATACAGAAAAATTAGCAAAGGTCCGGGCCGCACACAAGAGGTGACATATTGACACATGATTACTGTGTATTTCTAACTCACCTATAATGTGAAGAACATGATGCTGATCTGTGCCACATAAAACAAGCGCACGTCAAAATGAAACATTCACTCAGACAATGAAACTTCATTCCAACCAGGCAGTTCAGAATGGGTTTATTAAGCAGCTGAAGCCAGCAGATCTTTACATACGTAGCCGTTAGTGTGGTTGACTGGCAGAGTGCACGATTTTGTAGTTTATAAAGAGTCGACTGTTTTGCCAGAAAAGTAGACCAAAAAAAGGAGCCTGACCAACGAGGACAATTTTAACATTAAACACACAAAATTTAAAAAGCTTCATTTTACAATTACACTCTGTGACAAAATATGCAGCTATGAACAAAAGAAAACTCCAAAAACAAAACAAGTTCTTTTTTACATAAAGGGAATACTTTTTCACAGTTCAGAATGCATTTTCTTCACTTTTTAGGTTTACTCTATCTCTGTGAAGCAGGCAAACGTGGCCTTGCAAACAGCATCCTTGTAGGTATCAGACGGAGACAGCTCATAGGAGCTTTCTTTACTTCCTAAGCCTGTGCCCTTTGCTCTTATGAAGCCTGTGGGGAGACGTGAAGGCCATTATTAGGAGAGACAGGCAGGTGGCAACCCCTCGTGTAACGCTGCTAATTACACAAGGAAATTAGTGATGCAGGCCTGGGTGGACGGCGTGTGTTGACTCACTGCGATGGGGAAAAAAAACTGTTATTGAGCTTGCAGGCTAGCTGGAATTTGCTTGAATTTGTGTGCTCGTTCGGCACCTGTGTACGAAGCGTAGCTGCTCTGATGCTTGGTCTCATAGTGCCGAAGGACATTATACTCTCATTATACTCATCACAGCAACATCTTCACTGCAAATCAAACAGACACACTTTCCGTTGATTTCCTTAAAGACATATTCATTTTCCCACTTTGTTTGAAATCTTCTACACTCACTATCTTGCGTTTTTTCGGTGCTGCCATTTCTGGTGACTCGCGGTAAACATTATTCTTTGCTTAATTTTGTTTAGTGGAGAAGCACCTTTCTGTGACCGACTCCATCTAGTGTTGAAACTGAGAAGTGCAACAGAGTTGAGCTCAAGCGCCATGTGCGGGCCATATTCAATTATATTTTCAAAATTTGCTGCGGGCCAATAAAAACAGACCCGCGGGCCGCAGTTTGCCCGCGGGCCATAGTTTGGACACACCTGGTCTAGTGGGTCTAGATGACCCAACTCCCAATGTTAAAGTGCCAAGGATAGCACAAGGGTTAAATGGTTGGCTTTCCAGAAGTTAAAAGGGATGCCATCTATACCACACATCCAGAATTCCTGGATGGATCACAAAAACTTGCGTATCGATGCTTGGACACAGGAGTTTTGCACACGGAAACCTGAAATGTGCTTTTCGTTGGAAAGTGGTTGCTTTATTGCGCACTGCTGATGGTGATATGAACAAAAAACACTGAGGCAGTCAATTTTGTATTTATTTTTTTCAATTGTAAAAAAGGATAGTGACAAAGAGCAGCAACAGCTAAAACCAAACACAAACACACACAAAGCAAAACATTTTCTCAATTCCAATTAAGCCTGTAGAAGCAAGTTGTTCAGTAACAAACAGGAATACAGGAAGCTCCTTCATAACGTTCTTTTGTTGGCTCTTCTGAAAGTATCTGAAAATGTTCATGAAGTAAAATAAAAAAACACACATCTATTGATTAAGGTTTATGTAAAAAATAAGGCCAAATTTCATAAACCGTGTCTTAAAGTGTTCTCGTTGGAAACATAAGCATCTTTCACACAACAGTGTATTAAATATTTCTGCAACATTTGTAAAAAAGAGAAAGAAAAAAGAGCCTAATACAAAAAATATTGTCTATTGTACTCCTACAGCTCATCTGTAATGGCTGGCTGTATTTCATTTTGTTCCAAATTAGTTCACAAACTATTTTAAAATACCAAAAAAAAAAAAAACAATTGTAAAAACCTAGAACAAAAAGTACAGTACATTTTAAATGTGATCCAATCATTAGCAGTGCATTCAGCATCCCTAGAAAGTTCCAGAAAAAAAAAGACCAACATCTGTACAACTTTGGCTACGTTCACACTGCAGGGCTTAATGCTCAATTCGGATTTTTTGAAAAAATCTGATTTGTTGCTAGACCGTTCACATTTCAAAGTAAATCCGAACTTTTGTGATCTCCAGTGTGACCGTGACACGACCCAAACAAGACCCGCATGCGCAGAAGCCAGAAGAATACTCAACGGTGAACAACGTCACTTGTTGTTTGCGGAGCAAACGTTAACAATGGATGTCAACAACAGTGTTGTCAAAAGCGGAGCTCTTTTTGTAATATTAAATTTATTTTCACGAAGGAGCAGCACAATTACAATCTTCTCATTTTAAGAAGGCAATGGAGTCGGGATCGTCTGTACCCACTGTTGTGGAAAGGAAATGTGCATGTGTTGGGGCCGCGCGCCCGTGTGTGTGTGTGTGTGCAAGCGCGTGCCGCGATAGAGAATGGGGGGGGGGGGCAGTGTGAGCGCGCATTCATGTTGTGTGTTACGGAGGAAGGAGGACGGTAATAAAAGGTTTCCCCCAGATTAAATGCTATGGACTCTTTATTAACCCGTTCTGGAGAATCTAAGGATCAGAACAGGGAGGAGGAGGAGGATTGCCTCGGGTCCCCCGCGCTTCTGAGCACGGTCAGAAAGGGGAGAAAGAAAAAAAAAGTTATCGCGAGGAAGGTTCAACACCACACTCTGCCATTTATCTGGAAATTTTTTCAAAAACCGCCCAGTTGTGATAAGAGCCCTGGAGTTTGGCCTGAAAAGAGCGATCACCCCAAATATTAATCCAATCAGTGACCTCCCTTCCCTTCCACTGACTGATCTCAGCAGCATTGTCCACCATGGTTGATGTTTACGTTCTCGTTCCCGCCTACTTCAACGCAAAATGATGACGATTGTTGCGTGTCGATGACGTACGGTTCGGAATCAAGTAGCCTGGCCGGTCAGACGGCGGTCGCAATTGAAAAGAACGGCTACAATTCGGAATCAGGACGGCAAACCCACGGGGCCTGGGTCGCAATTGAAAAGATCGGATCTGTGTCATTCAGACTGTCATGAAAAGATCGGAATTGGGCCGCTTAGGGGCAAAAAATTCGGAATTGGGTCGTTTCAGCCTGCAGTGTTAACGTAGCCTTAGAAGAAGCCACAAAAAAGCCTGTGGAGGGGAGGGGGCTGAAAAGAGCGCGTCACTGAAAACTGAACTCTGAAGGTCGTTTCTGAGTGAAGTCATCAACAGAGTCTGGTGGAGGGGGGTCTGTGGTTTCACAGCATGTCATCGTCATCTTCTCCTCCCCCATACATGTCAGCCAGCTTCTTGAAACGGGGGCCCCACTCGGTGAGGCAGTTGTAGTCCTGATCTCCACTGTTGCTAGAATTCAGAGACGAGAGGTTTCCTGCGTCCGAGCCCCCACCCTCTAAGTCAAACACTAGAAGCGAGTCGTAGGGGGACGCGGTGGGGTCTTCGTCTGCTGCCTTCAAGTTCTGGAAGATGGAAAAAAAATACATTTTAAAATCATTTCTAAAGAAAAAAATAGACTTGCCTACAGAGGCTTGTCTGCATGACTCACATCTTCAATGAAGTTGCCAATTTCGTCTGGGTTGCCGGGCAAAGTTCGGTAGGTGGGGCGAGACGTGGTCACAGGCATCATTTCACTCTGCAATAGGTCGGGTTTGTTGTCGAGGCCGTAGTGAAGAACGCTCAGATCAAAATTCTGAGTGAAAAAAACAGCAGATTCTAAGCACAAAATCTTGCTAGCATAAGTGTTTTGTCAGATCTATAGTGTTTACCTGATCGTCTTCTCCACCTCCCTCCTCAGCGTAGTGGTAGAGGCTGTCTCTGATTATATCCTCCTCAAATGGCTCTTCAATTTCTCCTTTCTTCTGCCGTCTTTTGTATGCATACAACCCCAAAACAGCAATTACTGAAGCAAAAAGCTTAGTTTATTAGAAACTGGTGGGCTGGTTTATTATTAAAGTCAGTGACACAATGCAATGCAACATTTCCATGTTTCTGACACCTCCATCACATTCCCTCTTTTTGGGTCCTCCCTTCATCTTCCCACCCAGCAGTTCCAGGTTGAGTATGCCCCATCTTCCTCTCACTTCCTCATTTTGTTCAAAACACCCAACCAGAGTTGGTCTGCTGCAATTTGAGGCCATTGAGCTTTTTAGTAGTCAAAGAATTCCAACATGTTTAATCCCACAAATGGTCGTTTGTCTCAGATTTTCTTGTTCAATCCAACTCTGGTCACTAAGCCAACACCTTTGTCACACCAACTAGCCTCTCTTCCTATTATTTCTAATAATCTTGGTTTATAAATGATGAGCATTATTATTGGTAACTAATGTTACTGTCTGTCCTTTTTTAATTAGAAAGATTCTTGCTTTACATTAGAAGAAAAAAAGACCCAAACAACTCCATTAACAGAATACATAATTTCATTTCTGAAAAAGCTATACTCACCCAGCAGCAGCAGCAGAGCTCCAAGTATTCCCCAAATATATGGAGACATTTCTTCTTGCCCACCAATTCTAGCCAGAGAACAAAGTCCATTTTCTAAACAGGTGCACACTTCTACATTGATGGAGCTGTCCTTCCCCAGGTTACCACGATCTGCGACCCTCAGGACCACTTTGTACTTTCCTTCAGGAATGTCAGACTTTAAAAACAGCTCGATTCCAGTTTCTACAGGAAAGAAAAGTTAAGGGAATTCAGTTTCAACCTGTGCATTATTTCCACTTTCTGCTGCCATTTTAAAAACAAACATCACAGAGATGCTGCTAAATCATTTCAAGATTTATGCAAAGAACATGAGAGACTGAGTGGCAGAAAAAAAATCTGTTTCTACTCAAACGTGAACATTCAAGTAAACAGTGTTCATACCACTTTTGTTCATCTTAGCTGTCCAGTTGGCTGAGGACATCTTGTGTACAGCCACACTGTACGGAGCAGAATGAGCAGCTTCATCTTTATCCACTATACTCAGCAGCACTGGAGTCCGCTGGTGCTTGCAAATCTGAGGAAACACAATCAGTCAGTGTCAGTGCAGTTGTTCCTGAAAAATATAAACCTAAATGGCTCTAAAAAGCAAACACACACCTGTGTTTCCCGTTCTACAATCGCTGGGGGGTTGTCGTTGACATCTTCAAGTATAATGATCAATGTGCCAGTTCCAGTGGCTGGGACTGGATCTGGTGAGATCACAGATGAACAGATGAGTTTTTCACAAAATTTATTAATGAACTCCCAAAAAAACTGTACAGCTACCAGATAGAAGATATTTTCTCTGTTAATGAAACAAGTTGTAGTGATAAATGTAAGCAAGACTGAAAGTCAGCAAGATTTCTAAACAGGAAAGACTAGTTGTTGTTTTTTTAATCATTGTTTGTGCAGATTTTTCCCAGATCTATTAGCGTCCCCGTGAACCGCCACCTTAACAAGGTGGGGGAGTTTGTGAGCCAGAGGGATCCCAGGAGCTATGCTGTCGGGGGGCTTAAGCCCATGGTAGGGTCTCCCATGGCAGACAGGTCCTGGGTGACGAGCTAGACAAAGAGCGGTTCAGTACCTCCTGATGAAGAGAAATATCACGGAACCGATTTCGTCGCCCGGATTGGCGTCACCGGGGCCCCACTCTGGAGCCAGGCCCGGGGTTGGGGCTCGAAGGCGAGCGCCTGGTGACCGGGGCTCTTCCCACAGGCCCCGGTCGGGCACAGCCCGAAGGAGCGACATGGGACCACTCTCCCATGGGCCCACCACCCATAGGAGAGCTCAAAAGGGCCCGGTGCATTGTGGTTTGGGTGGCAGCAGAGGGCGGGTGCCTCGGCGGCCCAGACCCGGGTCATGGAACTTGGCTTTTGGGACATGGAACGTCACCTCTCTGGGAGGGAAGGAGTCTGAGCTGGTGCGAGAGGCTGATAGATACTGTCTAGATATAGTCGGGCTCACCTCCACACATAGCCTGGGCTCTGAAACTCAGTCCTTAGAGAGGGGTTGGACTCTCTACCACTCTGGAGTTGCCCAAGGTGAGAGGCGGCGGGCTGGTGTGGGCTTACTCGTGAGCCCCCAGGGGCCGCCAAGTGTTGGAGTTCACCCCGGTGGACGAGAGGGTCATGTCCCTCCGCCTTCGGGTGGGGTACAGGTCTCTAAATGTGGTTTCGGCTTATGGGTCGAACAGCAGTGTGGAGTACCAGGCCTTCTTGGTGTCTCTTGAAAGGTTACTGGAAAGTGTCCCAACGGGGGATTCCATTGTCCTCCTGGGGGACTTCAATGCCCACGTGGGCAATGACAGTGGCACCTGGAGGGGCGTGATTGGTAGGAATGCCCCCCCCCTGATCTGAACCCGAGTGGTGTTTTGTTATTGGACTTCTGTGCTCGTCACAGTTTGTCCATAACGAACACCATGTTCAAGCACAAGGGTGTCCATCAAAACACCTGGCATCGGACACCCTAGGCAGGAGGTCGATGATCGACTTTGTAGTTGTTTCAGGCGACCTTCGGCCTTGTTCTTGGACACTCGGGTGAAGAGAGGGGCGGAGCTGTCCACCGATCACTACCTGGTGGTGAGTTGGATTCGCTGGCGGGGAAGGAGGCCAGAAAGACCCAAACGTACTGTGAGGGTCTTCTGGGAACGTCTGGCTGAGCCCTCCGTTAGGGAAGTCTTTAACTCCCACATCCGGGAGAACTTCAAACAGGTACAGAGGGAGGTTGGGGACATTGAGTCCAAATGGACCATATTTTCAACTTCCTTTTTTTTTTTTTTTTTTAACTTGTCCTGTCCAACAGCTGGGCAGTCAGATGAGAGCTGAGGGCCTCTTGTGTTGGACATATTTTACTTTAACAAGAGGGGTTATTAATCTTCAGACAAACCACAAAGGTATGTCTGAATAAACCCCTTTTGTAATTGAGGCCAAACTTTATTAATTTCAAACATGTCTGAAAATCTTTGGTGTCGGACTGGACGGAAAAGGAAAGAGGGGAAGAAGAGAGAGGGATGTTAGAGAGAGGGGGTAGTGATAAATAGAGGGAAGGGGATAAGACCATGAAGCTACATAAAGCAACAAGCATTGCTGTTAATCATTATGGTAAGGTTTAAATGTAGTACAAAAAGGGCGGAGCCTGTCCACACACACACTCAAATGTTATAAACACACCTGTTAGTTGCAAAAATCTCCACCTGTCGACATGTATACAAAACAGATAGTGTTCACACGCATACTTATGCCTTAAAACCAACTAGTGTGAAATATTTCAGTCATTCAGTCATGCAAACTGTTAGTGCAAAGGTGAGCGCTAACATCTGTGCTCAGGGTGAGTGTTTAGTGTTCTTCTAAAAATGGATGGTGAACTGAAAAGAAGGAGGGAGAGTGCCCAGCCATCCCCACCCCAAGAACCCCACCGCACCAGCAGTGGCAGCCGGAATCCCGCCAACGCCACACGGGAACCGGCAGGGAACAACCGCCGCCCGGGCGACCAAGCCCGCCACCCAGGCCAGGGCTGTGCAGGGCCTGCAAGGCCCCAGAGCCAGGAGACCAGGGAGGCACGGAGGGAAAGAGAGCGCCGCCTCAGCCCAACCAGAGAGCAGCTCTCGCCGCTACCGGGAGAACTCCAACCAGGGCCCCGCCCGAGAAGAACACCTACAGCTCCCAGACGAGCACCCCACCACCACCCAGGACCTCCGGCATCCCCGCCCCAACCCCAGGTATGAGCCAGGACTTCTGAAGGGAGACCCTCCGCACTCCAGGCAGCCATCCGCCTGCCCACGTTGGTCCAGGAGGAGCGAGGGCAGGCCCGCCGCCCCGCCCCAGGAGTGGGGAACCCCGGGAAAAAGAGGTCCCACAAGGGCTGTTAGGGGCCATGGGCTCCCACCAGGCTCGGCCACAGTTGGAAATTTGGCGGGGCCCAGCACTCAGGAGCAAGGACCAGAACCCACCCCCCAGGGACACGAACACCCCGGCTCAGATGTAATGTGAACCCCACCGCCGGGCCCAGGAAGCTGCACCCGGGACACGTCAGCCGCTGCAAAGGCCTCAGACTTCCACCAGGGAAGAGGCAGGGGACAGATGGTACTAGGTCCCACTCTTCCTTGCAAAATGTGTGTTTGTGTATGTGTGTTTGAGAGAGTGTGTGTGTGCATGTGTGTGTGTTTATGTTGGGATGTATATATTGAGGGGGAGGTGTATGTACTAAGGGGTGTGAGTTAAAACATGGCAGGGCACCAAGGACATCTCCTGATTACTACAGTGACATCCCCTCACCCCTCCCACCAAGGGGCCCTAAATGTCTACATAAAGTGTTAAAATTGGCGGGTAGGGTGCTAGGAGGACATCTGCTGTCATACAGTGATGTCTGCACCCTCCTACCAAGGCCTCATGTTTAAGGTGCAAATAAACCGAAAGAGGGGGCCCACTCCATACGGTAACTCATAGGGGCCACTGCCTAGTAAACCCCAAGGCTCATCGCAGGCTAAGCCCCCACCCCCACCCTATTATGAGGTTATATGAGGAAGGGGGTGTTGGGACAGCTGGTAGACTGTCCCCTGGTGGTCAAACAGCTGTCCCCTCCCAGCAAAGGGGCCAGGCCCACCCAGCCCAGGGGCCCCACCCCCGGAGGCGCCGACCACCCCAGGCCCATCACAACCCCACACAGAGAGAGAGGAGCCAGAAAGCGTTGGCCCCCCCCGGAGCAGGCCCAGGCCCCCACCCCCAATATTTTCCACTTCCATTGTCTCCGCTGCTGCTCGGAGCTGTGGTCGCAAGGTCTCTGGTGCCTGTCGCGACGGTAATCCCCGAACCCGGTAGTGGACACCGGAAGTAAGGGATGCCGTCAAGCTGAAGGTAGAGTCCTACCAGGCCTGGCAGGCTTGCGGGACTCCAGAGGCAGCTGACAGGTATCGGCAGTCTAAGCGTAGCTGCGTCGGGATCATGCCGCGAGGACCATCCGGCGCCTCAGGAGGGGAAAGCAGTTCTCCACAGCCATCGTCTTCAGTGCAGGTGGGGGACGCTATCGACATTATCGAGGTGGAAGGAATACTGAGATCTCTCAATCCCACTGACACGCCTTCTTTTGAAGAAGCGGAGAGCGAGGACTTTGGGGTCGGGTTGTGTATTACCCAGGCTGAAGTCACTGAGGTAGTCAATGAGCTCCTCAGTGGCAAGGCACCAGGAGTGATGAAGTCCGGCCCTGAGTACCTCAAGTCTCTGGATGCTGTAGGAGGTTCTTGGCTGACACGTCTCTGCAGTGTCGCATGGCAGTCGGGAACTGTACCACTGGACTGGCAGACAGGGGTGGTGGTTCCCCTCTTTAAGAAGGGGGACTGGAGGGTGTGTTCCACTACAGGGGAATCACACCTCAGCCTCCCTGGGAAAGTCTATGCCAGGGTACTGAGGAGGGAGAGTCATTCGATAGCTTCCAACCTCGGTTCAGGAACAATAGTGTGGTCATCCTGGTCGTGGAACAGTGACTCAGCTCTACATCCTATCGAAGGTACTGAGGATTGTGTGAGCCTGCTACCCAGTCCATATGTGTTTTGTGGATTTGGAGAAGGCGTTCGACCGTGTCCCTTGTGGTGTCCTGTGGTGGCTGCTCTTGGAGTACGGGGTCCGGGAGCCTTACTGAGGGCTGTCCGGGCTCTGTATGACCGGAGTAGGAGCTTGGTTCGAATAGACGGCAGTAGATCGGACCTGGTCTCACTGCATGTTGGACTCCGGCAGGGCTGCCCTTTATCACCGGTTCTGTTCATAATTTTTCTGGAAAGAATTTCTAGGCGCAGCCAGGCGCCGGAGGGTATCTGGTTTGGGAACCACAGGATTTCCTCTCTGCATTTTGCAGATGATGGTGTCCTGTTGGCGTCATCGAGCCAGGACCTCCAGCGTGCATTGGGGCGTTTGCAGCCTGAGTGTGAAGCTGCTGATGAGGGTCAGCGCTACTAATTCCGAGGCCATGGTTCTTGACCGGAGAAAGGTAGTTTGCCATCTCTCGGTGGGTGGAGTTTCTGCCCCAGGTGGAGGAATTTAAATATCTGGGTCTGGTCTTGTTCACGAGTGAGGGAAGACCGGAGCGTGAGATCGACAGGCAGATTGGAGCAGCGGCCGTAGTTATGCGGTCACTGTACCGGATCGTTGTGGTGAAGAGAGAGCTGAGCCAAAAAGCAAAGCTCTCAATTTACCGGTCGATCTTCGACCCATGGTCATTAGCTATGGGTCATGACCGAAAGAACAAGGTCCCAAATACAAGCAGCTGAAATGAGCTCCCTGTAAGGCGCCCCTTAGAGATAGGGTGAGAAGCTCGGCCACCCGCGGAGAGCTCGGAGTAGAACCGCTTGCTCCACATCAAGGGAGCCAGTTGAGGTGGCTCGGCATCTAGTCCGAATGCCTCCCGGACGCCCTGGAGAGGCTCGGCATGTCCCACTGGGCGAGGCGCTGGGAAGACTCCAGATACGCTGCAGAGATTAGCATCTCGCTGGCCTGGGAATGCCTTGAGGTCCCCCCAGAGGAGCTGGAGGAAGTGGCTGGGGCGAGGGATGTCTGGGCCTCTCTGCCCAGTCTGCTGCCCTCGCGACCCGGTTCCGGATAAGCGGAGGAAGATGGATGGATGGATATTAGCATTTCTATTCTGATTTTTATTTATTTCCTCATTTTTGCTCCTTCCTTTAAATTTCTCTTAAATTTGTATTCATACCCAGGGGCACCGCTCTGGATTATGGGCCCGACGAAAATAAGTTTTTCATGGCCCCTTAAACGGCAGCACATTTTGTAATGCTGTTTTACAGACAATTATGCATCAATGGCATTTTTCCGCTATCATTATCATCTTTGGGACAAAATAAAATGACAATTGGCATGTACAGTATGGAAAGAACTGAGCACTTGGAATAAAATAGAATTGATTTTGTTTCATTCACAGCATTTATATCCTAACTCATCATAGAATTTCACTTCACAAAATAAAAGTATATAACTTCTGGTCAACAACAATTTCTCTCTTTCCACCTACCGTCATCATAGGCACTTAGGAGCACTGTGTATTTATTCTCCTTCACATTAGGGGACTCTCTGTCCATGAGGCTTTTCACCTTCACCAGCCCTGAATCCTCGTCCACTTGCAGCCAGTTTTCAGGGTCATCAACTATTTTAAACCTGCACAAAAAATGTGAACCAAATAGGTCCATTACAAAAATGATGCATATATTTTTGAGGCACTAAAAGGAATTATTTTCTAATAATTTTTGTATTTGTATAATGCTAAATCCAATAAATCTTAACGGCAAGTAACAACTGTGTGTAAAACAATTGAATTGTTGAATTCAAAAGGGGCCCAAATTTACAATTTTTCAAAATAGAGATATTAGATGTTTTTGGTCTTCAAGGGAAAGCTATCTGATTATGTGCAAATAATGTCCTAAGTCCTTGTATTGACTCCATGCATGGCATTTAAAATGTATTGGGAGCAAGAGGGGCCCAATTTCTGGACTTGGAATTGTCCAGGAATTGCACAATTCTTGCATGGGTTTAAGTTGCATGGGTTGCATGGGTTTAAGTTTATCCCATAAATGGCAGCACTCGGGAGCCGGTTTAGCTCGTGCTGGTTTGCGGTGCCTTCCGCCCGTGAAACCAGGGTTCAACCGGACTGTTCCCTTCTACTTCTGTGCCGGTCCTGGCCCGGTTGTTTGAGAAGGTTGTTGTGAAGGGCATCCGCGAAACATCAAGCAGCTTAATTATGCTAGACTTGTTCACAGATGACTTCGATGGGAATAGTTGAAAGAGAGGCCATAAGTGGCAGCACTAGTTATCCATGGCAGCGCTGGCGCAGCAGGAGTTTGATTCAAGTGATGAGGACATCAGGCCTAAAATAAAATGTAATGAACACAAAACTTAAGAGTTTGTGATACTAGGGGCAATGAGCAGTCTGACTTGTAAGATTAGATGTACTCTTTTGATAACATGTTCCATTTTAGGAGGAAAACAAATCTGACTTACAGTTATCATGTACCACAAAAAGGGTTTGTATATAAACTGATCATAAGAAGTGTTAAGAATGTCACAATATGAAAAAAAAGATTCATGGAGATGCTAAATATGTGGTTTGCCCATTCTTTCCAGGTGTTACTTCTGTTTAATTCAAAAAGGCCCAAGTCCAGATTTTGCCTAAGGTCCTCCACATTATAAACGGGAGGTGCTTCATATTATAGCATTTGTAAGCTATAAACTGGTGCTAAATCTGGGTAAAGTATTAATCATTTGGTGTAGCCTGCCTTTAGGCTTTGTAATTAAGATTATTTCCTGGAAAAACAAACTTCTTATTGAACCCACTGATTCAATTGTACGCACAAAACATGGACTTTGGTTTTGCTTGTAAAAATAATTTACAGATTAAACAGAATAGAACAATTTAAAAACACTTCTCCTCTTAGTTCAGGCTGGTCAGGTTTGGATCAACACATAGTTTAATAACATTGTTAAGTATTTTTTTTCTAACAGTAAAAACAAACAAACCCCCCCAACAAAATTTCATGCACTTTATTAAATTCAGAAATATAAAAGATGAGGGCAAAAATCTTACTTGACAGTGTTTTCACGTGCAAAGTCTGGGTCCTGCCTCACACGCCATGATCACACTGTCCACAGGAAAGTCCTCACGCTTTTGAACGGTCATCTCCTTTTCTTTAAAGATTGGAGGCTCATTGATTTGTTTCACGTCACTACCACTGTGGCGGTGGAGGTGACCAGTGGAATGGTAAAAGGGATGTCGTTCTCTACAATAACCGTCAGAGTGTGTTTTCTGATCTTCTCAAAGTCCAATCCCTAAATTGTTTGAAGAAAAACGTCAGAAGGAAGTTGATCAGTGATCGCATCAGACAAAAACTTTCTAAAATCATATTTCAAAGCAGGGTTCTAAACTAGCAGCCCGTCGGGCTATTTATGCCCCAAAGATGATGGCTTGCTGGCCTCACTTTATTATGAAAGTTTAATGTTAATGCGTCCCACAAGTTTGTATGAATGACACTTTTTCAGTGTGTGCGCAGAGCTGACAAACCAACTAATTGTTTTTTTTTACTTGTTCTGTCCAACAGCTGAACAAACAGATTAGAGCTGAAGGCCAATTATTGTGTTGGGATAGGAGCATAATCACAAAAAGAGGTTGTATTAATACGAAACCAAGTGTAGATTTGTGTAAACTTTTTGCTTTATTATTTTATTTATTTGTTACATTTAGTGTGTGTGGGGAGGGAGAGCAGAAGAATGTGAGAGGGGGGGGGTGAAAGAGAATAAAAGGAAGAGAGGTGGAGAAAGTGGGGGATACAAGCGTTGTAACAATTTTACTGCTGGAAAGACAAATATTACATCAGAAAATGAAATTCTGACACGAAGATGAGCAGAAGACAACTGTCCATCAACTGTAGGTTAGGAGAGGGGATGAGGCAGACAGGGAGCAGTATGGCAGTGTGTACGTCCATGTGGAGATACATGCATGCTGCCGAAGTGAACCGTGTGTTCATAAGGGGAACCAGATCCTCCCCAGTCCGACCAGCCAGACCAGGGGCCTCATTTATAAACGTTGCGTATGCACAAAAGAAGGGGCGCATTTCCCACTCTCTACGCAATAGTTGATATTTATAAAAAGCAAACTTGACGGAAAACGCGGTCCTCCACACAAGTCGACCCAGCGTGACGCGACAAAAACGGGTGTGAAATGAGAAATGGCGACACCGCCGGCAGATGGAAGAAACACGTGAAAGGAGCAGTTTGTGCCACCGTATGGGATGTGCTGTGCTACAACGTGGCACAGCTAAACGCTCTACTCGGCGCTCGATTGCTGTGTTGGCCCCGACCCACAAGACGAAGCCAACAAGGCAGCGCCAGGCGCCAGCGCTTGGAAGTGATGTCGCTTGTAAAGAAATAACAAAAGGTGTGGGAAAAGATGGTTTATTAAAGAATTCTCATCGCAGTTTATTTCAGTCAGGGCGGTCTTGATTTCGCCAACCCTGGCCACCTCTCTGATTGAATCCAAGGACTTCCGCCTGCATTTCAAGGACTGCATCGGTGAGGACACGCCCACCGCTGGAGGGCTGAGAGCCGCGTCGTGGAGACGCTGGTCCAGACGGCTGCTCAGCTGCAGCATCGTAACCACTGGCCTCACTGGCCAACACCCTACAGTCCAATATAAAATTGTTCTATTAATAACTGTAATTGTGTAGCTCACACATGTGACTAATTGCATTCATTTTAATTTATTTCTCTTACCTGTATCACCCGGTGCGTCTGGCGCATCGGCGTCCCCGGGGACGCCGATAAGGGGGACTTAATAGGGATTCTAACAATAGCCGCCAGTCTTCATCAAGAGGGTCGCCTCCGTTCCTTCACCCGTGGTATTAATTCTTCACGATGCAGCGCCAGACTTTTTTTGTTCTCGACTTTGATGTCCGACCATTTCTTTTTTATTTCGGCCACGGTCCGACCGAGGTTGTGAGGTTACAGTAGACGGCGGCGCGCTCTGCCACCGCCTGTCATTCACGCCTTTTTTGGCATTAGTAATGTCTACACTGCGCCCTCCAAACAACATTTTTCTCCTCTTTCACTCGCTAACGATAACTTCTACTTCTACATTGAGTGAAGTTACTTTTTGATTTCTCTGATTTCAAAGCCATGAATATTAATTTGTGGGCGTTTACCAATTATTTATGTAACTATGGCGGTCATGACGCAAAAGCCGCGCTGCATTTAGAATTGGTTGTGATTTATTAAGGGAAGATGATGCGCGGCGCAGGGCTTATAAACAGGGACATTTCTAGCGACGATCGCCCTATGCTTCATCCGTGACGCCACTTCTGACGCAAATCCTACGCAGTTTTATAAATGAGGCCCCAGGAGAGGGGGGGAGAGAACCCCAGGCTAGGAGCGGCCCCAGCGATGGGGCCCAAGCAGGCGGGGGGTGGGGGGCATCGTGCATCACATTTTCATGCATCTCAATCAATCACTGTGTCCCTATAACTGTAGTGTAACAACAAGACAAATGATTGGCTGGTCGTGATATGTGATGACGCGATACGTAGCGTGTAGCCCAATAGCCTAAGGATGAAAGTGACTGCTAATGTGTATGATGCTTTGGTAGTGCTTTTAAAATAAATAAATCTGTTCTCTAAACATCCACTCTGTCTTCAATGCAATGTAATAAGACACACACACAGAAATGTGAAGGTATCTGCTATAAATCCAACTATTGCTCTCATCTGTATTTATAGAGCTAGGAGCTATGTCCGGTAGTGAAGCAGCAACTGCGGTTTATGAATGACTTATACATAAATATTACTTGTTCGCACAAATTAATTAATGAGGAACAGAGAATAAATGTCACACACCATGAGTTATATCGCTAGAGTAGACATCACGTGATTTCTCATGGGAGGAGAGCACCGCCATCTTGGTGAGGTCAGCCTCTGCTGCATTGCATGCATGTGAACCTATTTTTTGCAAAATGCCAGTTCATTGTGCGGGTTTCAACTGCCAAAATCAGATAATTTAGTCCACAAAGGAGGAAAGCATAACATTTCACAGGGAGGTACTATAATTATTTCCTTTAATTCTGCAGGGGCTTCATTAATAGTACAAATGTTGACATGCATGATGATGCAGGGCTATTATCAACATTAGCCATGATGGACTCGGTGACTGAACTTTTCTAAATAACTTAAACTACATGTCAAAGAGGTCTAAAACTTCTACATGTCTACATGTTTAAAACTTATTTTTAAAAATTCTTTGTAATATTATTTTTATTTGCAAGAAGTCTTGCAACTCTGCATTTTTCATTAAAGTTCGAGGTTTTAGGCTGGCTGTTTCTCTTATTTAACAACAACAAATGATGTTTATTTATAAATTATATACATTTATATTATATATTTATATATTTATATATAGGCCAGAGAGAGAGAGAGTGAAAGATATATATATATATATATATATATATATATATATATATATATATATATATATATATATATATATATGTATATATATATATATGTATAAATACATAAAAAGCTACGATACCAAAGTATTATAGAAATCCTTTGTCATGGGGCGCCAATAATTTCACCAAGATGGCGTTTGTACTCCGCCACCGCCGGCCAGTCTTCCCAAGCCGGGGGTGTCTCCCATGATATAACTTTACTGTCACACACTAAATGCATGACAGCTGACGGAGTTTTAACAACAAACACATGCGAGCTAAAACTAGATTTAGTCTTAGACACACTTAAAATACGTGGGGAAAATGCAACAATAGAAGTTTTTGAGATGAACCAGTGCCGCGTCTGGATCGTTGGTGAGACCAGGCGGGGTGAGATGAAAGCGAAGCTGCAGCAAGACTGAAGGACAACAGGAAGTTGGAGTTGTCCTTAACATTCAATTCAGTTTTAATATGCCTCTCCCCCTAGTATGGTCTGTGTTATTTTATCTTTTATAGTTATTTGAATGTTTTGTGATGTATGCACCGGTTGCTTTTTTTTAATCAATAAGTATTTTCAATTATTTTAATTGATCACTCAACTATGAAAACCGTCAGGACACATTTCCCACGACGCATTGTTTTGTAGTCCATGGGCGGCTTGCAGTCAGCTGTGATTGCCAGCTGTAATTGCTTAGGTTGGTGCCTTGCTCCTGCCCCTTTCTGGTGGTATTTTTGTGATGATTGACAGGTGATGTTGGAGCAAAAACAAAAACATACGGCACACACCAGGTGATCTGCCCAGCGTTGCGTCCACCTGGGTGATCTCAAACAGGCTTATTGCGCATCTTGGCTGCATCTATTTGGTGTCGCCAACATGAATCCCTATCAGTTTTTGAGCCTCTTTGATCTCAGGTATCTGCATCGAATGTTCTGGTCTTAAGTGAACAGTGCCCGTTCTTTCATAAGCCACAGTTTGAATTCAGTATAAAAATATAGAAGTGGGTGACTGGCTGCTCTAAAAGAACTTGTGACCAGGGTTTAAATGTGCAAAAAGTCATGAGAAAGAAAATCTATAAAATGGTTACTAAATTTTGTTTCTTCTTTACTGATTTCTGTTTTAAAGAGTAAACTTAAAAAAAAAAAAAAATTCAACATAAACATAAAATTGGGAACACAAACTCTCTTATTATACGTAAATAAGTCCAAGTACAGTCCAGATTTACTGACAATAAAGCCACACAAGAGTCTCATCTTTATGGGAGGAAGTGCTGCCAAGTGTCCAGCAGTAAAAAGTAGACAAGAGAAGCCGTGTTCAGAAGAACCATTGATGGATTTACAGAACTGTAAAATCCAAGTACCGTATTCTTTTGTGTTTAATAGTTTTATTCAACAGTGTCAATAAGCACATTTAAGTCAGAAAAGAACAGATATAGAAGACTAAAACAGAAATCTATTTCTGATTTATTTACTTATTGATTTTTTTTATTTGGGTATTTTATTTTATCTTAAAAATTGTTTTATAAGTATATTTTGTACAGAAAAACAGTTAATAATAGAGTATAGTTAAACGTATAGTTTGTGTTCAATACAAATTTACTGGCTCTCAGACACTCACAAATTGCGTGTGTTTGTGTGCTGAAGTTGCGGCCCAGCCTGAGGTTGACTCTGCCTTCAGTGGCCCCCAGGCAAATTGAGTTTGAGACCCCTGCTCTAAAGAAATTGTGAAATATTGTTCCTGGTGCATTGTTGGAATACATCATGATATGTATTGTATCACTAGCCTCTTGCCAATAAACACCCCTTGTTATCAGTGTGAAGTACAGCCTGAGGACAAAACTTCTGTACATTTGCTTAGCACCAAACATTACTTTAATACCAAAACAGAATTTAACTTGAAAACAGGATCTTTCAGAGACTTCTTTCTTTTCTTACCTGAGCAGTTTTGATGATTGCTTCCTGTTTGTTAGTTCCCGTTTCTATGGAAAACAATTTATCAGGATCTCCTCTGATAATCTTGAACTTGGCGTTCGATGCTGGGGTGTTTGGTTCATCTTCATCAGTTACTGACATTTTAACAACCTGAACCCCCACTGCGTTTTCATCAACTGATCCCTGATACTAGAAAAGGTAAAAGAATGAAAGGCTCAAAGAGGGTTCACTCATAAAACTAAAAGGAAATTTAAAAGATAAAATATTCACAGCTGTCATGCAGTAAAAAGACTGAGAAACTTCCTACAGAAAAACCTTAATGCCCTCTATAAAATTGAACATCATTATTTATTCAAAGAAGACTTGAATTTGTCAAAACCCTTTCAGACATTAGTGTTAACCAAACAGTCACATGTGTTGTACTCACAGTAGATGCAGTAAAGACTGGAGGGTTGTCGTTGCTGTCCGTCACTTTCAAAACTACTGTTGTTCTTCCTGTTAATCCATTTCCATCCAGATCCGCTGCTTGTATTTCCAGAGTGTACTCAGGATATTTCTGTTGAAACACATCATCATCATCGTCATCATCATCACCATGAAAAGTTTTAAGCAGCTCAAAAAAGCCTCTTTCCTCCAACTTTGGAGTAATAAAAACATAAATACCCATGTTGAAAACTGAAAATTCAAAGTTACCAGAAAATCTGAATTTTTCCTCAGTGTAATAAAAGGGTAAAAAATAGAACTTTAAAAAATCTTTTCTGGCATCAACCCCCTCTTCTCTTTGTGGCACAATCACCTTGGTAAACTATCTGTACTGGGACGTCTTTCTTACAAACTGGTAGATAACATGACTTTGCCCTTAGCAAGGCCCATAGATGACAGAGTCTGATGTGGAGAGAGTCCTGACCTGAACTCAATAGAACCCCTTTGGGATGAATAAAGGTTGAGATTGAGAGCCAGGCATTCTCCAGCAACATCTGTGTGTGACCTCACCAATACAAAACTTTTTTGTTTTTCTATCTTTTTATATGTAGATGTATATACATGAACATTTATTTTAAGAATCATTACCTCTCTGTCCAAACCAACACCTTCAACCATGATGGCTCCATTGAAGGAGTTAATGGCAAACATGGAATCACTGGGAAGTTTAGGTTCCTGGCTCAGAATCGTGTATTTGATAATGGAGTTGTCATTGCCTGGCTCATCAGCATCAGTGGCTTTAACCTGAATCACTGTAGTCCCTGAAGAGGTCAAACATTACAGCACAATTAAATTTGGATTTTAATGAGACATTCCATCCTGTGTTTTGGGCCACAAGATTTTCAAGTCCTTACTCTGTCAAAGAAAGCGATCAAATAGTTGAAATATACAATTATTCTCTTAGTAGTCAATATGACCATGTCACATCAGTAAACCTAAAACAAACGCACACTTCAGTTTCGTTCTGCTTCCATCAGGATTAAAAGTCGAAATCATGACTGAATTTTACCTGCAGCTCTGATATCCACTCACTTGCAGAAAAACAGCTTTAGAGGAAGAAACTTCTCACAATCAATGAGCAAAAGAAACAAGTATTTGGAGAACAGGATTAACACGGGCGTCAGAGCTCACAGGCAGAAAAAACTAAACTCTGAAGGTGAACATCTGGCACTGTAGGAAAAGAAAATGATATTCTTCAAGACTCAAACTAGGTCAACTTCACCATCTCCACTCCTGAGTATTTACTTTATCTGATTCTGTTCTGTCCACTGGACTTTCACAATAATTACTGAGACCCAGAACCTGCTCTGGATTCAACTGTTTGACCAGAAAAAGTTATGATACAAAATGCAAACTATTCTTTGTTTAAACATTACAAATGATCCACTGATGTTACCTTTTTCTGAAGATTCAGCAACTTCTGCCACATAGGTTGTCTGTTCAAAAATAGGTTTGTTGTCATTCATATCAATTACATTGATGATGATTTCCATAGGATCCTCTACTTTGCTCGACCCGGCAGAATCAGCGTGTGCAAAGAGCTACAAAATAATACAAAGAACAAAATGTGCTACTGTCAAAACAAAAAAACCACAAGGTAATGTCCATGTTATTGTAAAAAGAATTACAAGAAAATATAACACTTTAACAATTTCAGCCTGAATTTGTATTTATCTTGTTTATTACTACAAAGTTGACATGTTTTGAACAGAGCCTCCAGCTTGTATCTTCAACAGTGCTGTGCTGAGGCACACTAGAGGCACAAACTAGAGTGATTATATTTAAGTAAACCTGCTCTGTGATAACAATCAGTGAACCTGACTTTCTGCGTCTGGAGTGTATAAAATATTTATTTGATGTTTGGTTACAATAAAAGTTACATAGAAAATTTATGTTCCCTCATAAAAGTATTTTAGGTTTTACCTGGCAAAACAAAATGGTAAGGGGATTTAAAAAGAAGATCGAAACGTTAGAAAAAACTGTAGCTCATTCTTACCTTATAATGTCCTTGTTTCTCTCTGTCAAGTCTCTGATGAACATACAGATAGCCAGTGTCTTCGTCCATTGTAAAGAGTCCTACAGGATCTTTATTGGCTCCTGGACCTGTGATGCTGTAGTGGATCTTCTTCATTTTGTCCTCATCCGAGCGAATCTGAACAAACCAAGAGTAAATAAAAACCCGCCAACAACAACATTAACTTTTCTTCAGTAGTGAAAACTGGTCGAAATCTCACACAAACATATGAGACAAAAGCTGATGTTTCAGTGCAACTCAGCAGTAGCAAATTTAAGTATTGGAACTTTTGAATTTGACTTAAAGGAAAATATTATCATGGATCTGACCAAACTAAAAACTGAAATAAATAAATCAAAGATCAAGTCCATAAAGGAAATGACAGTTCTACAGCAGATTTTGATGTTTCTTACTTGAACTATTTTAAATGGAAATGGTCCATTGTTATTCTCAGGAATATTGATTGGAGGGATGACCCAGGCTCTCTTCCTCCTCCTCAGTCCATTACTCGACTTGGGAAAATAACGGACGGCCACATCTGGATGTTCTGCAGCCTAAAAACAAAACGTTAAAAGCACATTTAAATAAAGACGATATTGTTGAAGTGCATCAAAATATTAGAATCCCACAGCCCAACTATGCATAGAAGACAGTTTTTGAAACTATTTGAATTATTATTTTTCATTACAGGTAACCCTGAAAGTACACAAAGTAATTTATAAAGCGCTCTGCACTGTTCCATACCAAAGAATTAGTAATTCGGTCCCCTCCTTTCTTAAGTACATTGACTTAATTCCTCACTGCAAGTTAAACCTAATTTTAGTTGATCTCAAATGCAAAATAATACTAAGAAGAAAGCATCTGAGATGAAAGGCAAAATGTCCAACTTAAAAAACGGAAAATGAAGTTTATAAAACAGTTTGTTCTATAGAACCATCCTGTGTTAATAAGTGTCTTTACAATAATACAATGACTGTTTTTTTTGTATTTTTAGTATAAACAAAATCAGTGTCCCACCATCCAACTGTGTCCCCTAAATGGACATGGATGGATGGTGGCTTTTGGTTGTCTGAGCTTCATCTCTCTCCACAAGTTATCAATAGGATTGAGGTCTGTGGACTGATCACTCCATGACCTTAATATGCTTCTTCTTCTTCTACAACCAAGTCAACCAATACCTTGGTTGACTTCGTTGTATGTCCTTGGTCATTATCCTGTTGGAAGACCCATCCGCCATCCATTGTAAGCCTCTTGGTGGAAGGGAGGAGGTTCTCACTCAGGACTTTATGGTACATGGGTCCATCTATCTTCCATCGACACAATAAAGTAGCCTTGTGCCCAAGGCAGAAAAAGACCCCCAAAACATAATGTTTCCACCTCTTTTCTTGACAGTGGGAATGGTGTTCTTGGGGTCATAGGCAGCATTTCTCTGTCTTCAAACACAACAGGCTGAACGGATGCCAAAGGGCTCAATTCTCTCAATCACTTTCTAAATCATTATGGTTTTTATTGTTAAACTTCCGGCAGGCCTGTACATGAGTTATTTGAACCTACCTCTTTGGTATTGTCAGAATCCACTTCAGTGTTGTGATGGTTCTGGTGTCTGTGGTCTCCATGGTGATGCTCAGCATCTCTGCTTACATGGTGATGTCCGTGTTGCAGGACCATGACATGAACAGTCATCTTGTTGCCCTGTGAGTCCCAGGAGTGGACAACAAAGTCCAGCTGTCCGTCATGAAGATCAACTGCTCTTTTCACCTAAAATATAAGATAATTTACAAGTATTTTAAAAATATAATCTGAAGTGATAAAAAGGAACTTGAACAAGTCATATTAGCAGTAAAGGTTTAAGGATGGGACACAAAGAAACCTCAGAAAAAGACCAAACCCAAAAATTATCTTAATGTTCTTAAGTAAAGACTGTTACTTACAGTTATTATTCCATCAGAATTGAACACAAAGCGACTGTCATCTGTGCTGAAGAGAAACCTTGTACGATCTGTGCAGTCAGTCAATCCAACTACAAGAAAAATAAATAAACAAACTGATCAAAAAACAAGTTAAAAATGTGGAACTCTTAAGTAAAAACAAATTCTTCTGCCCAGCCCAGGACCATTCGTGGAGAGCTTCAGAAAGACCTGGAATCAGCAGGTACCGTTGTTTCAAAGAAAACAATAAGTAATGCACTCAACCGCCATGGCCTCCATGCACGCACACCACGCAAGACTCCATTTTTGAAGAAGAGGCATGTTGAAGCTTGTTGGGAGTTTGCTAAACAACATTTGGATAAACCCATGACATTCTGGGAGAAGATACTATGGTCAGATGAGACCAAAATTGAACTCTTCGGATGTCATAAGACGCAACATGTTTGGAGGAAAAATGGCACCGCACATCACCCCAAAACACCATACCAACAGTCAAGTTTGGAGGTGGGAGCATCATGGCGTGGGGCTGTTTTTCAGCATGCTGTACTGGTAGACTTCATATCATTGAAGGAATAATGACTGGAGAAAAGTATTGAGACATTCTTGATCAGAATCTGCTGTCATCTGCCAGGCTGCTGAAGATGAAAAGAGGGTGGATCTTTCAGCAAGACAACGATCCCAAGCACACAGCCAAGGTAACACTCAACTGGTTGAAGAAAAAGAAAATAAAGCTGCTAGAATGGCCCAGTCAATAACCAGACTTGAATCCAATTGAAAATCTGTGGAAAGAACTGAAGATCCGGGTTCACAGAAGAGACCCCCGAACCTTGAAGATTTGAAGGCAGTTTGTGCGGATGAATGGGCCAAAATCACACCTGAGCAATGTATTCGACTGGTTTCTCCATACAGGAGGCGTCTTGAGGCTGTAATCACCAACAAAGGTTTTTGCACAAAGTATTAAATAAATTTCAGTAAGGGTGTTCAATACTTATTCCCTGTGCCATTTCACTTTATTACACATAACTTCATTTATGGACATAAATGTTTGGATTTCTTTCTATGTGTGCATTACTTGGGTTGATAACGACATCTGGTGAAAATTTCATGTCAATAGCTCGATTAGAATTATTTTTTTTGAGAGAAATGTTGACGTGTTCAATACTTATTTTCCCCGCTGTACATTTTAAAACCAAAATTCATACCATTATTTATGACAACAGTTCAGATCACAACAAACAAATAAAACCCCAAAGATTTTCAAAGAAAAAAAAACTGTATTTATGCCCTTTTGCAATGTCACACTCAAAATGTTGTCTGTTAACTTCCTGTTTAACTTTAGCAGTAAACAAAAAACGTCACTGTTGATTTGCAACATTTAGGGAAAGAATCCTCAAAATGTTCTCCACATATTTCTCATTCCTAAGATTTGGCGGACTAGGTATAGTAGATAAAGAACAAGAAAATAACAAATGGAGACACAGCAACACCTCAATAAACATGACTCTGTAACAACTAGAAAACACTCCAAGTCCTTAAATCTAAAGTGACCAAAGTGGTTCCAACAGACATGTTTCATAAACTAACTTTTTCCCATTTTTATAGGAAATTCCGAAAAACTGCCATACTTAGATGAAAATTTTACAGACTTGTTCCGCCATGGCTATTCCACCATGCCAGATGCTCATATGACAACACAAACTTGATCACAAGACTTTAAATTCCATCTGCATACACTGTGCTACCAAAAGTATTTGCTCACCCATCCAAATGATCAGAATCAGGCGTCCTGATCATTTGGCCTGGCCACAGGTGTATAAAATCTAGTACTCAGGCATGTAGACTGTTTTCAGAAATACTTGTAAAAGAATGGGTTGCGTTGACCCCAGCGTACCTGCGTTGTGATTTGAACATGATAAACTGGAACTGCAGCACAGTAAAAATGAAACTGCAACCATTCAACGACTACTTTTCATTTGTTTATCTGAAAGTTTTTAAAAGTAAATCCAGTTAATCTGGATCTGGAACATTTTTACAATCTGTAGAGAGCAGCCACACAAACTCAAGTCTAATATTAATGTGAGCAATTATTCAGAAAACTGCTGGAACCATTGGGAACTCTCCCTGAAATTACTGGACTTGTTTTAGGCGAGACAAACAACAAGCCCAACTAAATTCAGGAAGCTGCTAACATACCTTTGCCCAGTCTTGTGTCTGGCTTCAGATGTTTCCTGTTCACTTTAAATATAATCCGATCCGACTCAAATCCAGGTTTACATGATGACTTTTCTGCAGTCGTCACAACTGAGACCTAAAAGGAAAAACAGAAAAATCAATGAGGTTGACAACAAAGTCAATCTATTCTTTGTATTTAGCAAAAGCTGGAATAAAAATAAATATTAAAAAAAAATTTAAATGTGTTTGTAAGAATCATGACAGTAAAAAATGGAGCGTGGATTGTCTGTTTCCATGCAGCAGCTAAACAACCTTTTTAAAAACTGCAGATTAAAACAAAACATGAATGTACAGAAGGGGGAGAAAGATCTTTCAGACACCCAAAGGAAGGGCATTATATTGAACGCATGTAGGCTGTGTATACCTGCCATTTTTAGAATGTGCTTGTGATACCTTTTAGTCTAATAATAAGATTCACCTCCATTTTTTTTGTAGATTAAAGTTTTTGAGACCTATTAACTTACTTTAAATATTAAATGTATTCAGGACTGTTTGGTAAAATTCATTCATTGAAATGAATGAATGAATGTTTGGTAAAACTCGTTCAAACTTGAACTGATGGAGTGGAAACCACTTACGAGAAGTGTTCTAAACGAGTGTGATGTCACCCATAGACAAGGCCTTATTTCTGGCTCCAGCAAAACAAAGTCAATTCAGACATAATTTTTCTGGGATACAGCCATTGCCATTTTGAAGCCAGATGATTTAAGTGAACAGTGAAAGCTCGGAGTCAGTCTGAGTCAATGGTTTTATGGCAACTGTCACCAATCAGGAGTAAGCTTGTTCAAAATCCACACCCCTTGCTCTGAAAGGGGGCTCAGGAACATTATTTTGAAAGGTCAAGGTCGGGGGCCAACGCGCAGCTAAGGTTTTTACTGAGGCATCTGATCGGACAGTTTACAACTTGAATGATTTGCGATAAAGAAATAAATTGCGAAGAAAAAAAATAAGATTAGCAATAACATGTTAAAAAAATGTATCAGAGTAAGAATGGTCATTGTGACAAATAGAATGACTGAGTAACAACCACGGTATTTATTTCTAAATAGAAGGCTATGGGATTTTGGCTTTTTGGTTTGGTTTTATGGTTGAAACCATTTAACCTGTCGACTTTGTCAACAGAAGTACGGTGAGGTCCTCCAAAGCGACTGTGACACAAACTGAGAAAATACAGCATTCACACGCATAACAAATTTAAAACTAATGGTACATTCACACCAGGCATGTGTTGCACGTTGAAGAACGTGCTAAACACCGTTTCATGAACGCACATTTAGCCTGTGGTGTTCACACCGGACAAGCAGGCAGCGGCAGAGACGGGTGTTTTCTTCTTTTATTTTTCAACCGTTTACCGGTTGTCTGCCATCTACAGTTGGAAGAGGCTTGGTGTCAAATGAGGAAGAGATGCAAATCTGGGGAATCTTGCTCCAGGCTTTTTCTTTTACAGCTTTATTCTGATACATAAAGGACTTTGTGTCATAGAATTCCGGCCAGGCAGAGAAACCACAATCATGAAGAACCCCTTCAGGTCACTTTTCAACCAGTTGGAACTTCTTGAAAAGGTCACCAGCCGTATACTCAAATACCAGATCCGAGTTCCTGATTTAGCAGTTGAAAGTTCAAGTTCAACTTTCAGCATGCGATCGGTGAATGAGCAATTTGTTTTTAGAGCCCAATGACAGTAAATGAGAACTGCTCTGAAAAAACTCCTCCCCCTTCGCATTCCAAACAGGAAGTGGTTGCCATAGAAATGTAGACTGACCAATCACGGCTTACTAAGGATTTCTGGATCCAACATGGAGAAGGAAATATCGTGCAAAATGGCAACTGAATTGACTTTGATTGGTTGGAACCGGAAACAGACCATTTTCTATGTGTGATGTCACACATGATTATTCTGTTATATATTGTACAGTTTATGGTAGAGCCCGAGAATGCACATAAAAACATCCATAGCGTGAATGCCAGAGTTTTAAATGCCGAAGCCTGAAACGCAGGTTTAATTGCATTTACATAGACTTTTTATTGAAAATGAATGTGAACTATTGACGGTGCCGGCTTTGTGGCTTAATATGAACTAACTTTTTTAATACAACAATATATTTAGTTAATCATTTCTGCTATAAAACTGACCTTCCATTTATCAAATCAAGCCAGGTTTTGAAAAGGCAAAAAAAGAAGCAAACCAAAGAAAGATTTTTTAAAAATAATGTTTCCAGAGATTTTAAAAATCAAAATACAACACAAGGAGCATGGTCTAAAAAGTTACACTTACCTTAAGAATGAAAAAAAATACTCCAAAAACCGCAATCCAAGTGGTCCCCATTTGTGTGTTAAGCTCTTTTCTGTACTCCTGTTAAAATGAAAAACAAATATGGAGAAGAAAATCAAATACGTAGTTTAAAAGTCTCCTGAAATGCAATCCTCTGGGTTTTTTCACTTCCGACTAGCTGCTGCAAAGATTTTCAGCTTCTTAGTGTCTTCAGCTGGACGAGTCACTTCTATAGTTAATTGTCGGGGTGTGACGTATTTCACAGGTGCGTGGCTTCCACCTTCCTCATATGTCATAAATCCTTATCATACCTGCAGGGACTGATACTTGAGGTTTCTGTTCAGTCTATGGCTAGAATATAGCAGATGAAAGGCAGATATAGACAGTCATTGACATCCTGCTTTCAGCAGCACAAGACAAAGTTGGAGAGACTTCCCCATGCAGACAACCTCCCACAGCCACGCAGTTTCATACGCTTCAGCATTTCTCCTTCATTCTCAACCCTGTTTATATCAACAGTTCATCATTCCCATTTTAAAAAAAATCTCAAATTAATAAAAGAACTGATAATAATTTGGGCCATTCAAAATAACTAAGAGGTATGTAAAAAAGAATTCACAGGGAATAAAAAAAAAAAACCGCGATGGAAGTTTGCTGAAGTTTCCACCTCCCTTTTTCTACACCAGATCATTTACATCAGTGGTCCCCAGTGGTCCCCCCCCAGGCCGCGGACCGGTACCGGGCCTTTTCTCCAAAGTGGACCAACAGAAATGGAGTCAGAGATCCTGTAGGTACTACCTGTTTGGTATCGGGCCGCACAGAAAAAATAAAATAACTTACATGACTTCGGTTTTATTTATTTCGGGATCTGAAAGATTTTTTATTTTGAAAAATTGCCCAATTCTCTGTTCTCGTCTATGTTACTCTTGACGCAGGCCAATTCGCTCGAACCATGCAGCACTGTGGTAAGTTGGATTTTCCATGCACGTATTTTGAAGGCATGTTTAAACGTTATCATATCGTTTAGTGACCAGGGAGTGTTGCGGGCACAGAGGACATTGCTCATGTCATAATTCGTGTTTATTGTTACGTTTAGAAAATACCACAGTTTTCATGCAACTCATATTATTTTGTTGTACTGTAGTGTCGGTCACGTGCACGTTTGGTCTGCTGTCGGAGTTCCGCAGGCTGCAGGGGTTACTGTCGGAGCTGGCATCACAGGGAATTTAATCAGTCCTGTTTGCCTGCTTTGGTCAAAATAGGGTTGAGCATGGGTGCTTCTTTTTGTGTACAGGTCCTTTCATCTGGCAGTTATGTTATTTCACACTTAGTTATTTCTTCCTGTTGTGTTAACTTCTTTTTAGCACCATGAGTGTGGGAAGGGGAGAGGATGATGACACCTATGCGATGTACAATGTTAAGCATGTCAAAATAAAAGTGCAGAGTACGTCTTATCACGTGTCTCTGCCTTTATTGCACCGTTGCTGCAGCGTGTGTCCACTGTTGTAATACTGTAATTTCACCATTAGGTGTCAGTGTGAGTTGTACTGTTGTTGTTTTGTCCTACAAAAAGTTAATAAATGAACGGACCCGTGTCTGAAACTCAGCAGGTTATGGGCCCAGAGAACGCTGAAAAAGTTTTTAATTCACTGTATTTTGTGGGTTAAACAGAGTTGTGAGTTCTTTTGCTTTTCTTTTTGCTTTTCTCACAATGGAGGATAAGCTGTTTATAGACAAGCTGAAAATTGAACTGTTCAAGGAATGGGAACACGAAGAGCTGATGGACTTTATCAGATGGATGTTAAAAAGGACTTACAAGTTTGTCATAATGCATCAGTAGCAGCCAGCTTATGGCACCAGCGGCTGGGCCACACTACCAAGCTAAAGGAACTTAAAGATCTGGTGAATGGAGTGGACTTCTCCACAGAAACAGAGGCTTCTTTCTGTGAGGGATGTGTAGAAGAAAAACTGTCTAAGCAGCCATAAAAGTTGATTGGAGGAATTCGTTCCAAACACAGAATGCAGCTGATTCATAGTGATGTCTGTGGTCCCATGCAGACTGAATCCATTGATGGATAAAAATATTTTGTGACATTTATTGACGATTACTCCAGATGCTGCAAAGTGTACTTCCTGGAACACAAGAATGAAGTGTTAACCAAATTCAAAGAATTTGAAAGAACATTCACAAATGAATGTGGACAAGCTGTTAGAAGACTCAGAACAGACAATGGGGGTGAGTACACATCAAAAGAGTTTCAAGAATATTTGAAAGCTCAAGGCATCCAACATGTAGTGACTGTACCTCACTCACCACAGCAAAATGGTGTTGCAGAGAGAAAAAACAGGACTTTAAGCAGCTAGAAGTATGCTGTCACATGCTAAGTTGCCAAAAATGTACTGGGCAGAAACTGTAGCCACAGCAGCTTACATTCAGAACAGGCTACCAACATCTGTGCTGAAGCAAGAGACACCTAATGAGAGATGGTGTAGAAAAAAAACCTAACATGAGTCACATGAGTGTGTTTGGATGCATTGCTTATGCACATATCCCGGATGAAAAAAGACAAAAACTGGACAAAAAGGCTATGAAGCTTTGTTTTGTAGGCTATGCAAACAATGCTAAGGGTTATCGCCTATATGATGAAGAGAAAAGAAGGATTTTAATCCGCCGGTACGTCATTTTCAATTAAACAAACTTTGACTGGAAACAAGAAGCAGAAGGGCCCCACTCAGAGAATGAAGTAACCGTGGACACAAATGACATTGAAACAGAGAATGAAACCACTGCTGATGATGCTGTCAGAAAAAGTGACAGAATCAAAAAAGCTCCAAAGAGATATGGATAGGACGAGTTTGCTGATACAGTTGTTGTTGATCATCATCTGCTGTGTGTGAATGGGTCTGTGATTGTGAAGCACTTTGGGCCTTCAAGGAAGCAAAAAAAGCGCTGTACAAGTACGGTTATGCACTATTTACCATTAGCCGTGGCCAACGCTCTTGTCCCTCATTCCCCCTGACTTTGTCCCAAAAATCCCTGAAGTCTCATTCACACTACACTTTTTAATCATAAAATCTTTTCAAGTCATCTTTTAATTATGATTATACAGTTAATATCAAAAATCAAAAAGCCTGTGTCATTTTTTAAGACCTATTGTCTGCAGAGCTGCAAGAGCTCATTAGAAATTGGCCTCTGGGTTATGGGCGGGACCGTTGGCGTGGAAGTTAATCTCGCTAATTTCCCAGAATTATTTTGTTTACAATCCCCTGCTACTTTATGACACCTCACAAGCCCAAGCTATCATTAGAGAAGCAAAAAAGAAGAGTCATCATGCTTCGAGTTTTGATCCAGATGCCAGCTCAGACAAGGAAAATGAAGACATACATGAATCTATTTGTCTGCAAGTGGATGCATCAGAATTGGAGCGGAGAGGGGAGACTTTGGCCTGTCATGGCAGTTGCTGTGTCACAAACCTGAGCTTATTCAATGCACTGGTTTTTATCTGCTCCTGATCCATCACTATTTGAAAAAAGAAATACTCAGAAATGCAGTTTTAATCTTAAATTATTTTATATATGTCCTCCATCACAAGAAAAATTCTACAAGAACATGTTAAAAACACAATTTTCATCAGAGTGGGTTCTTTCTTAGTAAGAGCGCTTACCCAGTCACAGTTGCTCAGTCACTCCTCATCAGACCCCAAACAAGTCTGTTAACTATGGTGGCTCTTAATTAAAAAACAGAACGCTTATGAAGGCAAAAGTTTATTCATTCATCTTTTCAACCCATTTTGTCCCTTTTGGGGTCACAGGGCTGCCAGAGCCTATGCCGGCTACTCGTAGGCGAAGGCAGGGGCCATCCTGGCAAGGTTGCCAGTCTGTCACTGGCAATCTAATTTAGAGCCCTGTACATGCAGGTTTTAAAAAAGAAATTAGGATATTTGCTACTTCACAAAAAGTTCCAGCTGTAAAGTCCTTCTAAAGCCCCTCCGCTGCAGCCCACATCTCATGAAATGACCAGTGTAACAGCACAGTGCCAGCACGATGGAAAACACTGAAATGGCAGTTTTTGAGTCGACTGAACATGAAGGAAAACACAGACCTGAAGAAAAGACACATTTTTAATCTATGCATTGGCTGAGTAAATGAGAACAAATGTCTTTTTTACTTAAATCTTTGGTCTGTTAAGCAAACACTCCCCACATACAGTCAGGCAAAAAAGTATTTATTCAGGCACCATTTGTGCAAGTTCTACCTCTTAATAAGATGAGAAAGGCCTGTAATTTTCATCATTGGTATACCTCAACTATGAGAGACAAAATGAGAAAAAAATCTTTATAATCTTATTGTATAATTTTTAAAGATATTATTTCCAAATTATGGTGGAAAATAAGTATTTGAGGACCTACAAGCAAGCAAGATTTCTGGCTCTCACAGACCTGTAACGTCGTCTGTAAGAGGATCCTCTGTCCTCTACCCGTTACTTGTGTTTATGGAACCTGTTTAAACTGCTTCTCTATAGAAAAGACAACTGTCCACAACCTCAAACAGTCAGACTCCAATCCCCACTATGGCAGAGACCAAAGAGCTGTCTAAAGACACCAGAAACCAAATTGTTGACTTGCACCAGGCTAGGAAGAATGAATAAAGGAAGCAGCTTGTTGTGAAGAAATCAACTGTGGGATCACTTATTAGGAAATGGAAGACAGACAAGACCACTGATAATCTCCCTCCATCTGGGGGCCCCTGCAAGAAGTCACCTCGTAGGGTCAAAATGATCACAAGAACGGTGATCAAAAATCCCAGAACCACAAAGGGGGATCTAGTGAATGACCTGCAGAGAGCTGGGACCAAAGTCACAAACACTACCATCAGTAACACACTACGCCACCAGGGACTCAAATCCTGCGGTGCCAGACGTGTCCCCCTGCTAAAACCAATACGTGTGCAGGTCCATCTAAAGTTTACTAGAGAGCACTTGGATGAAGAGGATGGGAGAACATCTTATGGTCAGAAGAAACAAAATAGAACTTTTTGGTAAAAACTTGATGCCTTGTTGAAATGGTGAGTTGCATCCAAAGAACACCAGACCATGGGGGAGAGCATGGGGGTAGAAACATCGAGCTTTGGGGATGTTTTTCAGCACAAGGAACAAGCATGACAGATCTGGGCAAAGAAAAAATGACAACAATCCCAAACACACTGCCGGGATGCAAAGGAGTGGCTTCGTAAAAAGCATTTCAAGATCCCAAAGTGGCCTAACAGTCTCCATTTCTCATATCTAGAGAAAACCCTTGATGGGAGTTGAAGTCCGTGTTGCCCAGCGACAGCCACAAAACAAAACTGCTGTAGAGGAGATCTGCATGTAGGAATGGGCCAAAAGACCAACAACAGTTTGTGAAAACCCTGTGAAGACTTACAGAAAATGGTTTACTGATGTCATTGCCAAAAAAGGGTACATAATAAAGTATTGAGGTGAACTTTTGTCACTTATTTTCCCATCACAATTTGTAAATAAATTATTTTATTTATTTATTTATTTATTTTCTTCAATGTTCGCTATAGTCTAAAGATTTGAATCAGTCAAGTTTCTTCAGATTTAGTAAACAATAACCAACATAAAAAGTTTGTCACCCAAAGATATATGTGATTAACCAGAATTTATTTGAAAGAAAGACCTCCTAGAGAAAGAAGTACCATTCTTTAACATACAATTCCAATGTAACTATGACCTTAGTTTGACAGCAGCACACTGACTTTCATGAAATAGATTCTGACCTCATAACCGTTTGACTAGCTGCTGCATTTAACCCAAGTCTGATCTTAGCCTTAAAAAACACATTACACTTTGGTTTAAGTAGCTTTATGTACTTTTAATTTTGGTGTTTAATCATATGTAATCACCCTAGGCTTCCTACACTAATTGCTTATGATAAATAATCTACATCTTCATCATGAAGCTGCACAAAAGAAGTGTCTGAAAAACTAGTTTAAAATCATAAACATGGTAAACTATAACTGCAGCACAGTAAAAATGAAACTACAGCCATGCAACTGCTGCTTTTTATTTGTCCGCTTCAAAAATATTAAAGAGTTAATGCAGGTAAACTGGCTCTGGAGCATTCTTATGATCTGTAGAGAACAGCAACTCAAACTGAAACCTTGCTGTTAATGACAACAATGTAGAAAAGCAGGCTGATGCAACCAAATCTTTCAAAGGTGGCTGGTTTCACTATGAGAAGGACAAGATCTCCTTCATAAATTCTTCTACTCCAGTTCGCAGGCTTGGATGACATTCACAGGTTAAATCCAGATTAGATTTTCTCCATAGACAGACAGAAGATGATTCCAGCGCAGATCAAGGTTAAAACAGGAAGAAGCAAATAGAGAAGACTCAAACTATCATGCTGGAGAGTTGCAGAGAGTCACCAACTTTCTAGCAGAGAACTAGTGATAATCAGAGCAATGCATAGGCAGGAACAAGGACAGGCGATGAGGAAGATTTCTGGGAAACACAGAGCAGCTACTGGGAGGGGCAGAACCCTGACACATTTAGAAAGCATGAACCAGTAGCTGTTTGATGAAGTCAACGTTACGTATTTTTACCCAGTTTTGTGCCTGGCTTCAGATGCTTCCTGTTGACTTTGAATAACAGTGTCAACAAATGTGACCCAAGTCCAGCCTGACATGACGACTCCTCTGCAGTTGACACAACGCTATCTGCAAAAAAGTAACATCATCGTGACATAAAACGCGTACAATTTTATATTCCAACCCTCTTCTTTCCACATTGTTAATTAAATAAAGTGCTCGTTTTAGTTTTAGAAGACTAAACATGCATGAAGTTTTCGCAATATCAATAAAGCACTACTACATACCAAAAATAGAAGTATTCTGATACAAATGTGATTGTGAATATATAATAATTCCAGAAAAAGATTAAATAATTTTGCTGAATTGACAGAAGTATTTACATTTTTTACAGAATTTTACATTAACAAAAATATTTGTGTGGTGAAAGTAAATACCAAATAAGTCAAAATGAGACTCAGTAGTGAGTGTGGCCACCACGTGTCTGTATTACTTCCCTGCAATGCCTGGGTATGCTTCTGATGAGGTGATGGAAGATCTCCTGGGGCGTCTTCTCCCACACATGGACCAAAGCATGGATAGTCTGTGGTGCAACCTGGTGTTGATAGATAGTACATAGCGAATGGAAGCAGAATGCCCACAGCCTTCTGTCCTATGAGTGCATGCCCCCTTACCACACCTAGCCAGAATTCAGTGAGTGTCTTTGCTGTAAACTTCATCCTCAGGGTGGAGTCTGGTGTGATTTCAATTAACTGATCTACCTCAGCAGAGCTCAAATCAGCAGGTGCTGCTGCATTAAATGGATCTCACAGTCAGTCGTATTGAGCATTGCTGTCTGGGAAAGAAACCTCGCAGGGAAGACATGTACAAAGTTAATGATACTTTAAACAAAGTATAAATAAATTAAATAAAGGATCATTCACTTTGTATGTTCTCAAACTGTGGGGCACGCCTCCCTGGGGGGCGCATTACATCCATTATACATGCATTTCTCCATTGTTCAACAAATCTGTTTACAGTTGCATAGAAAGGCAGGTGTAGGTATCCAATCCACACTTGTCCCATGTGCAAAATGCGTCAACCGTCATTACCGTCCTTTTAAGATGTCAAAACAGCCATTGACGCCATTAGGATTAGGTTAATGTAAGTGACGCAAGACCTGCCGATATGCGGTCCCAAAGCACGGTTTGTTTTTAAGTTCCGCTGCGGAAAAAATTCTGATGTCCAAACATTGCTCCCAGGGTTTTTCCTCACGTTTTCTGCTACCAGCCAAAATTACGTCAACAGACTAAAACCTTTTTTTTTTTTTTTTGTGGTCCATGACTAAAAGTGAAGTAGACCTAGATGTTGCAACATTGTTTATTTTTTAAGCTTTTTTTTCCTTCTAAAACCTTTGCTCCACCTTTACTTGTTTGGTGTTAAAAGGGGCTCTGAGCTAGCAGGAGATAATAAACAGAGATATGAGATATTAGCAGAAGCCAACAATCCAGCCCACAAGTAAAGATGCAAATTTCTGATGAACTCTGGCTGCTCTGCAGAAACTGTCCTAGAAAACAAGTTATTTATTTTGGCTAAAAAAGGGCATTATCATAATTAAAATATATGGAGCCCGTGTCCTGACATGGATAAAATAAAAAATATCTTGTTCCCACAAAATATTATTATGTTCCAACAAAATAATATTTCGTTCCCTCAAAAGAATTAATTTGTGCGAACTAAATAATTAATTCATGTGAACGAAATAATTATTCACGTCATAAGTCATTCATAAACACAGATATGTTCTCTGTCCTGTTTCAAAAGCCACTCTCAGCGATAACTTCCGTGTCTCTGTGACCCACATTTGTTCAAGAAAGGGAAAATAACTCCTGGGCCCTTGGCAATGGCGGCCGACTTCCCTGGGTGCTGGCTTCCTGGGCCCGGCAACCCTCTCTCCATGACGGGAGAGGGATCCCTGATCTCTCTGGCAAGACCAAGAGCCGGGTATCACATTACATCTGAGCCTGGGGGTGGAGCGCTGGGCCTAGCCAAATTTCCAACTGTGGGTGAGCCTGGTTGGGCCATGTTTACAACACTTGTTGTGGACCCACTCTTCCCCTGGGTGTCCTCCTCCTGGGCGGGGATGGCTGGCCCCTGCCTTGCTCCTACCTGGAGCAACCATGGGCTGGGTGGGTGGCTGCCTGGAGCGCGGGGCGGGTCTCCCTTGGAGGGTCCTGACTCGTACCTGGGGTTGGGGTGGAGGGATGCCCAGAACTCCTGGGTGGTGATGAGGTGCTCATCTGGGGCTGTAGGCGCTCTTCTGGGGCGGGGTTCCGCGTTCTGCCCTTCCAGCGCGGCGGGGGGGCTGCTCTCCTTGTTGGGCTGGAGCTTGCACTCTCTGTCCCCCCCATGCCTCCCTGCTCTCTGGCTTTGGGGGCCCCCGTGGCGGTCTTGCTGGTCCTGGCCTGGATGGCGGATGTGATCGCACAGGGGGCGGTTGTTCTCTAGCATCCTAAAACTTATATTTTTTTGTTTTCATTGAGACAATAATAAATTGATCATTTTTGTTTTTATTTTCCCCCCTTTTGAACGAATGTGGGTCACTGAGACACGGAAGTAGCCGCGGAAAGCGGCTTTTGAGGCAGGACGGAGATGTGAATGTAGCTGACATAGACAAATGCATTTATGCTTTTTAAAATAAATAAATCTGATCTCTAAACATCCTCAGTGTCTTCCATGCAATGTAATGAGACATAGACACAGACAGAAATGTAAAAGTATCTGCTGTAAATCCAAGTATCGTTAAGATCCGTGTTTATGAATGACTAACTAGGTGAATACTTATTTAGTTCGAACGAATTAATTATTTCAAGGGAACAAAATATTATTTAGAGGGAACGAAATATTATTTTGTGGGAACGGAATATATCCCCTGCGAACCGCCACCGTAACGTTGTGGGGGAGGTTTTTTTTTTTTTTTTTTTTTTGGGGGGGGGGGGGGGTGAGACCACTTTTCCATGGAGAGAGGGGTTGGACTCTCTACAACTCTGGAGTTTTTCAAGGTGAGAGGCGGCGGGCTGGTGTGGGTTTACCCGTGAGCCCTCAGCTCAGCCGCCAAGTGTTGGAGTTCACCCCGGTGGACGAGAGGGTCATGTCCCTCTGCCTCCGGGTGGGGGACAGGTCTATAACTGCTTACGGGCCAAACAGCAGTTTGGATTACCAGACCTTCTTGGTGTCTCTCGAACGGGTACTGGAAAGTGCCCCAACGGGGGACTCCAGTGTTCTAATGGGGGACCTCAATGCCCACGTGGGCAATGACAGTGGCACCTGGAGAGCCATGATTGGTAGGAATGCCCCCCCAATCTGAACCCGAGTGGTGTTTTGTTATTGGACTTCTGTGCTCGTCATAGCTTGTCCATAACGAACACCATATTCGAGCACAAGGGTGTCCATCAATAGACCTGGCATCAGGAAACCCGAGGCAGGAGGTCAATCATCGATTTTGTGATTGTTTAAGGCAACCTTCGGCCCTGTGTCTTGGACACTCAGGTGAAGAGAGGGGCAGAGCTTTCCACCGAAAACTACCTGGTGATGAGTTGGATTCGCTGGCGGGGAAGGAGGTCGGAAAGACATACTGTGAAACGTACTGTGAGGATCTGCTGGGAACATCTAGCTGAGCCCTCAGTTAGGGAAGTCTTTAACTCTCACATCTGGGAGAACTTCAATCACATCTGGGAGAGCTTCAAACAGGTACCGAGGAAGGTTGGAGACATTAAGTCAGAGTGGACCATGTTTTCCACTTCCATTGTCTCTGCTGCTACTTAGAGCTGTGGTCGCAAGGTCTCTGGTGCCTGTTGCGGCGGTAACCCCTGAACCCGGTGGAGGACACTGGAAGTAAGGGATGCCGTCAAGCTGAAAAAAAAGAGTCCTACCAGGCCTGGCTGGCTTGCGAGACTCAAGAGGCAGCTGACAGGTATCGGCAGTCTAAGCGAGCTGCGGCCCGCTGTCTATTACCCAGGCTGAAGTCACTGAGGTAGTCAATGAGCTTCTCAGTGGCAAGCCTCCGGGAGTGGATGAAGTCCGCCCTGAGTATCTCAAGTCTCTGGAGGAGATGTTGGAGATGATGTTTTCCTGTTGGCTTCATCGAGCCAGGACGTCCAGCGTGCAAATACCACTGGGAAGGCTTTTACAATGGCTCAAAATATGGATGAATTCCAATTTAAAGCCTGCAGCAGCCAGCAGTTGAGGAACCAACAGGAATACAGGAAGCTCCTTCATGAAGTTCTGTTGTTGGCTCTTCTGGAAGCATCTGAAAATGTTCAAGAAGTAAAATAAAAGACCACACATCTTCTGTATTCATAAAGGTTTATGTAAAAATTAAGGCCAGATTTTACAAACCGGTCTTAAAGGCTTCTTGCAGTAAACATAAGGATATTTAACACAGCACTCTAGTTAATATTTCTGCAACATTTGTAAAAAATAAAATAAAAATCATTAAAAACAACAAAAATGTGTTTATTAAACTCCTAAAGCTCATCAGTGATGGCTGGCTGGATTTCATTTAGTTTCAAATTAGTTCAAACAATATAAAAAGACCAAAAAATTAAAAAACAAAACAAAAGACCTTGAACGAAGAGTACTGTACTTTTTAAATTTGATCCCATCATTACCATTGTATTCAGCATCCCAAGAAAGTTCCAGAAAATAAAGACCACCTTCTGTACAACTTAGAAGAAGCCACATAAAAAGCCTGTGGAAGGAAGGGGGCTGCCATCAGTGCATCACTGAAAACTGAACTCTGAAGGTTGTTTCTGAGTGAAGTCATCAACAGAGTCTGGTGGAGTGGGGTCTGTGGTTTCACAGCATGTCATCGTCATCTTCTCCTCCCCCATACATGTCAGCCAGCTTCTTGAAACGGGGGCCCCACTCGGTGAGGCAGTTGTAGTCCTGATCTCCACTGTTGCTAGAATTCAGAGACGAGAGGCTTCCTTCGTCCGAGCCCCCACCCTCGTAGTCAAACACTAGAAGCGAGTCGTAGGGGGGCGCAGTGGGGTCTTCGTCTGCTGCCTTCAAGTTCTGGAAGATTGGGGAAATAAAAGGACATTTTAAAATCATTTCTAAAGAAAAAAAAACTAAAGTGTCTACAGAGGCTTGTCTGCATCACTCACATCTTCAATGAAGTTGTCAATTTGGTCTGGGTTGGCGGGCAAAGTCCGGTACGTGGGGCGAGACATGGTCAAAGGCATCATATCGCTCCGCAATACGTCGGGTTTGTTGTCGAGGCCGTAATGAAGAACGCTCAGATCAAAATTCTGAGGAACAAAAGAGCAGGTACTAGCCACAAAATCTTGCTAGCATAAATGTTTTGTCAGATCTATAGTGTTTACCTGATCGTCTTCTCCACCTCCCTCCTCAGCGTAGTGGTAGAGGCTGTCTCTGATTATATCCTCCTCAAATGGCTCTCCGATTTCTCCTTTCTTCTGCCGTTTATTGTATGCATACAACCCCAAAACAGCAATTACTGAAACAAAAAGCTTTATTTATTAGAAACTGGTGGGCTAGTTTATTAGTCCTCATTAAAGTCAGTAACACAATGCAATGCAACATTCCCATGTTCCTGACACCTCCATCACATTCCCTCTTTTTGGGTCCTCCATTCATCTTCCCACCCAGCAGCTCCATGTTGGGAATGCCCAGTCTTCCTCCCCCTTTTTCTATTTGTTCAAAACACCCAACCTGATATTTGGATCCATTGAGTTTTTTTAATAATCAAAGAATTCCAACATTTTTTCAAACTTGTCTTGTCCAAGAGCTGGGCAAACAGATGAGAGTGGAAGGCCTCTTGTGTAGGACATATTTTACTTTAACAACAGGGGTTATTAATCTTCTGACAAACCAGAGGTATGTCTGAATAAACCCCTTTCAAACTTTATTCATTTTAATCATATTTGAAAATATTTTGGGTTGAACCGGATGGAAAAGGAAAGAAGGGAAGTAGAGAGAGGGATGTTAGAGAGAGGGGGATAGGAGGGTGATTATAGGAGGAGGGGGGGGGGGTAAAACCATGAAGCAGCATAAAGCAACAAGCTACTGGATGTTTATCATTACGGTGAGGTTCAGATGTAATACAAATCTCAAAGGGCGGGGCCTGTCCACACACTCAAATGTTATAAACACACCTGCTAGCTGCAAAAATGTCCACATGTCAACATGTACATAATACAGATAGCGTTCACACATGCATAATTATGCCTTCAAACCAACTAGTGTGAATATGTGAAAAGAAGGAGGGAGAGTGCCCAGCCATCACCACACCAAGACCCCCGCCGAAGCAGCCGCGGCAGCCATAACCCCCCAATGCCACACAGCAGCAGGCAGAGAACAACCGCCCCGTGGGCGATCATATCCGAGAAAGCACAGTCCCGGCCCAACCAGGAGAGCAGCCCCCGCCGTGCCGGGAGGGTCCAACGCCGGGCCCAACCCAAGAAGGGTGCCCATAGTCCCAGACGAGCACCTCATCACCACCCAGGTGTTCTTGGCATCCCCCGCCCCAATTCCAGATATGGGCCAGGACCCCCCAAGGGAGACCCGGTCCGCGCTCCAGGCAGCCACCCACCCGGCCCACGGTTGGTCCAGGAAGGAGCAAGGCAGGGGCCAGCCGTCCCCGCCCAGGAGGGGGGCACCCAGGAGAAAAGGGGGCCCACGAGGGGTGTTGTAAACATGGAAATTGTTGTAAACAGTTGGAAATTTGGCGAGGCCCAGCACCCAGGGGCAAGGACCAGAACCCACACCACAGGGACACGGACACCCCCGGCTTAGGTGTGATGTGATACCCGGCTTCTGGCCTTGCCAGAAAGCTCAGGGATCCCTCTCCCTTCGTGGAGAGAGGACTGCCGGGCCCAGGAAACAGCACCCAGGGGACACGACCGCCGTTGCCAAGGGCCCAGTACCCCCTATCAGGGAGGAGGTAGGGGACAGATGGTCCAAGGTCCCACCTTCCTTGCGAAATGCGTGTGTGTGTTTGTGAGGGTGTGTGTGCATGTGTGTGTTTATGTTGGAATGTATATTTTGAGGAGTGAAGGGTGTGTGTACTAAGGGAGTGCAGTTAAAATTGGCGGGTAGGGCACTAAGGGGACATCAACTGATTACTCACAGTGATGTCCGATCACCCTCCCCACCAAGGGGCCCTAAATGTCTATGGTGCGGTTAAAATTGGCAGGTAGGGCGCTAAGAGGACACCTGCTGCTGATGGTCAAGCACCCCATTACCAAGGGCCCTACATCTCTAAGGTGCAAATAAAACCGAGAGAGGGGGGGGGCATTCCACACGGCAACCATGGGAGGGGGACTACTGACAAGGAGCTCCTCCCCCCAAGGTGCATTGCAGGCTAAACCCCCCACCCCCTCACCCTAATATGAGATTATATGAGGACGGGGGTAAATTGGGGACAGCTGGTAGACTGTACCCTGGTGGTCAAACAGCCGTCCCCCCCCCCCCCAGCATAGGGTCCAGGTCCCCTCAGCCCAGGGGTCCCATCCCCTGAGGCGCTGACACCCCAGGCCCAGCACCACGCACCCCACACAGAGAGAGAGGAGCCAGAAAGCGCCGCAGCCAACCAGAATTCCAACATTTTTAGCCCCACAAATGGTTGTTTCTCTCAGATTTTCCTGTTCAGTCCAGTTCTGGTTACTAAGCCAACACCTTTCTCACACCAACTAGCCTCTGCCCACTATTTTTATTCATCTAGGTTTATAAATGATGAGCATTATTATGGGTAACTAATGTTATTGTCTGTCCTTTTTGTAATTAGGAATATTCTAATTTTACACTAGAAGAAAAAAAAAAGGCCCAAACAACTCCTTTAACACAATGCATCCTTTCATTTCTGAAAAAGCTATACTCACCCAGCAGCAGCAGCAAAGCTCCAAGTATTCCCCAAATATATGGTGACATTTCTTCTTTCTCGCCAGTTCTAGCCAGTGAACAAATTCCATTTTCTAAACAGGTGCACACTTCTACATTGATGGAGCTGGCCTGCCCCAGGTTACCACGATCTGAGACCGTCAGGACCACTTTGTATGTTCCTTCAGGAATGTCAGACTTTAAAAACAGCTCGATTCCAGTTTCTACAGAACAGAAAAGTGAAGGAAATTCAGTTTCAACCTGTGCATTATGTACACTTTCTGCTGCCATTTTAAAAATAAACATCACAGAGATGTAGCTTGATGAATTCAGGAGAAGAAGAAGAAAAAAAAAACTTTTTCTTTTTGAATGTGAACATTCAAGGGAACAGTGTTCGTACTGCTTTCGTTCATCTTAGCCGTCCAGTTGGCTGAGTACTTTTCATGAACGGCCACACTGTACGGAGCAGAATGAGCGGCTTCGTCTTTATCCACTATACTCAGCAGTGCAGGAGTCCGCTGGTGCTTGCAAATCTGAGGAAACACAATCACAGTCAGTCTCAGTGCAGTTCTTCCTGAAAAATGTAAACCTAAATGGCTCTAAAAGGCAAACACACACCTGTGTTTCCCGTTCTACAATCGCTGGGGCGTTGTCATTGACATCTTCAAGTATAATGATCAACGTGCCAGTTCCAGTGGCTGGGACTGGATCTGGTGAGATCACAGATGAACATCAGTAAAACCAGGAGCAACTTTTTCTCATAGCTGATGATCTCTCAAATGTAAAACTGATGCTTTTTGGCAAATAACTAAACAGATTTGAAATGAAAGCAGAATAATGCACAGTTAGAAGATCGTTTTTCTGTTAATTAAACAAGTTGTGGTGATAAATGTAAAAAAGACAAATATAGAAATGACCTTTTCTCTAAGATATAAATTAATGACAAAAAACAACAACTTTTCACCTTAATTGATTTTAACTTAATTTGTTTATTGTTTGCCTAGATTTTTCCCAAATCTATAAGTCTTCTATTCTGATCCTTCCTTTTTGTAAACCAAATACTTGAAATAAGAACTTAAACCTCTCAATGGCTACACCAATATTTTTTTTCTGCAGCACAGAAGTCCAGGTTGTGCACTTCATTCAGTGGGCAAGTGAAAAAATTTATAAATAAGTTGTGTGCACTTCTAATAATCTCCTAACTGACCATAAAATCTCACTTCACACACAAAATAACTTAAAGCCAGCAACAATTTCTCTCTTTTTCCACCTACCGTTATCATAAGCACCAAGGAGCACCATATATTTATTCTCCTTCACATTAGGGGACTCTCTGTCCATGAGGCTTTTCACCTTCACCAGCCCTGAATCCTCCTCCACTTTCAGCCAGTTTTCAGGGTCATCAACTATTTTGTACCTGCACAAAAATGTAAATCAAATAAAGCCATTAAAAAATTTATACATTCATGTTTAGGCACTGAAAAGAATTACATTTTATAAGAATCTTTGTATTTGCATAATGCTCAATACAATATATTTTTACAACATGGAACAACTCCATATAAACCAATTGTATGTCCAAAAGGTTATGAAAGAAACTTAAAATCATCTAAAGGATTTTAAAAACACTTCCTTCACTCTAATTCTGGGCTGGTGAGATTTTGATTAAATGACACAGTGAAAAACACTAATTTCCTTGTTTAGTTTCTATTTTTTCAACAGTAAAAAAACAGAAACCACCAGGCTTTTTTTTTTTTGTGGAAGTACAAAAATTGAGGGTAAAAATTCTTACTTGACAGTGTTTTCACGTGCAAAGTCTGGGTCTTCTGCCTCAGACTTCATGATCACACTGTACACAGGAAGGTCCTCACGCTTTTGGACAGTCATCTCCTTTTCTTTAAAGATTGGAGGCTCATTGACGTCCTTCACGGTCACCACCACTGTGGCGGTGGAGGTGATCAGTGGAATGGCAAAAGGGACGTCGTTCTCCACAATAACCTCCAGAGTGTGTTTTCTGCTTTTCTCAAAGTCCAGTCTCTGTTGTTTGAAGAAAAAGGCAGTAATCAGTAGGTGTGTAAGAAAACCCTTAAACCCTGTGGTTAGGGGTTAAAAAAAGAATACTACCAACGTAGTCCCTTTTTAGTCCTACGCCTTTTACGTATTCCGTAAAAGGCGACTAAAAGGGATGGAGCGAAAGGACTGGGAATCCTCTCCCCTGTAACTATATTCCTAAATACGGACAGAGCAGAGTCGGGAAGGGGAGATTACCTCCCCAAACCTCTAAGATTGGGTTGTTGAATGCACGGGGTTGTAGTATGGATGGAAGCAAAAGAGATCTGATTGGAAGGATGTTTGAAAGGAGGGGAATGAGCGTGCACTGAGTGAGACAAAGATGAAAGGGAAGGGTGAGTGTGTGTTTGGAAGTGGGAGTGGGAGAATGTCTGGTGTAGAGAGCGGAAAAGCAAGAGAAGGTGTGGCTTTGCTGGTGAGCTGTGAGGTGAGACAATGTGTGGTTGAATGGAAGGAGGTTTCACCAAGACTGATGTGGGTGAAAGTGAAATTTTTGAAGGAGTTGTGGGCGTTCGTGAGTGCATATGGTCCTGGCAGTGAGAGGAATGAAGAGGAGAGAGCGACCTTCTGGAACGACTTGGATGACTGCTTGCAAGGATGTGGAGCAAATGTAAATGTAGTGCTGATGGGAGATCTGAATGCTAGAGTGGGTGAGAAAAAAATTGAGGGTGTTGTTGGGGTTAATGGTGTTCCTGGAAAGAATGACAATGGTGAGAGACTGATAGGAATGTGCACTGAAAGAGAGATGGTGATTGGGAATACATGGTCAGAAAGAAAGAGATCCATAAGTATACTTGGGTGAGGCAGAGTGGTGGAAAAGTGCACAGGGAACAGGGAGAAAATGTGTGAGTATCAGAAGGAATTAGGTGGCAAGTGGAATATGGTTAAGGAGCAAATGGTTGTTGGAGTGGAGGATGAATGGCAACAGTTCAAGAGTGCAGTGGTTGGATGAGCAGAGGAAGTGTGTGGTGTGAGACGTGTTGGGGGTGGTGTAAGAAAGGGAAGTGAATGGTGGTGCGAGGATGTAAGGTTGGCTGTAGCCGAGAAAAGATGTGCGTACGAAGTATGGCTGCAGAGAAAGGACAGGGAGTCATATGAGTGTTATAACAAGAAGAAAAGTGATGCTAAGAGAGCTGTGCGTGAGGCAAGAGTGGCTGCGGATGAAAGGTGGGGCAGACAGTTGACAGAAGACCTGAGCCCTATGCTGGGGGGGGCTGGGGGACGGCTGTTTGACCACCAGGGGACATTCCCCGACTTACCCTCTTCCTCATATGATCTTTTATTAGGGTGATGGGGGGGGGGGTAGCTTGCGATGCAGCTTGGGGGAGGAGCTACTTGGCAGTGGTCCCCCTCCCATGGTTGCCGTATGGAATAGGCCCTCCTTCTCTCGGTTTTAATTCCACCTTAGACGTGAGGGCGGCAGTGGCTCAGGCGGTTGAGCAGGTCGTCCAATGATCGAAGGGTCGGCGATTCGATCCCCGCTCCCCTAAGTCATCTGTCGCTGTGTCCTTGGGCAAGACACTTCACCCTCTTGCCTCCAGGGCAGCTGGAGGTGTGTGCATAAGTATAATTGTCCCGGTGATGGTCAGAAGGGCTGTAGGTGCGAACTGGCAGCCATGCCTCTGTCAGTCTGCCCCAGGGCAGCTGTAGCTACACAAGTAGCTTACCATTACCAAGAAGGAATGAGGAGTGAATGAATAATGGACACACTGTAAGCGCTTTGAGCGTCTGGAAAAGCGCAGATAAATCCAATCCATTACAGTAAACCCTTGTTTTTCGCGGGGGTTCCGTTCCTAAAAGAACCCGTGATAGGCAAAATCCGTGAAGTAGAAACCTTTTTTTTTAACAATTATTATACAATTAAATTCTCTATTATACATTGAAAAGAAAGAACAAACCGTTTTACAGGCTCAAGCATTTGTTTCACAAATAAAAGTACTTTAGAAAAGGTTTTTCAACAAATATCTTCTGTACTGTACTGTCAAATAATAATTTTAATCATCAATGTGAACAGAAGGCTTCAAATCGCGGAGATTAGCCCCGCCCACCGCGACCCGAGTAATTGGATTAAACGGGAGAAAATATAAAATGATTATTAAAAAAATACAAAGTACAGTGGGACAAATAGTGACTCAGGTGTATTTCACTGCCCTTGAGCTGCTGCATCCTGACTCTGCAGTGTTTTCTCCCTTTGAAGCCCGCGGTGCAGCTGTTTTTGTTCGGGAGAAGAATGCAGTGATTGACAGTTGTTGTCGCTCTTTTTTCCATGGGTTATAGAGAAACTCGAAACTCGACTTTTTAGCCAATCAGAATGCAGAACACAATGCAAATCCGTGAAGTAGCGAAACCGTGAAAAGTAAACCGCGTTATAGCAAGGGATCACTGTACTATCATTATTATTATGTAGGATCCTTGGTAGGGGTGGTGCTTGGGCATCACTGGCAGCAAGCAGCATGTCCTGTCAGTGCCCTACCCGCCAATTTTAATTGCACCCTTTTAGTACACACACCCTAACCCCTCAAAAATATACTCTCCAACACACATACACGCACGCACACATGCTTACAAACACACATACATTATACAAGGAAGGTTGGATCTCGGACCATCAGTCCCCTACCCCAACCCTGGTAGGGGGTACTAGGCCCTTGGCAACTGTGGCCGTGTTCCTTGGTGCTGGCCTCCTGGGCCCGACGGCCCTCTCTCAACGCAGGGAAAGGGATCCTTGTGCTCCCCTGAGCCTGGGGGTGTCTGTGTTCCTGTGGTGTGGGTTCTGGTCCTTGCTCTCCAGCGATGGCCTTCTCCAAATTCCATCTATGGGTGAGACTGGTTGGGCCATGTTTACAACACTTGTGGACCCCCACCGCTCTGGGGTGTCTTCCTCCTGGGCAGGGATGGCTGGCCCCTGCCTTGCTCTCACCTGGACCAAGTTACTGGGTAGGGGGGGTTGTCTGGAGCGTAGTGCTGGTCTCCCTTAGGGGGCCCTGGCCCGTGGCTGGGGTGGGGGGATGCCCAGAACTCCTGGTTGGGCTGGGGCTTGCACTCTCTGTCTCCCGGTCACTCCCAGCTCTCTGGCTTTGGGGGCCCCCGTGGCGGTCCTGCTGGCCCTGGCCTGGGTGGGGGATGTGATTGCAGGCGGTTGTTCTCCATCTTCTGCTGTGCAGGTGTTGGGGGGTGGGGTTCCTGGCTGCTGCTACTGCCGCTGCGGGGGTCTCATTGTGGGGATGGCTGGGTACTCTCTCTCCTTCTTTTTACATTCCATCATCCACTTTAGAATAACATAAAGACGCATTTGAGCACAGGTGCTATCTCACCTTTGCAAAAATATTGCAAATACCTTTGCAAACATTAGTTGTATTGGCTGCGGGCCAATACAACTAATGTATGTGTGTGGACAGGCCCCACCCCATTTTGGATTTATATTACTTATAAACCTGACTGTAATGATTGTAAACATTCAGCAACTTGTTGCCTTATGCTGCTTCATGGTTCTACCACCCCTCCTCTTAAATAACCCGCCTACCCCCCGGCATCCCTCTCACTTCTTCCCTTCTTTTCTTTTCCTTACTGTCCAACAAAAGACTGTTACAAATATGAGTACGATGAATAAAGTTTAGCCTAAATTACAAAAGGGGGTTATTTAAATATACACCTAGTGTCTCAAACATTTCATAACCCCTATTGTATGTCCAACACAAGTGGCTTTCAGCTCTCATCTGTCTGCTCAGCTGTTGGACAGGACAAGTTAAAAAAAAAAAAAAAAGAACTGGTGGTCCCAGCCATCCAATCGCTCCCAATGCGTGTGCCCTCCTCACATCGGAACATCTGTCAAGTCTGGTGGTTGAATTCCCCGTGCATGCAGGCCCAATGGTTCCTCGAGCGTGCACCATGCTCCCAGGGCGCACAGGTCCAAGCACCCCCCAGGGCGGGAACCCTCCTGGCGGCGTAGGAACCTCTTCCCTGGAGTGGGACACCCCTTTTCCTGGGGCGTGTGCCCTGTTCCTTGGGTGTACACCCTACGGGCGGAGTGAGAGCCCTCTTCGAATGGGCACCTCTTCCTTTTCCCCGTCAGCTTTTCTCCTCAGCTCTTATAATGCCTCTCAATCAGCAGCAGGTGCTTTCAATCAAGGGGAGCTGGAGAGACTATGTCTCTTGGCTGGCCTGGGAACGCCTCGGGGTCCCCCCAGAGGAGCTGGAGGAAGTGGCTGGGGTGAGGGAAGTCTGGGCATTTTTGCTTAGACTGCTGCCCCCACGACCCGGTCCCGGATAAGCGGAGGAAGATGGAGGGATGGATGGATAGAAATAGTGAATTACTGTTTCTAGTGCATCATTGGGATACATATTGGTATCACTCGCCTGTTGCCAATACACACCACTAGTTATCAGTGTTAAGGACAGCTTCAGGATTTCCTGAGTATCAAACTTTTTTTTGAAAAACAAACAGAGTTCAACTTTAATACAGGATCTTTCAGAAGCATCTTTCTTTTCTTACCTGAGCAGTTTTGATGATTCCTTCTTGTTTGTTGGATCCTGTTTCTATGGAAAACAATTTATCAGGATCTCCTCTGATAATCTTGAACTTAGCGTTCCATGCTGGGGTGTTTGGTTCATCTTCATCAGTTACTGACATTTTAACAACCTGAACCCCCACTGCGTTTTCATCAACTAATCCCTGATACTGGAAAAGGTAGAAGAATGAAAGGCTCAAAGAGTGTTAACTCAAGTATTCAAGTATTCACAGCGGTCATGCAGTCAAAAGACTGAGAAACTTCCTACAGAATAACATTTAATGCTCTTTATAAAAATTGAACATTATTATTTATTCAAAGAAGACTTGAATGTATAAAACCCTTTCAGACATTAGTGTTAACCAAACAGTCACATGTGTTGTACTCACAGTAGATGCAGTAAAGACTGGAGGGTTGTCGTTGCTGTCCGTCACTTTCAAAACTACTGCTGTTCTTCCAGTTAATCCTTCTCCTTTCATATCCGCTGCTTGTATTTCTAGAGTGTACTTAGGATATTTCTGTTAAAACACATCATTATCATCATCATCATCATCTGCAGCAGCAGCTAAAAGAAATTTTTCTCCTCTAACTTCGGAGTAACAAAGACAACCATCTTGAAAACACTAAAAATTCAAAGTTACTGGAAAATCTGAATTTGTCCTCAGTCAAATAAAAGGATAAAAAACAAAGTGAAACTCAAAAATAAAATCACATCTTAAAATTTGAAGGGTAAATGCATATAAGAAATAATCTGTCAGTTCGAAAAGTGTTGACTACAAAAATAAAAAGATATAAAAACTGATCTTTCAAGAAGATTTATTCAAAATCATTACCTCTCTGTCCAAACCAACACCTTCAACCATGATGGCTCCATTGAAAATGTTAATGGCAAACATGGAATCACTGGGAAGTTTAGGTTCCTGGCTCAGAATCCTGTATCTGATAATTGAGTTGTCATTGCCTGACTCATCAGCATCAGTGGCTTTAACCTGAATCACTGTAGTCCCTGCAGAGGTCAAACATTACAGCACAATTAAAATTAGATTTCAATGACAAATAACATCCTGTGTTTTGGGCCACAAGATTCTCCAGTCCGTACCCTGTCAAAAGTAGTGATCAAATAGTAGAAACTTAGAATTTATGGAATACTGATATTATAGTTATTGGTCCTGATGTCAAGAGAAGGACAATTTTTGAAAATAAAATAACTTAAATTAAGTTATTTAGAACCAGTCAGAAAGCTGGGCATTATTTGACTCTAAGCTAACTTATCGCTCATGTTAAGTTGGTGAAATTGTTTTTTATCATCTTAGAAATTTGGTTCGGGTCTGTCTAATTCTCTCTTGGAGAGAGAAGCTGGTGGTGAATGCTTTTATCATCAGTAGAATTGATATTGTCATTCCCTGCTTGCTGGTCTTCCACCAAAAAAAAATAGCATTAAGAACATTCAGCTTCTTCAGAACTCTGCTGCATGAATTCTCTTTTTTTTTTTTTTTTTTTTTTTTAACTTGTCCTGTCCAACAGCTGGGCAGTCAGATGAGAGCTGAGGGCCTCTTGGGTTGGACATATTTTACTTTAACAAGAGGGGTTATTAATCTTCAGACAAACCAAAGGTATGTCTGAATAAACCCCTTTTGTAATTGAGGCCAAACTTTATTAATTTCAAACATGTCTGAAAATCTTTGGTGTTGGACCGGACGGAAAAGGAAAGAGGGGAAGAAGAGAGAGGGACGTTAGAGAGAGGGGGGGTAGGGGGTGATAATAGGAGGGGAAGGGGGATAAGACCATGAAGCAGCATAAAGCATCAAGTTTACTGGTTGTTAATCATTATGGTAAGGTTTAAATGTAAAAAAAAAAAAAAAAAAAAAAAGGGCGGAGCCTGTCCACACACACACTCAAATGTTATAAACACACCTGTTAGTTGCAAAAATGTCCACCTGTCGACATGTACACAAAACAGATAGTGTTCACACGCATACTTGTGCCTTAAAACCAACTAGTGTGAAATATTTCAGTCATTCAGTCATGCAAACTGTTAGTGCAAAGGTGAGCTAACACCTGTGCTCAGGTGAGTGTTTATGTTCTTCTAAAATGGATGGTGGAACGTGAAAAGAAGGAGGGAGAGTGCCCAGCCATCCCCACCCCAAGACCCCACCACACCAGCAGCGGCAGCCGGAATCCCCCCAACGCCACACGGGAACCGGCAGGGAACAACCGCCGCCCGGGCGACCAAGCCCGCCACCCAGGCCAGGGCCAGCAGGGCCGCCGCAAGGCCCCCAGAGCCAGAGACCAGGGAGGCACGGAGGGAAAGAGAGCGCCGCCCCAGCCCAACCAGGAGAGCAGCCCCCCCGCCGCGCCGGGAGAACCCAACGCAGGGCCCCGCCCGAGAAGAACACCCACAGCCCCAGACGAGCACCCCACCACCACCCAGGAGTTCCGGGCATCCCCCCGCCCCAACCCCAGGTATGAGCCAGGACCCCCCAAGGGAGACCCCCTCCGCACTCCAGGCAGCCATCCGCCCGGCCCACGGTTGGTCCAGGGAGGAGCGAGGCAGGGGCCCGCCGCCCCCGCCCAGGAGGGGGGAACCCCGGGGAAAAAAGAGGTCCCACAAGGGCTGTTGTAAATATGGCCCGACCAGGCTCGGCCACAGTTGGAAATTTGGCGGGGCCCAGCACTCAGGAGCAAGGACCAGAACCCACCCCCCAGGGACACGAACACCCCCGGCTCAGATGTAATGTGAACCCCCCCACCGCCGGGCCCAGGAAGCCGGCACCCCGGGGACACGGCCGCCGTTGCAAAGGGGCCCGTACCCCCCACCAGGGAAGAGGCAGGGGACAGATGGTCCTAGGTCCCACCTTCCTTGCAAAATGTGTGTGCGTGCTGCATGAATTCTCACCAAGATCACGAGGCGGGCTCACATCACCCTGATTTTGAAATCCCTGCATTGGCTCCCCATCTGCTTCAGGATTGATTTAAACATACCTTTAATAGTTTTTGAATGGTCTTGTGGCTACTTATCTGTCAGATCTTTTAGTAAAATATGAACCTTTGCGGACCCTGAGATCCTCTGGCACTAGTCTACGGATAAGGTGTTTATTGTCTACTAAACATTCCCACTGTAAAACCAAAATCTATGTAGAGGAATCTTTTTAGCTCAATGGCCCTTGTTTATGGAACAGCAGCTATGCACAGATAGGGAAGTTCCAAATGTTAACATTTACACCAACAAACTTTTTCCATACTCAGCTGTTTTTTTCCAATATTTATCTCCATCAGTTAAAAGGATGGGAGGTGTGAAAGCGTTTAGGGCGTCTGTGTGGGTCTGGGCTTCACTTTTATGTTGATTTGCTTGCTTTTATATCCTTTGTTTTGTTCTGGTGTAAAGCACTTTGTGTCTTATTGTACATGAAAAGTGCTATATAAATAAATGAAGATTGAAAGAGATAATAGCCAATATGACCATGTCTGCCATCAGTTCTCCAGTATTTTTGCTTTGACTATGCAGCCATGATGTATGAACACATCAGTAAACCTAAAACAAACTTCACACACATAAGTTTCTTTCTGCTTCCATCAGTGTCAAAACTCTAAATCAAGGCTGAAGTTTACCATCAGCTCTGACATCTGCTCACTTCCAAAAAAAAGACAGCTTTAGAGGAAGAAACTTCTCACAATCAATGAGCAAAAGTAACAAGTATTTGGAGAACAGGATTAACACAGGCATCAGAGCTTACAGCTCAGCAGGAAAAACAAAACTCTTTGAGGGTGAACATTGTAGGAAAAAAAAATGCTATTCTTCAAGACTCAAAATTGTGTAGGTCAACCTCACCATCTCCATTCCTGATTATTTACTTTATCTGATTCTGTTCTGTTCACTGGACTTTCACAATAATTACTGAGATCCAGAACCTACTCTGGATTAAACAGTTTGAACAGAACAGTTTAAGTTATAGAAAAACTAATTTTTTGTATAAACATTACGAAGGATCCACTGTTGTTACCTTTTGGTGAAGATTCAGCAACGTCTGCCACATAGGATGTCTGTTCAAAAATAGGTTTGTTGTCATTCATATCAATTACATTGATGATGATTTCCATAGGATCCTCTGCTTTGCTCGACCCAGCAGAATCAGCGTGTGCAAACAGCTACAAAATAATACAAAGAACAAAGTGTTAACTGTGCAAAAAACCACAAGGTAAAGTCAATCTTATTGTAAAAGAATAGAAGAAAATGAAACACTTCAACAATGATAAGACTTAATTTGTTTTTATGTTGTTTATTACTACAAAGTTGGTATATTTTGAACAGAGCCTCCAGCTTATATCTTCAACAGTGCTGTGCTGAGGCACAAGATGAGACAGTCCTCATTAACAGAGGCACTTTGACTGCAAACTGGAGGGATTGTATTTAAGTAAACCTCCTCTGTGATAATCATCAGTGAAACGGACTTTCTATGTGGGGAGTGTAGCAAAATATTTATTTCATGTTTGGTTACAGTAATGGTTACAATTAACATTTATGTTCCCTCATAAAAGTTTTGTAGGTTTTAACTGGCAAAACAAAACTATAAGGAAAATAAAAATAAAGCAAAAGATAAAAAAAACCTCATTCTTACTGTATAATGTGCTTGTTCCTCCCTGTCAAGTCTCCGATGAACATACAGATCACCAGTGTCTTTGTCCATTGTAAAGAGTCCTACAGGATCTTCAGTGGCTCCTGGACCTGTGATGCTGTAGAGGATCTTCTTATATTTGTCCTCACTCGAGCGAATCTGAACAAACCAAGAATCAATGAAAACCTGCCCACAACAACATTAACTTTTCTTTAGCAAACAACATGAGTCAAATCTGGTTGAAATCTTACACAAACATCTGAGACAAAAGCTGATGTTTCAGTGCAACTTAGCAGTAGCAAATTTAAGTATTTTAACTTTTGAATTTGACTTTAAGAAATATATCATTATGGATCTGACCAAACTAAAAACAAAAATAAATAAATCAAAGATCAAATCAAAAAGGAAATAGCAGTTCTGCAGCAGATGTAGATGTTTCTTACCTGAACCATTCTATATGGAAATGGTCCATTGTGATTCTCAGGATGGTTGATAGGAGGGACGACCCAGTCTCTCTTCCTCCTCCTCAGTCCATTCCTCGACTTGGGAAAATAAAGGACAGCCAGATCTGGATGTCCTACAATCTAGAAACAAATATTAAAATGTTATTTTGTTTTCCAGAATGAAATTAGGTGTTAATTAAAACAAAATTACAAAAACAGCCAGAATATTCATTAAACCAAGAAGTTAAATGATAATAATATGAAGATAGTAATGGTTGAGTTCATCACTATTTTAGAAACCCACATTTGTGCTATTGAGCCATCCTGGGTGAATAAATGTCTTCACATAAATTCTGTAATTGATTAATTTATAACTAATTTATTTTATATTTAAACTGCATTTCTAATTATGTCTTTATTCAAATAGTGTTGGATCAGCTTAGTGTTGTGATAAGCTTGCAGAAGAGTGATTCAGTTAGTCCAACCCTCAACCCAGAGGCAAACTTCTAATGAGCTCCTGCTGTGCTACAAAAAATATGTCCAAAATATGACAGGCTTTTAAATTTGGGCCTAAAACGGCATAATCATAATGGAAAATAAACAAATAAATAATCATCGGAGACTATTTTACAATAGAAAAAAAATTGGTGGAGTGGAACTTTAAGCAGCTGTACTTTGCAAGCAACATTTTAAACCATTCTGCTGTAATGTATTACTAATGGTTTTCTTGGTGACTGTCATTGCAGCTGCTTTGAAATCATCAACCAACTCCTGCTGTGACATTTTAGGCCTATTTCCCACTACTCTTACAATCACCATGAGGTCTTGTTTGGAAACTTTGTTGGGTCTCAGAGAAGAGTGGTTCACATTCATCCAGCTGAAACATTCAAATCAAGATCAAGATCTGCTACATCCCCTGGAATTACACCACCAAGCTCCCATCATGAAACAATTCAAGATTGTCCCGTCTACATCTCTCATCTTATCCAGTTGATGAAGATTGTGTCCCAGTGCCTACGTCTGTCAGAGTCTAGTATCTTATTGTGGTCTTCCCAATGGGCTAAACAACAGTACAGAGTACCCTGCTTTCTTTGAGACCCTAGGAGGGTTTTTGAAAAGTGCTCTGACTATAGACTACATTGTTCCATAAAAGGAATTCATGTCTGCATGTTTACTCAGAACTCCTTGGACCCTAACATCTACATGTTGTTGAAGATTTGTGTGTAGAGGCAAAGGGGAGACTAGCTCTGTGGATCTTTTCCAACTTCTCATGATGTGAACAGTAATGGACAGAAGCCTGTCCTTCTGACGCCATGTAGAAAGTATCTTTAAAAAAGCACAGCCACACCGCCATCCAAAATTAAAACTCTTTTTAATATTACTGGAGGACATCTTGTCAACAGTGTAGGTGTCACGTCTAGAATCCATCCCCAAATTTAATATTTATTGTAGTTTAACTAAAAAAAGAAAAACTTCTTCCTAAAACAATTGATCAGGCCACCACCTGTACAGGTGATCACTGATGATCACAGAGGACATCACTCTCCATCACTCCTCTTTGCTGTTGTCAGGCAGAAGAGACAGAACTCTCTGTTAGCCAAAAAATAAAAACTCTACAAATAATAATTTATCCCCAATGCTGTTAATCTACTTGATTCTTAATAGTACTCATTCTAAACTGTGTGTGGATGATGCAGTCTGGGATTTTTATGTATTTATCATTTTTTAATAAACTATTATTTAATGTATTATTATTTTATTTTTCTAAATTTACTGTGTTCTGCCATGTTGAAACAGACAAAGTCTATCTATCTAGTAGTATCTATATGAAAAAGGTGAGATTGGAAAGGAAGGTTTCTCTGACTGAAACCCAAGAGGACCAAACAGACTGGACAATGTACCGTGATTGTGCATCAAGCCTAGCTGCCACGTGGAACTTCCCATGCAACTGACAAGCATTAGCAGTCCAAGCAACATGCGGCAGGAGCAGTTGTAGAGGCAAAAAAGTGGATATGGAAGGATTTCATGGAGGTCTTGGTGAAGGGTTTATGAGGAACTGAATTGTTTTCTTTATAGTTATGAAACAGTATAACAGTTTTTCATCTCCCATAGTGCTAGAAGTTTTATGGGAGTTCACTTATTCAATCCACATGGGTTTTGTGGATTTGGAAGAAGTGTTTAGGAGTTATGTGGGATGTCCTTGGGAAGTATGGGGTCTGGGCTCCACAACAGCGGGATCGGTAGGAGAAGATGGGTGGGCAGATGGATGACCATTATAAAGTTTAAACTTTCAGGGCCCTTTCTATTGCTTATCCTAACCTACTTCTTTGGTTTTGTCAGAATCCACTTCAGTGTTGTGATGGTTCTGGTGTCTGTGACCTCCATGGTGATGCTCAGCATCTCTGCTTACATGGTGATGTCCATGTCGCAGGACCATGACAGGAACAGTCATTTGGTTGCCCTGTGAGTCCAAGGAGTGGACAAAAAAGTCCTGATGTCCTTCATGGAGAACAACTGCTCTTTTCACCTAAAACATCGGATATGAAATAAGGTTAACTGTAAAAAATACATTTGAAGTGCTCAAACGGAACTTGAATATTCATCAAAGCTGTGAAGGTCAAGGATAGGATCTAAAAAAAGCATCAGACAAAGACAAAAAGTTGATTTTGTCACTTATTATCAAACAAAAGTGTCAGTTTTTTAGAAAAACCATAAAAAAGAGAAAACTTTTTATTTTATTTTATGTCAAGAATGTTACTCACAGTTAATACTCCATCAGTAGTGAACACAAAACGACTGTCATCTGTGCTAAAGAGAAACCTTGTACGATCTGTGCAGTTAGTGAATCCAACTACAAGAAGAAAGAAAACACACAAAGCAAACGGATGAAAAAACAAAAATCTCCAATGCAAATTGATTCTTGGCTGTTGCCTTTAAAAGCAAATCATCTGCCTCCAGCTATCTGTCCTCTGCATTCTCCCCACTTTTAACAATTTCAAACACACTGATAATGAATCTAGTTCATGCCAACTACAAAACAATAGAGATAATTTCTCCATTATTATCATTTTTATGATCTTTACAGAACAGCATCACAAGCGAAGACTTCATGTTAATAAAATGATGTAACATAATCCACAATAGGGCCGTAACCAGCATCTGAATCTCAGATATTTACAATCTAATTTGCAATCTTTATAAATTTAATAGAGTGTAGTAAAAATACACTTCAAACAATAATAATCAATCCCAAAACAGAATAAGGTTGAATTTTAAGTACATGAAATATACAAACCGCATGTGCTACTGTCACAGAAAGTAAATAACATAACAATGTCAAACACACTAATAATGAACCTAATTAACCCAAATATGATGAATGGAATTAAAGGTTCTTATGAAAATCTTGTAATTAATTTCCTTCAAACATGATTAAAAAAAATGTCAGTCTGTCAAACTGTCAGCTCAGATGTTTTTTAGTTGTAACAGGGTCTTTTTTATTGAGGTGTTCCTGTGTCTTCATTTACTGGCTTCCTGTCATCTGTCCAATATAACTAGTTAGCAATACGCTGAGGATGAAAACATTTTCAGATTTTGTTGTAAAATGCAGTAATGTTTGTCTGTTGGGGAAACCCACCATGGCACCCCCCGAGGCGAACGTGTTTGTTCGCGCTGCTCCACAATGCCGGCTTTTTGCTATTTTTATGCCATGCAGGACTGGCATACAACAGGCAGACACTGCTTAACTTTGCAGACTTACACCATTTTGGATTTAACGGATATATACCTCCGGACCCGCCGTTCATTGTGCGCCCTAATGACCACCGCTGCCACGGCCATCAGGATGCCCCTGGGGTGCCGGCCTCCTGCGAGCCAACATGTGGTCTCTGGACAACAAACTGGACGAACTAAGAGCCAGGACAACGACACAGCAGGAAATAAGAGAATGCTGTGCTCTGATTTTCATCCAAAACTTGGCTCTCAGAAAACGTCCCAGATTCCGCTCTTCAACTAGAGATGCACTCCATTCATCGGGGAGACCGGACAGCAGCCTCCGATAAAGCGAAGGGGGCGGTATGTGTGTGTTTATCAACAACACGTGGTGTGGGGATGTACGGACTGTTTACCAGCACTGTTCGGCTGATGTGGAGTTTTTTATGCTGAAGTGCTGTCCCTACTACCTGCCAAGGAAGTTTACAGCCGTGTTTTTAGCCACCGTCTATATTACCCGAATACAGCGTATTAGAGACGACTCACCCTGATGCTGTTTTTATTGCTGCGGGCGACTTTAATCAGTGCAATCTTCGGACCGTATTTCCCAAATATCCCCAGCATGAAGACATTCCCACTCACGACAAGAACATTTTGGATCATGTTTACACCAACATAAAGGGTGCATTCAGGGCAGCACCCCGCCCTCACTTTGTACACTCTGACCACATCTCCTTGTTTCTGTACCCGGCCTACAGACAAAGACTCCCACAATCTAATCCAGTCACCAAACAGGTTCCGCTCTGGACACCTGAGACTGAGAACGCATTGCAGGACTGTTTCAAGACCACAGACTGGGATGTGTTTAAAGCTGCAGCCACTCTGGAGGACTCTTCTGTCAACATACAGGATTATGCTAACTATGTCACTAGACACATCGGGGCTTGTGTGGAGAACATTGTGCCCACCATCCAAGCCAGGACGTTTCCTAACCAGAACCCTGGATAAACAGTCATGTACATCACATGCTGCCTGCTCGTTCCAGTGCATTTACAGTCAGGACCATAGAGACACATTCTTTCTAAATTTGTTTCTGTACATTACCACAGTGAATTTTAAATAAAACAACTCAGATGCCATTGAAGTGCAGACTATCATCTTTTATTCCACGGGTTGAACAAAAAGATTGCATAAAAATGTGAAAAACTAAAGCATTTTTTAAACACAATCCCTTCATTTCATGGGCTCGTAAGTAATTTGACAAGTGAAATAACTGAAAACAAAATGGTCAATACTGATATTTGGTTGAAAACCCTTTTCTGGCAATGACAGCCTGAAGTCTTGAACTCATGGACATCACCAGATGCTGGGTTTTCTCCTTCTGAATGCTCTGCCAGGCCGTTACTGTTTACTGCAGCTGCTTTCAGTTGCTGTTTGTTTGTGGATCGTTCTGTCTGAAGTTTAGTCTTCAACAAGTGAAATGAATGCTCAATTGGGTTAAGATCAGGTGACTGACTTGACCATTCAAGAATATTCCACTTCTTTGCTTTAATAAACTCCTGGGTTGCTTTGGCTGTATGTTTTGGGTCGTTGTCCATCTGTATTATGAAACACCGCCCAATCAGTTTGGCTGCATTCACCTGGATCTGCGCAGACAGTATGTCTCTGAACGCCTCAGAATTCATTGGGCTGCTTCTGTCCTGTGTCACGTCATCAATAAGCACTAGTGGCTCAGTGCCACTAGCAGTCTTGGATATTGACACACCTACCTCCTGGAGAGTGTTGTTCACTTGATTGGCTGTTGTGAACGGGTTCCTCTTCACCATGGAAATGATTCTGCGATCATCCACCACTGTTGTCTTCCGTGGACGTCCAGTTCTTTTTGCGTTGCTGAGTTCATTACTGCTTTCTTTCTCAGGATGTACCACACAGTTGATTTTGCCACTAGTCCAATTACTTATGAGCCCATGAAATGAAGGGATTGTGTTTAAAAAATGCTTTAGTTTTTTATATTTTTTTTGCAATCTTTTTGTTCAACCCATGGAATAAAAGCTGAAAGTCTGCACTTCAATTTCATCTGAGTTGTTTTATTTAAAATTCACTGTGGTAATGTACAGAAACAAAATTAGAAAGAATGTGCAATCTGTCCACATATTTATGGTCCTGACTGTACATCTGGCAACGAGTCAGAAAACAAAGCTGCGAAGTACAGCCTGAGAAAGGCCATCACAGCAGCAAAGAGGCAGTACAGAGAGAAGCTGGATGGCTTCTATTTCACTGTGACACTGTGACCCTGTGGAGGGGCCTGCACTAGGGATGGGTATCGTTAAGGTTTTAACGGCACTACTATTATCGATACTGCTTATCGATCCGGTATTTTAATGGTACTCTTATCGATACTTTTTGAGGACGAAAAATAAATAAATAAATAAATAACAAATGAAGAACATAAAGTATTTTATTTCCACATTATGCAACAACACTGTTTTTTTTAACAAAATATTTTACTTTATATACATGAGAATGTTCCAGACGGGATATTCATTTAATTATTTAATCTAATTATTTTTATTCTTTATGAGCGTGATGTTTCCTTTGATCTTTTGTCCATTTTCCACAACCTTGAATAGACTTTTCTGTCTGTCAAACACCCAGAGTTAAGTTAAGTGAGATGATGGAAACAAATTCACTATGAATCAGACTCCTTTATATTTATTTATTTTTGTTTAAATCCAGTAAACCCAATAAATTATATTAATTTTACAGATGACAACTATCATTAGTCATTAATTATTATTAAGTATTAGGAAGCAGCTGATAGTTTGTCACAGGTCTGGAATCATAAGCGGTGAATCTAAGCCCCCCCTCTCTACCTGTTTGTTTTGTGTAGAACACGCCGCTCCAGCGCATTCTACACAAACAGCGCAACATGCGGTCATCGTAGCAGCAAGGTAACAGGATGGTAGAGGCTCCTTGATGCAAACTTCATTAATTTTACGCAGAAACAGGTGTTCTTAGTCTAGGGCGCTCACGTGTCGAGATCGCCACTGACTGTGTGTGCGCTGCCTTGTCTTGTGTGTGTGTGCGCGCGGCGCGTGCTGTCTGAACAACAGCCCCACCCCCGTTCACACAAATAGACAGAGCTCTCCGCTTCAATAGAATACCGAAATTAATATCATCATTAATTAACTCAAAATTGACTGACTTGGTGAGTTAAATATGGCAGATAACGCTTGTGGGACACACACAAAAAAAGAAAAAGTAACTTCTCCAGTACCGATAGCAGAACCGTTCAGGTCAGATCTTAAAGTGTGGGTGACATGGTGTATTTTAATAAGCCAAAATATAGTAAATAGTCTCTATTTCATGTTGCGATTGTATTTAATATTTTTCGAAAAAGAATAAATAGCGAAAAACGCAATATAAACAACGAGGACGGCCGCCGGCTTCACGCATTCCGCCGAATTCTCGCCCCCCTGTTTGTGACGTAACGAAAGGAAGACAAGGCAGACAACATGGCTAGCACCGATAGCGAAGCACAGAGTGATGCTACCGTCTCTATTAGCGATTTATCATCAGATGAACAGAAAGATGAAGAGGAAAGTTGCGGAGATTATCATGATGATGAGTCACTTTTGCAACCGTATCGATTCGAACCCTTTTGCGAAAGTGAGGAGGATATCAGAAAGTAGTAGGTCTAGTGATGCCGATGACGATAGCCAGCATGAAGATTTGGCTAGACTCCAGTAAGTCTAAAAAATGTATAAAATTAAATTACTCCACTTACCCTAAAATATACTCAAAATGTCCCCTTTTGGCCTAATCTAAACAAAGGTAAACACTGGTTTTCAACCCAATTTACAAAATAAATGTCACAAAATAAAAGTTTCCCAGATATTACTACTCTTTAGTTAACAAAGTCACTGTATACCATTAACAACTGCAGAACATTAACAGTTTTACCTGTTTGAACCAGTTTGAAACCTTTTCTCGTGCGCGCGCGCTCACACACACAGTTCAGTTTACTCACGGTACCGGCACCTCAAAAGCAAAAGAAAAAAACGTTGCAGGCCTGTTGCTTCTCTTGCAAAACATTGAGTGCGTTGAAATACTCCAGTTGGATCCAAGGACAACAGAAAACACGACTACTTCGCCTCAATGTGATCCATCGTGATGCACACTAGCCTAGCTTAGCAGCCTCCGATCCCGACCGACTCCAGCGCCGTCCTGTCCGACCCAGAAAACGGCTCGCTCGCTTCCAGCTCACCCGCCTTTCCTCGACTCAGAAGCCAAGATCCTCCTCCCAACTCTCCGTTCAAAATTCTTCGTTTGTGTCCCGGTTTTTGTCCCTTCGAAAACGCAGACTTCTCTCCTGCAGATCTGGAGGGAAAAATCCTTCGCCGTCCACCTTCTTAAATTTCCCCTTTTGCAGCGTTTCTTGTTTTGGGAATTTTATACACAGATACACTTTCACTAGATGTATTGCTACATCCAGCTGCCACACAACGACTTGGCATGTTGATGATTAACAGATTTAAACACGAGAGAAACGAAGACTACCTGTTTTGTTTACATGCTGTCCTAAGCAACTGCGAAAGGCAACTCCCTTTCGTTACGTCACAGGTCATATCGGGTTCACTTCCAGCCTGCGCTCTAGCGGCAGATCCAAATCTCTGATTCCTTCGAAAGATGTCTATTTTTCATATGCTTCGGATTTTTTTCGACGCAAACTATTGGTATCAATAGAATCAGCGTTTAAAGGGCTTTTTTATTTGACAAAGTTGTTCAAAGCATGGCATCCACACTTTAACGATACTGCGGTCCCGAAGAATGTGGCCCCGGGGCTGGTTCAATACCGGGGCACGGTACCCATCCCTAGCCTGCACCACATCAAGAACTACAGAAACATCAGCAGCACCACCAATGCTGCAGACAGCCTGCCAGATGACCTCAATGCATTGTACACCCGCTTTAAGACGTCCACCCCCCACACAGAGGGACCAATACACTCTTGGACCATTACCCCCCCCCCCCCCCCTCACCCCCACCAGTCGTCTCATCAGCCCAGGTAAACAAAGCTCTGAGGAGGAACGGACAACATTCCTTGACGAGCCCTCAGAGCATGTGCTAACGAGCTGACAGACGTTCTCACCTCCATATTCAACCTCTCCGTCAACCAGAGAACCATCCCCTCCTGCTACAAGACCACTGCCATTGTTCCCCTCCCCAAGAAGAGCCCTCCCACCTGTCTGAATGACTACAGACCAGTAGCACTCACTCCAATCATTATGAAGTGGTTTGAGAGCAGCATCCCAGACACACTAGACCCCTTGCTGTACGCATACCAGCCCAACAGGTCCACCTGAGATGCCATTGCTGCAGCACTGCACACCTCCCTCTCACACCTGGAGTATAAAGACTCCTTCATTAGGGTGCTCTTTATTGACTACAGTTCTGCATTTAACACGGTTGTTCCCCACAAGCTCAACTACAAACTGTTCTCCCTTGGAATACACTCCATCATTCTGTGACTGGCTCCTGGACTATTTGACTGGCAGGCCTCAGTCTGTCAGAATAGTGAACAGGACTTCAGCCAGCATCATCTCATACATCGGCACACCACAGAGCTGTGTTCTCAGCCCGATCCTCTACACCCTGTTCATCAATGACTGTGTGGCCTCTCATAAGGACAATATTATCCTGAAGGTTCATTGATGACACCGCTGTGATAGGACGCATCACTGGTGGGGATGTAGCAGCCTACAGGAGGGAGGTGGCCAGTCTGGTGACATGGTGTGGGGACAAAAACCTCACCCTCAACACAGACAAGATAAAGGAGATGATAGTGGACATGAGGAAGGAGAGGAGGAACCCTCATCAGCCGCTTCTTATCCGGGGTCTGGAGGTGGAGATGTGAGTAGCTTCAAATATCTGGGGGTCCACCTCAGCCAGGACCTCACTTGGACACTCTACACCACACGGCTGGTGAAGAAAGCTCATCAGCGGCTATACTTCCTGAGGAGGCTGAGGAAGTTCGGCATGTACCCCAAAGAGCCTCAGCAACATCTACAGCTGCATGGTTGAGTCAATCCTGACCAGCCGCATCACAGTGTGGTATGGCAGCTCTACCACCATGGACCACAAATGCCTGCAGAGAGTGGTGAAGACTGCGTCCAAGATCACCAGAACTCCTTTGCCCTCGATGCAGAGCATCTACAAAAGCAGAGTCCACAGGAGAGCTGCTTCCATCATCAAGGACCCCACCAGCCTGCAATGAGGTCTGTTCACTCTCCTCCCCTCGGGACAGAGGTACAGGAATGTGAAGTGCAAGACCACCAGACTCAGGAACTCTTTCTTCCCTTCAGCCATCAGACTCCTTAACAGCTGAAAGGGGTCTGGAACAACAAATTGCACCTTGCACACCCCTGCACATCCTAATTGTTTCTTACATTGTTCATTATTGTTTATTATTACTGTTCTTGCACCTTTAGAATTTGCACATCTTATTTTTGCATAGTTATATTTTTTATTGAAATGTGTGAGTTTTCAGTTTCCTGTATATTTCTTGGCATTCGGAGCAGACAGCAAAGTAAGAATTTCACTGTGCAGGGAAACTCGTTTCTAACTGTGCATACGACAATAAACCCTTTGAATCCCTAGAATCCTTAGTTTACTGTCAACACTGTTCTAAAATAAAGGCATAAATGCAGGTTTAAATACACATTTTCCTTTTCTTTCATCCACTAAAAAGACACACATATAGCAATCATTTAAACATATATAGATTATATCGGTCAGAATCATTGTTCAATCTGCAAATTGTTGTTTTTAAATCAAATTGGATCGCCATCTCAGTATTGCTCCACAGCCATAATCCACAAAGCTGCAAGTGTAGTGGGTCAGACAAAGAAAAATAACAGACATCACTATTTTATTTGGTCATACTCTTCATTTTAAAACATATATTTTTCTTTGCCCTGATATTTTTCGTTTAATTAATGATTTCCGTATAAGCTCAGTTGCCATGGTGCTATTTCATGGCTAGCCACCAGAGGGCGATAATCACACTGAGAAGTTGGGCATGCAGGAAGAAAAATAAACCTTCCTGTAATGAAGGGTATTTTTTAATGAACTTCAAACAAACATATACACATAGTTACAACAGAAAGAAATAAAAACTAAATAAATACAAATAAAAAATAAAAATGAAACATTGAAATTGTTCCTGTAATGAAGGTAATGGTACAATGAGTTATATCGCTAGAGGAGACGTCACGTGATTCCTCATGGGAGGAGAGCACCGCCATCATAGTGAGGTCAAGTCACTGCTGCATTGCATGCACGTGAACACATTTTTTGCAAAATGCCAGTTCATTGTGCGGGTTTCAACTGCCAAAATCAGAGAAATGAGTCCACGAAGGAGGAAGGCATAATATTTCACAGGAAGGTACTATAATGTTTTTCTTTTAATGCTGGAAGGGCATCATTAATAGTACATATGTTGACATGCGTGATGCTCCAGGGCTGTTATCAACATGCTGCATGATATACATATAATCTGCTGTCGAAATAAATGTAAACTTTATTGTGTTAATCCTGTATACAGTATACTAGAACTAGGCTATTATAGTAATAGAGATTTAGACATTTCTCACTCAGAGACTGAACTTTTCTTGCAGGTTTCCAATAGATTCAGTTTAAAGGAAAAAGTGGGCCTTAGCAATAAATAGAGCTAACGCAGATGGATCAGTGTGGTTACCAACTAGCAATACAGACTGGCTATGTTCAAAACATTTTGTGGAAACACATTTTGATAAGAATGGCCAGACTGTTGGCTTGAAACCCGACACCATACCATCTGTGTTACACCAAAATGATCACTCACATGGATCAGTATAAATCTATTGTTTTTTGATTTTTTTTTTGTTTGTTTTTTTGTTTTTTTTAGGGTAAATCTGTTGTTGACTTTTAAACTTATTGTTGACTTACTATTGATTAATTATTATGATTATTTATTATTATTGACTTATTAGTGATTTATTATTATTATTGACTTACTATTGATTTGTTGTTATTATTATTTATTATTTATTCAAAAATATATTTATCAATTATTGACTTATTATTTATATATTGTTATTATTTTTATTATTATTGACTTATTTTTGATTTGTTATTAATATTATTATTATTAATTATTGACTCATGATTATTACTGACTTTTTATTTATAAATTGTTATTAATTATGATTATTATTGACTTACTATTGACTTATGGTTGGGCTTTTCTACATCATTTCAATTTCATGTCAAAGAGGTCTAAATCTTCCATATGTTTAAAATTTTTTATTTTTTTATTTTTTAATATTTGTTTTTATTTGTAAAAAGTCCTGCAACTCTAAATTTTTCATTAAAATTTGAGCTTTTAAGGCTGACTGTTTCTCTCATTTAACAACAAAAAATGATGTAAATATATGAATTGTATACATATATATTATATTTTTATATATATGTATTAATACATAGAAATATGAATATATATAATGATATTCTTACCGCAGGTCAGTATAAAGAGCATAAATAAATGCCAATTACAGATTTATGATCGAAATTGTTGTTTTGAGATGATCTTTGTCAAGAGGAAGTATAAGGTTAGATCATTACTAACAGCTGACAATGCTAACAAATTTGAATGGTGCAGGGGGAGGGGTAACCAGCTCAAACACCTGAAAATTGGTTTGACTCCGCCCTGAACTTAATTCATTATATATTTAATGAAACAAATTTCATGCAATATGTTGTTCTGGTTTATAACAGTTGTTAAATGCAGATTGATGATTAATCCCAAAACTAGATATAGTGAACATTCAGAACTGATAGAAAAATTACATCTTTCTTTTTTGTTTTTATTATCCTGTAAATGTATTTATATATATATAACAAATAAACTATTTTATAGAGATATAGAGGTTTTTTTTTCAAGAATGTTAAAAGGTAGATAAGAATTGGGGTTATTGCATTTTCCTGGAGAATGTGACATTTAACTTTAACCTTAAAAAAAATCCCGCGGCACACCAGCATCCAAAAATGAAAAAAAAAAAGGAGAAACTCATAGTCTGTATTGATCTACAGCCCCTCCACAATCTCACATGCATTTTTGAGATAATTGTTGCAGAAAAAGCTGGAAGCTGAAGATGTTTTTTCTAAAAGATGCAATAAAAGTTCAGTTAGAAGATTTAGAAACAGTTTGATGTGTGTTCGTTGGTTTCAAGACGTTTAACAACAGATCTCTTTGTGCGCTGTCAAGCTAATGCATCAGGAGATGTAGTATTGAACGGGTCAGTGGAGATCGCGCTCTGAGCTTCATGGTTTTGTTACCTTGTTCCACCTAAGGTCTGATACCGATTCTGTAGAGAGCTACACCGATAAAGACGGTATTTAGCTGGTATTTTGTTAGAACTGAGCGAGAATGATGAGCTAAATCGGACAAGGAAGTGAAGACTTTAACCACTTTGATTGGTCAGACTGATGACATGTGATAAAGCCCCTGAAGAATGATCAGGATGATGAGTTAAAGGGCGGGACTTTTCCAAAATACAGCCGGAGCTGCAGCTGAATCGCTAAAAAGTCACTATTCTATCAAAATGTCTTATTAAAAATAAAATAAACGCAAAGAAAAGATATTTTACAATCTTTTATATCCAACTCCTCAGTGTTTTATCAGGGCCTGCTTGGATGAACAAAGAGCTGAAATCCTGGAGATGGGAAATGTTTTTAGATCAGTTAATGAGGGCAATTTCTCACAGCACACTTGACCATCTCCCACGGCACACTAGTGTGCCGCGGCACACTGTTTGAAAAACACTGATTTAAGTAACTGATCAAAGTGTACAAGACTTATAATATGTGTGCAGAAAATATGTTGTAACTTGACTTAAGTTGAAGGCCATTGTAAATGTGTTATTATTGCTGTAAGAGAAGATTAAACCTTCGTAAAGACAACGTAGCTCAACATGTATGTCTTTTCTATTCTCACCACAGTTACGTTGAGGGAACTAAACATTAGTTCCCCATGCATCTGCCAAGTTAGGGAGGCAACAGTAGAACCACTGGCAACCCCTTAACGGAGCAAAGTTGTACCATAAAATACCAGAATTTGCCAGGAACATCAATGATGAGGACAACCACATCCAGGAAGCATGAAGCAGTAACTTGTTGAGGAACATACCTTTGCCCAGTTCGCCTCTGGATTCAGATGCTTCCTGTCTACTTGAATAGTAACAAATCTGATTCAAATCCAGGTTTACATGGCATCTCTACATCGGCTAATAACTGAGACCTAAAGGAAACAGCAAAAATCCCTGAGGTTGACTTTATTGCGTCTGTCTCATACTTTGCAAACTGGAAAATAAAATGGTATAAAAAAAGAAAATGTACTCTAAGAATCGACAATACAAATTTGAGCATGGATAATCTTTTTTGTACAAAGCAGCACATTACAGCTTTTGCAACTACAAAAACAGCACCAAGGGTTTACTCAAAGGGAGAAACAGAAGGCATTTAATTTAAAAGGACAAATGTTTCTAGAATTAGTAAAATCGCCAGTATATGCCTGCCATTTTTGAATTTACTTATGATATATTTTTAGCCTAATTGAAATTAAAGTTATCCTATTCACACTTCAAACACGTAAAATCTGCTCGGGAGCGTTTGATAAAACTCGGAAGGATGGAGTTTAAACCACTTAACCTGTCTGACGCATCAACGGTAAAAGGGCGAGGCCCTTCAAGCGACTGCAACGTTTGGGGTAAGGAGAAAAGGGGACACGACACGCGCACCAAACGTTCACCACTAATATAAAATAACGTTTAAATACCACCGTATGCATACAGTTGGATCAATCCACCCTAATTACTGTTGCAAATCTAGACTTCCATTTACCAAATAAAGCTAATTTTTGAGTACAAAGAAAGCAAACTTTAACTCCCAAAAAAAGGTTTACATCAGAAAAATGTTTAAAATGTGTTTATAAATAAAAAAATGTACTTAAAAAATACTACATGAAAAAAAAAATCTGTCTCAAAAATATTACACTCAATTCTCAAGAATGAAGAAAACTCCAAAACCACAATCCAAGCGTCCCCATTTGTGTATTAAAGCTCTTTTCTGTACTCCTGTTGAAATGAAAAACAAATATGGAGAGGAAAAATCAAAAATGTAGTTTAAAAGTCTCCCGAAATGCAATTCTCAGCATCCTTTCAGCATCTGTATCTGTAGCTGGACGAGTCACTGCAGGTACTTGTCGGGGCGTGACGTATTTCACAGGTGCGTGACTTCCGCCTTCCTCATATGGTCATAAACCCTTACCAGACCTCCAGGGACTGATACTTGAAGTTTCTGTTCAGTCTCTGGCTAGAATATAGAAGATGAAAGGCAGATATAGACAGTCTTAGTCATCCTGCTTTCAGCAGCACAAGACAAAGTTGGAGAGACTTCCCCATGCAGACAACCTCCCACAGCCAATGCCAGTTTCATACGCTCAGCATTCTTCATTCTCAACCCTGTTTAAATAAATGTCTATCATTCCCATTTTAAAGAAAAACAAAATTAATAAAAGAACTCATAATAATTTGGGCCATTAAAAATAAACCAAAAATAAGAGGTATGTAAAAAAACAATTAACAGAAGGAATAAAAAATCCACTATGGAAGTTTACTGATGTTTCAACTTCCCTTTTTGTGCACCAGATCATTTATATATGGCGTAAATAACAGAGTTTAAAAACAGACACTATTATCTATCAAGAGCAAATGTAGTTTTAAATGTTAATATTTGTATGCAGTGTTAGCTAGCCACACTGTTACACAGCAAATTTGGACAATAGACTAACACATGAAAATTATTATATGTGGTGTAATGTGATAGGATAAATCACCGAGGTATCTTAACTCTGCTAAATTAAAAAACAAAAAGTAAGACAGGTGAATCGGACATCCCAAAATTAGTTATAATAGATAGATAGATAGATAGATAGATAGAGAGATAGATAGATAGATAGATAGATAGATAGATAGATATAGATAGATAGATAGATAGATAGGATAGATAGATAGATAGATAGATAGATAGATAGATAGATAGATAGATAGACAGATAGATAAAAAGGATAAGATGTATCAAATATACTCTCCTCAGTTATCTGCAGTATATAGTAATTAAGACCATCAAAAAATATAAATGCAACACTTTTGTTATTGCTCCCATTTTTTATGGTATGAACCCAAAGATGTGAAACATTTTCCACACACACAAAATAACCAGTTCTCTGAAATATTGTTCACAAATCTGTCTAAATCTGTGATAGTGAGCACGTCTCCTTTGGTGAGAGAATCCATCCCATTATTGCAGGTGTGTTATATCAAGATGCTGATTAGACAGCATGATTATTGCACAGGTGTGCCTTAGACTGCCCACAAGAAAAGGTCACTTTGAAATCTTCAGTTAACACACAGCACAATGCCAAAGATGTCGCGAAGTTTTGAGGAGTGTGCATTTGGCATGCTGATAGCAGGAATGTAGATTCACCAGAGCTGTTGCTAGGGAATTGAATGTCCATTTCTCCACCATAAGCCGTCTCCAAAGGATAAATCTAATGAGGTATCTTAACTCTGCTAACCGGCCTCACAACTGCAGACCACGGTAAATCAAACCAGCCCAAGACCCTCCACATCCATGTCCACCTCCTGAAGATCATCTGAGACCAGCCACCGGACAGCTGCTGAAACAATCGGTTTGGTATAAACCACAGAATTCCTGCACAAACCGTCAGAAACCGCCTTGTGAAGCTCATCTGCAGCTTTGCTGTCCTCTCATCGAGGTTCCACCTCACTTCCAGTTCGCTGTCGCTAACCGACTTGAGTGGGCAATGCTCACATGCGATGCATGCCTGGGCGCTGCTGAAGTGGTGTTCTCTTCACGGATGAATCCTGGCTTGTACTGTTCAGGCAGATGGTAGACAGCTGCAGTGGCGCCGTGGGTGAGCGGTTTTCTGATGTCAATGTTAGGATCTAGCAGCCCATGGTGTGTGAAGGCGGTATGGGCAGTGTATGTTATGCTTAAGAACACAGGTGATTTCATTGATGGTATTTTGAATGCACACAGATACCGCGATTTCCAGAACCTGGGGCCCATTGTTGTGCCGTACATCCAACAACATCACCTCATGTTGCAGCATGATAATGCACGGCCCCATGTTGCAAGGATCTGTACACACCCTGGAAAGCTGAAAACATCCCAGTTCTCTGTGATGCCAGTATACTCAATCGACATAAGCCAACGCATTGAGCATGTTTGGGATGCTCTGGATTGGTGTATATGGTGTTCCAGTTCTTGTTAATATCCAGCACCAAGACAGCCATTCAAAAGAGTGACCAACATCTCCACAGCCACAGACAACCTGATCAACTCTATGTGAAGGAGATGTGTCGCACTTCATGAGGCAAATGGTGGTCACACCAGATACTGACTGGTTGTCTGAGTCCCTGACCCTCAATAAAAAAAAAACTGAAGATTTCAGAGTGGCCTTTTCTTGTGGCCAGTCTAAGGCACAACCGTGCAATAATCATGCTGTCTAATCAGCATCTTGATATGGCACACCTGTGAGGTGAGATGGATTATCTGAGCAAAGGAGAAGTGCTCTCACATCACAGATTTATAGATTTAGAACAATATTTCAGGAGAACTGGCTATTTTTGTGTATGTGGACAATGTTTCACATCTTTGAGTTCATACAATAAGAAATGGGAGCAATAAAAAAAGCGTTGCATTTATATTTTTAGTCAGTGTAACTAAATATGTAAATTGCAAATAAACATAAAATAAGAGAAAAAAAGCCATTTGATAATAAAAAGGGAAGAAGTGTTGAAGTTAAAAACTAATTAATACCTAAATAAAATTAGATATATATATGCATATGTGTGCATGCACACATATGCATGATTCAACATAGATTCAACAAGGTACTGGAAACATTCTCAGAGTTTGGTCCCCATCACATGATCACACCGCAGTCGCTGCAGATTTGTTGGCTGCGGATCCATGATGCCAATCTCCGTTCCACCACATTCCAAAGGTGATTTATTGGGTTGAGATCTGCTGATTGTGGAGGCCATTTGAGTCCAGTGAAGTCATTGTCATGTTCAAGAAACCAGTCTGAGATGATTCCAGCTTTATGACATGCCATGTTATTCTCTGCTGAAAGCCATCACAATGGCTACACTGTGGTGGCAGGATGGACCCATGCTTTAATGTTGATGCCAAATTCTGGCACATCCAGATGTCACAGCAGAAATAGACACTCATCAGACCAGATTGCCTTTTTCCAATCTTTTATTGTCCAGTTTTAGTGAGGCCTGTGTAAAGTATAGCCTCAGTTTCCTCTTCTTGGATGATAGAAGTGTCACTGGTGTGCTCTGTTGCTACTGTAGTCCATCTGCCCTTAGGGTTGATGTGCTTGCATTCAGAGATGCTCTTATCGGTTGCAACCAGTGGTTATTTGAGTTACTGGCTTTCTATCAGCTGAACCAGTTCGGACATTCTCCCAGACCTCAACAAAGGCATTTCCACCTCACAAAAATGCTGCTTACTGGATATTTTCTTTTGACCATTCTTCAGAACCTTGAGATGATTATGGGTGAAAATTCCAGTAGATCAGCAGCTTCTGAAATAGTCAGACCATAAATATGATTGTTTTAGTTTATAAAAGACATTTTAATTACCTTAAAATAGATTTAGACTGTGAAACACAGTCAACCATGGAGTTTCATTTCAGATATGTTACAGAAGCTTGTAACTTCGGTGAAGTAAGTACAATGATTCTGATTTGGCACATGAGCACTGAAACCATTGAAACTCATTTCACATCAAACCTAAATGTCACCCGTTTTCTTTTTTTTAAAGAAAGAAAGAAAAAATCAAGTTCAAGGTCATGACAGCTACCAATCTCTCTTTTCATTCTTCTATGTCTACTTGAAAAAATAAGTAAATACAGGTGTCCCACTGGTGACCCAGCTCAAAAAACACTGTTCAAAAATGACTAAAAAACAATAAATATTAAAAGCTATTCAATAAATGGGGGTCTAAAAATCGTTGCAACGGTAAAATAATAATAATAAAAAGAAATAAAGCACAATTAAAAGTCCCAGCTAAAACGAGTCCATCTAGTTTATCAGTGAGCCCTCTGACAGAAACAGTTGTTTAAAAAATGACAGATGTTTGTTCGATGTTTTATTTCATGAAGATAAAAACACTTTCTTTAAAATATACAGTATTCCAAAATCTAGAGTCAAGAAGCTTGTAGATTTAAGTTTTTCAATGCGCATGACTTTTGCATACAAGTATAAGTCAAAAGCGCCTCGCGACGGGCTGCAGCCTGTCCAGGGTGTACCCTGCCTTCACCCAACGCTAAAGGTTGTGTCATATGACCCCGTCCTGGGATCAGTGCCAAAACAAATCTAAATTTCAAAGTTGGTTAAAATTATCCTCTGACTTGTTAAATACTAGCAAAGTGCTTTTCTACCTTCCTGGAAGACCCAACGCACTTTACAGTCACAGTCCCATTCACACACTGATAGCGGCTCCGCTGCCAAACTTCCACCAGAGGAGGTGGGGGTTCCGTGTCTTGCCCAAGGACACTTTGACAAATGGGTGAGCAAAGCAGGAATCGAAGCTGCAATCTTCCGATCAAAAGTCGACCGTCCTACTTAAAGCAGTTCAGGCTGCTTTAAAAATAAATGTAAATGTTTTCTGTCTTAAAAATCCTAAAATAAAACACAAAGTTTTGATTTACGTCCCCAAAATGTAAAATAATGTTTAAGAAAGTTCATGTTTCGTTGATATATTAAAAGGAGACTGAGAAGACAGACAAGGAATTTTTTCAGTTTTCTAGAGATACTTAAGTTTAAAAAAAGTAAAAGTTTTAAATCTGCTTTGCGTTTTATTTTGAAATGTTTAAATTTTGATGATACAGTTTGGTTTTCCTTCTGTGTGACATTTTTTTTGCATGTCATATCTTTGAATTTCTTCAGCCTTGCAGCCCCTTGTCCACAAATACAACAGACATCTGTCTCCAGATGTTTCTGCAGCCTCTTCTGTGGGTCGTGGCCTCTAAACCCAGTTCTTAACCCTAAACTAACCCCTGAAAGAAGTTAAAACCTGCAGAAACTGCTCGTACCATTAAGATGTCCTCATCCCACAGAGATAAAACTCAACCCAGGACTAGAGCACGATGCACTTACCGCTCTTACCCACAACCCCTTCCTCTCCTGCTGATGCGACGCCTACGGGCCACGGCGGCGCTGAATGATATCCGTTGTGACATCTCAAACAGGGAGGCAGCCCGGCGCTGCCCGTGGCAACCAGGGGAAACATGCTAATAGCGAGGTGCATTAGTGCACTCACAGACGGGCCCGCTAATCAGAGAGGACATCTGCCCCACTCTGACTCTGCAGCACTAAGAGTGGCTCCTCCATCACTTTCAGCACTCAAACACCAAACAACTTTCCTGGGCTCGCCCTCCATTTCCACACACACAGCTGCATGATTGTTCTTACCTATTTTCCAAAGGATGCTGGGAAATTTCCCACTTTTTTCTATGATATTTTGAAGGAAAATAACAAACGTTTATTACCTTCTAAGCTGCCTTATCATCATAAATTTGAAAAAATATTTCATTTTGAAATTTAAAAACTACCTTTAATAATAATTTATTTCTTTGGACTTAATGATGGATATTAGTTTTATAAATAAACCACAAACAGCTTGAGATAACCACCCAAAGAATCTTAGAAAAGACTTACATGACCCTGTTGTTCAGTGCATTTCTGTAATGTCTGCTTTTTACTTTATTTATCTACAGAATGTAAAGTTTTATTTGCAACGGTGCTCAAAAAAACCTGGTTATTTCAGAAAAACACTCCAGCTAAATGTGAAACCATCACCTACTTTAAAAGGTAACAAAGAAGGTAAAAATCAGGACTTTTCTTTTTACTTTTTTAATCTTAAATTGACAATAATAAATTCCCAAATGTCATCTTTTCCTGAGGAAGGCTGAGCAGCTCAGAAGAAACATCAACTCCTGAGATCAGCAAAAGCTCCTGGAGATTTTTTCTGTTCCATTAAGACAGCATCATGAATATCCTATGATGTGTTAAGCTAATAAAGCCATTAATAATAAATCTGCCATAATATACATATCCTACATACTTAATGGAAACTCCCTGTATTATGTTTGTATTACACTCCACTGCTGAGCTGAATTTTAATCTGATCACTGCTGTTTAAGAGAAAAAAAGAAAAATTAAAATATTCATCAGGAATGTTGGAGGTTCTTTCTCCAAAGCACCAATGAAACATTTGAAAAATCATTTTCCTGATGTTGTCAACAAAGTGCCACGCTCACACCAGTTTCAGATGCAGCAACCCAAACGTAGGTTCACATGAAAACTGATTAACAGGTTAAAAAAGAAGCGCTTTATTTCCAATTCAAAAGCGATGTGTATTCCAGCATGAATCCATCAAACCAGAAAAGTTTCTGTCTTTTTCTGAGAATACATTAGACTGAAATAGACGTAAAGAAATGCTGAGAGCAACAACATTAACATGATAATGTTGGCAAAAGGTATAAATTTGATCAGTAAGTAAACAATCGATTTAGATCAATATTTCAGTTTCTCTTCCTGTTGTTCTCTCTGTCTTTTTATGAACTAATAAGGTGCACTGAAAAGCCTAAATCTGTTTCAAAAAATGACAATGTGGAGCGCCTATTATATAGGATTAGTTGTGGTTTACTGATGTCAAACTTTCACCCTTCAGCTACAAAAGAACACTCTATGTGAATTCAGAGGCTCAACGGTTCATAATTCTTACCGTTTCGGCTCTTTTCCCCATAATGCAGGCTCAGCTGACAATGATGAGATAATAAGACGCCTAAGACCCGATACGGGTAAAACACTTTAAAGCATAAATAATAAAGACAAAGTCTATCAAGTTCAAGTTCCATTCAAGGCTTTCTTTCGTGCTCGGTGCTCCTTTCTTCGGTTGTAGCTTGCAATTCGGTTTGCATTCACAGCTTCACAATCATTTCCAATGGTTCTTCTCCAGAGCGGTTGGTCAGTAACCGATTCTTTCCATTGATCTAAAACTCTTCCTGACTTCAGAATACTTTTACAAGTGTCCTTATATCTTAGCTTTGGTCGACCAACAGGAGGAATACCATTGTCAAGTTCACCGTAGAGGAGGGATTTTACAGGACGATTGTTATCCATTCTAGATACATGACCACGCCAGCGCAAACGGCGTTTAACTAAGGTGATTTCAATATCCTCAGCATTCGCTCGCTGTAACACCTCTTCGTTGCTTATGTAGTCGCTCCACTTTATCCTCAGTATTTTCCTCAGATGACGCTGTTGGACTGTCCGAAGCTGATTGATGTTATGTCGGTAGAGTGTCCAGGTTTCTGAACCATATGTAAGTAATGGCGTCAAACATTGGGTATAAACTTTCAGCTTTGTCGAGGGTGTAAGGTCATGGGAATCGAAAACACGTTGACGTAACCGACCGTACGCAGATGATTCAGATTATGTACGTGTGACTAGTTCCTCTTTTCCTGAACAGTCGCTGGTAACTTTGCTGCCGAGGTATTTGAAACGGTTTACATTTTTGATTGGCTTGCCATCGATTAAAAACTGCTCTTCCAATGCACATAGTTTCAGTCTTTTGGATATTGATAGAGAGACCCATTCGTTTTGCCATGTCGTTGTATGCCGTTAGCAATGACTGCAGACCAAGTGAGGAGTCGCTAAAGCGATGTCATCAGCGTACTGTGCTTCTCTGATAAAGTTAGTAAAGGTTTTAGTTTTGGCTTTCAATCTCTTTAAGTCAAAGAGATCACCATCGTAGCGGAATCTGATTTTGATACTGAATTGTTGGCTAATATTTTTGTATGCAAGGAAGAGAAGAACTGAAGCATAGATACCATACTATGTGGGTGCTAACTTGCATCCCTGTTTCACACCGCTGTTATATTCAAACGATTCGGTCAAGACTCCATCGACAATAAGACGGGCATTAACTTGAGAGTAAAGACTTTTAATCAACCTGACGAACTTTGGTAGACAGCCGAGGTTACCCAAGATTCTAAAGAGAAAGTCCCTGTTTATGGTGTCGAAAGCCTTGGAAAAATAAAAAAAAAACAATGTACATATTTTGACGTTGTTCTTTAGCTTTTTCCATAAGTTGTCTGAGAGTAAAGAGTCCATCAATGGTACTTCTGTTTTCACGATATCCGGATTGTGACTGGGGATAAACCTTATCAGCTATGCGTTTGAGTCTCTATAAGAGGATATCAGAAAACACTTAACAGAGAAATCCCTCAATAGTTTCTGCATTGACTTCGATCTCCCTTTTTGAAGAAGATGGTGATGTTTGGGTCGGTAACTTCTGATGGTACGTTTTCAGTGATCAAGAACATTGAAATAATCTTGAAAAGGAATGCTTTTAGGGTATTTCCACCATGTACAAGTACTTCAGGAAAAACACCATCAGGACCGGGGCTTTTACCAAGTTTTGTATTTTTTTGTTATTGGAAGATCAAGTGAAACATCGGTTGTGAGCTGTTCGATATCATCAATAAGACCTGTGTCGACATTTGTTGGTTGGTTACATAGCTCAATAAAGCGTTCTACCCATCTACCTTTGGCGTCTGGGGTGGATGTAAGAAAGGCGCCGCTTTTCGACCGTACTGGGTGTGTGGTTTTGCTCCTGGGACCGTAGATCTTATTGATAGCTGCATAGAATTCTCTGTGGTTTTTGGACTTATTTTTCAAAAGCCTGATGTGTTCGCGTAATCCATTTCGATTCATTTATTTATCTCTCAAGAGTTGTTGGATCTCTTCGTCATGATCGTCAAACAAGTCTGATTTGATAATTTCTTCTTTTCATCAAAAGTGTGTTTAGCAGCTTCCTGCAAGTTCACTTATAATTCTTCCCAATCAAGGTTACAAATATGGAAGCTTCTCATCAAGAAACAGTGTAAAACATTGTTTCTTTTCTGAAGTTAAAGTAATGTCAAACTTTTTAGGGGGTTTCAAACCTTTCTTTTTACGTTGAATTTTGAACTTGCATTTTGAGGTTAGAAGTTTATGGTCTGTAAAGCAATCAGCTGTGGAGTCAACTTTCGCAGTAGTGATATACTGTTTTGCACTTGCATTGGCAAGTACATGATCAATTTGGTGAAGATGTTTAGAGCGTGGATGCTGCAAAGTGGTTTTAAGACTGTTTTTCATTTGAAACACGGTTCCCATGACACATAACTGATACCTGGAACAAAATTCAAGTAGCATTAGTCCATTGGAATTCATGTTTCCAAATCCATGTTTTCCGATTACTGAGGGCCAGGATGACCAGTCTTTTCCAACACGGGCATTTAGATCACCTAGAATAATAATGCTGTCATTTCTTGCATTCTCTACACAATCTCCAAGCCGTTCGTAAAATTGATCCTTCTGTTTTTGAGTCCTCTGCATAGTTGGTCCATACACACTAATAAGCGTCAAATAGTCACCACCTTTTAACATTTCTCGTAGTGTAGAAAGTCTGTCATTTATTGGTGTTGGATTCAAATCAAACTGTGTGAGGAGATTGTTCTTGATGGCAAAACCCACAACTGCTTCTTTCTTGTCACTTCCGCTCCAAAAGATTGTATGGCCATTCTCAACAAGATTTCCCGTTCCATGTTGACGAACCTCAATTAAGGCACAAATATCGATAGCAGCTTTTTCCAATTCTTTACTTATGATGGCTGTCGCACGTTCCGGTCTGATTGAACCATCACTGTCGTTTGTTGTCACTACATTCCATGCACCAAGCTTTAGTGAGAGTGATTTGCATGGATTTTGTTTCTTGTTCACCACGGCCGTGTCCTGTGGCGAATTGGCTACCCCGAATGCGGTAATATGATTCATCAAATTCAAATTTACTTCCATGATTAAAGTGAGGCAGCACCTACGATAACGACACTAAAAGGTGCACAATAGTGTCCCTTGGCAGAAGATTATGTTGCCCAGTGGCACAACATAGTTGAGACGAGTGCATAACTCTTCTGTTCCTTGTTGACAGAGATGTTGCCGAGTTGACGTAGACATCAATGCCGACTGCCAGAATTGGTACCGAGTTGATAGCCAGAACTGCCAATGTCGTACCCTGACTAGGGAGGCTCAGGGTGTGCTAGCACTTGCCCAAGGTGTACACCCAGGCTAGTGGAGGGAAGGAGGAGCCTTACATCTCCATTCAAGACCGGCTCCAAGCAGAGTCTAGCCACAGTCCATTCAAAATACCTTGTAAACCTTCATTTATGGCTAGAGGAGAGTTACAAGCTGGCTTCACAGCAAGGAGAAGGAAGAAGAACCAAGTCTTTTGTTTCCTTTGGGCCTTACGCAGGTTGACTTCTGCCTCCTCTTGATACCTCTGTAGTCTCTCTCATCTCCAACACAAATCGTATTACCCCTTTGCCTGCAGGCGTGGTAGACGGAGCCTCCCAACTCTTCCGGAGTAGATCCAACGGCCCTTGGACATCCCACCCGTACAGTAGCTCAAAAGGGGACTATCCTGTGGAGGCTTGAGGAACTTCTCTGTAGGCAAACAGAAGAAAAAGCAACCAGCGATCCCAGTCTTTACCTGCGTCATCCACAAACTTCTGCAGCATCTTTTTGAGTGTCTGATTGAAATTCTCCACCAGACCATCCGTTTGTGGGTGATACGGTGTAGTTTGAATAGCAGAGATTCCAAGGTGTTTGTAGAAATGCTGCATCAGCTGGAAAACAGTTGAACCAAGGCTCGGACAACAGTGGAAGCAGTGATAGTGCGCAGTGGGAAAGCTTCGGGAAATCTGGTAGCATAGTCACAGACAACAAGGATATATTCGTGGCCACTACTACTTTTAACAAGTGGGGTGACTATATCCATGGCAATCCTTCGGAATGGAGTGGATATTACAGGAAGTGGTTGGAGTAAGACTCTGTCTGATTTTCGGGTTGGACATGTTTTCTGACAGGTAGGACATACAGCACAATATACATAGAAGGCCAGTAGAAACGAGATGCTGCTCTAAGGTATGTTTTATGATTACCTAAATGTCCTGCCAATGGAACGGTGTGAGTGAGTTGCATAACAAGTGGCCTACAAATAACCGGTACAACAAGACGCCTTTGTTTACCCTCAGCCATATATAGGACATTGTTGTCAACAATAAACTGTGATTTCTCCCCAAAGAGTTTGTCTTTACTTTGTGCGACTTTAGCAAACAGAAGTTTCAAATATTTATCCTCCTTTTGTAAATCAGAACCATTCCCATGTTTCATCCCCACAAAATCTGTTGCCTCTGGGCTCATTAAGTTTAGTTTTTTCTCAAAACGTTTTTGGGAGCGAGATTTCTTTAGCCTAATTTTACCACCCTCAAAAAGGCTGTCATCAAAATCAAAATCAGGCAAATGTTGCACATTAGCTTTAGCTTAGGCTCGAGTGAGTGCAGCCCCAGAAATCTTCACATCAACTTCACCGGGGGGTTTCATTATGTTCAGTGGCTCAGTTGTTTTTTTCAGCAAGTCCATGAGCACAGGTAAATCACATCCGATTATCTACCACGGCAAACGTTAATAGATAGGCCTGATCATCAATGTGTTCACTCACCCCGAGAGACGGAGCCGCTCCGTCACAAGGGGATACTTTGCCCGAGGTTGCAGAACCCGTACTGAAGGTGAGTCCTCTAATTTTGCCAGTGTCCATAACCTTACCTGATGTCGGGTTGTCTCTGGAGTCTGAGGTTGGAGATGCTGATCAATCATAGTCATCATCAGAAGTTGCAAACACCAACGCCACCCTTGTGCCGTGTGGTACTATAGGGAATGATTTAAGACCTAGACGATCTACTTGGCAACATCGACAGCCAAGTAGACTTAAGTATTCATGGTTGGGAAATCCGCTTATTTCCATTATTCAAATACTACTTCAGAATGTGTCAAATGCTTATTCAAGTGCTTTTGATCTTTTGACCTCCCACAGAATCTTTATGGCCTGGCAGCAGCTGTCAGTGAAACCTTAAGTGACAATAGTTCACCCAGATACTGCCAAGAATGACTTTGGTTATCGGTCCTCTGTGACACACAGAATTGATATAGAATCACCCAAGCCTGTTTGTCAACCAGTGAGGCGCACACCTCTTGGATTTCAAGTTGAAGAGGAGGCACACCTCTAAGCCATTTTTTAAACCGGCTGAGTAGCTCGGTTGGTAAGGTGAGAAGCTGCAGCTGGAATCCAGAGTTTGATTCCTGTAGGGCAATGAGCAATGGTACTGGGGCAATTACCATATCAATGGCGAGCAATTAACATCACTCAGTGAGGGTCCTTAGGCAAGGCCCTTAACGCTACTGCCTCCTGAGCGCAGTTCAGCTGCAGCTCACCGCTCCCCCCAGGGGATGGGTTAAATGCGGAGAAGAAGTTCCCCATTGAGGGATAAATACAGTATCAGAAAAATAAATAAATAAATAAAGCTGGAGTCATAGCTTCATCTGAATGGGTATCCCCTGTAGTCTTGGTATAGAAGAAAGTTCTTCTTTATTCAGAAGAAAGAACAAGAAAGACAAAACGCTACGACCCTGCATCGACTACCGTGAACTTAATCAAATCACCGTTAAAAACAAGTACTCTCTTCCGCTCATTAACTCCGCTTTAGACTCTGTCCAAGAAGCTCGTGTCTTTTCGAAACTTGATCTCCGGAATGCTTATCATTTGGTTCGCATGAGGGAGGGGGACGAGTGGAAAACGGCTTTAACACTCCGCTCAGTCATTTTGAGTATTTGGTGATACCTTTTGGGGTCACCAACGCCCCAGCCGTTTTTCAAAACCTCGTAAACGACATGCTCCGAGATTTTTTGAGTCGTTTTGTGTTTGTCTACCTTGACGACATCCTTATATACTCTCGGGATCAGGATCAACATATTCACCATGTCCGGCAGGTTCTCTCACGTTTACTGGAGAACCAGTTATACGTCAAAGCAGAGAAATGCGAATTTCATGTACCCACGATTTCTTTCCTTGGTTTCATCATAGAAGCTGGTAACGTCCTTCCTGATCCTGCCAAAATCACTGCTGTCACTAATTGGGAACCACCCAATTCTAGGAAACAACTCCAATGTTTTCTCGGCTTCGCTAATTTCTACCATAGGTTCATAAGAAATTATAGCAGTATCGCTGCCCCACTGACTCAGCTCACCTCTGTTAACAAGCCGTTTATTTGGAATCCTCAGCCTCAATCCATATTTTGACAGACTCAAGGACTTGTTTACTTCCGCTCTAATCCTCATTCAGCCAGTCCCTCTTCGGCAGTTCATCGTCGAGGTTGACGCCTCCGACTCGGGTGTGGGAGCGGTCCTTTCCCAGCATATCTGGTAAACTTAAACCATGTGCGTTCTTTTCTAGAAAACTCTCCACGGCGGAGAGAAATTACGACGTGGGTAATCGAGAGCTTCTCACCATCAAGCACGCTTTAGAGGAGTGGCGCCACTGGCTCGAGGGTGCGGAGCATCCATTCATAGTATGGACGGATCATAAAAATCTAGCCTACCTCCGTTCCGCCAAGTGTCTAAACTCTCGTCAGGCCCACTGGTGCCTTTTCTTTGTCACAGTTCCCCGTCAGCTGCCTCCCCCTCCATGCTCTCTGATTGGAACCAACTGCCATTCATCTCATCATCACCTGCCGACCTTCTTAAGGAGATCCACCCCAGCATTCTACACCAGTCCGTTATACACTCTCCAGTGCTTATGCCTGGCCTCAAGCTAAGTAACTTGCTTCTTGTTTCCAAGCCTTGTACTTACCTCCTCCTGTCATACGCCTCCAGGTCCTTCCTCCACGGGTGCCGCTGGTTCCGCCCTGGTCTCACGCTGCCCAGGATGTGCAGCATTCCTCGCTGTCCTCCGGATCGCTCATCAGTGTCCCTCGTCTCGGCGTACTTCCTAGACACTCCTCTGGGTTCCCACAGAAGCCTCGATCCTGACTCTCCTGCTTCAGCTACTACGTCTTAGTTCTGGACTGAATCTCCTTATTAAATATTCAACTATACTTCCGTGTCTGAGTTTCTTCCGGGTTTCAGCATCTGGGTCTGCCTAGTCATCGATGTCGTGACAGAAAAATGCATATAACCTTGCAAGAAAACATCTCCGGATGGCACAGGAACATCAGAAAAAGCTCTATGTCACTGCTTCTCGGATAGAGAAAAGAAAGCTGCCCGGGATCTGGGAAATCATCTTTTGCCAAACGCTGATAGCTCCTGAGAAACGCATTGAGTAGGCGCTCTGACACCTACCGCTGCCCCACTGTAATCCACGTCCCCGCCGGATCAAAAAATGCTGGGGGTTTCTATCTGGATCATGACCGGGGTGTGAGGGTTAAAGTCCGCTGCATTCCCCCACAGGTGTCGCGGTGACCGCCGTCACCTCTTCTCTTTCTGGTGGCTCTCCTGTTTCAGCGGCTGCTTCTCCTCACACACCAGGTGTAACACCAAGTCCTGCTTGCCCTCCTGCTGCGACAGGCCTGCTCACTTCAGCTGCAAGAACTGGCGGCCGTGGGGATCACCCTCTCTCCTTCATTGTGGGAACCTCCATGGTCAGGCATTTCCGCGTTAATGGGAGCCGCACCTTCTTTCACCCAGGGGCCCTCATCTGTGACATCACCAACTCTGTCCATTAGCTCGCCCTTTGCAACACCTCCACACAAACAGTAATAGTCCACACAGAAGTGAATGACCTCAAGTTTCAGCAATCTTAGTCCATCAAGAAGGACTTTATCGCCCTCACCCACTCCATCAAGCAGCTGTGCAAACAGTGCATCATCTCCAGTCTGCTGCCATTCCCTGCTTAGGAGACATTAAAGTCAGCCGTCTGCGACAACTTCACATCTGGCTTAAAGGACACTGTATTTCCAATAATTTTGCATATGTTGACAATCTCACCACCTTCTACAACATACCATATATCTTTAACCCTTGTGCTATCCTAGGCACTTTAACATTGGGAGTTGGGTAATCTAGACCCACTAGACAGTGCGCTGAACCTTTTTTCTTCAATGATTTGTGATCTTCACTGGTGTCCATGGATCCCATGAAATCTTTCCACCTTTATCCACCTTTGCCATGGTAGGGAGAACACGTCAATGTAAGGATGGGGTCATCTAATATAGCACAAGGGTTAAAACAAGAGGCATTCACCCAAACCAAATAGGATCTCAACTTTTATCCAAGATTATCCTCAGTTAAAACCACATTTATTACACAACACATCCCAGTTCACTTAACAAGCAGATCTCTCATACACCCCCAGCTGAGATCCGCCAGCTCCACAGTCAGATATCTCCATCACATTCACACATTACCAGACAAAAAGATGAAACAATATATTTGCACTCATACACTTTTAAACTTTGCTGTTTTAAACATTCACTCTCTTTAAAAAACAAATCTTTATTTATTGATACTGATGCTCCTATTGTTCCCACTGAGGCGGAATACCACTGAGACCCATTGTCAGCAGCATCGACTCAATAACTTACAACATGGCTAAACACCTGGCGGATATTTTGGCCCCTCTAGTTGGCAACACAGAGCATCATGTTAGGAATTCACAAGATTTTGCAAACAAAGTCAAACATCTTCAGCTGGATTCTGACGAGACGATGGTGTCTTACGACGTAACTTCCCTCTTCACCTGCATTCCCACCACGGAGGCAGTGATTTCAGTGAGGAAGAGATTACTGCAGGATTCTCAGCTACAAGACAGAACAAATCTGACACCAGACCACATCTGCGAACTGCTGGAAGTGTGCCTCAACTCCACATATTTCCAATTCAGGGGAAACTTCTACAGGCAGAGGCACGGCTGTGCTATGGGCTCTCCAATCTCACCCATTGTGGCCAATTTGTACATGGAAGAAGTCGAGATAAGAGCCCTGGACTCCTTCCCAGGTACTACTCCAAGCCACTGGTTCAGATATGTGGACGACACTGGGGTCAAGATCAAAAGCCAGGAAGTGGAGACTTTCACAGATCATATCAACGCAGTCGACAAGAACATCAAGTTCACCTGGGAAGACACAAAGGACAACACCCTAGCCTTTTTAGACTGCGCTGTGATCATTGGAGAGGACAGACAGCTCCAGTTTGAAGTGTGCAGAAAGCCTACTCACACAGATCAGTACATGTTATTTGACTCAAACCACCCTTTACAGCACAAACTAGGCGTCATCAGGACATTACAACACAGAGCCCAGGAGGTCCCCACAAGCTCTGATGGAAAGAAGAAGGAAGAGCAACATATCCACCAAGCCCTCCGAACCTGTGGATATCCCAAGTGGGCATTCACCAGATCCCAACATACAGGAAAACAAGACAAGAAGGAACAAGAGCCGAAACGGAACAGTATTTCAATTCCCTATATCTCAGGCCTGTCTGAAAAACTTAAAAGGATTTTCAAACACCACAACATCCCAGTTCATTTCAAACCAGTCAATACCCTCAGACAAAAACTGGTTCATCCAAAGGACAAAATTCCCAGCTACAAACAGAGTAATGTTGTGTACTCTATCCACTGCAAAGAGAACTGCAATGAACAATATATAGGAGAAACCAAACAACCTCTACACATGCGGCTTTACCAACATCGCAGAGCCAACCCAAGTGGACCTGAGTCTGCAGTGCATCTCCACCTGAAGGCCACAAACCACTCTTTCAAGGACAGTGAAGTCTGAATTCTAGCCAGAGAGAAAGGATGGTTTGAGCGAGGAGTGAAAGAAGCCATCTTTGTCAAGAAGGTTAAACTTTCTCTTAATAAGAATGGTGGTCTCAGGTTTATTCTTCCATCCATCTACGGTAGTGTTTTGAAACCTAAACAAACCAAACCTGTTCCACCTGAGTCGTTAACCGCTGAAAGAGACGACCAATTTGGACAGGGAGTCACTGGATCCCCACCCCCCAGCTGAGGACAAAGGACTATTAACGACCCAAAACCATGTAGGCTAAGTGGACAATACCTCCAGTTTCAGGTCTGACTCCTCCCCCATGAGCACATATATACCAGCTCTTAGACCAGCTATTTCATAATTGACAAAGCCTCTTGGATAAGAGGCGAAACGTCTTCCAACTTTAAAACCAAGTCCAGGGGCCTCATTTGTAAAAGCGCAGCGCAGCTTTTGCGGCGTCATGACACGCCCATAGTTGCCCATAAATAGTCCGTGAAACGCCCACAAATTAATATTCATGGCTTGCTAAATCATGGCAAACACAGAGAGGAAATCAAAAAAACGTAACTTCATTCAATGTGAAGTAGAAGTTATCGTTGGTGAGGTGGAAAAGAGATGAAAAGTGTTGTTTGGAGGGCACAGTGTGGGCATTACTAATGCCAAAAAGACACGTGAGCGGCAAACGGTGGCAGACGCCATAAAAGCTACAGCCTCACAACTTCGGACCGTGGCCGAAATAAAAAAGAAATGAAATAAATGATCGGACATCAAAGTCGAGGCAAAAAAACGTCTAGCGCTCCATCGGCAGAGTGTGTCCGCCACGGGGGGGGGGGGACCCCGGAGCTGACCCCTCTTGATGAGAGACTGGCGGCTATTATTGGGGAATCCCTATTAAGTCCCCCTCATCGGCGTCGGACGCCGACGCGCCAGACGCACCGGGTGACACGGGTAAGAGAAATAATTAAAATGAATGCGGTCAAGTCACATGTATGCAGGCTACACAATTACAGATTATTAATATAGAACAATTTTATTTTAGTTGCTGGGTGTTCCAGCGGGGCCAGTGGTTACGATGCTGCAGCTGAGCAGCTGGACCCAGCGTCTCCACGGCACGCGGCTCTCTACCCTCCAGCAGTGGACGTGTCCTCACCAATGCAGTCCTTGAAATGCAGAGGGAAGTCAGTAGTTCAATCAGAGAGGTGGACAAGGAGTTGGGCGAAATCAAGACTGACTGAAATAAACTGCACGATGAGGGAATTCTTAAATAAATAATATTTTCCACACCTTTTGTTGTTCTTTACAAGCGATGCATCACTTCCAAGCGCTGGCGCACAGCAGCAGCATTTGGCTCAAATGCGTGGGGACGGGGTTCCGGGTTGGGGCCAACAAAGCAATTGGCGCCAGGGGGTAGAGGCACGTTTTTAGCTGTGCCACATTGTGTAGCACAGCACACGCCAGCACGATTTGGCACACACTGTCACTTTCACGTGTTTCTTCCATCTGCCGACGGTGTCGCCGTTTCTCATTTCACCCGTTTTTGTGCGTACGCCTGGGTCAGAGCTTGCGTGGAGGACCGCACATTTTCCCGTCAAGTTTGCTCTTTATAAATCTCAACTATTGCGTAGAGAGTGGCGTACGCCTTCTTTTGTGCGTACGCAACGTTTATAAATGAGGCCCCAGATGACATCCCCTAAACCTACTACAATGTATTTCCAACTCTAAACAAAAAATGAACAATATGTCCAGAACTGTTAAATATTAAATATTTGTGGGTAAAATAGAATGGAATGAGATAAGTTGCTGTGAGCACAGCATAATAAATATCGAGTTATTGCACAGTGACCCGGTTATTGCACAGTCAGGATATTGCACGCATTGTGGTAAGAAGTCAGAGTGAGGTGTGGTTGGTGGAGGTATATGTATTCCGTATGGTAATTGCTGGTTAAAAGCCTGTGCTCAGCATCCGGGTGGAGGAGAGGTGGGGGCCAAGTTTGACTGTCTGTGGTCTGTTTGTGAGGAAATCCTTGATCCAGGAGCAGTGGGATTACTCCAAACATATTTGGAATTTCCCTAAATTTGTGCAACACCAACAGTAGAAATACTCCAAAAAAACTCAATCCATAAAAAATGGTCTGCCCCCATCACCCCTCCCCCTCCCCTTCCTTCTGACACACGCGGCTCCGTCTCTACGACGGGAGGCGCAGTTGCGGCCCAGAGTTGATTGCCAGATAGAAAAAGACTCCCAATTACCTGTGTTAGTGTGATTCAGCCAGCCACCGGCGAGTTGCACCCCCCTCTCGAGTTTCTTGACTTATGTTCCAAAGACTACCGCAAAGAGGTGTGGCCGCAAGCGTCTTGCAGCAGAGGGCGGTGGTCACGTGCGTGTCGGGTCTGCCGTGTCAGAGCAAGGAAATGTGGGAAATAATCCCCATTGCCTGCTTTTGTCGAAATTGGGTTGAGCATGGGTGTTTGTTCTGCCTAATTCCTTTTCATGTGCCTGTTTTACATTGTTTCACTCTGAGTTATTTTATTTATTTATTTATTTTGCACCATAAGTGTGAAGAGAAATAGGATGAAGACATTCTTAAGAGTCTGATGTGTCAAGGTAAAAGCGTTAAGTGTCGGCAGCTGAAGCAATTTCAAATTAAAAGCTTCAAGCTTCCTCTTTGAATATCATAGCACAATATGTGTAACGCATCGGGCACGGCAAATGCCGCCCCCTATGAAGTGCCGCCCTGGGCGACTGCCCACATCACCCATATCAAAAACCGCCACTGTGGAGGGTGATGGATATGGCATCATCCGTTGATCTGTTTGCTTTGTAAGCAAACTGGTGGGGGTCGAAGGTTGGAGGGAGGGAGTCTTTGATGTGTCCCAGGAGCAGCCGCTCCAGACACTTTGTGATGACAGGGGTGAGTGCAACTGGATGGTAGTCCCTGACGCAGGCTGTGGATGAGTACTTTTTGGGTATCGGGATGATAGTAGATGACTTCAGGCAAGCAGGGATGAAAGCCTGAGCTAGCGACAGGTTGAAGATCTTTGTGAAGACCTGGGACAGCTGGTCGGCGCAGGCCCACAGAACCTTCCCGGGAACTCCATTAGGTCCAGCCGCTTTCCTGGGGTTTACCCTGCTGAACATCCATGCCACATCCTGTGTCTGCACAGTCAGGGGTTCAGAGCTGGAAGCAGAGTGAGGATGAGGTGGCGGGACTTCAGACTGCAGTGATGTGGTCTCGAAGCGTGAGAAGAACGCGCTCAGCTCTTCTGCTAGTGCAGCGCTGGAGTGTGCCACGGTGTTGGTCTGTCCCCTGAAGTTGGTCAGGTGCTGTAGTCCCTGCCACATCTGCCGAGGGTTGTTGTTGGTGAGGTGGTCCTCAATTTTCCTTTTGTATTCCAGCTTGGCCTTCCTGATCCCTCTCCTCAGGTCGGCTCTGGCGGTCCTGTACAGGTCTTTGTCCCCTGACCTAAAGGCAGTGTCACGGCCTTTTAGGAGCAACCTGACCTCTTTGGTCATCCAGGGTTTTTGGTTGGGAAAGACCCGGATGTGCTTCACTTCCGTGACAGTCCCCATACAGAAGGTGATGTATTCCAGCACGGCCTCTGTGAATACTGTCAGGTCCTGATGTTCAAAAATACTCCAGTCAGTGTGTTCAAAGCAGTCCTGGAGTTGGAGGAGTGCATCCTCAGGCCAAGTTGTGATGGTCTTGATGAGTGAGGTTGAGCTTCTTCTCAGAGGTGTGTAAGGAGGAGTTAAGAGCAGAGAGAGGTGATCTGACTGGCCTAGGTGTGGAAGCCGAGTGGCTCTGTATGCATGTTTAATGTTTGTGTAAACATGATCTAACATCTAACATCTTGCTTTGGGGCTGTTTTTGGCAAATGTGCCAGGATAACTGAACCGTGTAACGGAAAGAATGGATGGGGCCGTGTATCGTCAGATTCTGAGTGAAAACCTTCTTCCATCAGAAAGGGGATTGAAGATGAAACATGGTTGGGTCTTTCAGCATGACCATGATTCCAAACACACTGCCCGAGTATTGAAGAGGCTTCGTAAGAAGAATTTCACAGTCCTGGAGTGACCTAGACAGTACCCAGAGCTCAACCCCATAGAAAATCTTTTAAGCGAATTGAAAGTCTGTGTTGCCTAGCAACAGCCCCAAAACATCACTGCTCTGGAAGAGATCTGCATGGAGGATTGGGTCAGAATACCAGCAACAGTTTCTAGATACCTTGTGAAGAAGTTTGCTGTCATTGACAAAGAGTATATAAAAACACTTTTCCATCATAATTTACAAATAAGTTCATTAAAAAAAATCAGACTGATCTTTAGACTTTTCTCATATCATCTCATAGCTGAGGTATATTTATAATAAAAATTACAGGCCTCCATCATCTTTTTAAGTGACAGCTTGCACAATTGGCAGTTTTTTTCTCCACTGTATATAAAAAAGTAAGATTAAAACTTTCCTAAAAAATATTTTTTTCAAATCAGGATTACTCCGAGGCAGATGAAAAACAGTCATTGAAAAAAGATCTCTTTTGTAACACAACTTAAATGGGTGGGCCAAAGTCTCTCTGCTCTGCCCCCTTCTGTTGCATCCACTTCCAAATGGCTACATTCACATCATTTTCTTCAGAGATGGCATCTGGCTAAAACCTCTGCAGCTAAATTGTTCTGATATCACTCATTTCTGTTGCACTGCTAATGTTAGTTTGATGTTATAAAGGGCTCTAAGCTAGCAGGAGAGAGTAAACAAAGAGATGATGGGATATCAGCAGAAGTCAACAATCCTGCCCAAAACTTAAAAGGCAAATTTCTAATGAACTTTTGCTGCTCTGCAGTATCTGTCATAGTAAACAAGTTACTTATTTCGGCCAAAAAAATAAATAAAAAGAGCATAATCATAACTAAAAGACCACTGGAAATGCTTTTACAATGGATCAAAATACGAAGGAATTGGCTTTAAAAGCCAGCGACCGCAAGTTGTTTAGGAACCAACAGGAGGCTCCTTCCATGAAGTTCTTAGCTCTTCTGAAAGCATCTGAAAATGTTCAAGAAGTAAAATAAAAGACCACACATCTTCTGTATTCATAAAGGTTTATGTAAAAAATAAGGCCAGATTTTACAAACCAGTCTTAAAGTCTTCTTGCAGTAAACATAAGGATCTTTCACACAGCAGTGTAGTTAATATTTCTGCAACATTTGTAAAAACAAAAACAAAAAAACTGAAAGCTAAAAAAAAAACGTGTCTATTAAACTCCTACAACTCAGTGATGGCTGGCTGGATTTCATTTAGTTTCAAATTAGTTCAAACTATTTTAAAAGACCAAAAAGTAAAAAACAAAAAATAAAAACCTAAAACGCAAAAGTACTGTACTTTTTAAATTTGATCCCATCATTACCAATGAATTCAGCATCCCAAGAAAGTTCCAGAAAAAGAAAAAAAGACCAACATCTGTACAACTTAGAAGAAGCCACAAAAAAGCCTGTGGAGGGTAGGGGGCTGAAAAGAGCGCGTCACTGAAAACTGAACTCTAAAGGTCGTTTCTGAGCGGAGTCATCAACAGAGTCTGGTGGAGGGGGGTCTGTGGTTTCACAGCATGTCATCGTCATCTTCTCCTCCCCCATACATGTCAGCCAGCTTCTTGAAACGGGGGCCCCACTCGGTGAGGCAGTTGTAGTCCTGATCTCCACTGTTGCTAGAATTCAGAGACGAGAGGCTTCCTGCGTCCGAGCCCCCACCCTCGTAGTCAAACACTAGAAGCGAGTCGTAGGGGGGCGCAGTGGGGTCTTCGTCTGCTGCCTTCAAGTTCTGAGAGATGAAAAAAAAAATACATTTTAAAATCATTTCTAAAGAAAAAACCAGACTTGCCTACAGAGGCTTGTCTGCATCACTCACGTCTTCAATGAAGTTGCCAATTTCGTCTGGGTTGGCGGGCAAAGTTCGGTACGTGGGGCGAAACGTGGTCACAGGCATCATATCGCTCCGCAATACGTCGGGTTTGTTGTCGAGGCCGTAGTGAAGAACGCTCAGATCAAAATTCTGAGGAACAAAAGACCAGATTCTAGCCACAAAATCTTGCTAGCATAAGTGTTTTGTCAGATCTATAGTGTTTACCTGATCGTCTTCTCCTCCTCCCTCCTCAGCATAGTGGTAGATGTTATCTCTGATTATATCTTTCTCAAATGGCTCTCCGATTTCTCCTTTCTTCTGCCGTTTATTGTATGCATACAACCCCAAAACAGCAATTACTGAAACAAAAAGCTTTATTTATTAGAAACTAGCGAGCTGGTTTATTAGTCATCATTAAAGTCAGTAACACAATGCAATGCAACATTCCCACGTTCCTGACACCTCCATCACATTCCCTCTTTTTGGGTCCTCCCTTCATCTTCCCACCCAGCAGCTCCATGTTGGGAACCACCCAACCTGACATTTGGATCCATTGAGCTTTTTGATAAAAGAATTCCAACATTTTTAGTCCCACAAATGGTTGTTTTTCTCAGATTTTCCTCTTCAGTCCAGCTCTGGTCACTAAGCCAACACCTTTGTCCCCCTAACTGGCCTCTCTCCCTATTATTTTTAATCATAAAGGTTAATAAATGATGAGCATTATTATGGCTAACTAATGTTACTGTCTGTCCTTTGGTTAGAAAAATTCTAGTTTTACATTAGAAGAAGAAAAGACCCAAACAACTCCATTAACAGAATACATTCTTTCATTTCTGAAAAAGCTATACTCACCCAGCAGCAGCAGCAGAGCTCCAAGTATTCCCCAAATATATGGAGACATTTCTTCTTGCCCACCAATTCTAGCCAGAGAACAAAGTCCATTTTCTAAACAGGTGCACACTTCTACACTAATGGAGCTTTCCTGGTCCAGGTTACCACGATCTGCGACCCTCAGGACCACTTTGTATTTTCCTTCAGGAATGTCAGACTTTAAAAACAGTTCGATTCCAGTTTCTACAGAACAGAAAAGTGAAGGAAATTCAGTTTCAACCTGTGCATTATGTACACTTTCTGTTGCCATTTTAAAAACAAAACATCACAGAGATGTTGCTAAATGATTTCAGGAGTAGAAGAAAAAAAAAGGCTATTTATTTTCAAACGTGAACATTCCAGTGAACAGTGTTCGTACTGCTTTCGTTCATCTTAGCCGTCCAGTTGGCTGAGTACTTTTCATGAACGGCCACACTGTACGGAGCAGCATGAGCAGCTTCGTCTTTATCCACTATACTCAGCAGCACTGGAGTCCGCTGGTGCTTGCAAATCTGAGGAAACACAATCACAGTCAGTCTCAGTACAGTTCTTCCTGAAAAATGTAAACCTAAATGGCTCTAAAAAACAAACACACACCTGTGCTTCCCGTTCTACAATTGCTGGGGCGTTGTCGTTGACATCTTCAAGTATAATGATCAACGTGCCAGTTCCAGTGGCTGGGACTGGATCTGGTGAGATCACAGATGAACATCAGTAAAACCAGGAGCAACTTTTTCTCATAGCAGTTGATCTCTTAAACTTAAATGATGCTTTTCAGCAAATAACTAAACCGATTTGAAATGAAAACGGAATAATGCACAGTTAAAAGATTTTTTTTTGTTAAACAAGTTGTGGCGATAAATGTAAACCAGACTGAAAGTCACCAACAGTTCTAAACAGGAAAGACTAGTGGTGGAGCATTGTTCTGCAGATAACTAGCACTTAGCTTGTCTAGAGCAGCGTTTTTTCAACCTTTTTTGAGCCACGGCACACTTCAACCTTGACAAAAATGTCAAATACCATTTTCTTTATCATTTTAATTAAGTGACAGAATAAGCAGTGTTTAAGAAGAAAATGTAAAACTATTTTGGCGGATTGCTTTCTCATATTAATTTGGAGCCAAAAACTGCAGCTTCATTTTGAAAATGAACAAACATTTGTGGTTTTGACTTTTATTTTTAATTATGCTACAGAATCGCTTCCATAATGGTGAACTATTTAGTTCTTTCATTGTAAATTGGAATCCAGCGGAGTCAGGGCCTCACCAGCCATCAACCTCACCACACGTCACTGATTCGTTGTGGTTTCGAGGCATCAAAGGAAGACTCATTGTGCGCTGAGACGCCGTCTCCCAATGCCTCATGGGAGATGTAGTGCAAACAACCGCTGAACGCAAACAGACCAGTGTCTCTGAGCTTCATTGTTTTGTTCACTTGTTCCACGGTCTGATACCGGATTCTGTGGAAAGCTACACCGCTAAAGACGAGCTTAAGCTGGTATTTTGTTAGAACTGAGCGACTTTCTGAGCAGAATCAGAACAAGGAAGTGAAGACTTTAACCACTTCTGATTTGTCAGACTGATGACGTGTGATTAAGCCTCCAAGAATGATTGGTGGAGACCGTTAAAGGGTAATTTTCCGAACACAGCTGACGCTACGGCTTAATCGCGGTACCGTCATAATCAAAATATCTTTAATTTAATCAAGTAAACACAAAGAAAAAAGTATTTTACGATCTTTCATATTCCCAACTACTCAGTGTTTTATCAGGCCCATTTTGGATGAACAAAGAGCTGAAATCCTGGAGATGGGAAATGTTTTTAGATCAGTTAATGAGGGCAATTCCCCACGGCGCACTTGACCATCCCCCACAACACACTAGTGTGCCGCGGCACACTGGTCAAAAAACACTGGTCTAAAGGTATGTTCTATGCAGGCAATTTAAAAGAAAACTTAATTAAAAAAAAAATTTAAAACAAAAAAACTTTACCTATAATCCATTTGAACTTATTTCGTTTATTTGCCAAATGGTTCATTTCCGTTTTTTGTTTTTTTTATTTCCTCACTTTTGCTCCTTCCTTTAAGTTTCTCTAACATTGTTAATTTTGTATACCAAAGACTTGCAAATAAGAATTTTAACCTCTTAATGGCTACGCCAATTTTTTTTTAAATCTGTTAGGAAAACTACAGGTTTTTTTTGCAGCACAGAAGTCCAAGTTGTGCACTTCATTTTGTGGGCAATAAAAAAAAAAATGTTGTCTGGACTTCTAATAATCTCTTAAGAGACCAAAAAAATCTCACTTCACACACAAAATAACTTTGGGCCAGCAACAATTTCTCATTATTTCCACCTACCGTTATCATAAGCACCAAGGAGCGCAGTGTATTTATTGTCCTTTACATTAGGGGACTCTCTGTCCATGAGGCTTTTCACCTTCACCAGCCCTGAGTCCTCGTCCACTTTCAGCCAGTTATCAGGGTCATCAATTATTTTATACCTGCACATAAAAATGTGAATCAAATTGATTCATAACAAAAATCATGCATATATTTTTAGGCACTGAAAAGACTAACATTGTAAGAATCTTTGTGTTGGCATATTGCTAAATACAATACATGCTTAAAACATGGAACAACTGTGTGTAGATCAATTTTATGTACGAAAGACGATAAAATTAAATTTAGAGACTTAAAATCCCAAATTATTTTAACATTTCTCTCTAATTCTGGGCTGGTCAGATTTTGCTTAACTGACACATTTAATAACATTAATTTCCATGTTTAGTTTCTATTTTTCAACAGTAAAAAAAACAAACTAGCAGGCTTCCTTTTATTTTATTTCATTTTATTTTATTTAGAACTCCAAAAGATGAGGGGAATATATCTTACTTGACAGTGTTTTCACGTGCAAAGTCTGGGTCTTCTGCCTCAGACTTAATAACCACACTTCCCACAGGAAGGTCCTCAGGCTTTTGAACGGTCATCTCCTTTTCTTTAAAGATCGGAGGCTCATTGACGTCCTTCACGGTCACCACTACTGTGGCGGTGGAGGTGGTCAGTGGAATGGCAAAAGGGACATCGTTCTCCACAATAACCTCCAGGGTGTGTGTTCTGCTTTTCTCAAAGTCCAGTCCCTATTGTTTGAAGAAAAAGGTAGTTATCAGTAGGTGTGCAAGTAAAAAATTGATACAATGAAATATTACAATACTTCATTTGGTGATACCTGTATTGATTTAAACTGCAGCAGTGAAAACACTTAATTAAATATAAGCTTAAAAGACGTTCATTGTCTTACTCTTGTTTAACACATAAACCTCTACTAGCTCTTTCAACAGCTCTACAAAGAACCCAAACAATAGGATCTAGGGAGAACCAGCTTATGAGATGTTTAGTCGGCCTCGCAGTTTTTGTTGTTACCATGGATGTTACAAAGCTCATTGAGACACGTATAATGTAGTTTTAACTTGGAAGGGTACCAAAACTATGCCAAGTATGTGCTGGTACTATATAAACACAGATTTAGGTGCTGTGTGGACGGCTCAACAGTACGAGTTAAGCTTTGCAGACACAGCTCATACTGAATGTAGCCTCAGTCAAAATGCTGGAAGCCAAGCGAGCAAAACTTTGGCTGTACTTCCCAGCCAAAGTTAATATATATATCATAATATATAAATGATATATTAGTATTAGGTCCTTATCTAAAGAAATAGTGAAATACTGTTTCTAGTGCTTCATTGGATTGGGATACATCATGGTATCACTCGCTTCTTGCCCATGCACACCCATAGTTATCAGTGTTAAGGACCGCTTCAGGATTTTTGTATCAAACTTTACTTTTAAACAAAAAACAGAATTTGTTTAACTTCAAAACAGGATCTTTCAGAAGCGTCTTTGTTATCTTACCTTAACAGTTTTGATGATTCCTTCTTGTTTGTTGGATCCTGTTTCTATGGAAAACAATTTATCAGGATCTCCTCTGATAATCTTGAACTTAGCGTTCCATGCTGGGGTGTTTGGTTCATCTTTATCAGTTACTGACATTTTAACAACCAGAACCCCCACTGCGTTTTCATCAACTGATCCCTTATACTGGAAAAGGTAAAAGAATGAAATGGAATTTAAAACAGGAAATATTCGCAGCTAAAAAAAAAAAAAGACTGAAAAACCTCTTACAGAATAGCCTAGATACCCTCTTTAAAAAATAAGTGTCATTATTTATTCAAAGAAAACTTGAATTAGTCAAAACCCTTCCAGACATTAGTGTTAACCAAACAGTCACATGTGTTGTACTCACAGTAGATGCAGTAAAGACTGGAGGGTTGTCGTTGCTGTCCGTCACTTTCAAAACTACTGTTGTTTTTCCGGTTAATCCTTCTCCCTTTGTATCTGCTGCTTGTATTTCCAGAGTGTACTCAGGATATTTCTGTTGAAGCACATAATCATCATCATCATCATCATCTCAAATAAACTTTCTCCTCTAACCTTGGAGTAACAAAGACATAAATAACCATCTTGATAACACTTAAAATTCAGGTAACAGAAAATATGAATTTGTCTTCAGTGTAATAAAATGATAAAAAAACAAAGTAAAACTTCAACAACAAAAAAAAAAGAAAAATGTATGTTGAAGTTTGAAGGTTAATTCATGAGAGAAAAATCTGTCAGTTGTAACAATGTCTAATATAAAACTAAAAAAATACACTATAAACCACTGATCTTACAAAAAATATATTTCAGAATCATTACCTCTCTGTCCAAACCAACACCTTCAACCATGATGGCTCCATTGAAGGAGTTAATGGCAAACATGGAATCACTGGGAAGTTTAGGTTCCTGGCTCAGAATCGTGTATTTTATAATGGAGTTGTCATTGCCTGGTTCATCAGCATCAGTGGCTTTAACCTGAATCACTGTAGTCCCTGAAGAGGTCAAACATTACAGCACAATTAAAATTAGATTTTAATGACAAGTCCCATCCTGTGTTTTGGGCCACAAGATTTTCAAGTCAAAGGAAGTGATTAATTAGTAGAAACGTACAACAATATATGGAATACTGATATTATAGTTACTGGTTCTGAAGCCAACAGAGAATTTTTGCAACTAAAAGAACTTTCATAAAGTTATTTATAACCAGTCTTAAGATAATTTTAATAGTTTTTAAACGGTCTTGCGCTTTCCCATCTGTCAGATCTTTTAGTAAAATATGAACCCTTGTGGACTCTGAAATCCTCTGGTTCTAGTCTACCAACCACTGACTAAAAACCAAAACTTACAGAGAGTTATCTTTTCAGCACTATGGCCCTCTTTTATGGAACAGTTTGCCAGAAGACCTGAGAGCATTGATGCTTTTAAGAAAAACCTCAAGACCCATCTTTTTAACCTGGCTATTAGCTAATTTTACTATTTTTAATAGTTATTTAGTATTTATAATTTTACACTTGACCACTAATAGCTCATTTTAATATTCCTCATTTCCTGTTTTGGGCTTCACTTTTATGTTGTTTGCTGGTTTTTATATCATTTGTTTTGTTCTAGTCTAAAGCACTTTGTCTTATTGTACATGAAAAGTGCTGCATAAATAAATGAAGATTGAAATAGATAGCAATATGACCATGTCTGCCAGTAGTTCTGCTTTGACTATGCAGCCATGATGACTGAACACATCAGTAAACCTAAAACAAACTTTACACACTTCAGTTTCTTTCTGCTTCCATCAGTGTCAAAACTCTAAATCAAGGCTGAAGTTTACCATCAGCTCTGACATCTGCTCACTTCCAGAAAAAACAACTTTAGAGGAAGAAACTTCTCACAATCAATGAGCAAAAGTAACAAATATTTGGAAACCAGGAAAAACTAAACTCTTTGAGGGTGAACACCTACCACTGTAGGAAAAGAAAATGCTATTCTTCAAGACTCAAACTTGTGTAGGTCAACTTCACCATCTCCACTCCTGATTATTTACTTTATCTGATTCTGTTCTGTTCACTGGACTTTAACAACAATTACTGAGACCCAGAACCTGCTCTGGATTCAACTGTTTGACCAGAAAAGGTTAAGATACAAAATAAAAACGATTATTTGTTTAAACATTACAAATAATCCACTGATGTTACCTTTTGGTGAGGATTCAGCAACTTCTGCCACATAGGATGACTGTTCAAAAATAGGTTTGTTGTCATTCATATCAATTACATTGATGATGATTTCCATAGGATCCTCCACATCAGCGTGTGCAAACAGCTACAAAAGAATTGAAAGAAAAAAGTTTTACTGTGCAAAAAACAACAAGGTAAAGTTAATCTTATTGTGAACAAATTACTAGAAAATAAAAGACTTAAACAATTTAAGCCTGAATTAGTATTTATGTTGTTTATTACTACAAAGTTTACATGTTTTGAACAGAACATCCATGTTTTATCTTCAACACTGTTGTGCTGAGGAACAAGATGAGAGTCTTCAATAACAGTTTTACTGCACACTGGAGGGATTACATTTAATCCTCTGTGATATCCATCAGCAAACCTGATTTTCTGTGTGGAGTGTAGCAAAATATTAAGATGGCTGTTTTCAGTAAAAGTTACAAATAATATTTTTATTCCCTTAAATCCTTTTGGTTTCACATGGCAAAACAAAACTATAAGGAAAATAAAATAAAGCAAAAGGTAAAAAGAAAAAAAAAGAAAAACTGTAGCTCATTCTTACTGTATAATGTGCTTGTTTCTCTCTGTCAAGTCTCTGATGGACATACAGATCACCAGTGTCTTTGTCCATTGTAAAGAGTCCTACAGGATCTTCATTGGCCCCTGGACCTGTGATGCTGTAGGTGATCTTCTTTATTTTGTCCTCACTGGAGCGAATCTGAACAAACCAAGAATCAATGAAAACCCGCCGACAACATTAACTTTTCTTTAGCAAACAACTTGAGTCAAATCTGTTTGAAATCTCTCACAAACATATGAGACAAAAGCTGATGTTTCAGTGCAACTTAGCAATTGCAAATTTAAGTATTTTAACTTTTGAATTTGACTTTAAGAAAATATCATTGTGGGTCTGACCAAACTAAAAACTGAAATAAATAAATCAAATATCAAATCCAAAAAGGGAATAACAGTTCCGCAGCAGATTTAGATGTTTCTTACCGTAACCATTTTAAGAGGAAATGGTCCATTGCTATTCTCAGCAATATTGATTGGAGGGATGACCCAGTCCCTCTTCCTCCTCCTCAGTCCTTTACTCGACTTGGGAAAATAACGGACGGCCAGATCTGGATGTCCTGCAGTCTAAAAACAAAAAGGGAATTTTTTTTCTAGAATGAAATTAGGTGTTAATTAAAACAAACATGCAAAGAAAAAAAACAGAATATTTATTAAACCAAGAAGTTAAACCAATAATAAAATAAATATAGTGATGGTTGAGTTCATCACCATTTGAGAAACCCAGACTTTTGCTATTGAGGCATCCTGGGTGAATAAATGTCTTCACATAAATTAAATTACTGTAATATTGTATATCAAAACTGCGTTTCTGATTATTTCTATATTCAAATAGTGTTGGATCAGGAACTAATAAAAACCCGTTTGAAAAGGTTTATGACGCAGCTTCACTCCGATTCTGAAGCATCCAATAGCAGAAAAAAATAGATTAATCAATGTCTTCATTATCCTCTTCCGAGCTGGCATCTGACTCCAAAGTTGTGCAGGTGGTTAGCTCCGATAAAGCACGCTGTTTTTTTGTTTTGTTTTTGCTTGTTAGCATGGTCTTGTGAGGTGCGATAAGCTTGCAGATTAAATCAGTTAGGCTACGTTCCTACTGCAGGCTGAAACGACCCAATTCCGAATTTTTTGCCCCTAAGCGGCCCAATTCCGATCTTTTCATGACAGTCTGAATGACACAGTTCCGATCTTTTCAATTGCGACCCAGGCCCCGTGGGTTTGCCGTCCTGATTCCGAATTGTAGCCGTTCTTTTCAATTGCGACCGCCGTCTGACCGGCCAGGCGACTTGATTCCGAACCGTATGTCATCGACACGCAACAAACGTCATCATTTTGCGTTGAAGTAGGCGGGAACGAGAACGTAAACATCATCCATGGTGGACGATGCTGCTGAGATCAGTCAGTGGAAGGGAAGCAGGTCACTGATTGGATTAATATTTGGGCTGATCGCTCTTTTCAGGCCAAACTCCAGGGCTCTTATCGCAACTGGGCGGTTTTTGAAAAAATTTCCAGATAAATGGCAGAGCGTGGTGTTGAACCTTCCCCGCGATAACTTTTTTTTCTTTCTCCCCTTTCCGACCGTGGTCAGAAGCGCGGGGGACCCGAGGCGATCCTCCTCCTCCTCCCTGTTCTGATCCTTAGATTCTCCAGAACGGGTTAATAAAGAGTCCATAGCATTTAATCTGGGGGAAACCTTTTATTACCGTCATCCTTCCTCCGTAACACACAACATGAATGCGCGCCCACACTGCCCCCCCCCCCCCTATTCTCTATCGCGGCACGCGCTTGCGCGGGCGCGCGGCCCCAACACATGCACATTCCTCTTCCACTACAGTGGGTACAGACAATCCCAACTCCAATGCCTTCTTAAAATAAGAATGTAATTGTGCTGCTCCTTCGTGAAAATAAATTTAATATTACAAAAAGAGCTCCGCTTTTGACAACACTGTTGTTGACATCCATTGTTAACGTTTGCTTCGCAAACAAGTGACGTCGTTCACCGTTGAGTATTCTTCTGGCTTCTGCGCATGCGGGTCTCGTTTGGGTCGTGTCACGGTCACACTGGAGATCACAAAAGTTCGGATTTACTTGGAAATGTGAACGGTCTAGCAAACAATTCGGATTTTTTCAAAAAAAAATCGGAATTGAGCATTAAGCCCTGCAGTGTGAACGTAGCCTTAGTCCCACCCACAACCCAGACTCAAACTTCTAATGAACTCCTGCTGTGCTACAGAAAATATGTCCTAAAAAACTGACAAGCTGTTTGATTGAAACGGCATGATCATAATTAAAAATACATGAATGAATATATAATCACTGGAAACGATTTTACAATAGAAAAATCAGCTGCTTTGAAATCATCAACCAACCCCTGCCTTGATTTTCTAGGCCCATTTCCCACTAGTCTTAAAATCACTGTGAGATCTTGTTTGAAACCATTGAAGGGTCTCAGAGAAGAATGGTTCACATTCATCCAGCTGTAACATTAAGATCAAGATCTGCTACATCCCCTGAACTTACATCACCAGGGTCCCATCATGAAACAGTTCAAGACCAGGCTCAGCCAGGCTGGTTTGAGTTTTATAAATCGGCCCGCCTACATCTCTCAACTTATCCAGTTGATGAATAAGATTGTGTTCTAGTGCCAGCATCTGTCAGAGACAAGTCTCTTATTGTGGTCTTCCCAATGGGCTAAACAACAGTACAGAGTACACTGCCTTCTTTGAGACCCTAGGAGGGTTAATGAAAAGTGCTCTGACTATAGACTACATTGTTCCACACCTATGGATAACTTGAAAAAGGTGAGATTGGGAAGGAAGGCTTCTCTGATTGGAACCCAAGAGGACCAAACAGACTGGACAATGTACCATGATTGTGCATCAAGCCTAGCTGCCACGTGGAACTTCCCATGCAACTGACAAGCATTATCAGTCCAAGCAACATGCAGCAGGAGCAGTTGTAGAGGCAAAAAATTGGATATGGAAGGATTTCATGGATGTCTTGGAGAAGGATTTATGAGGAACTTGTGGATTTGGAGAAAGTGTTCAATCATAACAATTAAAGAGTTATTTGTGATGTACTTGGGAAGTATGGGGTCTGGGCCCAACAACAGTGGGATAGGTGGGAGAAGTTGGGCGAGCAGATGGATGACCATTATAAAGTTTAAACCTTCAGGGCCCAGTTATTGCATATCTGAACTTACATCTTTGGTATTGTCAGAATCCACTTCAGTGTTGTGATGGTTCTGGTGTCTGTGACCTCCATGGTGATGCTCAGCATCTCTGCTTACATGGTGATGTCCATGTCGCAGGACCATGACAGGAACAGTCATTTTGTTGCCCTGTGAGTCCAAGGAGTGGACAAAAAAGTCCTGATGTCCTTCATGGAGAACAACTGCTCTTTTCACCTAAAACATCGGATATGAAAGAAGGTTAACTGTAAAAAATAAATCTGATGTGGGCCACATGCTCAAATGGAACTTGAATGTTCATTGAAGCAGTGAAGGTTAAGGATAGGATTAAAAAAAAAGCTTCAGATAAAGACTAAGAGTTGACTTTGTCACTTCTGAAGTGTTTTTTTTTAAGAAAATCAATTTGAAAAACAAAAGAGAGAACTTTGATTTTATGTCAAGACAAGTCAATTTCGATGTCAAAACAAGTGTCTGTTTTTTAGAAAAACAATTAAAGATGAGAAAACTTTTTTTAATTTAATGTCAAGACTGTTACTTACAGTTAATACTCCATCAGTAGTGAACACAAAACGACTGTCATCAGTGCTGAACAGAAACCTTGTACGATCTGTGCAGTCAGTAAATCCAACTACAAGAAGAAAAAGAAAAACGACAAAGCGCATGGATCAAACGACAGAATCAATCTCTACAACAAATAGATTACAGTAAACCCTTGTTTTTCGTGGGGGTTATGTTCCAAAAAGAACCCGTGATAGGCAAAATCTGTGAAGTAGAAACCTCTATTTTCTTTTACAATTATTATACAATTAAACACTGTTATACATTGAAAAGAAAGAACAACCCATTTTACAGGCTCAAGCATTTGTTTCACAAATAAATTTACCTTAGAAACGTTTTTTTCAACAAATAACTTCTGTACTGTACTGTCAAATAATAATTTTAATCATCAATGTGTACATAGGGCTTCAGATCGCGGAGATTAGCCCTGCCCACTGCGACCTGAGTAATTGGATTAAACGTGAGAAAATTTAAAATGGTTATGAAAGAGATACAAAGTACAGTGGGACAAAGAGTGACTAAGGTGTATTTCACTGCTCTTCAGACTGAGCCGCTGCATCCTGACTCCGCTCTGCAGTGTTTTCTTCTTCTGGCGGTGCAGCTAGGTTTGTTCGGGGGAAGAACATAGTGATAGGCACTTGATGTCGCTCTTTTTTCTATGGTTTTTAGAGAAACACGAAATTGCACGATTATTTGGATGTACGTGTTGTAAATTTGGCAAGCTGTTTTACCTACGTGTACATATTAAACTGCAACGTTATTGACGCACAGGTAAAGAAGCGGAGTGACTTTTTAGCCAATCAGAATGCAGAACACAATGCACGATGCAAATCCGCGAAGTAGCGAAACCGTGAAAAGTAAACCGCGTTATAGCAAGGGATCACTGTATACTTTGATTCTTGGCTGTTTGCCTTTGAAAGCAAATCATCTGCCTCCAGCTATCTGTCCTCTGCATTCTCCCCACTTTTATTTAACAATTTCAAACACATTGATAATGAACCTAGTCCATGCCAACTACAAAATAAGAGACAATTTCTCCATCTGTATAATTTTTCATCACATTGTAAGTTTAGAAAACTGTCTTCTCTTAAATACCAAAATATGACCTTAATCCTGTTCCTGCTGTAGTCATGATTTAAGACTTTTTTTTGTCTGTACCAGCAAATCAAAGGTTGCATTCAGAGCTGCAGATGTAAATTCAGATCCATATTAATACTTTATTTTTTATTGCATCATTTATGAAGATAAACATTTGTTTGAGTAAAGTTTCTGCAGATTCAGGAAACAATTACCATAATGACTTCAAGTAACTCACCCCCAAAAATGTGCTTATCCAGCATTATTAGTAAAGAAAGACCTGCTTGAAAATGACTGTTCTTAAACAAGCAATTGATAATGTAACTATAACCTCCTAGTGGACAATAGTTTAAAACCAGAACACTGACTTTTATGAAAATGTTATTGTTCTGATCTTTACAGAACAGCATCACAAGCAAAGACTTCATGTTAATAGAATTATGTAAAATAATTCACAATAGGGCTGTAACCAGCATCTGAATCCTCACATATTCACAATCTAATTTGCATTTTTATAAATCCAATAGTGTAGTAAAAATACAGTTCAAACAATAATAACCAGTCAAAAATACTGAATAATGCTGAATTTTAAGTACATGAAATATACAAACTGCATGTGCTACTGTCACAGAAAGTAAATAAATCTCTCATCTGTGTCCTCCCCACTTACTAGAACAATTACAAACACACTGATAATGAACCTAATGAACCCAAATACCATGAATGAGATTACTGTCTTCCTGTCATCTGTCTACTATAACTAGTCTGCAAAACTTTGGAGATGAAAAAACTATGGAGAACATTTTCAGAATTTGTTGTAAAATGCAGTGATGTTTGTTTTGTTTAGTGTTAAAGCTGTTCTAACTAAAGGTATAAATGTAGGTTTAAATACACATTTTCATTTTCTTTCATCACTAAAAAGAAATAAAATAGCAATCATTTAGATAGATTTTGATTAAAACATCAGAATCGTGGTTCGATCTGCAGATAGTTGACCTTGAATCGATTTGGATCACCACCTCAGTATTACTCCACAGCCCTGATCCACAAAGCTGCTAGAACCACTGAGAACTCCTTTGGAGCAAAGGCGTTTCAGAAAAAACCTGATTTTTTCCGTGTGAAACATCAATGATGAGCACAACCACATCCAGGAAGCATGAGGCAGTAACTGTTTGATGAACATACCTTTGCCCAGTCTTGTGCCTGGCTTCAGATGCTTCCTGTTCACTTTGAATATTAACAAATCTGACTCAAATCCAGGTTTACATGGCGACTCCTCTGTGGTCGACACAACTGAGACCTAAAAGGAAAAATGACAAAATCACTGAGGTTGACGACGAAATCACATCTATTCTTCATACTTTGCAAAAAAATGGACAAAAGGGTATACAAATGTACTTTTATTATGAAAATACAAATTGGAGCATGGATTATCTTTACTCATGATGTAGCAGCAAAGAACAGCTTTTATTTATAAAAACAACAAAACAAGCATTTACTAAAGGGGAGAAACGGTTGACTTTTTAAGGCAGTTTAAAGAATAAAAAATATTTATCGAATAAATAAACCGTATATGCCTGCCAGTTTTTGGAACGTGCTTATCATACAGTTTTAGTCTCATTTTAAGGTTGAACTATTAACACGTAAAACACATACAATCTGCTCGGGAACGTTCGGTAAAACTCGGTCAGACGGAGTTGAAACTACTTTACCTGTCTGACGTCATCAACGGTAAAAGGGCGAGGCCCTTCAAGCGACTTCGACGCAAAGTTCGTTTGGGAAGAGGAAAAGCGCACACGACGCACGCACCAAACTGTTTAACACAAATACTCTTTAACTTTCTTTCTTAAAAACCACTTTATGTTTAGTCAATCAACCGCCCTCATTTCTGTTGGAAATCTGACCTTCCCTTTACCAAATAAAGCAGTTTCGAGGACGAAGCAAAATTTAATCCAAAAAGGTTTAAAATCAGAAAAATGCTTAAAATGCGTTTATAAATAAAAAAAAATCTACTCATAAAATAATACTACACGCACAACGTAGGTAGGTAGTCTGTATAAAAAAAAAGGTTACACTCACCTCAAGAATGAAGAAAAAAACTCCAATAACCGCAATCCAAGCGGTCCCCATTTGTGTGTTAAAGCTCTTTTCTGTACTCCGGTTGAAATGAAAAACAAATATGGAGAAGAAAAATCAAATACGTAGTTTAAAAGTCTCCTGAAATGTAATCCTCGGAGTGTTTTCTCTTCCGTCTAGCTGCTGCAAAGGCTTTCAGCTTCTGAGTGTCTTCAGCCGGACGAGTCACTGCAGGTACTTGTCGGGGCGTGACGTGTCTCACAGGTGCGTGACTTCCGCCTTCCTCATATGGTCATAAACCCTTACCACACCTGCAGGGACTGATACTTGAAGTTTCTGTTCAGTCTCTGGCTAGAATATAGCAGATAGAAGGCAGATATAGACATCCTGGTTTTAGCAACACAAGACAAAGTTGGAGGGACTTCCCCATGCAGACAACCTCCCACAGCCACGCAGTTCACGCTTCAGCATTTCTCCTTCATTCTCAACCCTCTTTGAATAAACAGTTAATCTTTCCCATTTTAAATAAAGTCTAAAAATAACTGATAATAGTTTGGGTCATTCAAAATGAAATAAAACAAACAAAGAAGAGCGAGGTATGTAAAAAAACAATTAACAGAAGGAATAAAAAATCCACTATGGAAGTTTACTGAAGTTTCAACTTCCCTTTTTGTGCACCAGATCATTTACATGGCGAGACAGAGTTTAAAACAGACACCATTATCTATTACATACAAATGTATTTTTAAATATTGTCACTTGTATACAGTGTCAGTTAGCCACAGAGTTACACAGCAAGAACACATGAATCTATTGCATCTGTCATTTCCTTTTAGAAAATATTTGGTGTTATGTGGATAGAATAAATCAAATGAGGTTTCTAAGCTCTGCTTAAATTAAAATAAAATAAAATAGGAAAAACAAATGAATTGACACCCCATAGTAAAGAGTAGTAATTTCTCCAAATATATTAGTTATACTGTATAGCCAGATAGCTAGATTGATAGAGAGAGACAGACAGACAGACAGACAGACAGACAGACAGACAGACAGACAGACAGACAGACAGACAGACAGGCAGGCAGGCAGGCAGGCAGGCAGACAGACAGACAGACAGACAGGCAGGCAGGCAGGCAGGCAGGCAGGCAGGCAGGCAGACAGACAGACAGATAGATAGATTTGTGCAAAAAAGCTAAAATGCAGAAAATATACAGGTCAGTTACACGTCAGTGTACACAATGATTAAGTAAAAATGTATATTGCAAATAAACTATAATTAAGAGAATAAAAGCCATTTGGAAATTAAAGGGAAAACAGGTTGAAGTTCAAAAATAATTAATACAGAAAAAAAACAGTTACACATATGCATATGTGTACATGTACACTCATCTGACTCTTTATTAGATACATCTTGCTAGTACTACGTTGGACACCCCTTTGCCTTCAGAAATGCCTTAATCTTAGGTGGCATAGATTCAACAAGGTATTGGACTGCCGCGAGGCCCCCAGAGCAAGAGAGCAGGGAGGCATGGGGTGAAAGAGAGTGCCGAACCAGCCCAACCAGGAGAGCAGCCCCCCCGCCACGCCGGGAGGGCCCAACGCAGGGCCCCACCTGAGAAGGGTGCCCACAGCCCCAGACGAGCACCCCATCACCACCCAGGATTTCTGGGCATCCACCTGCCCCAACCCCAGGTACGAGCCAGGACCCCCCAAGGGAGACCCGCTCCGCACTCCAGGCAGCCACCCACCCGGCCCACGGTTGGTCCAGGAAGGAGCAAAGCAGGGGCCAGTCACCCCGCCAAGGAGGGGAGCACCCCGGGGAAAAGGGGGAACCAAGAGGGGTGTTGTAAACATGGCCTGACCAGGCTCAGCCACAGTTGGAAATTGGCGGGGCCCAGCGCTAAGGGGCAAGGACCAGAACCGACCCCACAGGGATACGGACACCCCCAGCTCAGGTGTAATGTGAACCCCCTCTCCGCGCGGAGAGAGCACTGCCGGGCCCAGGAAACCTGCACCCAAAGGACACGACCGCCGTTACCAAGGGCCCCATACCCTCCACCAGGGAAGGGGTAGGGGACAGATGGTCCTAGGTTCCACATTCCTTGCAAAATGTGTGTGCGTGTGTTTGTGTTTGTGAGGGTGTGTGTGTTTATGTTTGAATGTATAGTTTAAGGAGTAAAGGGTGTGTGTACTAAGGGGGTGCAGTTAAAATCGGCAGGTAGGCCACTGAGGGGACATCTCCTGATTACTCACAGTGATGTCCCCTGACCCTTCCCACCATGGGGCCCTAAATGTCTAAGGTGTGGTTAAGATTGGCGGGTAGTGTGCTAGGAGGACATCTGCTGCTTGTTGGCAGTGATGTCCAAGCACCCCCCCTACCAAGGGCCCTACATGTCTAAGGTGCAAATAAAACTGAAAGAGGAGGGGCCCATTCCATACGGCAACCATGGGAGGGGGACCACTGCCAAGTAGCCCCCCCCCCCAAGGCGCATCGCAGGCTAAGCCCCCCACCCCCTCACCCTAATATGAGGTTATATGAGGAAGGGGGTAAGTTGGGGACAGCTGGTAGACTGTCCCCCGGTGGTCAAACAGCTGTCCCCCAGCCCCAGCATAGGGGCCTGGTCCCCTCAGCCCAGAGGTCCCATCCCCGGAGGCGCCGACACCCCAGGCCCAGCACCACCCACCCCACACAGAGAGAGAGGAGCAAAGCGCTGCACCCCCTCCTCGAGCAAGCGTCCAGCCCCCACCCCAAAGCTGCCCTGGAAGAGCTCTGTCAGGCTCTCAACGGGACCAGCAGCCAACTGCCGGGCAACCGATTGCCTCAGCGGGAGACCCCGACTCCACAACCCCCAAAGGTCCTATCTCCACAAGTGCCCCCAGAATGGCTCCCCACAGGACAGGGCCGACTGCTTCCCCACCCCCACCCCAGAACCCGCAGCCACAGCGGATGACACCCAGAGCGACCAGCGGCCCCAAGAGGGTTGTCCCGTCCCGTCCCAGAGCAGGGAAGGGTTGATCCCAGCTTTATGACATGGTGCGTTATCCTGCTGGATGTAGACATCAGAATATGCATACATTGTGGTCATGAAGGAATGGAGATGGTCAGTAACAATACTCAGGTAGGCTGTGGCATCATAAAATCCTCTTACCATTACCACCAGTCTGAACTGTTGATATAAGCAGGATGGATCCATGTTTTCATGTTGTTAATGCCAAATTCTGACCCTACCATCTGAATGTCACAGCAGAAATGGAGACTCATCAGACCAGGCCTTTATCCAATCTTTTATTATCCAGTTTTGGTGAGCCTGTGTAAATCTATCCTCAGTTTCCTCTTCTTAGATGACAGGAGTGGCACTGGTGTGGTCATCTGCTGCTTTAGCCTTTGTGCCTCAGGGTTGGACGTGTTGTGTGTTCAGACACGCTCTTCTGCAGACCTCAATTGTAACCAGTGGTTATTTGAGTTCCTGTTCATTTCTATCAGCTGGAACCAGTCTGACCATTCTCCTCTGCCTTTGGCATCAACAAGGAATTTTCACCAATGCTGCTCACTGGATATTTTTTCTTTTTTGTAGCAATCTCTGTAAACCTTGGAGATGGTTGTGGGTGAAAATCCTAGTAGATTGGCAGTTTCTTAAATACTCAGACCAGGTGGTCTGCACCAACAATCATGCCATGTTCAAAGTCACTTAAGATCATCTTGACCGGGTCTACATGTTTAAATGCATTCAGTTGGTGCCATGTGATTGGTTGATTAAAAATTTGCTTTAATGAGCAGTTGGACAGGTGTGCCTAATAAAGAGGCGGTTGCTCCCTTTGGGGAAAAAAAAGTTTTTAACTCTGATCTTTTTAGTTTGTAAAATAAATTTTAACTACCTTACAATAGATTTAGACTGTGAAACACTGTCAACCATGGGGTTTAATTTCAGAACAGTAACAGAAACTTGTAACTTATGGAGGAAGTAAGTACAATGATTCTGGCACATGAGCACTGAAACCATTCAATCTCCAACACCATAAATCAGTCACCCGTTTTTTTGAAAGAAAGAACAAAATCAAGTCTGCTGTCATGAGAACTACCAATCTATCTTTTCATCCTTCTATGTCTCTACATTTGATGTCCCACAAACCCACAGAGAAGGATCATGGTGATTCTCTTGCATTTATTATGTGCGATTAATGCTCTGGGTAATAGAGTCTAAAAGCCTTAGCTGGGTTCTAAAAGCCTTGGAATCTGAAACCTAGAAAGTGGAGTGATGTCCCTAACATCTTAAAGACGCTGCATTTGAGAAGTCGGAGGAAAAAAGTAAAGCTGCTGCTGCCGCTTGGAGTTTCTACCAATGAAGTCACACTGACTTAGTTCCTGCACTGACTCAAAAAAAAAACACAAAGAGCAATTTGTGTGTTTTCACAAAAGATGGTAAAATTAGTCAGAATAAACAAATACACAAAAATTCAACCATTTCTACAAACAGATAAAGTACAAGTCTTTTAATGGACAGGCTTTTCTGTAACACATATCCAGCATAATTTACATAATTCAAAATACATGAAAGAAAACTTCTTACAAAGTTGTAAATTGGGGCTGTTGTGACAAAAGTAGTCATGCCTTAAGCTACATAAACACCAGGCATTTGAAGCGTGGTCAAGAATGTGCATTTAGCCCACGGTGTTTACGCTGGAGAAGCAGGGAGCTGCTTCTTCTTTTTCTACCATTTACGAGTGCATGTCCTCTAGCTACAGTTGGAAAAGGCTAAGAGCGCAATTTGGGCACAAATATAAAAATGGTTCGGTTCATTGCTAGCGTCCTTGCAATGCCGGATATGGATTAACATCATGTCAGGATAGTGGACTAAATTGTCTTTATTTGAAAAACAAACACAGACGTCGTGTCTGGATTCACCAGATAAATCATATTCAAGCATCACTACTAAATCCGAGTCCCTGATTGGTCAAAGTTTGACTGGCAACGTACGTTCAATGGCCACACCTTTTTGAGATAGAGCCCAAACACAGTTGTAGAAACACAACAGTTTTAATGCAAGAGTTTTGAACGCAGACCTCCGAAACACACGTTTACACGTTTACAAAGACTGTGAGAACATAGCTTTAGTGTTATTTTTTAAAACAGTCATTGTTCAGCAAGATTCATGTTCACAGAATCAAAGTTCTCTTGTTTGTGACGTTGTATTTGGCTGAATGTAGTTTTCACTCTGTCAGCCGGGGAGGGGCATTCCTATTACAGTAGCTGCATAATCTGCAGTCAAAATCCATGATAAGAAGGGACTTTTTTTTAAAGCAATTAAGTGATGTTATCTCTAGGCCTTCCATCAGTCATCTATCCATCCCACAAGAAGACAGAGGGATGTTCATCTTACAGTGACCACCACTTAACCAGTGAAAGGGTCTGTAGGAGATGAGAGAAGAAAGGAAGAGGAATGGATAGGAGGCTGCGTCCAGAGAGCAAAACAACAGGCAGTGTCAGATTTCTTCAAGACTCAAAATTGACTGACTTCTTTGTGTTGGTCTGTGGCTTTATTCACACATCTGGGATCTGGACATCAAAAGTCACATTCTTGTCACATGAAATGGACTTAAATTCACATGAGGTCACATATTCATGAATTTCATGAATGAGCCTAATAATTGACCTCATTAGATGGTGCTATTTTCTGGACTAAAACACACAGGAAGAGTACAGACAAATGCTTAAAGATCTATAAAATATGTGTTTGAATATTATATTTCTTCAAGAATTACTTTTAACACACTTGATAGTGTAAAAACTGTGGTACAAGGTGGAATGTCATTTAAAAGTGTAGGTTCTGTGCTGAAGACAAACCTTGCACGATCTGTGCAGTTAGTGAATCCAACTACGAGAAGAAAAGGAAAACATAAAGCACACAGATCAAACAACAACAGAATAAATCTCCAATACAAATAGATTATTCTTTGATTCTTGGCTGCTGCCTTTGAAAGCAAATCATCTGCCTCCAGCTATCTGTCCTCTGCATTCTCCCCACTTACATTAACAATTTTAAACACACTGATAATGAACCTAGTTTATACCAACTACAAAATAATATAATTTTTTATGTGACCCTAATAATAATTTGTTTTCATGTAGCAGAAAAGAACAGCTTTTACAACAATAAAAACCAAACAGGTATATACTAAAGGGGAGAAACAGTTGAGTTTTAAGGCAATTTAAATGACATAAATGTTTATCGAATAAATAAACCCATATAGGCTGTATATGCCTGCCAGTTTTTGGAATGTGCTCATAATACAGCTAATTTTAAGGTTAAATTTATACAATTAACACGTAAAACAAATACAATCTGCTCGGAACGTTCGGTAAAACTCGGTCAAAGTCGGACGGACGGATTTGAAACTTCTTAACCTGTCTGATGTCATCAACGGTAGAAGGGCGAGGCCCTTCCAGCGACGTTCGTTCGTTTGGGAAGAGGAGAAAAAACGAACTTTGCGTCACAGTCGCTGGAAGGGCCTCGCATGTGTTTCTGAAGCTTTCCATCCCAGCAAAAGAATAAAGTAAAATCACATAATCAGTACAAACCTTTCTTTTGTGTGTTGCTCCAAGCAATATGCATAACAGTCAAATGAATCTTGATTCACTACCTGTCCACAGTTTCTTCCAGCAATTGATGAGACTGGGACTTGTAATTTGTAAAACCACAAAACATCAGTAAACCTCTGTGAGGCACGGTGGTGGAAGAGTAATGATTTGGGCTTGTTTTCCAACTCCAGAACTCAGACATCTTCAAATCAATAAAGTATCCCTGCAGTTTTCTGTGTACAAAAATAATAACCACCAACAAAAAGACAAAAATTAGACAAGAAAATCTTCTTTTAAAATGTGGCTAAAAATATAATACAACTGTTTAAAACTACAAGATTAACATAAACTAAACAAACAATCAGCCACCACCAATTTTATTTTATTTTATCCTCTGTAAAATGTTGTCTCAATAACTCACATGTGAGGTTTGGATCATTTTGTAATTCTTTTAAAATCAAACCTAAATCTACCTGAATGTTTCCTTTTGATTTAATAGCACAATGTAACAAAACTGCTCCTGTCTGAGCTCCTACAAGGGAGTCACTTTTTTTTGGAAAGCTGCTTGGTTAATCAGAGATCATGCATGCTCTTTAAGAAGCATGCACCAGGTGTGCCCCAGGTGTTCAGGCATCTTCAAAAAGGGTGGGGTTTACGTCTTCAGCTGTGTCCTGCTTTTGGTTCACCAACCTGGAATGAAAACGGGCTTAAAATAGACCTCAGTAATTGTGGGACAGACATGCTGTTGTTAACTCATAGCAGCCTTATTTTTATTCTGCTGTGGCTTACAACAAATATTTGTGGTTAATGAACATTTATAGTTACTGAAACATTGAAAAATTAACCCTTATGTTTTAAAAAGTAAATAGAATTTGACGTATAAAAGTGGCATTTTTTCATAGTTGACGTCAGAGATATCATTTTATGAATGCCATTTTTTGCTCTTTTGCTTTTGAGTCTTTACCGGAACACTGTGCTTATAGAAAGAAGGAGCAAAAGGAGGAGCTACGAGCGGAGCAGCTTTGCTGTACAGTTTATGTCTACTTCATGAATATTTTAACATGACGATGCAATGATGGCCAGCTAATCTACAAGGAAAAAAATATACATTTGTTTTTATTTATTTATATCAAGTTACACTTAATACTGACAAAAAAACTTTACAAGTTTTTTGTTGGAGGAAAACATCATAGTAACTTATTCAACTCATTCAGGCAATCAAGTGTGAAAAACGAAAATGTATTATCAGGACAATACACAGTGCTGCAGAGAAGACAATCCCATAATAAACAGGTGAGGGATTGAACAGAATGTGACCAAGGTTAGACATGGGAACTAGTCCAATGATGTGGGAGAACAGAGCAAAAAGAATCCACCTTCACTGTGATTAAATGATCAAAAACAAGGGAGGAGCAGCACAGAAAACTTCTGAACATGATGATGGTGAGGCAAAAACCCAACAGTGAAGTCCACAGGCATAAAATCAGGTTAAACTATGAATCAGGAAAACTCAGGAGCAGATTAAAACAAAGAACAGAAAGGAGCCAAGAAGCTGGACGAGTTATTGACAGCGAGCAAACACCAGCTGACCTTGTCTCTGTGCTGAGATGAAGTTTATCCCAACAGTTTTCTTATCCTGTGTGCTTTCAGATACTGAAGTTTCTCACATGCTCACACATGCACAAAACGTCGGCTCAAGTCCTTTCACTGACTTCCAAGAATGAACAACAACCTCCCAGACTCCAGATGAACCTGAGGTCAGATGAGGAGCGGAATGGGTCTTAGTGTCTCAGAAACACAGGACCTTCATGTTTATGAGGAATAATTTACAGTAGCTCAGTCATAAAACAAAGACACAGACAAAACTAAAATTTAAAGGAAACTGTTGTGAGAAGGAGAACAAGAACAGACAGACAGTAAGTGTATGTGTGTCATGATGGTAACCTGTGGGAGTTATTAACCCTGGAAAGATCTGTGGAAATCTACCGCTCCTCCCAAACTCTTCTCTGCTGGGAAGTTCACACACTCCCTAATAACAGTAAGGGCCAAGCGTCATCTAAAAAAAAAATGACACAGAAAGAAGAAACCAGATAAACTCAAACCACTTCTGTCCTGTTATACATCAGCTGGTATAAAACCAATAACGTTGCAGCTCATTTAAACTATTAAAAAAAACTACTTAAAGGAAAAACATAATTTTCTCACGACCCTGAAGCCTCTTTAGTTCCACTTCCTTATTATTATAATTAAAAAGTGGTTTCTTGTAAGGCAGCCTGTAGTTTTTAAAGCCAGCTACGCTTCCATCACAACCCCATCGTCCGTCATTTCTGCTGATGGAAACACTAATGTTTCTTCAAGATGAATTTTTACACAGTAGCACAGTTTTGTGCAGGAAGCAGGTCAGGATTTTACTGTCATTTTCATCCAACAACATTCTAGGACACAAGAAATCGTTTCCATCTGAACTGAACAGCCGTAGACCTTAAATCATACAACAGAGGCCCTGGAGATATGTATTTTGCTCCATCTATGTAAGCAAACATGCAAGCATCTTTCAGAACTTGATGTAGTTTGCTTATTGTGGGACTGGAGCGGAACGTATAGCTTCTTCAGAAAACCCACTGCTAACAAAACAGGCAGCACTGTAGAGCTCATGTTCTTTCCCTTCTCCAATGAATTTTAGTTCCAACCTCGATGAAAACTGTGTTTTTGGTGTTTTTAACATGTTGTTGTGGCATTTTTCTGATGACGGAGGACATACAGAAAGAAAATTAAGCTTCTTTATTCAAATCATTGTGAATTAGGAGGAGGAAAAAAAGGTGCCGTGTAAAAAAGTCTGTGACATAGGTGGACCACAAGCTCCATGCTCCACCCCATTCTGATGCAACCCCTGGAAGACAAACATAGGTTCAGGCTGGGGGTGTGAGGGGCTGTAGGCTAGCGGGACAATGTGTAAACAAAGCGATGATGGGAGGTAAGGGCAGGCTTACTCCACGCCAACAGTCCCGCCCACAACTCAGAGGTGAAATTCTAATGAACTCCTGCAGAAACGATGTCCTAGAAAATGACACAAATTTTTTTTTATTCAGGCTAAAAACGGCATTACCATAATAAAAAAAAAATACTGGGAAGACCTTGGAAATAGATTAAAAGATTATTGGACTGGGACAGTTCAGCCGATTTAACTGAAATGAGCTTTTGATGATGGACCTTTGATGGATTCGGTCATCTCTACAACAGTCTTGTACCTGGTGTGTTCCAGCTATGCTAACAGGCATGTTGGTCCAACCTATTTGTCTATAATGGTACAGTAAGAGTTTGATGACATCACATCAAATGTAAAAAAGGTTCAAATGGACGCAGCGTAAACCAAAATAGTAATTTGCAGGGTTTGCTCATTGTGTGAGCATTGCATGGTTTTCATGTAAAGTATACACAGAAACAATGTGTGATAGGTCACCTGGTGGTTACTTTTTGAACGTCCCTGGCTTCCAACACTGTTTATTAAACGTTGTTTCTATTCAGAAGTCACGTTGTTGTCTTTGACATTTTATCAACTATAAGATTTGACACATTTTCAGAAATGTTTTAATTGAACATGATCTGTGAGAAAAGTAAAAGAGAAGTTGCTTTTATGGAAAGCAGCAAAGGAAATGACCTTTGTTTCCTTAGTAAATCCCACACTAGAAAACTATGATTAAAAGAAAAGGACGAGGATCAAGGTTAATACGGTTGTTTTGTAAGATTTGTCTGGTCTGATTTAAACCTAAGCTTAACTTTTTTTTTTAGCTTTAGTGACTCACTGAGCAAAATAATTGGAATTCTTTGGTTCAAAATAAAAATCCATGAGAATCTTTGATCTGTCCGACATGTCTTTCTGTGTCTTACTCCCCGTGAGAATGTCTGAGTTGAGGCTGTCAGAAAAGGCGGTTTTAATATTATCTGGTCAATGATTAACTCCCTGGTTAATGATTAGAGGCTGAAGTATCTGCTTACACAGAAACTGCTGGATATCAAAGACTTAGATGAGGAGGTTTTGCGCTAAAATAATATGAAATATGACTGAGCCTTGATTCACTCTTGAATCTGAGAAAGATAAGCATTTTTCTGCCTTTAATTGCTAAAATTTTTCTCCTCAAATTCAGTTTTTGGAGCGTTGCACAATGATTGCACTCTGCACAGCCTCACATTTGCAGAAGTGGTAACTTCTTTTTCTCCTCTTTCACATCAAGAGCACAAAGGTTTCTCAGATGGTTTCTGATCCTGTTTTCCTGCTTGTCTGATGAGTATCTCTCAGACTAAACTGAAACATGGTCACAGGAGAGGCTCTACCACTTATGGAAGGTCCATTTAGATTAAAACCCTGAGAGATCATTTTAGCTGAAGCTCCACTGCTCTGTTTATAAATGAGATTATTTTCATTTTCTTCCAAGCAAAGAAAAATAAAAATAGGTCATAGAATTGATGTTGTGTTTTTGTATTTGAAAGTGTGTTGAATTTCTTTTTCTTTTTAATTATGCTTGCCTTGAATAGTTTTTGAATCCACAGTTTAACCTCTTGTTCTTCACAGTAGCAATACAAACTTTTCTCTTGGAAAACAATATTTTACTAAAGATTTTAAAGAGCAATGTAGTTTTTGGAACAAATTTTGCAAATCTGTATTATTTGAGGTTTTCCAGGCATCAAAACATAAATCCTTTTTATTTGATGTGCTGTTTGCCTCATTGTCCTTGGGACTGCGTGACCAAACTGACAAGATTGTCTTTAAGCAAAGAACATTAAATGCTATAATAGACAGAACACAAAGTCAAACATGAAAAAAAAGCCAAAAAGACCATTTACTAAAACACTTTCTTGATCTTTTTTGATGTTGTCCAGAGAACAGCTATTAGTGCATTTGAAGATACATGGATTCATGAATATATATATAAAAAAACAGCAAACAATAAAGAAAAGAAAAAAATAACACACTGCATAACCAAAAAACTCCTCATAAGCTCTTTGTAAATGCAATTATTCTGTCCGCATTTCCTCACTCACAGCAAAATGACTTACTAACCTGTTGACCCATTATTTTAGCTTCTGTGATGGACATTTGTGTGATCATCACTGAGTGTTATATTAGATAAAAACCATTTTTAGTAGAAAAACTTTAGCATAACTTTATGTATCCTAGTTAGCTGCCTAATTTTCAATGCTATTAAAAGGAACATACAGTAATATTTGTTAGGGAGCCAAATATTTTTTTTCAGATTTTCCTAAAACATCCCCAAACTGCTTAAAATACATGCAGCCATTGACCTCCATACATGGAACAGTCATACATGTTGCAATATTGGAGTAAGTTTAAATTTGGCAACAAAAAACTAATGAAAAAAACATTCTTAGAATCTTGATTGCTAAATATTTTATTATTCCTTAAATTTAGAAAGTAGTTAAATATTTTGATATGCTTAAAATAAAGAAATGTGGTATTTTGCTTATTTAGGAGCTAAATCGTGGTGTAAACGTTTTAATTATAAGATAATAGTCAGTATTATAGCAAAAATATAGTATCAATTGAACCGTTAATGCATTTAACATGTAATACTTTCTAAAGCGATACTTTCTTTTTTTCTTGCAAGACAACAAAATATTCTGACTTTAGAGATTGTATTTAGTTTTGCTCTGGGCTTTGCAGTGTTTACAGTGTAAACAGATTTTCGTGGGGGGAAAAAACTGATTTTCCTAAACTTCAATCTGGTTGTGGGATCCAATGTTTGGGCTGAATTGTGTTGTATGATTTTAGATTAGTCCTCCAAACCAGTAAAAGAAAAGGCAACAATGGAGAACATCCAGGATTTTCTGTGCATTTATCGTCCCTGGGTGGTCATTCTGTAACCCCTTCACTAAATGTAAGTCTTTTCACAGCAGCAGCAGCTAATGTCAGGACACATTCTGATCCGTTTCCCATTAGATCCTGCTCCCCTAATATTTCTTAAATATAAATTAGCTACAAATTGAAGAGTTACCTGAAAGATAAGACTGTTAGAGGGATGTGTGTTGCAGATCGGGGATTGGCTAGAATAAAGGGCTCATTTCCTGCTCTGGGATGTTTCAGCACATTCAGTTTACAGGAAAAGCTCCGCAGGGAAGACATCGAGAGTCGAAGACTGTAGAGCTCATCCATATGTCTGCAGCTGACAGCAGCATTAAAGCACTTTCACTGTCCTTCAACATGGTGCTTCCTTTTAAAAGCCCATCATCAAGCTGCTTCCAGCCTTTTAGTTTCCATCAGCTCTTTGTTCTTAAGCAGCCTTCTGCTCAGAGTTCTCAGGAACACGGTCACATGACCGCGGTGTCTTGACATGAAAAGATACACCTTTCTGGAAAAGTGCTGCGAGGAGAGATTAGAAATGAGACAAAGATTAGCCTTTGTTGTGCCAACAGGCCCAGTCATGTCTTTGCTCAAACATGTTCAGTTTGTGTTTCACTTTTAGCGCTGTGTTGATGTTGAAATCGTTGTTTTACATTTATTGTTATTATATATTTGCTTTGCTTCATATTCCAATTTAGATCATGAGATGAATGCTTGTGTGACCTTCTATATATATTCAAATGCAGACACAGTTTCATTTCACACCAAGCGATCTTCAAAAAGCAGAAAGCGTGCACAAACCACAAAGGCAATGGGAATGCAATACCTGCTTTGAGCTGATGTTTTTTAAGATGCTGTGCAGAAGTTATTTCACTTTTGCTTTTGCAGTTGTGTGCTTTTTTCCCCCCATTTTTAAATTCTTTAGAGCTGCAAAACAAATTGTAACCAAGGCACGACCCTAAATGAAATAAATGCGGAGGGCAGACCATTGTGAACTCAGAGCAGATTTGGAGATTTGCATGAGTAAATGTTCTGTCTGGCTCTCTGAAAAAAGGTACCAAATGAGTCTGTGTCCTCTCTTACTTCATGCATATGTTTGAAAAAATGTTGATTTATCTCTAGATCCATCAGTTGGGCTGCACGGTGGCACCTTTGCCCCTCGGTTCAAGTCCCGGCTTGGGGACCTGAAAAAGAACACCAATAGGGGACCTTTCTGTGTGGAGGTTGCATGTTCTCCCCGCGCATATGTGGATTTTCTCCAGGGACTCCGGCTTCCTTCCACTGTCCGAAAACACGTTTCATTGGTGCTCACTAAAAAATGAGTGTGAAATGTGACCTTGTGACAGACTGGCAACCTGTCCAGGATGTCCCCTGTCTTCACCCACAAGTGACCAGGATAGGCTTCAGCAGCCCCGTGAATGATTGAACTGTGTTAATGCATTGGCTCCCCTTCTTTTTATTAAGAACTGCAAGATGCTCTTGACCTTTTGCTCTTGACCCTCAGTTATCCATTGTCCCAGATGAATTGGTTCTGAGTTACTGTGAGCTCATCACACACTACGAACCTGAATGCAGTAAATAACAAAAAAAACTAATACTAACAAAAAGAAAATAAAGTTTACATACAGAAATGTGAAAAAGAATGTTTTTATCTTGATATTCTCACTTTTTTATCTGAAAAACAAAACACAAAAAGGCCATTAAAATAAAAATGGGTTCATGTCAATCATGTTAATTGACACATTGTAAGATAGATAGATAGACAACTTTATTTATCCATTTGGGAGGTTCCCGCATGGAAATTGACATCTCCATCGCATACAGCACTGGTTGACATACATATAGTAAAAAGGAAAAAGCAGCACAGTGACTAGAAAAATTAGGAAGATTAGTACAGTAAAAAAAAAACAATTTAAATATCTTCAAACAGTATATACAAAAAAAGGTCATTCAGGCCCTTTCCCTTTCCTTTTCCGTCTTCCTCCCCCCTCCTAAGTGGAGGTTAAAGAGTTTGATGGCACGGGGGACAAAGGAGTTCCTCAGTCTATTAGTCCTGCACCTTGGGAGGAGCAGCCTCTTGCTGAAGGTGCTTCTCTGGCTACTGATAGTCATGTGCAGAGGGTGGGTGGTATTGTCCAGGATACCTGTCAGTTTTTTCAGTGTCCTTCTCTCTGCCACAGTAGCCAGAGGGTCCAGCCTTGTGCCAACCACAGAGCCAGCCTGCCTGATCAGCTTCTCCAGCCTGGAGAAGTCTGTCTTTGAGGTGCTCCCCCCCCAGCACACCACAGCGTAGGTTATTACACTGGCGACCACAGACTGATAGAAGATCCCCAGGAGCTTCTTGCAGATGTTGAAGGATCTTAACCTCCTCAAGAAGTACATCCTGCTCTGGGCCTTCTTGTACAGCTGCCCCGTGTTGCTCGCCCAGTCCAGCTTGTTGTTCAGCCACAGCCCAAGATATTTATAGGTCTGCACGACCTCCACCTCCTCCACTCCTATCAGAACTGGTCTGGGGTTGGGTCTGTCCCTCCCAAAGTCGACGACCAGTTCCTTAGTCTTGGAGGTGTTGAGCTGTAAGTTGTTTTTGTGGCTCCAGACAACAAAATCATCCACTAGGCTCCTGTACTCCTCCTCCTCGTCGCCACTGATACACCCCACGATGGCTGTGTCATCTGCGAACTTCTGGATGTGACACGTGTCCGAGTTGTAGCAGAAGTCTGCGGTGTACAGGGTGAAGAGGAAAGGGGAAAGTACAGTCCCCTGTGGAGCTCCCACGTTGCTGACCACAGTGTCAGATGTGATGTCCTTCAGCCTGACGTACTGTGGTCTGTCAGTGAGGTGGAAATCCAAGCAACCAGGCACAGGTCCACTCGCATACTGGAGAGTTTTTCCTGGAGTACAAGGGGCTGGATGGTGTTGAAGGCACTGGAAAAGTAACACTGTTAGATAAAAATACAAACAGTAAAATTCCACAAAGGTTAAAAGGAGACAATTATGAATAGCAGCTAATACAGGGAAATATATTATAAAATACATCTATTCACGAATAAAGCTCAACAAAATGAAAACTATATGACAGTAATCATTGAGTTTGAAAAGTCATTAAAAAACATTTTTTAAGTTTAGATCTAAAGCTGATCAGGTCATTTAAGGCCATCTAGCCCATATTGAAATTGCATGATTTTTAACTGAAAATGTGGTCCTCTCTCTATTGTGCAGTGTGAATGTGCAGCCACACAGGCAGTTTTGATTTGCACCAGAATTTGTTTCATCTGCAAGTTTGCTTTGTATGGCAGGTGTGAAAGCTCATCCAAACTCTGGTGCGGACCAAAATCTGAATCCTGGTGGCCCCCAGTGAGGGTCTTGGTCTTAACAGAGTATGGACACATTTGGTTCACCAAATGTGTCCATACTCTGTTGATTTGGAACAAATCTGAATACACCCAAGGAAAATGTATGTATTTTTATTTATTCATTTTTGCTGTCCTTAAACAACTTGATGTACTGGCCTTTGTTTCAACTTGGTTTTTAAATCAAGAAGTGTGGAGCAGAGAAGTAGCTCTTTGGTTGAGGTAATTTTGAAAACCATGCAGCTCTGCTTCATGTAAATGGACTTCTTCTTCACAGAGTCACTGGAAATAGCTCAGCCTTTGTCATTCACATGAGCACCTTCAAAGACAGAGCTACAAAGCAGGTTTACATGGTATTTAGCATTTTCTGGAAGAAACCAACCTCAGGAATTCAGATTTAAAGTTGAGTCTTCAATCACAAAAGCCAGGTCTTACCCTTCACTTTACATTTAAAACATCATACTCTAATTTCTTCAGTGCTTGTCAATGCACTTATTGGTCAATTGGGTGGATGTTCCCTTAACACTCCCACTTCTCAAGTAGCAAATCAAGTACAACCTTTTTTATGTTGTGAATGGACAATTAAGGCTTGTTTTCACAGTTGAAACTACTGTGGACATTTACTGTTGACGACTTCAGAGCAGAAAATGTTCCTGCTAGACTGTGTTTCTGCAGTAACCTTATAGTTACACCACTGAAACAAACACTTCAATGGATTTCTGGGACATGATGTGATGCCCATCCCCCAACTACAATGTCTCACTCACTCAGGTATTTTAGTTAATCATTCATCCGAAAGTTTTATGATGTCAGACAACTGTTTGGCTTCTGAATGAGACAAGAAGAAAAGCAGGTAGAAGACTTTTTTAGATTCAGTAAAAGTCGTGGTAGGCTTGTAAAATGGATCAGATTAATTTTAAATAATACACTGACAAGCGTTTGTAATACTTTTTGAAATATCGTTCATGACCATTTGTCCTGGGTGGTATTCCAGGAAGCATGTTTAAACTACCCTGACTTTAAGCCTGAACTCTGGCTGAAATCCGCCTGAACTTGCTTACTCTGGGTATGTTGGTTCCAAAAGACCGGATATGAGTTGGCGTAAGTACACTCGACTTGGGTTAATGTACGTGAACATCAAGTACATGAAGACATTCTCAATGGATCCACGATTTACGGAGTCACCATGGAAACGCGTGGAAGTTAAAAAAGTTTATCTTTCCAACATCCATATGTGGTCTTATCACTCTCTCACGGTGGAAAAAGTCTTATCTGAGCTTCTTCGTCCACTAAATCATCTTCAAATGGACACGTCATGCTGCTTCACCTCTCTGAAAACAATCTAACCTTCAACTAAACCTGCTGCAGAACAGGTTATGTTCAGAGAAGGAGTTACTATGGCAGCTTGACATATCTCCATTTTTGGAACCGAAAGCTGAGGTTATCCGCTTCCTTAGCCTCAAACCTACCGTGGTAACCAGCATAACCTGCTTTCTGGAATACCCCCCAGGATAAAGAGGTGTCCCCAGGTCAGCAATGAGAAACACTCATAAACATAACTGGGGTCTGCCGTCGTGCTGTCAGTGAAGAACACCAGCCTAATCTTCACTTCATGGCCACAAGTTAAAATGAATGCCCAAAATGCTTGTAAAAAAAAAAAAAAGAGAGGTTCACTTTCCAGCTCACTTTTGACTGCAATATACCAGTAAAGTCAACAACACTGCAGAAGCCAACATAATTATTCTGGTAATCAGAACTATAGTACAAACATGGACTTTAACGTGCTTGTACCTTTGCTTAAACAAGGCTATTGTTTGTTCCAGGACTTTCAGTGTCTCATAATAATAATAATAATAATAATAATAATAATAATAATAATAATAATAATAATAATAATAATAATAATAATAATAATAATAATAATAATAATAATAATAATAATAATAATAATAATAATAATAATAATAATAATAATAATAATAATAATAATAATAATAATAATAATAATAATAATAATAATAATAATAATAATAATAATAATAATNTGTACAATATCAGACTCAGACGTTATAATAATAATAATAATAACATTTATTTGTATAGCACCTTTCAAGATTAAAATCACAAAGTGCTTCACAGTAAAACACAATAAAACACAGTAAAACACAGAATACAAAAGTACATAAGTATCTGAGTATTATTTGACTTGGTGGAAAACATGGTCTCAGTCATCTTGTTTTTAATCTTGAACCTTCTATAGCTTTGTTTGATATCTGGTTGGACATCTGGTAAATGTCCACATCCAGTCATGAGAGTATCCATTAGGTTTATATCAACGTTCATTATTCCCACTGTTTCCAGTAAAGTCACATGCTTTTCATGAAATCTGTTTTGGAAACATCATGACTGTTGTTGTGATGAAATTAGATTTCTCCTTCACTGTCACACCTTAAACTTCAGTGACACATGAGAGAATCTCATATGATCTTTCAACTGAACTTCCACTGAAAAACTTCCTGTTTTTTTTCTTACGCCTGCCATGACTCATGCTGCACTGAGTCTGTCAGTGCCTCAGTGGAGGAGGTAGGGGGTGGAGACCATGATACAACAGATCATGTGCTATGGAGGATCTAGACTTCTTTCGTTTTAATTACAATGTTGAAAAAGAAACAAATATGTCTCCATTTAGTATAGTAATCACTTTTTTATATATATAACTTTTACTTGCCATTCCTGTTGACCGAAAACAAGAAAAAGTGAGACATTCTGTGACCGACATTCACAAAGAGATGTAAAGATTACACCATTCAGTCCGTTTGGAGGATTCTGAGCAGATGACCTGCATTTTTTTTTTAATTGTTGGTTTCTGTTTACAAACCTTTGATCGTTGCTCCCACCTTTTCTATTTATTCTGGTGTAGACAAATGCTGTCATTCAGGTTGTCTCCCTGCTTTTGCTGTAAAAGTAATAATGGATCACCCCGTGTCTGACAGTTGATGGGAGAATGTAATGTAAGACAAACTTCTTTTCTTAGGGGCTTTCTCACACTGGCTAATGTTGTTTGGTCCATACTTGTGTATGACTGTTTACTGGGTCAAACGTCTCCCTGCCAAGCCCTCACACTGTTCAATAAAATATAGGTCCGACTCTGCACTGTTACAAACACTTAACACAGGAAGTGGTTACAATCTTTAATGAATTTGTATTATAGAAAGACACAATAAAAGAGGTTTTTATTTGCAACACGGAGCCAACAAATCATTTTATTATAGGACATCTACATTCATCTGTCCTCTTCCTCGCATGTGGGACCGGGTCGTGGGGGCAGCAGTCTAAGCAAAGATATCCAGACTTCCCTCTCCGCAGCCCAAGGCGTTCCCAGGGTGGTCAAAAGACGTAGTCCTGGGTCATCCCTGAGGCTTACACCCATTAGGACAAGTCTGGAACACCTCCCCAGGAAGGCGTCCAGGAGGCTTCCGGACCAGATGACCAAACCACCTCAACTGGCTCCTGTCGATGTGGAGGAGCAGTGTTTCTACTACGAGCTTCTCACCTTATCTCCAAGGGAACGCCAAGCCACCTATGGAGGAAGCTCATTTCGGCCGCTTGTACACATCTGCATTGTTTTTTCTATACTTTCAATGTTGAAGGCAATGAGACAATAAACTGTTCTCCGTTGATTCAAGGTACTTTACTACACAAATTGTTTGGTGCTCTTCAGGAAAACATTTGACAATGATATTCTTTAACAAAAATATTCATGAGTGAAGATGTCTCCATGGCTCCCTCTTGGTTGTACAATCAGTTACAAAAAAAATCTCAACAACTCGGAAAATAAAGTGCAATTTGTGCAACTATGCTTTTCATAAAAAACAGGACTTTTCACTATTATTCTGATAAAGTATTAACTTCTAATTATGTGGAAATGTATTATTTCTGGATTTATATCCGTTAATATAGTTTTATCCACGACTTCTTGGAACTAACAGAGGGGGAGCATTCTTGTTTTTGTCCTTTTGTGTGGTCAATCAGTCACGGTGTAAGTTTCCCTTTAATTCAGGTGTTTTCTTTCTGAAACCTGTTGCAGTTCATCATTTGACCACAGAGTCCCACAAACAATTGTGAAAACTTTAAAAATGAAATAAATAAAAGGCTTCTCTGCTTCTGCTGTGATGGACGCTGCAAGATCTCTGGGGTCTTCCAGCTAACTCTACTTGTGCCGTCATGTTGTAGGAGAGCTCTGGGGTGACTGAGTCTCAGGAATTTCTCAACAAACCCCCCCTCCTGCCACTCTAATCCCTGACAGGGCAACGTCTGGCTGAGGACAGGTCCTGTCTGCTTTTTATCTCTACCAAATCTTTAGACCACACCCTCCATCTTAACCTGTGTTTATCCTTGTGTGTGTTTAACAGCCACCCCATTGTTATGTGCCAGTTGGTCGAGGTGTGGCTCTTCTGCTGAATTACACTCATGGACATCATTAAATGCCAAGATTATATCAACCATGAATGAAGCGGAGGAGGAGACATCGTCTTTGGGTGAATGTCTGTAAATGTGGTTCCAGTTTGAAAATAAAAAACTGAAACTGCATTCGTCTTATCAAGATTACGATGCACCCGGTTTTTCCCCAATTCCCCGTCAACACCTGTGGCCACAGAACAAACAGAGCAGCGGAGTTCAGCTATACAGATAGGAAGACCAAAACCAGTTTTTCAGGAAGCAGTGGTTCATCAGATGTGGTTAAAAAAACATCAGTCTCAGCTCACACGGAGCTCACAGCACAACACTCGTCGAGTATCACAACTACGTGGACACAAATTAGCACATATCAAAGAATTTCAGTTTTTGGTGCTTGAACAAGACACTCGAACAAACTGTGTGGCTGTGTACAGAAGGAAGCTGATAAGCTGACAGCAAACACAACAAGTCAGTTCCAGGAAGAACCATTCACACAGGGAGGGGGGAAGGCCACTCGTTCTGTCTCAATGGTTAAGACTTTGCTTTCAGTTTTGTGTTTTTGTAGAGACGTTATGGAGATTGTGGAAACGCGTGAAAGCAGGAAGGATTGTTTATTCAGAGACATTGCACAATAGCCTAAAGACGGGTTTATCTTTTGAGATATTTTAAAAAACCTTCCCATAATTATCATTATGCAGTTTTTAGCCAAAATAACAAAAGATTGTTTTTTAGGACATATTTTCTACAGAGTAGCAGTAGTCCATTAACAATTTACCTCTCAGTTGGGGTGTATAGCAAGTCCACCCCTACATCCCGTCATCCACTAGCTTGCATTACCTTAAACCCCCAACCTAACGTCTTGGTGTTGTGGCAAGCGATGTTGGAGCTATTCAACCGTAAAGTTTTAAGCCAGGAAAAATAAGGATGTATATTAATCTAGTCTTCCTCTAGTGGATGCATCTGAATGGAGCAGCACAGGGTGCTTATGTGTATTTCTTCGTCACAAATAAAGCTACATTCTTTCATCTGATTCTGATTTACAACGATTTGAATAAAGAAAATACTCACAAAAGCAATTTTTAGCTTAACATTCTTGATACTTTTTTCATCATCAGAAAAATGCCACACAAACATGTAAAAAAAAACACACTATTTTCATTGGAGTGGGTTTGTAAGTCAAGTTTCGCAGCATGTTATGTGAGTTTGGAGGCTCAGAAGTCAATTAAATCCCTATTCTGTCACCTCGCTCTACATAGCAGGCAGGTGAAAACATGCTCCACAAAGGAGAAGACACTTAAGTAAAAAGACAAACTGGTTGATTGCAAAACAGTAAAAAATTTCCAACAGTAGTTCTTACGATACAAAAAGAAATGTGAGGTTAAAAAAAGTTTAAAAAGATGTGTTTTCTTACAGGAATTTTACTTCTTTGTTGTCTTTGCAACAAGATCGGCGTCTTTAAGAAAGAGGGCGTTTCCACTGCGAGCTGCAGCCTGATCATCTGGAGGATCAGATGTCACCTGGTGTACTTTGCACAACAAACATGAAGCTCGCCTCACTGCACTTCTCCACAAAGTGTCAACCTCTAACTATTCTCAGAAAAAAAAAAAAGTGTGAAACGGTCACGCACATTAAGCTGCTGATTTATGACGACAGACGGGGTTTTCTCCAAGCTGCTGTTGTGGGTCGGAGAAGGATCAGTGCGTCACATTAACTGATGACAGAAATCCACAAACTGAGGTTTTGGTTGGGTCAGCAGGAGCTTCACTGTCAGGTGGAGGAATGCATTTCAAACCCCCCCCCCCCACACACACACACACACATATTTGAAAGTTCTTAAGATAAAAAATAAAATTACCTAATATTATAAATGTTTAAAGTCACATTTATTAGAGAGCTCAAGATGTCTATATAGCTTTACTATGGGTTTACTTTGGTCCTTATAAATTCTATTCCAATTACTTTAACTGTTGGTTCTGAAACCAACAGCTTTGGCTCTAAACAATAAATCTCCAAAAATCGGTTTTTATTACTCCAACATGATAGTTGTGATGCAAATAGCCAAAACAAACTGATAACAAGAGATGTTCAGGTTTTCTGTCAAAAGCCGCAAAAATGCAATAAATTTTAAACCCCATGAGGCAACAAAAAGGTGACACAACATCAAAAATCAAACACTTATAAACCTCCAGGGTGATTAACTAAATGAAGATCAGCTTAATGTTTGGTTGATTAGCAAACACAACATCTTCCACCTCTATGATCTCATGATCTTCAAACAAATGACACAAAACAGGTTTAGATGCTACTTGTGAAAAACTGGAGGAACATTCAGAACATTCTTCTGTTTTGACATGTTCTGCATAAAGCGACTTTATTACCAACCAACTGTGGTTCCCTAAAACAGGGGTCTGCAACCTTCAACACTAAAAGAGCTATTTTGGCTATTTTGGCAGTTTTACTTGGCCTTTTTAAAAAATAAAAGCTGCCTAGTAATTATGTTACTTTTAGTTTTAATCTACATATAAAACAACTATTATTATTATTGGCAGGGATAAAAACAGACATTCATCACTTTCCTAAACCTGCAAAATTCCTTTGGGGTCATAGAGTTACTGGAGCCTATCACAGCTACAATTAGGCGAAGGCATGACTCATCCTGCACAACCTGTTGTTGCCAATCAGTTAAAGAGAAAAGAAACCAGTAGTTCAACAGAAATTCACCTCTGACTTGTGGGCGGACTCGTTGGCACGGAGTAAGGCTGTCCTACTTCCCGTCATCCATCTGTTTATGCACCCTCCAGCTTACACCCCCAAGGCAACATTAGTGGTGCAATTTAAAATGACTCTAGATGGCGACATGCTGTCTGAGATTCCAGCTCAGACAAGGAAAACAAAGATGAACATGGATCTAGTCTACAGGTGGATGCATCAGAATGGAGAGGAGCAGGGGCTTGTTGCCTGCCAATTGTCGCTTTTACATCCATCCTACATCATCAGAATAAATGTCACAAGAACAAGTTAAACACACGATTTGAGTGGGTTTTTGAAGCTTTTGACACGTTTTACTTGTGACACCTTGTGTGTGTGTTCACCCACCAAATCAGGAATGTGACACCCTGTGACAACCTGAACCTAAATATGATCTTTTGAACTTGGAACTTTAAAAGCAGAAAACTTTAAAACAAGAAGTTGATTTAAGACTAAGTTTATTTGGGTTCGCCTCTGTAAGCAGACCTTCCTTATTCTGAGAGCTTCTAGAACTGAAGTTTGAGAGTTTTTTTGCTTTTTTTGGTTTTTTGTTTGTATTGAACCATCAGTTTTCTTGAAGGTTGGTTGAGCCTTTTAAAGTAGTACCAATAAATGCACACAGGGTATGACATATACACACACATGCACACAAAAAGCTTTAGCATAAAACACCGAATCAGAAATCTTTGATTCAAAGTGGATGTTCAGCTCAAGCTTGAAAGCCAGATCTCTGTTGTCACCAAATTTAGGTATTCTCACTTTTGAGGAATTGACAAAAGTTATTCCCAAGTTTTCTTTCAGCAGGAGTAACATCCTTGTCATGGAGTTGTTGATTTGTTGATATATTGTCATAATGCGAAGGCGTGACAGACCCAGACGCTGGAACCCAGAAACAACAGACAGGTAAGTGGCAGAGAAGCGATGATTTATTTTCTATTCTCTGTGAGAAGACAAGTTCTTGGTTTGGCTGTGATCCGGGCTTGAAAAGCGCCTTGTGGCGTGGCTGGAGGTATTACTGCGGTTCATGTCGGCTGAGGTATCTTGAGGCACACAGGTTCTGAGGCTAGTCCAGGAGCATAAGCAACAAGGCAAGCTAAACATGAGCGAGACTAGACCAGGCATAGTCACCATTAAGGGAAACGGACTGGCGTTGAATGCTGGAGCTGGGTCTCCTTATGAGCAGCTGAGGGTGATGAGCTGAGTGAGGACAGCTGGTGGTAGTTAGGAGCAGAGCAGAGCTGGAGGGGGAGGAGTCTGACAGAGGCACCATGACATATATTTTTCCTTTTCTATATGAAATCACATATTTCTTGTTTACAGCTGATCAAAAATACAGCTAAATTACTTTTAATTCTAATACAAGTATAACCTCATTACTTTGACGATTTATTGACAACCTGCTCATCTTAGGATTCATTTTAAACTATAAGTTACTAATACATGTTTAATTGTTGCTGCTCTGAAACTTCTTTTTGAGCCCTTTCATCCCTTTGTCCCAATACCTTTGCTCCCAGCTTCCCAGCAACACTTTTGATGCAAATGCTGTTACAATGATGCCAGCTTAGTGTAGCTTTGTAGACACAAGCCTTAAACAGAAAGTAAAGTGTTGTTTTTTATTTCATCCAAGCTTTCTTTGTTATTAATGCTCATTTGGGCAACAGCGCAACCAAATGAGCAGCAGGTGTAACTGCAGATGATTCACTCAAGAATGTAATGCAGCAAGAATTGCGATGAAATCTAATCAAAACCTTTCTTAACAAGCTATGAAAAATCCATTGTCTCCTAATTTCTTCCCAGTATTAGTGCACATTAAACTGAAAAAAGAAAAAAATGTTTTCTTCCAAAATGAAACAGTGTCTTTCATTTTAAATGTTGCCTTCCAATATGTTTATAATTATTTGGTCTGTTCAGGTCTGATTTTAGCAAATTTGGCCTTTGCTTTTTATTCTTAGTTTAAAAATAAATAAAATCTCTATTCATTTCATCTAAAATGTTGGAATGTAGAAGAAGATGAATAGAAGTTGGGATGTACAAGTAACACAAAAATCAGATTATGTCTCCATCTGCTGGCTATTCTGTTTGTCACAGCTACAATTAGGCGAAGGCGTGACTCATCCTGCACAACCTGTATAATCCGGTAGAGAAGCAGGATTCCTTTCACTGACCTAAGCACATTTAGCAAATGATCTTGAGATTATGCTGTTTTTTTTATCCATTCAATTAGGAAGCAGTGTTTTTAAAGTAAAATCTTGTGACAAATGTGTCCCAAGTAGCTTTCGATGTGTGACTTCTTTAAAAAAAAGAGAGAAATTCTGTTCATTTTCTGAGGGTCATGGGGTTGCTGGAGCCTATCCCAGCCACAGCTGGGCACTGGGTATACCCTGCGCAGGTTGCCAGTCCATTGCAGGGCAACACACTGACATTCATTTATAGGAACAATTTAGAAGCACCAACTAACCTGTGACAGAGGGGTTTTTTTTTTGACTAATGGGGAAACCCGGGTGCCTGAAGAAATGCATGCACAGGGAGATCATGCAAACGCCATACGAAAAGATCCCAGCTGGGATTTGAACCAGAGCCTTCTTATTGTGCTTTTATTGAATTTATTGAGTTATTGAATTTATTGAACTGGCAGCCACGCCTCTGTCAGTCTGCCCCAGGGCAGCTGTGGCTACAACAGTAGCTTACCGTCACCAAGTATGAATGATGAGTGAATGAATGATGGACACACTGTAAGCACTTTGAGCATCTGGAAAAGCGCACATAAATCCAATGCATTATTATTATTATTATTATTATTATTATTATTATTATTATTATTATTATTAATTGTAATAATAATTAATGTAATAAATGCTTTAACCTCTGTGCTATCCTAGGCACTTTAACATTGGGTGTTGCGTCATCTAGACCCCACTTGACAGTGCGCTTCATGGATTCATGGATTACCTCTATCACCTTTATCCACCGTTGTCATGGTAGGAATAACACATCAATGGCCATATTGACCCCATAAGATAGCACAAGAGTTAAGAGAGCAGACACTCTCTGTTCATTTGCTCTTAACTTTTGAGATCAGGTCAAATCTTCATCCACCATCGTCCTCGATTGATGTCAAAACCCAAAGGTTTTTGAAGAAACAGGTTAAAGCAGATCAGTGTTTATTGAAAGCACACCAGCAACTACCAAAACGTTTCAGATAAAAGAGTTGATATATTCATGAATGTAGACATGTTACTCCACCAAACACCCGACAAAAAAACTACAATAATGTGATTCCACTATTTTTACCCCACCACCATTTTCTTTGATATGTGAAAAAGAACAGCACAGATTAGAAACAGCAAAGAAATAGCAACCTTTGAAAGCATAAAGCTCCGAAGACAAAAATTAACTTTCAATCAGTTGCATCACAGACATGCACTTTAGGTATACTGCAGCTGGATGATGAGGGGTTGGTTCATCTGGTGGAATGAAATAAAAGATCACGAAGAGAACACAAGAGAAGACCACCTAATCTGTTGGATTCTGTGGTTTACTTGATGTCCATCAGCAAGTAAAGAGAAATCCTCTCTTTTTTTTTCCATCATAGCCAATCCATTTCTCCTTGCTGGGTCACGGATCAGTCTTTGCCTTCCAGAAAAAAAGGAGAAAAAGGTTACAAATATACACACCAGAACAACAACCAAGTAAAGGCTACAGATGTGGACAATTTTCATGTGCATGAAACAATTTTTAAACAATCAATGATAACTTTTTTTATGTATTCTTCCACTTACACACCAGCCACATTTTCTTAGAGTTAAAGCCATCCATCCATCCATCCATCCATCCATCCATCCATCCATCCATCCATCCATCCATCTTTGTTTTTGTGTGTATTGGGGCCCTGAGCAGTTAGTCCAGGGGGGTATTCCAGTAAGCATGTTTAAACTAGCCTGACTTTAACCCTGAATTCTGGCTGAAATCCGCCTGAACTTGCTTACTCTGGGTATGTCGGTTCCAAAAGACCGGATATGAGTTGGCATAATTACGCTCGACTTGGTAACCCTGGGTTAATGCACGTGCACAGCAAGTACATAAAGACATTCTCAATGGATCGCCGATTTCCGGAGTCACCATGGAATCGCGCGAAGAAAAAAAGAGAGCGCTATACTTTAGTGAAACGGAGTCTGAGATTATTGAAGGCGTATTAAGATTATACGTCTATCAAAAAAGTAAAATGGCTGCATCAGCAAAAGAGAGTTTCTGCTTGGATAAAAAAAATGGACAAAGTAAACGCACGAGTTTCTGATCTTATTTCCATTTTCATATATATATATATATATATACAGTGATCCCTTGCTATAACGCGGTTTACTTTTCACGGTTTCGCTACTTCGCGGATTTGCATCATGCATTGTGTTCTGCATTCTGATTAGCTAAAAAGTCACTCCGCTTCTTCTCTACCTGTGCTTCAATAATGTTGCAGTTTAATATGTACACGTACGTAAATCAGCTTTCCAAATTACCTACATGCAAATCATCTTGCAATTTCAAGTTTCTCTAAAACCCATAGAAAAAGAGCAACACCAACTGTCAATCACTATGTTCTTCTCCCGAACAAACACACACAGCTGCACCGCGGGCTTGAGAAGGAGAAAACACTGCAGCTTCTCAGACTGAAGAGCATTGAAATACACCTGAGCCACTATTTGTCCGTTTGTACTTTGTATTTTTTTCATGATCATTTTAAATTTTCTCCCGTTTAATTCAATTACTCTCGGGTCGCGGTGGGCGGGGCTAATCTCCGCGATTTGAAGCCTTTTGTTTACATCGATGATTCAAATTATTATTTGACAGTACAGTACAGAGGTTATTCGTTGAAAAAAAAAACGTTTTTAAAGTACTTTGATTTGTGAAACAAGTGCTTGAGCCTGTAAAATGGTCTGTTTTTTCTTTTCAATGTATAATAGAGGATTTATTTGTATAATACTTGTTAAAAAAACTAAGGTTTCTACTTCACGGATTTTGCCTATCACGGGTTCTTTTTGGAACGTAACCCCCGCGATAAACAAGGGTTTACTGTATATATAACCAGTGGCGGTTTTTGATATGGGCGATGTGGGCGGTCGCCCAGGGCGGCATACCATAGGGGGCAGCAAAGTGCCTGAGGCGTTACACATAAGTGCCTGAGGCGTTACACATAATGTGCTACATACTACGTTCAAAGAGGAAGCTTAGAGCTTTTAATTTGAAATTGCTTCAGCAGCCGACACTTAATGCTTTTGACTTGACACGTCAGACTCTTAAGAATGTATTCCTCCTATTTCCTCTTCACACTTATGGTGCAAAAAAAAAAAAAAAAAAAAAAAAAAGAATACCTCAGATTGAAACACCGTAAAACAGGCACATGAAAAGGAATTAGCAGAACAAACATCCGTGCTCAACCCAATTTCGAAAAAAGCAGGCAATGGAGATTATTTTCCACAATTCCTTGCTCCGACACAGCAGACCCGATGCGCACGTGACCACCACCCTCTGCTGCAAGACGCTTGCGGCCACACCTCTTTGCGGTAGTCTTTGGAACATAAGTCAAGAAACTCAGAGGGGAGCGCAACTCGCCGGTGGCTGGGTGAATCACACTAACAGGTGATCGGGAGTCTTTTTCTATCTGACAATCAACTCTGAGCCGCAGCTGCGCCTCCCGTCATAGAGACGGAACCGCGTGTGTCAGAGGGAAAGGGAGGGGGAGGGGGGATGAGCGCAGACCATTTTTTTAGGATTGAGTTTTTTTGGAGGATTTCTGCTGTTTATGTTGCACAAATTTAGGGAAATGCCAAATATTTTTGGAGTAATCCCACTGATGGGTTCTATGATTTAGTCTTTAATGTTTTATAAGACCTAAACATATTAATCACAATAAGTTTTATTTTTTAGATCTAATCCCTCTGATACGTTTTACAAAGACACACACAGGACGTCACACATTAAGAAATTATTGCTAAAAATGAAGCAGGAGTCCAGCTCTAAAAAAAAATGCTCTAAAAGATGATAGAGCAAAAAAAATGGAATTATTTGATTTGTAATTTCTTATTAATATTTCCAGGCTTTCTTTGTTTTGTCCTGCAGCATGTTCATATTTGTATAATTTTGACAGAATATATTTATATGGAGAACAAAATATTACAAGTTATTTAAGGCTTAACTTGAGTTATTCTGGATTAATGTTCCTGTTTTTATTCATATTTATGTTCAAAAAGTTCAGTTTAAAAGGTCTAAAAGTTTAGCTTTAGTGTGTTCAGTAAATATTTATCTGCTTCGGCCCAAAACCTTAAACGTGTTTTTAACTTAGGCCCCTGTGTGACTGAGTTTGACCCCCCTGTAATACGAGTCTAGGAAATTCATGCATTTTTTGAGTAAAATGGCTAAATAGAAGATAGGGAACACAACAGGATGTTGTCAAATTTTGTATGTGGGGGGGGGGGGCGCTGGTGGGGTTACTCGCCCAGGGAGTAAGTTAGTGTAGAACCGCCACTGTATATAACTGATCTTTAAACATCTTCTGTGTCTTCCATTCATTGGAGATATACACAGACAGAAATGTGAATGAATCTGCTATGAATAAAGTATTTTTGACATTCATGTTTGAATGACTTCTCGTGTGAGTTTGTTTGTGTTTATTTGCAATATTATGATTAAATGGAAACTGTGTATTAGGGAAATTGTGTGCTTGTATTTTTACATTGCTAGAATTTCAAGAAAGATTTTATTTTCATATGTGCAATGGAAACACAGCTTGTGTCAACTGAGTATGGGTTGGGTAAATGGTGTATTCTTGTATAGCACCTTTCTTCCTTCCTTAAAGCCCCAAGGGACTTTACAGTCACAGTCCCATTCACCCATTCACACGCTGCTGAACACTGGTGCCAACCTATAACCAGCAGAGGCAATGTGGGGTTCAGCATCTTGCCCAAGGACACTTCAACACACAGGTGGGCAAAGCTGGAATTGAACTTGCAATAATCTGATCAGAAGTTGCCCCCCGACCGCTGCACCACGGCTACCTAAGCCATGCAGTCTCACTTACACAGTAAAGATTGCCCAGTCCTGATCTGTAACATTTTCTTTCTTTCATTTTTTTTTATCAACATCTCTTGATGTAAACATTTTAATTCAATTCCTTTTAATTTATATAGCCCAATATTACAACAATAGCTGATAGCTGTTCTAAACTTAACAGACTTCGTTAAACTGGGTATCCCTGCCCTTAGACGCTCCTTCTCAGTAAGGAAAAACTAAAAAACATTTCAGGCGAAATTAAAAAGAATAAACATCAGGGATGTCCACATGAAGGAGGTATCCTCAACCTGGACAGACAGGCAATGTAGATAGATAGATAGATCACAACAGATAACACACATTTTATTTTATTAATTTATTTTAATTAGTTTATTTAGCACAGCAAGAGTCATCTTTTGTAATGTGTCCACTTAGTAATTTGTGTTCCGCTTTCCTTAGTTCTATTCATATATATATATGTATTTTTTATTTCTAATTTTGGTTTATATAGGTAGCAGATTTTATTATGATAAATATCTTATTTGATTTATTGTAAGCTAATTTCTTTAAATGATAAAGAACATAATGACTCATATGAAAAATAATGAACTGGTCTCCCTCTTCTAAGCCTGGTAAACATTATTCCTGCTCCCATTTGATCTATTTATATGATGGCTCTTTCACACCGATCTAGTCTCAGTTTCAGTCTGAACTTGCTTAGTGTCAATAAAAAGTGGTGATCATGCCAAATACCTGCATGCTCTCACCGTGGACCTGGTTACAGAGAGGGAAGTCCAGCTAAAGTCACAAAACTTGTTTCAAAACTTTCCTTGAAGGGACTCTTTGTCTTTGTCACCTTGGACCAGTCTGCCCCAAACTGTATAGCTCATATAGTGTCATTCAAGATCAAAATTTTAGATGAGACCAGTCTTAACCCCGTGTGTTGGATAGAACTTGTGTACCTTCTGGTGGTGCATTAGGTACCTTTATCTTCAGTGTTAGCCTCAAGCCAACACTGAACAAATAAATGGATCTTAAAAATCATGAATGAGGAATTTAAGGTTACTATACAATGGAAAAAAAGGAAAAAGAAATCAAAGAAAAAATCTTACTTGTTTCATTTTGAAAGGAAAGGGGCCATTGTGGTTCTTAGAAACACGTACAGGAGGAATGGAAAAGCGACGTCGCCTCCTTCGCATCTCAGCAGACTTGAGAAATTGAGAGATGAAAATGAAATTATTAAACACAGATTTACAGGAAAAGCTGAAACACTTTGATCATTTGGATCTGCGGTTTTGACTCCTTTTCCTTTTCCTTAAGCCCTCTCTTTAAACAGGGGACAGCTTGAAGCAAAAGCTGAAATATTCCTGATGTTGTTATAATAGTTTATAATAATCAGCAACAAAATGTTGTCAGGAACAGGAAGTGGTGGAGGACCAAAAATGTAGGAGACCAGGCTTAATGCCAGAGACTTGGACAATTAATAAACTTAAACCTAAACAAAAATACAGAAACAAAAAGTAAGTAACAACACAGATGACCTGATAAGGAAGTAATGAAACCCAGACACTTATTTAGACTCAGGGTGGTTAACTAAATGAAGACCCCTGCATTATAATGAACCTGAAATTGGCGTGACTGACAAAGGGGAACTCAGAACACGACCAAAAACAAAATCCCTTACAAACCTTGTAACAATGTAAGCGTCTTTTCTTAACACACAACCTCATCTTCAACCAGAGTACCCAACAAAGTCAGAAAAGTAGCTGGTGGCTGACCTAGAAGTCACACAATGATGCCATTACCTAATTTCTATGTTGAGGAATAAAGAATAACAGCGTGGCATTGGTCCATCTCTGTTGAACATCACGACTGTAAGTGGAATTACCGTCAAATAGAAATGGAGGCGATCAACCAGTTTCGTGTGGATGAGTGTATGTATTTTAAACAAAAGTATCTGGTGATGCTAAGTCCAGTAAAAAGTGGGAAGAACTGTGAAATTGCACATAGTATGTAATACTGTCACTCGCTGCTGTGTCATTTGGGGGCAGACTACCCCAGTGGCCACCCTAGAGTTCTCCGGGGTGGTCGGAGCTTCATATCAGCACCCACTGCTTGGTAAGAACAGAAATTACCAATCAGTGAATGCTTCACATTTTGGGCTCAAAACTCCAAAAAAGTCTCATGTGATTTCAAGAGTTGTGTTTGAAAAAATAGATTGTAAACAGACCTTGGAATGTCGCTAGATAAAGTAAGCCATTTGCAAGTTAGCCAAAAATGCCTATAACACAACATAAAAAGCATGTTCTTTCAGTAGCTGTCACACGAATCACGCAAAGGATCAGAGAAACTATTCTGAATGGACTCTTCTTCAAAAAAGAGGCAGTCATGTTGGTGCTGTACTTACAGAGATCTGATCAATCACAGGAACACTTTCATCACTTTTAGTCACATTGAGAACAACTTTAGCTCTTCCAGTCAATCCAGCTCCTCTCATGTCTGCAGCTTGTACCTCCAGAGTGTACTGAGGATATTTCTGTTGGGACACATGTATAAACTGAGTATCAGGAAGGCGGTTAATGATCAGCTTAAGAGTAAAAAAACTGAGTTCTTGTGTCTGTCTTTGTGATTTTTTTTCTCTTTGAAACCAAAAAGGCATTTTTTCTGCCAAAATGACCAAAAACAAAAACAGATTAAAAAACTTCTGTTGATGCAGAGGAGCAGTAACTGCTCTCAAAGTGACTAAGCTGTTCTCATCTAAACTTCATCTACTCTTCTGCATCACTGAGTCTCTTATCAGTCAGGCAGAACTATTCCTTGGAGAACCTTACCTGACTGTCCAGCCCTGAAGCCCCCACAGTAATGACCCCAGTCTCTGGGTTGATAGTGAACATAGAGGAATTGGGCTCCTGTGGATCCTGACTCAGGATACTGTATCTGATGATTGAGTTGTCAGAACCAGGTTCATCAAGATCTGTGGCATTAACCTGAATCACTACAGTACCTGGACAGAAGAACATCAAAGAGCTAAATACACAAAGGATATGTCCAAGTTCTGTCCCTATAAAAGACTACATAAACCCATTATGAAAATGATTAAATATTTTCTTTCTCTGACTGGTTCATGAAATGAATACTTTACAGAAATCCAGGCTGTACCTATTGGTGAGGAGTCAACAACTTTTCCACCAAAGACGTCTTCGGTAAAAACAGGTCTGTTGTCATTCATGTCGATTACATTAATGTAAATCTCTATGGGTTCCTCTGCAGCTGATCCACCCTCATACACAGCATGAATCAGCAACTGCACACACACACAATTCCATGGTCTCTGTCATCTATGCAAATGGAACCAATGTCTATAGGTTCTTATTAGAACTCATTTAAAATACTAGAAGGAGCTGTTTTTTTTAAAAGAAAATGCAGGTGAATTCTATATTGCATAATGAAAAAGAAACTTACAGTGTAATAATTGGAAAAAAATAAATAAATAAGTAAGTAAATGATCAAAGTTTACCATAAATAAAGTTTAGACAGCATATATATATATATATACTGATCGTCCCGATGGGTTGATTAAAGCATCAGTTCAGAGAGAAAGTTCATCTCTTACCGCTTGTTTTTGTCCAGATGATGAAGCAAAATGTTGTTTTTAATAAGCTGGCGCATTGATACAAAACATTTAAGCTACCTGCCCGGAACTTCTTTTTTCACCATGCGGTTATCAGGTTTTAATGCACACCCAGCAGCAAATCAGAATCGAGTATTCAACCAGACCATGGTATAACAAAAAAGTTATGTTTGTGAAAAATACCAGAGCCAGGATTGATTGGGATTGATTTAACATTCTAGACGTGAGGGAGCTTTGTTTGTAAAAGTTAAAGACTTTTTTCCTCCGTCGAATGGCACAGCGAATGACGTCATGTCGGAGGGGGGGAGATTGTTGAAAAGTCATCAGAGTTTGAAGTTAATTAGTGAAAAAAACATAAATTGCTTCATCATAAGACTAAAACATCTTGTAGTCCAAAGCCTTATGAGGTTTGTAATGTTTTAATAGTGTCTAGCTGAAAGAATGCCAAAATAAAAAGCTATGAAACAGAGTGAACTTCGATGAAAATGTTGGAAGCCTCTCCCATTGAAACCTATTATAAAGCTGACATTACCACAAAGTTAGAAGATTTATAGTTCAAAAACTAAAACATATTTTAAAAATCTGAAAGATTAAGGTCTCGTGAATAATTTGTAATTGGAAAGCTGTCTCTAGCTAAAAGTATGTTAAAATTATAATGGTTGAAAGAAGCAAAGGTTTTCAAGGATACCCTGTGTATTTCAATGAAGGCAAAAATCCTGGAAATCCTGGAATATCTTGAAAAGTTCAAGGATTTGAAGGACCAAAGGTCATAGCTGGAAAAAGCTGAAAGAGCTGAACTTTTTAATAGTTGAATGGTTAAAATAGGTGAGAAATTGTAAAAGGAGTTGAGCACCAAAAAATGGCAGAAGATACAAAAATGATGAAAGAAAGACAGAGAAACAGGAAAACAATGGGTTGAATGCTATCAAGCATTTAACCCAATAATAAATACAAGGTAAAACTTTTCGTTTTTGACTTGTTAAAGAGGAGGTTCACTGTTAAAGCAGATGTTATCATGAATCAATGATACGATGCGTACTGCGTATCTGTCTTGTTTCTCTCTGTCGAGGCGTTGGGTGACATACAGATCACCAGTGTCCTTCTGCACAATAAAGATGTGAAGAGGATTCTGATCAGCTCCAGGACCAGTGATGCTGTAGGACAACGTCTTTGACTGATCTTTACTGGTTCGAACCTGAAAAAAAAAAAAAACGCCCAAGATGTACACAAAAAAGAAAGCTAAATTAACAATAAGAGATTAGGTGGACCTTAAAGATACTCAGTGATCTTTGTAGCAATATGCAGTAAAATAAAAGCCATTGTATGTTGCTTTAAATTTAAGAAAAATTCTTACCTGAGCAATTTTTAGTGGAAAGGGCCCATTATTGTTTTCAGGAATATTTAAGGGTGGGATGACCCAATCTCTCTTCCTCCTCTTTAGCCCCTCAGCAGACTAGATGGCACAAACAATGAAGAAGGAAAGTAAAGACTAAATCCTTTTGTCAGTAGTTTACTAAATAATGACGTTTACAGGAAAAACTGAGACACTTTGATCACTTGGATCTGTGTTTTTGACTCTGGTTTGACCTCACACTGATGAAGTCAAAAACTCAACTACCGTATTTTCACGACCATAGTGCGCACTGGGTTATAGGGTGCAGTCTCAGTTATGGATGCTTTTTCTGTAATTAACATAAACAAAAGGGGCAACGGGTTTTAAGGCGCGGGCAAGTTAAAAGATACCGGTAAAACATGCACTCTAGTGTGTGTTTAAAAAAGGCAGTGGGGGGAAAACTGAGTTGGTTGTGATGTATTTTTACAGTCATCAATCAGCATCCCAAACTATCATCAAAGTACTCATCTTCTGCATCTGAAATATACAGCTGGTTCTAAATTTCTATCAAACATGCCAGGTTTCCCTTCGTCACTGTCAGAATCCGTCTGGTTGCCGTGCGGCTCCTCATGAATGACGCCGGCTTTTGCGAAAGTTTGAAGAACAGTGCAAGCAGACATGTTAGCCCAAGCATCTACAAACCATTCACAAAGTGTGCCGTAACTCGCTCGGCGCTGCCTCCCAGTCTTAGTGGAAGACTAAGAATTAGTAAAAGAAGCGGAAGATGGACATCTTTTCATTGTAATCAGCTGGAAGTTGCTGCGCCACCGTGGTCCTTGCCGCGATGAAAAGATGACAACGTTTCATAAAACAAAACAACCAAGACAGACCTCAATGAAAATGTTCAATTTTCATTTCCACTGCAACCATTACTGCCTTCAATCGTGGTCGTAGAGACGCTTCTCCCAGCTGTTCTCTGATCATTAATCCATCGCTCAAGTCGGCCTTCAAACTCGGGTCACCTCGCCTTGTTTCCATGAAAACTCAGCTCCGTCTTCTTGACTTGTTGGAGTTTATTTTCCAGCTTCGTCCACTTACAAACCGTGGATTTGTCATCTTTAAATTCCCTGGCAGCTACTTGATTCCCATGTTCCTCACACATCCTCGTTGCTGATAGCTTGCAGTTTAAACTGTGCTTCACAAGTGTGCCTCTTTGCATTTTCAGGGTTGCATAACGATGTTGTTCTGCATAATGCACATACCTGCACTTTTGTACTATTCAGGGTGGGGGGTGACTTCTTTCATGCCCACACCTCCCTCCCTACTGTTCTCATGCTGTTCTCTCCTATGTCCTCTTTACCGAAGTCACACAACGACACATTAAGTGCACTGCACCATAGGGCACTCCATACATTTTGGAGAAAATTTAAGACTTTCAAGTTCACCCTATAGCCGTAAAAACCTCAACTACTTCAGTTAGCTGGTGAAAGGGTTAACAGCTAATGAACTGCAGAAGTTATGAATATCATAAAAAGGTATTTTTACCACACAGCCTGTTAAAAATAAGGCAATATATGATTCAACATTCACCTTTGACACAATGAAAAAATACATTTATTGTATTTTCTTTCAAAAGCTAGCAAACTAAAAAGTAAGATCAGAGAAACTATTCTGAATAGACTCTTCTTCAAAAAAGAGGCAGTCATGTTGGTGTGTACTTACAGGGATCTGATCAATCATAGGAACACTTTCATCACTTTTAGTCACATTGAGAACAACTTTAGCTCTTCCAGTCAATCCAGCTCCTCTCATGTCTGCAGCTTGTACCTCAAGAGTGTACTGAGGATATTTCTGTTGGGACACATGTATAAACTGATTATCAGGAAGGGGGTTAATGATCACCTTAAGTGTAAAAAACCCAGAAGGTCTTGGTTTTGTCTTAAGTTTTTATCCCCTTGGAATTATAGCTCTCCACTAAAAGGCCTTTAGCTTACCAAAAGTGATCACACAAAAAAGAAAAACAAAAACAGATTATAAAACTTCTGTTGATGCAGAGGAGCAGTAACTGCTCTCAAAGTGACTGAGCTGTTCTCATCTAAACTTCATCTACTGTTCTGCATGACTGAGTCTCTTTTCAGTCAGGCAGAACTATTCCTTGGAGAACCTTACCTGACTGTCCAGCCCTGAAGCCCCCACAGTAATGACCCCAGTCTCTGGGTTGATAGTGAACATAGAGGAATTGGGCTCCTGTGGATCCTGACTCAGGATACTGTATCTGATGATTGAGTTGTCAGAACCAGGTTCATCAAGATCTGTGGCATTAACCTGAATCACTACAGTACCTGGACAGAAGAACATCAAAGAGCTAAATACACAAAGGATATGTCCAAGTTCTGTCCCTATAAAAGACTACATAAACCCATTATGAAATGATTAAATATTTTCTTTCTCTGACTGGTTCATGAAATGAATACTTTACAGAAATTCAGGCTGTACCTATTGGTGAGGAGTCAACAACTTTTCCAGCAAAGACGTCTTCGGTAAAAACAGGTCTGTTGTCATTCATGTCGATTACATTAATGACAATCTCTATGGGTTCCTCTGCAGCTGATCCACCCTCATACACAGCATGAATCAGCAACTGCACACACACACAATTACATGGTCTCTGTCATCTATGCAAATGGAACCAATGTCCATACGTTCTTATTAGAACTCATTTAAAATACTCGAAGGAGCTGTTTTTTTAAGCGAAAATGCAGTCGAATTCTATATTGCATAATGAAAAAGAAACTTACAGTGTAATAATTGGAAAAAATAAATAAATAAGTAAATAAATGATCAAAGTTTACCATAAATAAAGTGTAGACAGCAAAAGTAAGTAAGTAAGTAAGTAAGTAAGTAAGTAAGTAAGTAAGTAAGTAATCTTTATTTATGTAGCACTTTTCACAGAGAGCGACTCACAAAGTGCTTCACAATATTAAAACAACACAAAATCAGTAGCGATACCCAATAAAACGCACACACTTAAAATCTATTCTAAATTTAACAGGAAGCCAATGTAGAGATAAAAGTAGAGGGGTGGTATGATTGCAAAATAACAAAAAAGATATGTTTGTGAAAAATGCCAGATTGATTGGGATTGATTATTGAGATTGATTTAACATTCTAGACGTGAGGGAGCTTTGTTTGTAAAAGTTAAAGACCTTTTTCCTTCATCGACCAGCACAGCGTATGACGTCAATGTCAGAGTGGAGGAGATTATTGAAAAGTCATTAAAGTTTGAAGTCAATTAGTGAAAAAAACGTAAATTGCTTTATCACAAGACTAAAACGTCTTGTAGTCCAAAGCCTTATGAGGTTTGTAATGTTTTAATAGTGTCTAGCTGAAAGAATGCCAAAATAAGAAGCTATAAAACAGAGTGAACTTCGATGAAAATGTTGGAAGCCTCTCCCAGTGAAACCTATTATAAAGCTGACATTACCACAAAGTTTGAAGATTTATAGTTCAAAAACTAAAACATATTTTAAAAATCTGAAAGATTAAGGTCTTGTGAATAATTTGTAGTTTGAAAGGTGTCTCTAGCTAAAAGTATGTTAAAATTATAATGGTTGAAAGAAGCAAAGGTTTTCAAGGATACCCTGTGTATTTCAATGAAGGCAAAAATCCTGGAAATCCTGGAATATCTTGAAAAGTTCAAGGATTTCAAGGACCAAAGGTCATAGCTGGAAAAAGCTGAAAGAGCTGAACTTTTTAATAGTTGAATGGTTAAAATAGGTGAGAAATTGTAAAAGGAGTTGAGCACCAAAAATGGCAGAAGATACAAAAATGATGAAAGAAAGACAGAGAAAGAGGAAAACAATGGGTTGAATGCTATCAAGCATTTAACCCAATAATAAATACAAGGTAAAACTTTTCGTTTTTGACTTGTTAAAGAGGAGGTTCACTGTTAAAGCAGATGTTATCATGAATCAATGCTACGATGCGTACTGCGTATCTGTCTTGTTTCTCTCTGTCGAGGCGTTGGGTGACATACAGATCACCAGTGTCCTTCTGCACAATAAAGATGTGAAGAGGATTCTGATCAGCTCCAGGACCAGTGATGCTGTAGGACAACGTCTTTGACTGATCTTTACTGGCTCGAACCTGAAAAAAAGAAAAAACGCCCAAGATGTACACAAAAAAGAAAGCTAAATTAACATTAAGAGATTAAGTGGACCTTAAAGATACTCAGTGATCTTTGTAGCAATATGCAGTAAAATAAAAGCCATTGTATGTTGCTTTAAATTTAAGAAAAATTCTTACCTGAGCAATTTTTAGTGGAAAGGGCCCATTATTGTTTTCAGGAATATTTAAGGGTGGGATGACCCAATCTCTCTTCCTCCTCTTGAGCCCGTCAGCAGACTAAATGGCACAAACAATGAAGAAGGAAAGTAAAGACTAAATCACAGGAACATTCCAAGCAACCTACTGACAAATGAAAAGTTCATGAAACTTGAAACGGTTTAACGAAATGGTTTCACTGAAATACCATAAGAGACCACTTTTTCTTCTTCTTCTTCTGCCAATACAGAAGTAGCAGACACATTTTAATGTAAATGAATAATTTGACCCATTAACCTCACCTGAACACCAATCATCAAAGCTCCCAAAATCATGAACGAAACAGTCCTCATCTTTGCAAGTGTTCCTCCTAAGATCGTTTAAAACAGCATCCAAAAGGTTTTGGGGAGAAGTTTGCAGTGACTGCCAGCTAAGAGCTCCGCAGAAAAAAAAATCCCTACTGCTGTCGCATGTGTGCATGTTGCAATATTGCTTTCTCAACATGCCTGCACTCTAAAAACAAAAATGTTGATCCAACTTAAATTAATCAATTCAATTGGTAACAACTAATTGAATTAAGTTTATTAAACTTAATTTTTATGGCTATCAAACTCAATTGGATAAGTTGATCTAACTTTAAAAAAAATGTTTAGACAGTTTAAATTGACACATTTTTCTAAATTTTCAGCCAATGGCCTTGTAATTTCCACATCAAAAACATGAATGTCCCAGCACTATCTTGCATTACATGGCAGGAACTCACATGTCATGAACTCTGTCTTCAATATTGGGAAACATGATTTTTTTACGCACAAGGGGGTTGGTCATCATCCTCTACCAAACTCTAACTCATGGTGCAGAAAGAAATATACATAACAGCTGGAATAACTAGTTAAAACAGAGTAAAACAGCAGGACAAAAAAACCCATAGAAAAAAATCACACTTAAACCAGAGTTTTAAGGCCACGGTGAGGAAAAAAAATTCTGGCCAACGTGACACAAAGTTTCGAGAAAAAACTCGACACAAATGTTAGAGAAATAACTTGTCATGTCGAGATAAAAGGCGAAATAAAGTTTCGAGATTAAAGTCGCAATGTTGCGCGAGAGAGATTTTATCTCGTAAATTCAGGAGATATAAACTCGTTTTTAAATTTATGAAAAAAGAACTTGTAAATTTACGAGATTATTGTGGAAGTGAGCATGTAGAACAGCAGGTGAAAGTAGCGCAGCAGCAGATCAGACCGACTAAATGTAGTTGAGCAGGTGAGCTGAATGTTTATTGATAACGTTCCAAATGACTGACTGGAAGCTGTCATGATTACAGCCGGCAGCTGCACCCTCCTCCCACCTCCTCCTGTGCAATCACCTGGATCTCAACAGCTGTCTGTTTGTAATTTGTGTTTGTGTATTTAGGTTCCTGTCCCTGTGGTTTCTGTGTCGCAGTGTCTTGTTTGTTCACTGTCACTGATGATTGTTTCCTCAAGTTTTTCGAGTAAACCTTTGACTACTCAACATTTGGTTTTCGAGTCCTTCCTGCATTTGGGTTCTTTAGTTACGAGCCGTAACAGTACACTGCGACCATGACCAACCCAGCAGGAAGTTCGCATCTTGGGGACTTACCTGGATCATCCGCTGAAGGAGGCTCAGCCGCTGGTGAAGAGCTGTCTGTCCTGGCACGGGAGATGCAGGGTTTCATGTCTGGTATGCAACAACTCCATGATCGCCTCTTCAGGCTGGAACATGTTCCTTCATCTCCGCCCCCGTCTCGTCAAACCCGACTGGGCCGTCGACAGCCATTCGATGGAACAGCTGAAGACTGCCGGGCCTTCATCACCTCCTATTGCCTTCACTTTGACTTCAATACTGACGAGTTTCCCTCCGAGCAGAGCAAGGTGGCATTTGCCCTGAGCTTTTTGACTGGTCGGGCCAAATGCTGGGGATTGGCAGAGTGGGAGCGTGGAGCTGACCTTTGTCGCTCTTTCAGAGCGTTTTCCACCCACCTCCTCACGGTGTTCGACCCTACTACACCCCACAGAGCTGCCGCTTCGGAACTGCTTCGTCTCCAGCAAGGGGCGCGCAGCGCCGCGGGCTACGCCGTGGAGTTCCGGACTCTGGCTGCCAGCACCCGCTGAGCGGACAAAGCGGTGGTGGACGTGTTTCTTCAGGGCCTCTCCGGCATCCTCAAGGATGAGCTGGCGGCGAGGGAGATCCCCGAGGAGCTAGAGGAGTTGATTGATTTAGCTGTGCGTATCGATCGGAGGATGCGGGAACAGGGTCATGAGCGATGCAGCAATACCAGCCCCTGCTCATCGCTTCCTGTGAGTGATCCTCCGTCCCGTTCCAGCACTTTGCGACAGGAATTTGTTCCTCCCCCCGAGCCCATGCAGCTGGGAACTGTACGTCTGATTCCCGCTGAGCGACGGCGCCGTTTGGGAGCTGGACTTTGCTTGTACTGTGGACAGTCTGGACACTTAGTGCGCGACTGCCCGGGAAACGCCAGGGTTCACCAGCAAGGAGGGAAATGGTGAGCCATACCTCCTCTTTTTCTTCACCCTCACGACCGTCAACCAAGGTGTTGATGAACTACGCAGGAGCCCAGAAGGAGCTGGAGACTCTTATCGACTCTGGTTCAGATGGGGACTTTATATCTCACGAGTTGGTAACCAAACTTAAGGTTCCTGTTGAACATTTGTCTCCTGCGTTGCTTATTCGTGCTATTAACGGGTCTGTCGTCTATAATGTGTCTGCACGTACAGTTAATATTCAAGTAACTGTGTCCGGTAACCACACTGAACTACGTTGTTTCTATGTTGTTGACTCTTTGAAACCACAGGTGATCTTAGGTTTCCCCTGGTTGTGCAGACACACTCCACATACTGACTGGACTTCAGGGCGTGTATTGTCCTGGAGTTCATTTTGTCTCTTGAATTCTTTAACTGCTGCCGCTGTTCGCTCCTCAGTTAAAATCCTCCTCCCGAACCTCTGGATCTCAGAGCTGTTCCTTCAGCATACCATGACCTAGGTTCAGTCTTCAGCAAACTCCGGGCTAAGTCCCTCCCCCCACATCGTCCATATGACTGTGCCATTAATCTTCTTCCAGGGACACAACCACCTAAGGGCCACATATATCCTCTCTCACGTCCTGAGCAGGAGGCTATGGAGGAGTACATCCAGGAGGGTCTCCAGGCCGGCATCATTCGTCCCTCTTCCTCTCCTTCAGGGGCAGGATTTTTCTTCGTGGGCAAACGAGATGGGGGTTTACGACCCTGCATTGATTTCAGGGGGTTAAACAACACCACCGCTCGGAACACGTACCCCTTGCCTCTCTTACAGACTGCCTTTGATCAGTTAAGAGGAGCCCAGATCTTCAATAAATTGGACCTTCGAAGCACGTACCATCTAGTCCGTATTCGAGAGGGGGACGAGTGGAAGACCGCCTTTAACACTCCTAATGGTCACTTTGAGTATTTGGTCATGCCTTTTGGACTTACAAATGCACCTGCCGTTTTTTAGTGTTTAATCAATGACGTGCTCAAGGACATGTTAAACAAGGTCGTGTTTGTTTATTTGGACGACATTTTGATGTTCTCTCCAGATCTTGAGACCCATGTGCAGCACGTCAGAGCCGTACTCCAGCGCCTCCTTGAAAACCAGCTATACTGCAAGGCCGAGAAGTGTGAATTCCACACCACACACACAAAGTTCCTCGGCCATGTGGTTTCACCTGGATCGGTGCTTATGGATGATGACAAGGTGAAGGCTGTTTTGGAGTGGCCTGTTCCTACCGGGCGCAAACAGGTCCAACGTTTTCTAGGGTTTGCCAACTTCTACAGGCGGTTCATCAGAGGCTTTAGTGACGTGGCTGCACTCCTGCATGGACTAACGCTAGGCACGGTGGGCTCTGTTTATTGATCGTTTCGCCTTCACCCTCTCTTATCGCCCTGGCAGCCAAAAGGTTCAGAATCTCTTTGTTTTAAACCTATAATAATCCGTAAATAAAGCTTCATAAAAGACTCCACATACTTCATCTTCAAGCTAGGCTCCGATAAACAGACAACTTCGGTGTTTTTTCCTTGTTAATCTATGAATATTTTCCCGTAAATAAAATGTACGTCAGACAACTACATGTTATTTTTAAGTTGAATTAACTAAAACAAATTATTTTTTCCCCACCAAACTAAATAAGTTAGAACAGTGTAAAAAAACTACAGCCCAAATACTCTTTTTAGAGTGTGACGAAACACCGACATGGGAGAACACGTGAACAAGGTGCACACAAAATCTGTGCTTATACAGTTTTGAACACACGAACTGCTATAACGAAAGAAAGGTTCACACTCTTTGGGCCATTTCAAGAGAAGATCTAGAAGTTTTTATGAATTAAAAAAAAAAAATCACAGGATGTGTCCAAACCTACCCTAATCCCTAACTAATAAAACCCCTATATAGTGTGGCACTATATAGTTCCCCTGATTCTCTTTCAGATGTTGTTCATATGGCGCTTGACAAGAAAACAAAGTGGCGCATTACCGCCACCACCTGGTCGGGAGGCGAACTACTTCTATTTAAGGTGGATTATGACACCTAATTTCCAAAGTAAAAACCTAATAAATATGAAAATTTTACAGAGACTATTTATGAATCTGCTGTGTTCTGATCATGGAAAACGTGGCTGATTTATAAATAAAAAAATTACAAACACATTGGTGTAGATTTAATGTATTTTTTCAGAAATAAACCGCCAAGTTATTAGTCCATGGCAATGTTTATTTTTTATTTTTGTGCCGCTGAACGATTTACGGGCTCGTGTGAGGAGGCATTTTTTTCTGTAGTTTTCTCTTCTGAAAATCTTCTCTACTGAAAATGGCTTTGAATATGAATCTGTCTGTGTACCTGTTGGCAATAATTCAACCGTTTTTTGTGAGATCAAACCGAAAACAAGCAGATATGCAGCAGCACAGGGCAGCATGGAGAGGCAGACGTTTCAGAAGATTTCCTCTGGATGTCCTGGCCAGACATGAACAACTTGTGAGTTAAACTTAAAGTTTTTGTTTTTTTAGTTAAACTTCAACATTTGTTACTTATTGTGCTCAAGGTTACACAATCTGCTGGGTAAGAGTTTAACATTATTTTTCAACACTGGGTTATGAGTTCTCTAGTCTAATTACTATTGAAACTGTTTTAGTATATTACTGTTATAATATATTTGCTTTGCTTTTTACTCCAACCTAGAACATTGGACAACGACCTTTTGAACTTTGTGCGATCATACTTGGTGCTATGTGTGTCTATACACGCGTGGTTTGCAAAAGACTTGCAAAAGACAGGAAAGCAAAAGTGATACTCCTGCTTTCAGCAGCTGTTGGACAGTGACCACTGAAAAACAGGAAGCGTGCCCCATGCCATTCGGTCAGCGGCAGAGCACCCCTCATAAGGGCCATTAGTATTGCCAAACTTTCTGTGCAGGCGGGTTTTCTTGTTTGCATTGTGATTATGTGTTCCTCCTCCCTTAGAATTGCAATGCAAAAAAATAATAAAACAAATTATTAATCAATTATTGAAAATTGTCAGATTGATTGAATTTTAATCATATTACTTCACTTGTTTAAAAATATTTTTTTTGATAATCTGATTCATGAATTTTTCTTAATGAAACATAATTTTGTACATATTATTAACTTTTGATACTTGATCAAATTTTTCTAGGAAAATTCCTGAAACAGTGTTTTGTCTATTTTATTGATATAGTATTATTATTATTTTTTAATCATATCAATGACTTTTATAAGTAACATAATCTGCATTTATTTTGGATACTTCATTGCCATGTTGATTTCTAAAAGTTAATTTTTACGAAATAAATTAAGCACTTCATCTTCGTCATCTGCTTTCCAGGAACCGGATATTGATAAATCATGTAATAAAATGGTTACAGTATAACGGGGTGGGATTATATAAGTTCACTTCCTTCCACTCCCTTTTAAGCAATATTTATTAATATGTCTAATTATACTAAGTTTGATTAGTTAATGTACAAGTGTATAACTGATGATTGTATTGTTTTTGTGTATTATTCCTATTTGATTGCTTGAAATACACCATTTCAAATCAAATCAAAATTTTCGTACATGCGTTTATTAAACAAATTGCAAAAGCAACAAAGACGTTACATGTTTTGAACAATATTTTCAACAAAAGTAAGCTTAACAGACTCTCTTGTCACTCTTTCTACCTTCTTGCTCTTTCCTCCTCTCCTCTGGCTCTTTCAACAAAAAACTTTACCCCAATATGACAACGATTAACAGTTTAATGATAAATGAAGACAAATCTGATCAAGTCTGATCTTACTCCCATCCACGAGTTGCCTTGCCTGAAAACAAACAGGCTATCTTTCTCCATCTTTTGGCGCAAGATGGCGGCGCGCGAAGGTCGGCCCTTTTTTCTTCCGAGAGAGCTGACTGTTGTTATCATCACGGCTGTGTACATCCCGCCGGACGCCAACGTAAACACAGCGCTCTCTCTCCTGCCGAACGCCATAAACAAACAGCAGTGGGCCCACCCCGACGGCGTTCACATTATAGCAGGAGACTTTAATACGGCTAACTTAAAGACTGTTCTCCCGAAGTTCTACCAGCATGTGAAGTGTTCTACAAGGGGGGAGAACACTCTGGATTATGTCTACACTAACATCAAGCATGCATAAAGAGCCACCCCCCTCCCCCACCTCGGGCAGTCAGACCACCTTTCCCTCCTGCTCTTCCCGGCCTACACCCCCCCTCATACGCCGATCCAGGTCCACCACAAAGACCATCACAACCTGGCTTAAGGATGCCCTTCCCATGCTGCAGGGCTGCTTTCTGCAGACAAACTGGGACTTATTCCACCACCAGGAGCTGGAGACACTCCCAGGAACAGTGTTGGACTACATACAGTTCTGCATTGAAAATGTGACTGTGGACAAAACCATCAGGGTTTTTCCAAACCAGAAACCCTGGATGACCAGCCAAGTCCACTCCCTCCTCAGAGTTTGTGATGCTGCCTTCAGGTCAGGGGACGGAGCAGTATACAGTGCTGCCTGAGCTGACCTGAAAAGAGGAGTAAAAGCAGGCAAGGCATACCACAGGATGTTTTTAGAGGCCCACATATCCAGCAATAATCCGCGAGAAGTTTGGCGAGGCATCCAGGACATCACCAACTTCAGGGGCTGTGATGTGTCCACAGCAGCTCCAGATGCTACACAGGCAGAGGAGCTTAACCGCTTCTTTCCTCGCCATGAAACCACCCAACACCACCCCTCCACCCCCAACCCCCACCGGCCCCAGCACACCCCCACTCACTGTACAGGAGCACAACGTCAGACGGGTGCTCCTAGCAGTGAACCCCAAGAAGGCTGCTGGCCCCGACGGAGTACCGGGCAAAGTGCTCAGGGCGTCCGCCCATCTGCTCGCCCCCACCTTCACAAAGATCTTCAACCTCTCCCTGGCCCAGGCCCCCGGACAGACTCTGCAATAAACTGCTTACTCTTGGCCTCCCACCCCTCACATGCAACTGGATTAACAACTTCCTCAGAAACCGAACACAGACTGTGAGACTTGGCCCCCACCGCTCCTCCACCCGCACACTGAACATGGGCGCCCCACAGGGCTGTGTGCTCAGCCCCCTGCTGAACTGGCTCTACACTTACGACTGCAGCCCAGCCCACAACAACTGCATCATCAAGCTTGCAGACAACGCGGACTCATACCCAGAGAACAACCTCACCCTGAACAACAAAAACAGGGAGATCATGGTCGACTTCAGGAAACCCCCCTCCTTATTAATGTGGAGCACGTGGAGAGGGTCCACACCTTCAAGTTCCTCGGCATCACCATCTCTGCAGACCTCTCCTGGACAGCCAACACCACTGTCATCAACCTGCTGCTGACCTTCTACCAGTCATCCATCCAGAGCCTTACTGCATAACTGTTTGGTACGGCAGCTGCACGGCCGCGGATAAAAAGAGACTGCAGAGAGTCGTAGAGACGGCTCCGAAAATTATTGGGTGCCCTCTCCCCACCCTGACACCCTCACTAGGGCTCACAAAATCATCAAGGACAGTTCACACCCCGGCTCAGACCTGTTCAACCTGATGCCCTCTGGGAGGCGCTACAGAGGCATTAGAAGCAAAACGAACAGACTAAAAAACAGCTTCTTTCCAAAGGCAATAACAATCCTCAATTCCCAAATGCACAGATAGGAAAAAATAAAAACATATTCCTGTTTACTTCTCTGTCCACAGTGTCAACTATCTACCTCATTGCCACCTCTTGTACTCATGTCTACGCACAGTTTTTTACGCAATTTTGCACAATTATTTTGGCACTCTTCATTACAGTTTACAGTTTACATTTGCACACTTGTATATACTGTTTGTCTCTTTGTTAGACTTTATTGTATTGCAATGTTTTTTATTACTTTTCCCTTCCTAGCTGTTCTTGCATCGATGGTGATGCTTAAATCTCATTGTACAATGCACAATGACAATAAAGCAAATCAAATCAAAATCAATCAAATCAGATGGATCAGATTTTCCTCATCCTGGTTTGTCCCAACATATATAAACACATTTAAAAAATGTGTTAATGACTTATGACCGAGGTTAGAACTCACTCCTGTTTGATGTAATACAGCGTTTGTTTTTAGCCTTCGACGCTAATTCGCATTAGCATTAGCATTACCGAAATTGATGAGCTTCAAAAACAATGTAGGTTGTTGATTGAGGAATATAACAAATTACACATGTCATATTACATATTTACAAATATATTTTTATAACAGATACTTGATACTTCTTAATATTTTTTTTTATTTTTCTTTCTTTTTTAATTTGTCCTGTCCAACAGCTGGGCAGACAGATGAGAGCTGAGGGCCTCTTGTGTTGGACATATTTTACTTTAACAAGAGGGGTTATTAATCTTCAGACAAACCAAAGGTATGTCTGAATAAACCCCTTTTGTAATTGAGGCCAAACTTTATTAATTTCAAACATGTTTGAAGATCTTTGGTGTTGGACCGGACGGAAAAGGAAAGAGGGGAGGAAGAGAGAGGGACGTTAGAGAGAGGGGGGGAAGGAGGGTGATAGTAGGAGGGGAAGGGGGATAAGACCATGAAGCAGCATAAAGCAACAAGTTTACTGGTTGTTAATCACCATGGTAAGGCTCAAATGCAGTACAAAAAAGGCGGAGCCTGTCCACACACACACCCAAGTGTCAAACACACCTGCTAGCTGCAAAAATGTCCATCTGTCGACATGTACACAAAACAGATAGTGCTCACACGCATACTTATGCCTTAAAACCAACTAGTGTGAAACATTTCAGTCATACAGTCACGCAAACCGCCAGTGCAAAGGTGAGCCAACACCCGTGCTCAGGTGAGTGCTCATGTTCTTCTAAAATGGATGGTGGAATGTGTAAAGAAGGAGGGAGAGCGCCCAGCCATCCCCACCCCAATACCCCCACCGCAGCAGCAGCGGCAGCCGGAATCCCCCCAACGCCACATGTAAACCGGCAGGGAACAACCGCCGCCCGGGCGACCAAGCCCGCCACCCAGGCCAGGGCCAGCAGGACCGCCGCGAGGCCCCCAGAGCCAGAGAGCAGGGAGGCACGGAGGGAAAGAGAGGGCCGCCCCAGCCCAACCAGGAGAACAGCCCCCCCGCCGCGCCGGGAGAACCCAACGCAGGGCCCCACCGGAGAAGGACGCCCACAGCCCCAGACGAGCACCCCACCACCACCCAGGAGTTCTGGGCATCCCCCCGCCCCAACCCCAGGTACGAGCCAGGACCCCCCAAGGGAGACCCGCTCCGCACTCCAGGCAGCCATCCGCCCGGCCCACGGTTGGTCCAGGGAGGAGCAAGGCAGGGGCCCGCCGCCCCCGCCCAGGAGGGGGGAACCCCGGGGAAAAAAGAGGGCCCACAAGGGGTGTTGTAAATATGGCCCGACCAGGCTCGGCCACAGTTGGATATTTTTGGCGGGGCCCAGCGCTCAGGAGCAAGGACCAGAACCCACCCCCCAAGGACACCAACACCCCCGGGTCAGATGTAATGTGAACCCCCCCACCGCGCGGAGAGAGCACCGCCGGGCCCAGGAAGCCAGCACCCCGGGGACACGGCCGCCGTTGCAAAGGGGCCCGTACCCCCCACCAGGGAAGCGGCAGGGGACAGATGGTCCTAGGTCCCACCTTCCTTGCAAAATGTGTGTGCGTGTATGTGTGTTTAAGAGGGTGTGTGTGTGCATGTGTGTGTGTTTATGTTGGGATGTATATATTGAGGGGGGAGGGGTGTGTGTACTAAGGGGGGTGCAGTTAAAATTGGCGGGTAGGGCACTAAGGGGACATCTCCTGATTACTCACAGTGATGTCCCCTCACCCTCCCCACCAAGGGGCCCTAAATGTCTAAGGTGTGGTTAAAATTGGCGGGTAGGGTGCTAGGAGGACATCTGCTGCTTGCTGGCAGTGATGTCCAAGCACCCCCCTACCAAGGGCCCTACATGTCTAAGGTGCAAATAAAACCGAAAGAGGCGGGGCCCACTCCATACGGCAACCATAGGAGGGGGGGCCACTGCCTAGTAAACCCGCCCCCCAAGGCTCATCGCAGGCTAAGCCCCCCACCCCCTCACCCTATTATGAGGTTATATGAGGAAGGGGGTAAGTTGGGGACAGCTGGTAGACTGTCCCCCGGTGGTCACACAGCTGTCCCCCGATACTTCTTAATATACTTACATATTAAGTCGTCGTCCTTGCGCAACCGTCCACCATTTTCGAATAATTCAAATGCAATGCATTGTGGTCCATACGCAATGCATTGTAGTCAATATTCGCCAATCGAGTGAGCATCGATCCACACTGGTTTTTCGTAGAGACTTCTGGGACATTTCTAGTGCACTCGATTTTTGAAATTTAGATTCGGACACCCCTACAAAATGGCGACCGCACTATAAAGTGCACTATTTAGGGGTTAGGGCTGTACTTCGGACACAGGGACAGTTTCACTTCCAGCTTTGCATTAAACTGTGTTTAAAGTTGTTGCCATTATTCCATTACAAACCATTCTTTTGTTTAATAATTTAATAAAATATTGGCATACTGTTTCTTTTTTTAGGATTACTTTTTATTTCTTAAGTTTTTCATCTATTGCTTTGAAGAATTTACGACGGTGGCAGATATCATTGGTTTTTATTTTATTTGCTCCTGTTCATTTAAAAATTGTTGTGTATGTGTATGTGTATGTGTAAATAAATGAAAGAAAGATCCAATAAAAAATTAACAAAACTTCTTTTTAAACAATTTAATCCGTTTTAATGCCGCATTAACCCGAGAGGGGAAAAATAAATATATAGAAGAATAAAATTAGAGCATTTCTTTTTTATATTTATATTTTTATATATTTATGCCCTTGATTTAGGCTTTGCAGAAAACCTCAAGTACACTTTTGAGTTTTTCCAGAAGACTGTAATGAATTTGGATGGGCACAAGCTGAATACAGAGATACAGCAGCTGAAAAACAAGTTGTTTGCAGAAGGGATAAACATCAGGTGACTAAAAACATTGCAACATTGTGTTTCCTCAGTTCTGTTTCCCCTTTCCATTTATATATTCTAAACTGTTAAACCAACAACAAACTGGGAACTCATGGACGTTGTCCATTTTGAAACATTTTGAAATAAGTGGAATTTCCACACAGGTTGAAATGGACTTTAACATGATTCAAAGACATGATTCAATACATGCAGCAAGAGACATTTTCAATGACTATTTTTATTATATTTTGTATTTTTTTAACCACTGTAGCCCGGATTTTGTCCACGTAACTCATTTGTGAACTGTGTTTACTGTGTTAAGAACTGTGTTCTTGTTTGATTTGTTCAGTTGTTGTGGAGAGAAAAAACTGTAAGATTCTTGAGTAGCCAGCCATTTTAATTGTTTTTAGGTTATGACTTTGAGATGCATGGTAAAAGGAAAAAAAAAGACTTTATTTATAATTTTATTACATATATATAAAACAAAAAAAAAACACCCCACTCACCCTCCGCGGGTGGTTTCTCCTCCAAGCTCGGGTCCTCTACCAGAGGCCTGGGAGCTTGAGGGTCCTGCAGTATCTTGGCTGTTCCTAGCACTGCGCTTTTCTGGACTGAGAGGTCTGAGGTCTTTCCAGGTATTGTTGTAGCCACTCCTCCAGTTTGGGGGTTACTGCCCCGAGTGCTCCAATTACCACAGGCACCACTGTCACCTTCACTTTCCAGGCTTTCTCCAGTTCTTCTCTGAGTCCCTGGTATTTCTCCAGTTTCTCATGTTCCTTCTTCCTGATGTTCCCATTCATACATACATTACACATTTATTTTTCCTTTTTCTTTCCACATTTCATTAAATATACTCTTTTTAGAGTCCATTTTGTTTGTACTCCTATAACAAGATATGAGACTTTTTGTACCCACAAGATTTGGAGTCCAGCAGAAAGTTTCTTTCGTGGCTTCATGGATACACACAGCCCTTCCCCCATTTTAAATTGGTCATATAAAACAGGCATGAGAAAAGCTCTTGTATCTTTAATTTTCAATGTTACTTCATGTGTAATGTTGGTTTAGTGTTTTATGTTAATTGTCACTTTAGTATTCAGATTTCAAAATGTATCAAAGGCTGCTTTGAGAGTACTTGAGATGCATTAACATTTCACGTTATTGTATTTATTTCTTGCATTTTGGTGTAAGATCACCCCCCCTCCATAAATTGTTCTTTGGGAAAGATGCCTGCCTTTTCAGTGATAATATTGTCTTTGAAAATTTTGATTGTCATATGCATTTGAGCATTCAAGTTATTGGGGTGATTGAGTTTGACATTTAGAACCATTTACAGTTTTCTCAGTCGCTTTAGTACAGTTCAGATCAGAATGGGAATTCCCAAAACTATTTTGTTCAATCTTCACATCATGATGTCACTTGTGCACATCAACATAAGCGATTTTCCTTCTTTGAACAAATTTGCAATTTGCTTTTAAGGTATCATGCAAATGATTATGTACAATTCTCTGCTCTTTGCTACATTATCAATTGTTGTCATGCGTGATCAGTCATGTTATATAGTTCACTGTGCAATAGTCCTCACTCCTCAAAACGCAGTCATTGGTTCGCCGTATACGATCATTAACTGCAAAATGGTTGACCAAGTTGTCATAATACTTGACAAACATATTTCGCTGCGTTGCAGGAGAGGATGTTCGCTGTATGATGTGGATGAGAATTTGTGGCTAACATACAGGAACGACAAGAGTGTGGAAGACCACACCAATTCCTACTCACTCTGCCTGTATTGATATTTGAATTATCTTTTTCCTTTGTGTTGCACTGTTTGCAGTGGGTTTTTCTAGCAGTATGACATGGTCTGTCAGCAAATTACAATATAGGCAATAAAAGTGTAAATGTAGATCTTGTCCAGTCGCCTTAATCAAACAAAAAGTGTAACACATTTTACAATAATTGTCATCAGAAACTTTGCCATAGTTTACATCAGAATACTCCTCTAGAGTGCAGATTATGACCCAGTAACATGACTGTTCTTTGAGTGTCTTGTTGTGAACAATGGCTTTGAGACTTAACATTCTGATGGCACTGAGCATGTTCAATGACATAAAGACTTAGATTTGAGATGAACTAAGATTTTTAGAGCAAGTTACAGGCTTTAGCAAAGAAATCCATAGTGTATTTGCTGTTTTGTACAGATTGTTTTGAGAAATGCACACGTATTTCCAAACTTCAGTTCTGATCTGAGAATTGTACTAAAGCGACTGAGAAAAACTGTAAAGACTGCACTGTACAGGTCCTTTTTATGTTTCAAATTTCTTTCTTTTTTTTTCAATGAAAGGACCTCAGTTAGATTTGACATTTGTGTGTGTATGTGTGTATTATTGAAGTTAAATGGGAAAGATTAATTTAGAATAAATATTTTTATTTAAACAAATATAAGTAAGTTTCATTAAGTTAATGGATTTCTTTCAGTTTGGCTTTTTATGATAAAATTGAGTTTGACTAACTCAATTATATTTCATGACATGAAAGAATTTTCTTTGAGTTGGGGCTACTAATATTTATTGGATGGAAATCCTGCCCGCACTATTAAATTAGGTTCATCCAATGAGTCTTTTTCAGTGTACAAAGAACGCCTTCCAGCTCTTTTCTGGTTGCCTATGCTGTTTGACTAAACAAGCTAAGGGGGGGAAAGGGAAATTTCAACACAGATCAGGGATTTGATTTTGTTTTTTATTTTTTTGTAAACCCAGTCACTGAAATTAAAGCTGCCTGCGTCAAATGTGTGTTTTATTACATACATTCACACAAAAAAGGAGCTTACAACTAAATTTCCATCAATTACTTTGTAACTAAAAAGCATTTTCCCAATGCATCCTCAGTTTTCCTTTCCCCTCCTCTAAGCAGGACAGACCACAGAAAGGGTCTGATCTTGTTTATTGGAAACTCTGTTTTAACTGGCCTCTTGTTTTTATAAAAGCTGTAGTCATGTAATCCTTGTACAGACAAAGGAGAAAAACTCATGAACAAGAAGTGAAACCTTTGTAGAACTGTAAATTCCTAATACACAAATCGCCTATATGTTTTATTGACTTTTAAAAACACTTAAAATGACATAAGTACATTTAGCTTTTTATGCCTCTTTTTATATCACAGATCAAGTTGCAAAGTAATGGGAATACATGGCACAAAGTCTGCTCAAACAAAACCAAATACAGATGCTTCACATGCAAATATGTCGCCATCTAGTGGGCAATCAGATAAATTACAGCCTGGTTTGGGCGACGACTTAAGACAAAAAGAACAATATGGAGAAAACAAGAAATTCTGCATTCTTTTTTAATTTACATAATAGCAAAACAATGTCAAAAGATAAATGAATTACCAAATCAAGCAGCAAATACTGTAGAAAAAATATAGAACAAAATGTGTCAGACGGCAGTAGAATTTTTTGACTTATTGTGACTGAGTGAAAGCTATATTTGTAATAGGCAGTATTACACATAAAACTATTCATTTTTGATAGATTTACTGGGAGAATATTACCGTCTTTAAGCAATAAATCTTAATATTCGATAAAAACAAATGACACAATAGTAAGACTATTACTGTTTTAAACATGCTGCCTTCATCTTAGACTTCAAGTTGAATCTTGTTTAGGTTTCATTGCTTCTCACTTATTCTGTCATTCCTCTCAAAATTACAAAGATGCAGTTAAATGATTATTTGTCTCTTATATTTATAAAGACTAAAGATTTACCAAAAGCTGTATCATCAACATCTAAAGGAATCATTCCATCTATCTACTAAACCCTAGATCCTTTGAGTCACAGGGCTGCTGGACTATGGGAGGGAAGCTGGAGTGTTCATAGCAGAAAACCATGCATGTAGGGAGGAACAGAACATGCACCTCCCACTGCCAGTCCCAGCTGGGATTGGAACCATTTGAAAGCCACTGTGAGGTGAAAGTGCCAACCAATACACCTCTGAACAGCTGTCAGAAGGGATCCATACTGTAAAAAGATTAAAGCAACCTTTATACAAATAACAAATCTGTGTACTTCATTCCTTTCATGATGTTACATTAATTATCATCCAATATTAACAGGCCTACTAAAAGTCAAAATAAAGAAATTAAATCACAAGTAGAAACAAAGGATGTGACATGTGATAATAAATATGAAACTTGTTATTAGCTAAACACAATTAAACATCTTGCACATTCTGTTTTAAAATCAGAAAGAATAAAACATAAGCACTTGTGAAATTGGGATAAACGGAACATTTCTGAATTTTAAAACACACATTTTTTTAAAGTTGTCGTGCATCACAATTCATTTAAAAAATCTTAAAGAAAAACTACAGAAAAATGAATTATTCCTTTGTTTTTTTGGAAAAGACAGATTATATTGTGTATGATATACAAATGAAAAAGAAAACATGAAATATGGAAATATGGCTGCACAGTGGAACTGATGGTTAACCTCTTGCCTCACAGCAAGAGGCCCCCAGTTCAAGTCAGCTGGGGACCTGAACCAAAAGATAAATGGGAGACCTTTCTGTGTTGCATCTTACTCTGCTCTATTACTGCGTGGGTTCTCCAGGGAGCCTCTGGCTATCAACTGTCAAACATGCTTCATAGGTTAATTGGTTACTATAAATTACTATAAATAAACTGTGTGAATGTGAGAGTGGGTGGTTGGGTGTGTGATTGTGGACACTCTAACCTGTGACAGACTGACATCCTGTCCAGGCTGCCCCCTGCCTTTGCCCACTAGTGGCTAGGATAGACTCTGGCACCCCTGTGACCTGAAATTGAATAAACGGGAAGACAATGAATGATATGTAAACATTTTTACAAATAAAGGTACAATCTTTGCTATTTCTCTTCTCATTGATTGTTTTGACTCCCTGTGACATAAACAGCAGCCCCGTTCTCAACTTACCTGCACTGGTTAAGAGGGCGTGAGGTAAAAGAGGGGGTTGAATGTTGTGTGTGAGTCGGGGGTGGTTTTTATTTTATTTGATTATTTTCAAAGTTAATATGAGCTCTTATTAAACTGACCAAAAATATAAGCGCAACTTACCTTAATTATTATCTATTTTAATGGTATGAACTCAAAGATGTGAAACATTTTCCACATACACCAAATAACCAGTTCTCTGAAATATTGTTCACAAATCTGTCTAAATCTGTGATAGTGAGCACTTCTCCTTTGCCAAGACAATCCAGCCCACCTCACCCAGGTGTACCATATCAAGATGCTGATTAGACAGCATGATTGTGCCTGAGTGTGCCTTGAATAGCCACATAAAGGCCACTCTGAAATCTTCAGTTGTATCACAGCACAATGCCACAGATGTGCAGGATTTTTGAGAGTGTACGAGGTGGCATCTTGATATAGAGATATCCACAGAGCTGTTGCTAGGGGTGAATGTCCATTTCTCCACGTAAGCCATCTCCAAAGGCATTTGCGAGAATTTGGCAGTACATCCAACCAGCCGCACAACTGCAGACCACAAACTGCTCAGAAACCGTCTCAGGAAAGCTCATCTGCATACTGTCATCCTCGCCGAGGAGTCTCGACCTCAATCCAGTTTATCGTTGTATCCGGCCAGGTAGGCAAATGCTCATGCGATGGCGTCTGCGCGTTGGAGGTGTTCTCTTCACGGATGAATCGATTTACACTGTTCGAATGGATGCTTGAACAGCGTATGTGGCGTCGTGTGGGTGAACTGTTTTCTGATGTCAATGTTGTGGATCGAGTAGCCCATGGTGGTGGTGGAGTTATGGTATGGGCAGGAATATGTTATGGCCGCAGAACACAGGTGCATTTTCATTGATAGCATTTTGAAAACACACAGATACCGTGTGAGATCCGCAGGGCCCCATTGTTGTGCCAGTACATCCAACAACATCACCTCATGTTGCAGCATGATAATGCACGGCCCCATGTTGCAAGGATCTGTACTCAATTCTTGGAAGCTAGAAAACATCAGTTCTTACTTGGCCCAGCATACTCACGGACATTTCTTGCTTAGCGATCTAAGGCACACCTGTGTAATAATCATGCTGTCTAATCAGCATCTTGATATAAACACACCTGTGAAAGTGGGATGGATTGTCACCAGCAAGAAGTGCTGTCTATCACAGATTTAGACAGATTTGTAGACAATGGGTTATTTTGTGTATGTGGAAAATGTTTCACATCTTTGAGTTCATACCATAAAAAATGGGAGCAATAACAAAAGTGTTGCGTTTATATTTTTGGTCAGTGTATGTGTCTTGATCATAGGCCGTAGAAACAGTTTTTACAGTTAAAATGAGTTAACAGCACAAAGCGTGTCTGTGATTCATAGAGTTTGGAAGTGTATGAGGGTGGGTTTGTGTGAACATTAGTATCTATAAAAGCTGTCTTGATTTTTTGTCTTCTTCAAGCATTTTTTTAATGTACATCAGCAAAACTTTGAGTTCCTAGGGACCAGTTCTATTTCAGCAAAACTCCATGTCCAAGCTCCTGGAACCGACCAATCACGTTTTCTTTAAGCAAAAGCGGTCCACCATTAGCTGCTCATATCTAGGCTTGTGCGTTTGTGTCCGGCGCATGCCTGATAGTAAGATGGTGTGCGCATTCTTTTGTTTGGCTCTGTGTTGCCAGGTGACGGGACCAGCTGGGAGGGCTGAAAGCTATTCACTTCCCTTCTGTTGCCCCAAGGCAGAAAGCAAGGAGGGGGCAAAAGAAAGGGAAAGAGGTGGGGCTTAAATGAAGCACGGGACAAACTCAAAGAGCATTCAGGAGGGGTGGGGGCGGTGTGTCGTCATCCGGAGGTTAAAAAAGTAGTTTTTGTCCATCTCTGAGACTTTTTGGGGGGGTTAGACTGAATTGTGATAGAGCAACAGTCACAGGGCACAAAGAACTGATTACTATACATGCAACAACAGGATTGATTAGTTTACTTATTTTACCTTTATTTACCTTTATTTTTAAGTTATATTAAAAACATGTATCCAATGAATCAATTAAAACAACTGAAGAGTTCTATAAAACAGGGGTTCCAAACCCTCAGGCCGCAGACCGGTCCCTGGGACAGTTGGTACCGGGCTGCAGAGGAAAAAAACATGACCTACATCAAATTTATTTATAGTCTGATTATTAAGGATCAGGGATGTGCACAGGATTTAGAGGGGCGGGGGCCTAAAGTCAGAAAAGGACAGCAGAAAAAAACATTTATTGATCCTTTAAACCAAATGTAAAGTTAGTAAAATAATAAAATAAAGTACTTGTCAAGGAATGAATACGTGGACACAAGATGCAGGATGACAGAAGCTGTGAAAACAAGGATTTTATTCCTGAGGAAGGCTCTGAGACTGGTACATGAGTGACAGTCATAGAGAGAACAATCCGGTGACAAGTGAGGAGGCACACAAGGTATATATACACAACAGCGATTGAAAACAGGTGAGTAGACAGGTGCTGGTGATGAAAGAAGTCAAGTTAACAAAAGCACAATGAACACAGAACAGGAACTTAACAAAACCTTTCCGCCCTGGCCCCGGTACCCGACAGTACTAATAGATTTGTGACCTGTTTGGGTAAAAGTGATACAAGTGGGAATTTTTGTGAACGTGCCTTTGTTCACTTTATCATAGACTTGGAGGACATCAAAGCAATAAAACACTGGGGTATTTATATTGACACAATGTGCTACAGAAATGATCAATATGAATCAGGTTTAATCTAGATCATAATATTTTAAACACAGGCATCCTACAACTTTTTTTCCCAGAATGCTAAAATATTGCTATCATTTAATGTCATCATCCTGTTGCTGTGAAGATTCTGCAGGTTAGTTTGGGTTTCAATGGTGTTTTTGGTCATCTTCTGTCTCTATCAGTCGCAGGTTCATGTTAATCATCTACAGCTGTCTTCATTTCTGTTCATTGTCTTCAGTGAGTAGAAGTGTCTGGTTTTCAGTTCTACCTTTTCAGGCTAACAGCTTTATCTGCTTTTGGTTTCTCCACAGTTTTTGTCCTGTTTAAGTTTATTTATTGAATGTTTTGTCCACTTCCTGACAGTTACACCCAATGTGACTTCTGTTCTATTTTGGGATTCACAGTTAAACATAGTTGCATCTTATCTAAACACAGCCTTTTGATGTGATTGGCAACATTTTAATACAAAAGATTATGAAGCTGAATGACACAAAGTTTAAAGAAGGCTACTTTAATCAGAAAGTATTACGTTAAACAGATATATTTTGTGTCAGACCCGTAGTGAGTAAGCTATGAACTCTCCATAAATACTGTTCATTTACTTTGAAAATATTTTATTTTGATCTGTGTCCGATTTCCCTACTCCCTAACTGCCAAAAAACTATATAGTGCGGGACTATGTAGGGCCCTGGATTTTAAAAGCAATTCCAAGACCATGGTCACTACTTTTATTAATTTTTTTAAATCAGCGAATATGCCTTCATCGTTTTCACAAAATTAAATTTAAATTGAAAATTTAATTACCGTAATCTGAGCGTTTTGCAACCATTATTTATTAAAAAAAACATATTTTATTTGGCAAAAATGATTAAGACACAATCCATTGTGGTCTATATTCGCCAATCTAGTGAGCATCGATTACAACAAAAAATTAAGGGTCGATAGAATACCGGGGGCAGGGGGGCAACTACCCAATTTCATAGGGGTATGCGGCCACATTAAAAAGGCCCCCCCACACACACACACAAACAAACAAACATAAATGCACATAATGAAACGTCCTATTCATCCCTCCTAAAGCTATCTAAATATCCACACAACACTTTAATTGTTTTAATGTATACATCTCATTACTTCTTAATCTGATTATGGATACCAAAGAACGTCAGATAAATGCATCTAGACATTAAAGAAAAACACAATAAGAAACAACAAACCACAACAAGGATCAAGTCTCTCATGCATAAGGGAGAAAAGCAAGTGTGACGGAAAATTTCCACCACGGTTCTCTTCTCAAATGTCTTCTTCTCCCAGAGCTCCTTTTAGTAAGAATTCAGGTAGGAGGTCACAATTTCCAAACAACGACAAAAAGTTCATTAGGGGGTGTCGTATAATGAACCATTTGGGAGGATTCTCAGATCAAACAGTACTCCTTATCTGCTAAGGACAGTGTGTCATAAACCTCCCTCATCCTAGTTGGGATGAGAAACAGATGAACAAACACACAAAGCTGTTTCTAAAAAGGTAAAAAGGTCAATCTGAGTTAACATTTAAAATACATTTAAACAAATACATTTAAACAATGATGATAACAAAACAATTTCTTTCACAGTATATGACCCAGCAGAACATTTTTGTGAGCTGTTTTCAACCGTGTATTATCTCTATGATTCCCCAAATTTGTGTTGTGAAGGCTATTCAGAAGGACCTTCTGAGTAATGCCTTGCCCCAGCCATGACGTGCGGTGAGGTTGATGGCTGGTGAAGCACTGACTCATCTGGGGCCTGTTTCAGAAAGGAGGTTAAGTGTAAACTCTGAGTGCATTAACCCTGAAATCAGGGAAACCCTGGGTTTTCTGTTTCAGAATGGGAGGTTTGTTAAACCAGAGAAAGCAGAGTAAGTCAAACCCGTTTCTGAAAGAGAGGTAACTTTTACTCGGAGTCAGTATCCATGGTTACTTATGCTGTGAACCTAACCTGGTCGGGAGCAGGTTTTATTCTCCAAACTCAAAGTTTCTGCCGGTCCCCTCCCCTTTTTAAAGACGAAGCGGTATGTTTCGCTTTAACCTTCATTGCCCACATGTCCGTCACACAGAGACGGTCTAAGTGACAAGAATGGCTTGTCCTTGTCTGGAGGACCCAGTAGACGAGGAGGCTGCATTAATTCGTAGAAAATCATATTTACCTCGTACGAGGATTTTGAGAAGACTCAATTTTTTTATCCTTTCCCCATACGTTTTTGTTTGAGCGTTACCATTTTTCGTTGCAGTCAATTACATATATACAATGAAAACAACATTAGATATGTATTGCTATGTAGATGTTTCATATGTCAAATATTGTCAACAAAGCCTACATCCATGACATGCTCACATTTGACCTGATTGAATTATGTTTGTATACTTCATTTTTAGCTGCTGCCATGTTCTTTTAATTCCTGCAGGATTGCATCTACATGAAAATGAAATCAGGGACATTGGATTAGATTAATGTAACAATTACTTTTTGGAAACACAATTTGCTAGTACTGCTTACTTTCTTAATCCCATATACACCTATACCACTTGATCAATACAAGGGTAGTGTTGCAGTGTGTGTGTGCTGAGCGGGGTGCGAGCCACAAGAGACAAGGGGAGGGGCGATTGCAGGTGCAGATGGGGGGGGGAGGACGGAGCGGAGGTGTGTGCGTGGAATATATTGTGTGTTCGGAGGACGGAGCACTTAGTTAAATAAAGAGAAGGTGTCATTCCCAGAATAACTGTTTTGGAGTCATTCTTAATCCGCTCTGGAGGTTAAAGGTTTCCAACGGGAAGTGAACCCCGAAGGAGAATTCCCTTCGGCCCTGAAGGAAATCTCCCCTGCGCTTCTGACCACGGTCGGAAAGACGAGAGAAAAGAAAGGAGAAGTCTTCGCGCAGCGAAAGGTTCAACAGTAGACAAAAGTTCACTTTTAAAAACACAATTGCATGTATTAATATTAAACTGACCAACGTTTGCAAGAGGGGAAGGTTAACAAAAAAGTCCTCTAAACATTACCGACGTTAAATGCATTTCCCCCCCCAGACTGGTTCTGTACACTATGCAGCATTTCATGCATTTACACCAGGAATAACACTTCAAAAGAACACCTAAATATTGCCATTTTTTATTTCACTCCTTACGCTATTTAAAAAGTTATTACAGCCAATATTTTATAACAATGATTTAAATGCAAACTTAGGCATTAACCTGAGCAGCTATGTTTTCCCACGCTCACTGTCTCTGTTTTGCAGATGCAGCGGTGTTGCTTTTCTTCTGGAATATGTGCTCATATTCACTGCAACTCTGCAGCAGCACGTCAAGTTCAGCTGGCGAAAAATACGCAAACCTCTTTTTTTTACGGTTGCCATGGTGACTCGTGATATCTGCTTTCCATTGATAATGGCTTCTTATAGACGCGGTGCGCACGCTCACCTCCGAATCAGTCCACTCAGAGTTGATTGATCTAACTCGGATCAGCTTCTCTGAAACAGAAAACTCAGAGTTGTTAATCTCCCGATTGACCAACTCAGAGTTCAAGTTCAACCTCAGAGTTGGTTGAACCTCCTTTTTGAAACAGGCCCCTGGAGTCAGATTTACAATGAAATAACTAAATATTTCACCTTTCATCCAACAGCAGCTAACAGCATATCAAATACACACAAGAACATGTTTGTCCTACAGAAAATATTTCTTCTATAGATAGAACAATCTTCCTGTGTATAAATGATTCATATTCACTGTAAACAGATTAAAGTTTACAGATGTGTTCAGCACACATTTGACCCTCAGTAACTATTTCTGGTATTTTTCCAACTTCAAATTCTGGTGCTTAATCAGATATCAAATGTTGTCTGTGAAAATGATCATAAAAATAAAATAAATGATTTTCCTTACATTTTTATCCACTTACTCCCATGTTATTTAAAAACAAACAAACATTGAAAAACATGTTTGGCCTTACTTTTTGAGTCTGTCCACCAATCCTTCTCCACACAAAGCTCTATGATCTGTTGGAAAAGGCTTCCTTATTTTCCTTTAGTTTATATGAGTTTCTCCCTCTCTCAGACATCCTCTATCTTTTTCTATGGCACTAGTGTAGCTACAAAGCAGCTGTCAGCTCACGTCTGCCCCCTGCCGGTGAGGCATGCCTCACTTAAAGCCTTTTCTGCGGGCCTGTAGCAGGGCATCCACCGCACATCTCTGTTAACATTGAGTCTTGCCGTCAGACATGAAGCACAGCGCTCCCGAGCCACAAGGGTTTCCGCTCCGTCTGTGATCGCGCCACACTCAAATTCATTGATTTTAACCTCAGAAACTGTGGAAAACATGTTGAGTTGACTGAACATGTATATATAACACAGATTATTGGAAGATAATATTTACTTAAGTTACCTTTTTCTATTTTATCACGATTATGACAGGGGAGGCTCTGCCTCACTTACCTCACCTGACCGCATGTCACTGGCCCCAGCCCCCTAACATAGACAGAAAGCTCCCTGGAGGAACGATGATCTAGTCAGGGCACAGAAACAACAGTGCCGCAGAGCTGAGCGAAAGTGGCGCAAGTCAAAACTCCAGGTTCATTATAGAATGTATAAGGGGGAGTTGTACGCTTACAACCAGATCTTATGCAGAACAAGGGAAAGGTACTTCTCTGAAATCATTGGAAGTTGCAGCAGCAACTCTCATGTCCTGTTCAGAACAGTAAATAGATTAACTAACCCTCCAACCCAGCTACCAATAGAACTGGTTTGCACACCTAAATGTAATGAGTTTGCTGAATTTTTTAATGACAAGGTTCAGGGCATTAAAGAAGCCATGAACTCCACAACACAAATAACTATCCAACGGCCACCTACTCACTTTAAGCTGACTCACTTTGTACCTGTCACTGACTAAACTGTCCAAGAGACCATCACCCGTCTGAGCTTGTTTACATGCTGCCTTGATGTGTTACCCACTAGATTTCTAAAGTCTGTCCTGAACAGTGTGTTGCCATCAATTACTCAAATAGTTAACATGTCTCTTCAATCTGGAATATTTCCAGAGGCCTTAAAAACTGCAGTCATTAAACCTCTCCTGAAGAAAAGCAGTCTTGATCCCACTTTACTGAATAATTACAGACCTATCTCTAATCTGCTATTTTTAGGAAAAGTCCTTGAAAAAGTTGTCTACCAACAGCTCACTGATGTTCTCTTATTAAACAATTCATTTGATGTTTTCCAGTCAGGTTTTAGACCCCATCATAGCACAGAAACTGCTCTTATCAAGGTATCCAATGACATCCGCCTGAACACTGATGATGGCAAAGTCTCTGTCTTAATCAAGCTAGACCTGAGTGCTGCCTTTGATACTGTTGATCATGGGATCCTTTTGCACAGACTCCAAGACTGGGTTGGCACCTCTGGATCTGCCCTAAGTTGGCTCAAGTCTTATCTAGAAGACAGGAAATATTTTGTTAAAATTGGGAGTTGTGTCTCAGACTACATGGACTTGACTTGTGGTGTGCCCCAGGGATAGATCCTGGGACCCCTTCTGTTCAACCTTTACATGCTGCCACTAGGGCAGTTAATACGCAGTAATAACATATCTTATCACAACTATGCAGATGATACTCAGATCTATGTGTCACTGAAAACAGGTGAATATGGGCCGGTGGATTCACTCAGCCACTGCCTCCAACAGATCAGTGCGTGGATGCAGAACAACTTTATCCAGCTAAACTCAAACAAGACCAAAGTTATTATTTTTGGCCCACAGAAACAAAGATAAAGTGTCAGCAGCTACCTTAATTCTCTGTCTCTTAAACCCTCAAATCAAGTCAGAAATCTAGGGCTAATCATGGACTCTGACATGAACTTTAACAGCCATATCAAGTCGGTAACATCAGCTGCATTTTACCATCTGAAAAACATTGCCAAAATCAAAAACATAATATCAAAGCCAGACCTGGAGATACTTATTCATGCATTTGTCTCCAGTAGGTTAGACTACTGTAACGGCCTGCTCACCGGCCTCTCCAAACGAGCTGTAAAACAGCTTCAGTACATCCAGAATGCTGCTGCTCGAGTCCTGACCAGAACCAGGAAGTATGATCACATTAGTCCTGTGCTCAGGTCTCTGCACTGGCTCCCTGTACCTCAAAGAATAGACTTCAAAGCAGCTCTGCTTGTGTACAAGTCTCTCCATGGCCGCGCACCAAAGTACATCTCTGACATGTTAGTGCCATATGAACCATCTTGTACTCTGAGGACCTCAGGGGCCGGCCTCCTGTTGAAACCCAGAGTCAGAACTAAACAAGGGGAATCAGCATTTCAACATTCTGCAGCTAAAATCTGGAACAGCCTCCCTGAAGTCGTAAGACAGGCCTCTTCTGTGTTCATGTTCAAATCTAGACTTAAAACATTTCTGTTTAGCCGTGTATATGGCTGAAAGGTCCGATCTGCACTTTTCTTTCCTTTCCTTCCTTTATTTTTAAATCAATTTAAAAAAAATTCTTTTCTTTTAAAATAAATTTTACGTTGATTATTTCTATGATGTATTGTGATTTTAATGCATTTTTCTGTTTTGTGAAGCACCTTGAATTACTTTGTGTATGAATTGTGCTATACAAATAAAATTGCCTTGCCTCTCCTCTGTACCTCTCTCTTCTTCTCCCTCTTCATTATCAGCTGATCGTCTCTTTCTCTCTGTCATCATCATCATCAGTTGGAATTGAATAAGTTGGTTACAAAGTGGCCCAAGTCCACAATTTTTCAAGATAGAGATATTACAAGTTTTATGATCTTCAAGGGAAAAGCTATCTATTATGTGTAAAAACGTCCAAAGTCCATTGTAATGTATTGACTATGCTTGACATTTAAAATGCATTAAAGCAAATTCCTGGACTTGGGCCTCTCTTGCATGGGTTTTGCTTTATACCATAGATGGCAGCACTAGTTATCTAATATGGCAGCACCCCTGTTTAATTCAAGAAGGGCCCAAGTCCAGAGACTTTAGTTTGCTAGTCCTCTGAAATTATAAAAGTAAGGTGCTTCATATTAGAGCATTTGTGAGCTATGGACTGGTGCTAAATCTGGGTAAAGTATCACCCATTTGGTGTAGCCCCCCTTTAAGCTATGCAATTAAAATTATTTCCAGGAAAAACAAACCTTGGACTTGGGCCCCTTTTGAACTAACCGATTCAATTGACAAACTGACAGAAACGCTAAAAATACAGGAAGATTCACTGTGTTTTTCTTTTTTTAAGGTCTTTGTCCCCGTCTCTGCATCATTATATGATGATGATGACGATGCAGTGACTGCATCGTAATCATGTGATGTCATTTGATGATGCAATCAAAGACTGCCTCATCATAATCCTCATCATATGATGTCATATGATGATGCATATGACACCATAGCCCAGTGATGTCATATAGGCGATTACATCACTCCAGAAAGTTTATTTATAGACCCTTAAAATCCTGTTTAAGACATCTTTAGTTGCAAGCGACTCAAAGACATTTCGAGATTTCGAGACACTCAAAAATATTTTGAGAGACCTTGAGAGACTTTAAAACACACCCGTTTTTTTTAAAACACTGTGGTTTAAAATCCATTTCCAACACTCATTTCTACCGATTTACACAAAGAACCATGAACAAATCCGGAAAATCGACTAAAATGGTTGCTTCTGAAATGAAACCTTCAGAGGTTCAGAAGGATTTGTCTGCCCTGAAAAGAGAACGGGACCTTTTACTGGAGAAACTCTTCGACAGAAACGAGCAATTATCTCAACTGAAGAAGACCAGAATTGAGACTGAGGAGAACTGTGTTTTGCATTGGGAGCTGCTGCAAGACATGGAACTGGCCTTGGAGGAAGAGCGCCGACTCAGAAAGACGCGTGAAAAGGAACTGCAAAGATATAAGCAGTTGGTCAAGGCAAAGGCTAAAAAAGTCAAGCAGGACCTGGAGGAACAGGTCGACCTGAAACATCATCTTAACTTAGAACTGCAGCTGAAGATCAAAATGGCGGAAAAACTGGAGTCTAAGGCAGCGGAGCTTTCTGAAGTTAAAACAACGCTGCAAGCATTTGTCCCACCTGTGGAATATGCGGACGTCACTGAAGAGGCATCAGTGGACACCAACGTTTCAGAACCACAGCTGGGTTCTGAACAACAAGCGGTTCCAGAGCCTTCCAAAAAGCGCAAGAAGCGTAAGAACAAGAAAGCAAAGGCACTCCCTGCCCCAGAGGAACCAGAAAGCTGTGAACCGGTCAGCCCACCCCTGGACAACCAGGTTGACATAAATCTGGATCAAACAAAAACGGAAGAAACTGACTCAGCAGTGACAGTGACCTTTCCTGAAGAGACTGAAGCCAAAGGTTTACTACCAGATTCTTTGGAGAATGTCGTTGAGGAGGCATCAGCCCAAACTGAAGAGTCAGAATGGGCCTCAGAACAACAACCGACTACAGATCCTCCCAAAAGACGCAAGAGACCTGTGGAGAAGGACACCACAGAATCTCCTCCCTCTAAACAACTGAGGATTTGCAAACCAGTCCCCATAAGGACACGTCTGGCCAAACGTAGAGAGGAAATCAACGCAAGACTTAGTCAGAGGACATCAGACAAAACTGGCTTAGGACCTCCATGGACCTTCACTGACAGTGAGCCTGAAATTGAAGTTTTACTTCCAAATCCAGTCAGGATAACCACACCTCCTACTGACCGTGAGAGTGTGCCAGAATTAGATGCTTCTCCTTCACAAACATTGGAGAACATCTCTGAGGAGGTTCCAGCTCAAATGAACACTGAACCATCCAACAAGGAAAGTGAGGAAGTTGAAAGTTTGGACATTTTTGATGAAGCAGTCGTGTCCGAACTTCTGGGAGAAGAAACCAACTGTTCCAGCCAATCAGAGCCAGCCAAAAAGCCAAAGGTCTCCCTCTGGAGAAGGTTCAAAAAGGCTCTGACACCAGCAAGATGGCGAAAGTACAAGAGTGACACTCCTGTGGTCGTCCCGGATCAAAGCTCTCCTGAGATTTCAGAGACAGTTGAAAATCTGCTTCAGAGTCAATCTGTGGATGATCAAGACAGAGACTCAGCGCTCGCCTCTCAGTCTGCTGAGTCTGAAGAGTTAGATTGGTTAGAAGAGGAAACATCAGATGACGAAGAGGAGGTAACATCAGATGAAGAAGAAGAATCGTCAAATGATGAAGATGAAACATCAGATGATGAAGATGAAACATCAGCTGATAAAGAAGAAACAGCTGATAAAGAAGAAACGTCAGCTGATGAAGATAGTGGGTGTTCTGATCGATCTGAATACACAAGTAGACAGAAGATTTCCTTGTGGAGAAGATTTAAAGAGGCGCTCACGCCAGTGAGAAAACGCCAGTTTAAAAGAAGATTAAAGAACTAAAACTTTAACTAAACCAAAGTCGGGTTTTCTCCTGGTGCTCAGGTTCACCCTTAAAAAAAAATCCTTGAAGGATAAAACGGATATTAGACTTATCCGAGAGTGGGATGATAGAAAAAAGTAATGAAAGGGGATGGAATAAATAAATAAATGAATGGATGAATGAATGAGAGAATTTAGTTTGATTTTTTTTTTTGTGGGGTTTTCTCCTGGTGCTCAGGTTTGCCCTTAAAAAAATTATTTTGAAGATAAAACAGATGATATTTGATTGGTCCCAGAGTGGGCAGATAGAAAAAAGTAATGAAAGGGGATGGAATAAATTAATAAAAAAATGAACGAATGAAAAAATGAATGTAAGGATGAATGAGTGAATGGATGGATAAAAAATTTAGTTTTTTTTTTCTTTTGGGGTTTTCTCCTGGTGCTCAGGTTCGCCCTTAAAAAAATCTTTTGAAGATAAAACAGATGATATTATATAGGTCCCAGAGTGGGAAGATGAAAACAATGTAATGAAAGGGGATGAAATGAATGGATAAAAGAATGGATGAGAAAATGTAATTTTATTTTTCTTGTGGGGTTTTCTCCTGGTGCTCAGGTTTGCCCTTAAAAAAAAAACAAACAAAAAAAAACTTTTTTCTTTTTTTTATGCTATTCAACCTTTAAAAAATGAATGAGTGAGAGAATGAATGAGTAATGCAACCACAAGGGGGCACAACCCAGTGCTCTCTTGTGCCGGTCCCAAGTCCGGATAAATGCAGAGGGTTGTGTGAGAGCAAAAACAAGAAACATGTGAATGACAAACACAGATGACTTCATGTATGTCTCACAAACTTCTCTGTATGTGCATGCCATCAAGATTCTGTTACATGGCCTGCACTGCCGTCACCGGGGCGCTGCTCTGGAGCTGAGCACCTGGTGGGCGGGACTGTTCCTACTCCCTTCTTGGGTTCCAGCCCGATGACATGGAACCACTTCCTTGTGGCCCGACCACCAGCAGAGCTCAAAAGCGGCTGTTGCAATGTGGTTTGGGTGACAGTTGAAGGTGGTTCCCCTGATGGCCCAAACCGCGGTCATGGAATGTTTTTTTTGGAACTTGAAATGTTACCTCTCTGGGAGGGATGGAGCCTGAGCTCGTGCAGGAGGTTGAAAGGTTCCGGCTAGATATAGTCGGATCCATTCCACGCATAGTCTGTGCTCTGAAACTCAGTCCCCAAGTTGGAGTCCACCCAGGTGGACGAGAGAGTCATCTCACTTCACCTTCAGGCGAGGCTTAGGTCTCAGGCTATTGTTTTGGTCTGCAGGCCTAGAAAGCAGTTACGGGTACCCAGCCTTGGCCCAAACCCCCGGTCATGGAACTCAATCCCTCGAGACAGGTTGGACTCTACCATTCTGGAGTTTCTCCTGGTTAGAGCAGGCGGGCTGGAGGGGCTTACTTGTGAGTTGGTGTTCACACTGGTTGGCGGGAGGATCATGTCTTGGACAGGTCTTGAGCTATGCATTGTTTCCAATCAGACATTATGTTCAAACACACAAGTGTCCATAAACATTTGGTACAACAAAACCCTCCGCAGGAGATCGATGAGCGACTTTGTTCTGACGACATCCGGCCATGTGTCTTGGACAGTCAAGTATTGAGGAGGGGCAGAGCTGTCCATACCGGGTGGTGGGTTGGAGTTGCTGGTGGGGAAGGAGGCTAGAAAGACCCGGCAAACTGTCTGGTTTGCTGGAATCATCTGGCTGAGCTCTCCATCTGGGAGGTATCCAACTCCCACATCCAGGAAAACTTCAAGCAGGTACCAAGGAAGACTGGGGATTTTGAGTCCAAGTGGACCACATTCTTCTCCCCAATTGCCTCCGCTGCTGTTCGGGGCTGTGTCTGCAAGGTCTCTTGATCCTGTTGTGGTGGGAACCCCCAAAGCCATAAGTAAGGGATACAAAAAAGAAGCAGTTCTAGCAAGCCTGGCTGGCTCATAGGACTCCTGAGGTGGCTGACAGGTACCAGCAGTCTTAGTAAGCTGCAGCTCAGGCTGTACACCACAGAAGTTAGGAGTTTGGTGAGGCCAATGAGAAGAACTATTGCCGGACCTCAGAGAGATTATGGTAAATCATATAGGTCCAGGCAAACAATGCCTTTTTTAGCACAGGTGGGGAGGTGTTGACTGCCAATGGAGATATTGTGGGGCAGTGAAAGGACTACATTAAGGATCTCTTAAATCCTGGTAACACACCTCTTCTTGAGGAGGCAGAGGTTGACTTTCCCACGCGGCGGTGGACAAGTGGCGGGCCCACGTCTACAAAGACCTGAAAAAAGCACTCCGGGTGAAGTTTGACATCTCCCCAGAGACTTGTCGTCAGCGATTCTGGTCTGTTGTGGTGCCATCCGGGCAGAATCCAGCGGAGGCGTGACGCCGACTAAAGGGCCTCTGCCGTCGCTGGATCTGACCGGAGTGATGCACCGAGGAGCGGATAAGGAGGTCATCATCCTGGAGCAGCTGCTGCGTGTGCTTCCATCTGACGTGGGAAAGTGGGTGGAGGAGCACGAGCTCAGGCTCCATCCCTCCCAGAGAGGTAACATTTCAAGTTCCAAAAAAAACATTCCATGACCGCGGTTTGGGCCATCAGGGGAACCACCTTCAACTGTCACCCAAACCACATTGCAACAGCCACTTTTGAGCTCTAGTGCAGGTGGTCGGGCCACAAGGAAGGGGTTCCATGTCATTGGGCTAGAACCCAAGAAGGGAGTAGGAACAGTCCCGCCCACCAGGTGCTCAGCTCCAGAGCAGCGCCCCGGTGACGGTAGTGCAGGCCATGTAACAGAATCTTGATGGCACGCACATACAGAGAAGTTTGTGAGACATACATGAAGTCATCTGTATTTGTCATTCACATGTTTCTTGTTTTTGCTCTCACACAACCCTCTGCATTTTTCCGGACTTGGGACCGGCACAAGAGAGCACTGGGTTGTGCCCCCTTGTGGTTGCATTACTCATTCATTCTCTCACTCATTCATTTTTTAAAGGTTGAATAGCATAAAAAAAAGAAAAAAGTTTTTTTTTGTTTGTTTTTTTTTAAGGGCAAACCTGAGCACCGAGAAAACCCCACAAGAAAAATAAAACTACATTTTCTCATCCATTCTTTTATCCATTCATTTCATCCCCTTTCATTACATTGTTTTAATCTTCCCACTCTGGGACCTATATAATATCATCTGTTTTATCGTCAAAAGATTTTTTTTAAGGGCGAACCTGAGCACCAGGAGAAAACCCCAAAAGAAAAAAAAAACTAAATTTTTTATCCATCCATTCACTCATTCATCCTTACATTCATTTTTTCATTCGTTCGTTCTTTTATTAATTTATTCCATCCCCTTTCATTACTTTTTTCTATCTGCCCACTCTGGGACCAATCAAATATCATCTGTTTTATCTTCAAAATAATTTTTTTAAGGGCAAACCTGAGCACCAGGAGAAAACCCCACAAAAAAAAAAATCAAACTAAATTCTCGCATTCATTCATCCATTCATTTATTTATTTATTCCATCCCCTTTCATTACTTTTTTCTATCATCCCACTCTCGGATAAGTCTAATATCCGTTTTATCCTTCAAGGATTTTTTTTTAAGGGTGAACCTGAGCACCAGGAGAAAACCCGACTTTGGTTTAGTTAAAGTTTTAGTTCTTTAATCTTCTTTTAAACTGGCGTTTTCTCACTGCCGTGAGTGCCTCTTTAAATCTTCTCCACAAGGAAATCCTCTGTCCACTTGTGTATTCAGATCGATCAGAACACCCACCATCCTTATCAGCTGACGTTTCTTCTTTATCAGCTGTTTCTTCTTTATCAGCTGATGTTTCATCTTCATCATCTGATGTTTCATCTTCATCATCTGACGATTCTTCTTCTTCATCTGATGTTACCTCCTCTTCGTCATCTGATGTTTCCTCTTCTAACCAATCTAACTCTTCAGACTCAGCAGACTGAGAGGCGAGCGCTGAGTCTCTGTCTTGATCATCCACAGATTGACTCTGAAGCAGATTTTCAACTGTCTCTGAAATCTCAGGAGAGCTTTGATCCGGGACGACCACAGGAGTGTCACTCTTGTACTTTCGCCATCTTGCTGGTGTCAGAGCCTTTTTGAACCTTCTCCAGAGGGAGACCTTTGGCTTTTTGGCTGGCTCTGATTGGCTGGAACAGTTGGTTTCTTCTCCCAGAAGTTCGGACACGACTGCTTCATCAGAAATGTCCGAACTTTCCACTTCCTCACTTTCCTTGTTGGATGGTTCAGTATTCATTTGGGCTGTAACCTCCTCAGAGATGTTCTCCAATGTTTGTGAAGGAGAAGCATCTAATTCTGGCACACTCTCACGGTCAGTAGGAGGTGTGGTTATCCTGACTGGATTTGGGAGTAAAACTTCAATTTCAGGCTCACTGTCAGTGAAGGTCCATGGAAGTCCTAAGCCAATTTTGTCTGATGTCCTCTGACTAAGTCTTGCGTTGATTTCCTCTCTACGTTTGGCCAGACGTGTCCTTATGGGGACTGATTTGCAAATCCTCAGTTGTTTAGAGGGAGGAGATTCTGTGGTGTCCTTCTCCACAGGTCTCTTGCGTCTTTTGGGAGGATCTGTAGTCGGTTGTTGTTCTGAGGCCCATTCTGACTCTTCAGTTTGGGCTGATGCCTCCTCAACGACATTCTCCAAAGAATCTGGTAGTAAACCTTTGGCTTCAGTCTCTTCAGGAAAGGTCACTGTCACTGCTGAGTCAGTTTCTTCCGTTTTTGTCTGATCCAGATTTATGTCAACCTGGTTGTCCAGGGGTGGGCTGACCGGTTCACAGCTTTCTGGTTCCTCTGGGGCAGGGAGTGCCTTTGCTTTCTTGTTCTTACGCTTCTTGCGCTTTTTGGAAGGCTCTGGAACCGCTTGTTGTTCAGAACCCAGCTGTGGTTCTGAAACGTTGGTGTCCACTGATGCCTCTTCAGTGACGTCCGCATATTCCACAGGTGGGACAAATGCTTGCAGCGTTGTTTTAACTTCAGAAAGCTCCGCTGCCTTAGACTCCAGTTTTTCCGCCATTTTGATCTTCAGCTGCAGTTCTAAGTTAAGATGATGTTTCAGGTCGACCTGTTCCTCCAGGTCCTGCTTGACTTTTTTAGCCTTTGCCTTGACCAACTGCTTATATCTTTGCAGTTCCTTTTCACGCGTCTTTCTGAGTCGGCGCTCTTCCTCCAAGGCCAGTTCCATGTCTTGCAGCAGCTCCCAATGCAAAACACAGTTCTCCTCAGTCTCAATTCTGGTCTTCTTCAGTTGAGATAATTGCTCGTTCCTGTTGAAGAGTTTCTCCAGTAAAAGGTCCCGTTCTCTTTTCAGGGCAGACAAATCCTTCTGAACCTCTGAAGGTTTCATTTCAGAAGCAACCATTTTAGTCGATTTTCCGGATTTGTTCATGGTTCTTTGTGTAAATCGGTAGAAATGAGTGTTGGAAACAGATTTTAAACCACAGCGTTTTGAAAGCAGATGTGTTTCAAAGCCTCTCAAGGTCTCTCAAAGTATCTTTGAGTGTCTTGAAGTCTCGAAGTGTCTTTGAGTCGCTTGCAACTAAAGATGTCTTGAACAGGATTTGTAGGGCCTATAAATAAACTTTCAGGAGTGATGTAATCGCCTATATGACATCACTGGGCTATGGTGTCATATGCATCATCATATGACATCATATGATGATGCATATAACATATGACTGATGCATGTGACTGCCTCATCATTTGACATCACATGATGATGCAGAGACGGGGGTGGGGGGTGGGGTGGGGGTTGAGATTTAAAGGAGTCTCTTTCAGACCTTAAACTCCATTTTAGAAGAAAAAAACAATTAATCTTCCTAGTTTTTAAACGTGTCTTTCAGTTAGTCAATTCCAAAGTACAGTCATAACAAAGACTTCTACTGTAACTCCAAAAACTCTCAGTCAAAAACTTTTGCTTGTTAACCAGAAGGTAAAAATAAAACAATTCAGTGCTTTAACCAGAAAAAAAAACAGGCATTTTGCTTCGTGCAGTTCTCCATAAGTTCTTATCACAAATGATCTTCACCAAAATAACACAAGAGAAGCTTTGAAAAACACTAAGCGAGGGCAAAATAAATAGTTGTCGATTCTCGCTTTTATCCTTCACATTTATTCAGTAGACATCCCCGCCACATAAACGTCAGTTACTACTCGCTGAGACGATGTGAAGCGATCAGATTTGCGCATGCTCAGTTCTACTCAGGAGGTAACTTTGTTTTTGACCGAAGAAAAGCAGGAAAAATATGGAATACTTTCTACAGATAAAAAAAAAACACTCAGCTCTCAGACGACAAACTGATCCTGGAAGTTAACAAAAATGAATGAAATGTGCATACATGTTAACTTGCCTTCCCTTCACTAAAAATTGAAGGGGTGTGACAATCAATGAACGAATCGATTTCTATTCCTACAATTCAACCAGATCCATCTGTCTGAGGCAAGTTGTCCACCATATCATTTTAACCTATATAATAGTTTCAAAATCAGATAAATTGATAATCAAGCTTGAAAAAAAAATTTTGATTACGGTAATTTTATTTTACTATAATGTAAAAACGACTTAGTGCATCACAGCAGACAACACCAGGTGATGCAGCAAAAACTGTTCAGCCCATCATTTCAACTCAATGTATGGAAACACTTTGAATTACATTGTGGTATAATGTTCTAAAAATGTTCCGTTTGGATTAATCTGATGTGGCAAAACAATAATGAGTTAAAAATGTGAATGGATTTGCCATTAATTCTTATTTACTTGTTTGTACACATGTATAATTTTTGTTCCGTGCCATTTTTATAATTTAAAACAAGGAATCTGGATAAAGGCTTCACGGTGACAAAGTGTTTAGCGCTCTTGCCTCACAGCAAGAAAGCATCTGGTCCTGGTCAAGTCCCACCTGGGGGACCTGAAACGGAACATCAATGGGGGACCTTTCTGTGTGGAGTTTACATGTTTTCTCTGTGCATGAGTGGGTTTTCCTCTGGGACTCCGGCTTCCTCCCACCGTCCAAAAACATGATTCATAGGTTAATTGGTTACACTAAATTGTCCCTAGGTGTGAATGTGAGAGTGCATGGTTGTGTGAGTGTGGTCCAGAATGGCGACCTGTCCAGGGTGTCCCCAGCCTTCGCCCACAAGTGGATAGGCTCCAGCAGCCCCGTGGCCCCAAAAGGAAACAAATGGATTAGAAAATTAATGATTGAATATAAAACTTCACCTGCACTGTTCAGTACCCAGCTCTCTGAGTAAGTCGTCTCGTCATGTTTTTATATAAAAAAAGTCTTAAGCTCCTTTACTGCAGCTCTATACAAAACACTTACTGCTCCTTTATGCAATAGCCAGCAGTCACAGACTCATAGTCTTTTTGTTGTACTGATGTAGCTGAAGTGGTCTGCAGAAAATCGACAACAGACTATGGATCAGAGTTAATATTGCTTTATTTTCCTATAAAAATGAGCAGAATTTTGAATGATTTAACTTTACTTATATTAAGAGCCTAAACTGGCATTAAAATTATAGTGGGCAGGCTGGAAGGAGATTTCCTTTGATAGTTCAATTAACAAATTAAAGGGAGTAAATCAAAAAGGCTTTTTGCATTTCAAGTACAGAATTAACACACAATGAATCTGGAGAGAAAAATAATGAAAAAGTTGCAAATTTGTTTGGTGTAGTAAAGTGGTACAATCAAATATTTAAGGCCTGAACCAGACTAGCCATTTTTTTCCCTTTGTTACCTTTTCCATTGTCCCAGTCAGAGCTTGTTTGGTACAATACCGCCACCTAGTGGCTAGCTGATGAAACTAGTTTTTTTCCAGCAAAGTTTGCTTTGCTTCAGTCTTTGATTTGTCATTCAGAGTGCAATTGTTAACGATAAACAAACCAAATGAAAAATGCATAAACCTTCAGAACCTAATAACAACCATAACTAATAAAAAGGAGAAAAAAATCATTAAATATTATTTCAGTTTTGTTTTGTTTCCAATAAAATATTAGATTGATGTTTGATTTTCAGAATCAGAAATACATTATTGATCCCACACGTGGGAAATTGTTTTGTCACCGTAGCAATAAAAAAGAATAGTAGACATAAGAGAAAATAGAATTTAAAAAAATGTAACATAAATGTGAACGAATAAATACATTTAACAAACAAATTTTATTCTAACCAGTTTTAATTTAGTATTTTGTTGCATTTTTAACCAAATGCGCTCACTTCATATTTTATTCTTGCATTGTTGATTATATATATTGACTCTTATTTCCATTCTGTTTGTGCCAAACATTAATGCAAATTCCTAATCTATAAAAAAAAACTCTTTGATTCTGATGTTTTGTCTGAATTCTGAAGGAGAAATCTGAAAGGGAACTAGGGATTTCTGTGTCATAGGGCACTCTAAATATATTCTTTCTGTAAAGGGTAGCATAAACTGACTGAAGACTACATTTTTTAGCTATTGTGTGGCTTCAAAATCCAGCCCTAAATCATTTTCTTCCAAGGCAAGGCAGGTTTATTTGTATACTACAATTTATAAACAGAAAAAATGGCAATTTAAAACATGGAAAGACAAAAAAGAATCACTATTAAAATAATAAAATCATGAATCTATCAATTCATCCATTTTCCAAAACAATTTAAACCCTTCTGGAGTTGCAGTGTTGCTGGAGCCTATCCCAGCTACTGTTTGGCACAGGCAGTGGTGACTCTGGAAAGGTCTAAAATCATAAATTACAGTTAAGCTCCTTTTTACAGAAACTTAAAGGAGTGCATGTAAAATATGTTTAGGTACTGAGTTAAAAGGAACAGTTTTCAGTCTGAATTTGAAGCTTATCTAAAATCACCTTCATATATTTTTACTTCATGAAGCTCAGACTGTCCTGACTCTGGGCATCAGCAGAGTCCTGGAGCTTCTTGATGGTTAATGTGGGACCAACATGTCAGAGATGTGGTGCTAAACCGTGGAGAGACTTGATCATAATCAAAACTGTTTCAAATTCTATGACCTGAACGACAGGAAGCAAGGACCTGAAGAAAGGACTGATATGGTCGTCCTTCCTGGTTTTAGTCAAGACCCGAGGAGCAGCGGAAAAAGCAGCTGCTTTACCGTCCAGAGAACAGACAGTTATAATTATCTAACCTGCTGGAGATTAGCAAGTCAAAAAATATCTCTAGGTCTGGTTTAGATGGCATAACTTTGAATCATGTAATGTTTTTAAGGAGGAAATGTGTTGGTAACATATAGATTTAATGTAGAGGTTAAAGAACAAATAAGAGTCCATATTTATTTCTAGAACTGCAACCTGAATGGTAGGTTTTTAAGAAAAAAAACTCAGACGGTTTTCCTGTCTCTCCCTGAGCAGAAGATAATGATGTGTTTCAGACTTATCTGAGTTTAGTCTGCCGGAGGCCCTGGGAGCCGCAGACAGCATTGATGCTTTTAAAAACAAGCCTCAAGACCTATATTTTAACCGGACTTTTAGCTCATTTATTTATTAATTGTATTTTATATATTTTATTTTTTGTTTAGTCTTATTGTTTTTACACTGTAGTATTAACTTTTTTATTGTTTTTATTTTTTACAAAAATTCTAACGATCGTTTTTATTTCCTGTGCTTCTTCAGATAGGTTCTCCCCCTCTGGGTCTGCTGGGTGGGAACCTGCATCACTATTTTGCTGCGGCGAGGCCGGTCCCCCTCTGTGAGGCTGCACGTGGCTGGCTGTTCGGCTGCCACTGGAGGAGGAGATCCCAGATACTAACAACTACTACTTTCCAACAGCCAACTGTGCTCAGCCTGTTTCCCACTTTCTGTCTACATTGGTTAGGGGGGTTGGAGGTTTTTTGTGGGAATGTGTGTATCCATGTGTTTGTGGTTGTGTGTGTGTGTGGGGGGGGGGGGCAATATTTATATTATTGTGCTTTCATTTTTATATACTATTTATTTTGGTGTACATCACTTTGTGTTAAACCTTTTGTATGAAAAGTGCTTTATAAATAAAGATTGATTTGATTTGATGATGGTCACAATGTGTTCAGTGTGCTTTACTTATAGGGGCCCAAACCAAACAATTCTAAAAGAAAAACCTTTTCACTGTGGCATCAGTTTTAACATTCAAAAGCTGATTTTGTCTGTAAGTCATTCAAGGTTCATCATTCAAACCCCCATGAACAAACGACGGCGCTTAAGGAAAGAGCAGTGCCACCTGACCATAGTGAGCTTTCAGGTTGGTAGTAGACAGTCAGATGTTCAGGTTATCTTAGTAAAGCTTAAATAATCATCAGCAGACTTATATCAAGACACAGAACCACTGACAGGGTTTGTTCAGACCCAGGAGTGAATTCCCACCAGTGACAGACCAGAACCATGACCAGAACCTAAGGACCTCTGAACTCAGACATGGTTCTCCAAACGCCACACAGCTGCAAAAAAATAACCTTTTTGCAGATTGGGAAGCCAGACTGAGATGGTTTGGGCAGTGACTAAAATAGTAAAAGGATGCTGAGGTTGGCGCTACCAGTAAAGATGCCAAGAAGAGGACTGTGGCGACCCCTAGGGGCAATTGAAAACCCCAAAATAAGGAATATGAACTAAATGGTGTGGTAATTGGTGTATACTTATATAGTGCTTTTCTACCTACAAGGCCCAAAGGACTTTACAGTCACAGACCAATGTACCAAGTCACACACACACATTCACACACTGGTGGCAGCTCTGCTGCTACACACTGGTGCCAACATCCCACCAAAGAACCCTTCAACACACGGCCTTGTAGTTTGAAGGATTTGGATATGACCAACTCACACGTGGGTGTGCAAGGTGGGAATCAAACCTGCAATCATACGATCATGGGTCGACAGCCCTACCGCTGCACCACGGCTGCCCGAAACTACTACTTCTTAGACATACTTTATACCTTTTTCCCCAACAATATGTTCATTGGGTTGTTGTTGGTCTTTCGTATTTTTTTCTTTGCATTATAACACACACGTAAATAAGCAAGGATTTAAAAAATAAAAAAAATATATACATATATATAATATATATATTAAATACTTTTTTTAAATACATGACAGTTTTCTCTCAGACACCCCATGCTGTGTGTCTTGTAACAAACTCAATGAGCTGGAAACCTTGAACACAAAACCGTGATATACTTCCTGCAACAGAGACTTTTTTCAAAAAATGACTAAATGTTCTCTATAACTATTAGTTAGAATGAGTTTCAGGATGACTAATGACAGGGTGCAGGTGTTATCAAACTAAAGAAGAAAATATGTAATATCAAGAGTCATCGATGATTCCTCTGATGACCCAGTCATGCTGCTGCAGTAACCCGAGAAGAGCAACAAGCAGTCCTTCCCATGTGTGAATAATAAGCTACCCAGGACAAATTCTTTACTGAAGGTAGAATCAGGATTGTTGTTGTGATGGAGAGTCTGATATCCACTTCCACAGGTAATAAAACTTTAGCAGAGACACACACAGATGCCTAAGTCTAAAAGTGAAAGTAAAGTGAGAGAGAACGGGATTTCTGACTGCCAGTCTATAGATCCTCCCAGCTGCTCTGCGCCTTTGTGTCAGCGTCGGACTCGGACAGTCTTCTTTTGAAAATTAATGGCCTTCCTGTTGTCAGCTAAGGCATTTCCTTCCAAAGCGTTTTCACTTCAATTGACACACGTTTTTTAAAAACAAAAAAAGGAGAATTCATGGTTTGAAAAAACAAACAGTGGGGAGCTCTCTATATGGATCCTCTACATCAGAAGCAGTTCCTTAAAAACACTCAGCATGGTGTTCTCTGTTGACAGCTTCCCACCATTTGGTGTGTTTTTGTCTCGGACAGGATTATGCATGAGTTGAGAAGAACTCCTAAC